>OZ023282.1:7500000-8750000 GCA_964007245.1 Hypomecis atomaria
TTGTGCATGTAGTCTTTCTAGCTTAGCATACGACCACGAAAAAATCTTTTCGATGTGTGAAAAAGTGACAAAAATCTCTGTATCGTTCTGACGCGTAGAAATAATTATTTTGTGGTGCGTATACTAGAGAGAGAGACGGTGGTAGACGTCCTACCTTACGCTTGCCGCTATAATAGGTACATCGTTAGCTTTCATACATTTTGTTGAGAGTTAATGAACTTTTTTATAAAACTCGAACAGCTGATTTATTTTTTGCGATTTCGCAGGTGGTGTTTCGTTGTCGGGGATAGCTCTGAAAATACATAAAGTCAACGAACCCCTCACTCAAATATCTTCCGGGCCAGGAATCAAACCCGGGACCGCCTGTATCGAAGACTTTAGTACTACCAACTGCGCCAGTGATGGCTTCACCGAACTCACTAAGTAAAAGTAGTCTTGGCCAGAAGTATTAAGCACCCCATAAAATACCTGCAATTCATAAAAAGTTACAAGATTAAACTACTCGTTAGACATTTTTTGATCTCTTTCGTGTTAAGCAAGTAATTACCTACTGTGTGTATTGATTGTCTTATTTTTCGCCTTAAATATGTGTAATTCAATAGTAACTATTAAGGTGCCTAATACTTTCGACCAAGGCAGTATGTTACTTTTGTGTAATACTAATATTGAATACGCGAGCAAGCGATAACAAAGATTATTTCCATGCTCTTTTAAGAACGAAGCATTAAAAACACATAAATTACGTCACGACAATTTGTTTGCTTATAAAAATTCAATGAATTTACGGAAAATAGTTGTAAGGAAGAGTGTTAGTGTCATTCAAACGGAGAATTGGTCGAAAGTTAATTCGTAATATCAATAAAGATTGTATAATTTATTACACATCGTTTTAAGGTGGTGAGCGACCAACATGCTAAATTTTTTCTTAATGTTTGGACCTCTTGTTTAAAAATAACACTTAAAATACACAATGACAGTAATATTCAATACTTTATTTGAGGAAATCTTTGTAAACATACCAAGCGATTTTTTTGTGAATTGTATTCGTGTATTGTTTCTTACTTACTTTGTCCACGATATAAATATATGTACCTTCTCTTTTTGGTGAAAAGTACCTATACAGAATGGAGAGCTGATGCCGACAGTAATTTGACCCACAAGTAATAGTAGTAGGCAACAGTAATCATAAAAGCAATAAGAAAAATAATAATTGCTTTGTTAATAAAAAATCAAACAATCTAAATTTTCCAATAAATATAAGAAGTACTTAATTAGGCATCATGCTTTATTTATACGGAAGTCAATCATGATATTTTGAACTATTAGGACTAATAAAAAAGTCAGAACATGTGCACATATTGAAAGATAAAGTTCCAGTAGTACTTCATCATCATCATCATCATCCGCAGCCTTCTCAATCCCACTGCTGGTTATAGGCCTCTCTCTTGCGGTGCCATATGTCTCGTCCTGTGCTAATCGTATCCAGGTTCGCCCCGTCATTTTCACTAAAACGCCGATCCATCTTGAACGAGGCACTTACCATTTTAGAACTAGCTGATTAAACCGGGACCGGGACTATGGCATTCACCACCTTAACACATAGCAAACGCGACACACTCAAGTATAAAATACCAATCGTAAATCGTTTGCGCGAAAGTAATTTGTGTCATTTTTATGCGAATGATTTGAAATGTTAACAGAGGTTACGTTTGCCTAATTAATCGGACCGAATAAGTCTGATTTATAATGCAAAACGACGAAAGAATATTTTTTTAAATGATAATGAATAAATTTCCATTTATATTTTGTTAGGTCATTTTTATGTGCCTTGTTGGGATCCGTTTATCTCTTCGGAGACCGCATGCATGAGTAAATTGTGTAGTGGTAGTTTAACATTTTTTTTTGGAAATGTAACAAAATAATCGGCCAAGTACGAGTCGGACTCGCGCACGGAGGTTTCCGTACTGTATGACAAGTATGTATGTACATGTATCCCTTAAATATTTTTTTATTTTTAATTTTATTATTCAAATTGAAGTGAATATATATCTTAATATTCTGTGATAATTTCAAGCATCTACCTGCTACCATTATTAATATATTAGACCGAAAAACGGCTAAAAATCAGGTTTGTTGTATGGGAGCCCCTCTTAATTTTTAATTTTATTCTGTTTTTAGTATTGGGTATATGTATAGATACCTACATACATAGATGAAGGATTGGTCTTCGCTCGTCTAGCAGAGCGAGACCTTCATTTATCTATGTATACATACTTAATGTACTTATTCCATGCAGTATTCTCTATCATCCTACATCGACTTAGTTAAAATTAAAAGCTTTCTTTTCTCAGTTTCTCAGTACTGGTTAATAAAATATTTAATGCTTAATTAGGTACCGAGAGATAACCATACGCCTACTGACACCAGCAAGTAAATACTTTCACAATAGCCATCCAGCCGTGTCGTAAAACCCAGACTCCACTAAAACGGAGCGAAGATGAGCTTGACCGTAAGGGCTAGCGTATACATATAACTTTTAGTTGAACAACTTATTTTGTATCATATGTTTATAGTAATATATTAAAGCGCACATACTGTCGAGTCGATTTATGGTCGACAAAAAAGTCAAAAAGCTACCTATCGATTTGCTTTTGATTGAAAAGTTGGACAACTATCGATCAAACGCTCAATTAAAGTCCGACCGCTAAACTCAGACTTCGCCTGCGCGGGTACGGGGGCGCGGGGGTAGACGACAAAGAGGACTGAGACAGGTGCGGGCGCCGGGGACCCGCTGCCCGCGCCTGTCTCAGTCCCCTGTGTCGCCGGGGGCGGCGCCCCTGTACCGCGCAGGCGAGGACTAAGTTAAGCGGTAGGATTATAGTATTGCATTGTATTGATGTGCGCATACCATCGACTAAACAGTGGATCCGCGACTTCTAGTCTCAAATAGGCATAAGAAATATTCCACTAGATAATCTGTCACCAAGTATAGGATGGGCAAAGCAAAAAAAAATAAAGAAGATTCTATTTTTTCTCTTTTAAAATGTCTATAAAGCAAAGCAAAAACTAGAAATTTCTTGTTATTGACATTGTTTGTAACACCTTGACTCGAGCGTTGCTGAATAAGACTGGTCGATTTGAGGAGATAAAAAATTCGATTGTATTGCATTTCCATCAACTAAATTGTTTAGTTAAGTAGAAATCACGAGAAGTACAAAAATCGACAAAACTGTTTAATCGATGCAAAAGTTGTAGAATGCGCTAGACTTAATCCTACTGCATAAATGTCAACAGGCTCTGATATGCTCATGAACGTATTTTTGTTTCTCACTAAGAAATTATGGTATTAGATATAAGTATGCAGTAGTCCATAGAGTGGTTCATACAAAATAAGACGTCATTTGAGATTTTTATACAAAATTAGCCAACTCTTTTATACAGCTCAAATTTTGGGTTATTTTTTGAGTTGGCCGTTGATCTTGAATATTCATAAGATTCCATTAAACTCCAAAACGTGACATGAAATATTAACGAATGAGAAAGGGAGTTCAATATTTTTAATTGTAATTTTGAAACATTTTGTGCGCGTCCATATGAATGAGGTTTCTGCGGTAAACCTCATTCATATGGACGCGCAGCTCAGTTTTATAGATGCAAAAAAAAATGCCAAGTCGAATGTAAAATTGTTTGAAATGACTCTTTCTGTACGTACTATATATAATAACTAACTGTGGATCTCATATATTCTAGATATATTAAAGCATTCCGCAGGCTGCTGCGGCTTGCGGCTGCGGCTTATTGTTCGACCAATCATAGCGGCTGAAATGTTTATATCCCCCGCAGGCCGTAGCTGTGGGAGACTACCACAGTGAACTCACGATTTACAAAGCTCTGCCGATCTACGCACATTCCCGCTTCGCTTCGCTATAGTGGAGTATAGGCCCATACCCGGCCGGCTTGTCCACGTCAAATATCTAATTCACTTTTTGTCCACCAATAACGCGGATAATCTTTATTGAGCTTTTTATTAAGCTTCAGCGCGTTAATAGACTAAGCGAGCATATATATCTATGGAGAGGTGAGTCTTAGTATGCTTAGTTAGCTAAGTATGCTGTAAGCGTCAAACGTCAACAAGTATGAAAGTAGCAAGTAAGTGAGTTCGTATAGGTTCGGGTGGCTAGCCTAGTGTCAGTGTTTTTAAGCCGCCTGAAGGCATCTGACATGGCTAAGCCGTTTAAATCAATCAGTTACTACAATCAAACGTGTCATCCGAGCCACGGTAGCACTCAGTTGGAAATGCCACATGACTGATCGTGCCTAACGTTGATTAACTTCGGTGGTCGCTGACAAACGCAAAAAAAAAGTACTGTACTGTACCAGCCTTTTAAATAGTCCACTGCAGGACATAGGCCTACCCACGAAGGGTGAAAATAAGTAGGTAGTAAGTTGGGATAAATCGATGATTTAAATTGGTAAGTATTTTTATTCCATACCTACCTATTTGATAAAAAAGTAAAGAAGAAAGTGTGATAACAAACTAACGTTGTTTAAAAGTATCAAATTGAGCGTTAATACTTGTACCCATTAATATAATCTAGTTTCTAGTATATGCTTCCAGCGAAAAGGCCGCCTTGAGTTACACTAGCATAATGTTTTATTGTATTACGGTTCGTCTAATATTTTTGTGTACAATAAAGTGTTATCTATATATCTATAGTCTCTGAAATAATTTGATATTGTTTAATTTGTAACGACTAATAAGTACTGTTACGAGATGGGTTCTTGGATAATCAGTTAAAACGCCGATTGTTCACTTTGCACTTTATTGCACAGAATCACAGTACACACGACACAACTGGTTCGCACAATACTTCACACTGGCACTGATATTCACACAACTAGTCACTTCACAATCACTGGTACCGCACTTGAACACGAGATGTTTTCACTCCGGTATAAACGCGATAACTGCCACGAACGAAAACCATCGCCCTATTTATATCGGAATAAGGGTTCTCTAGAAATCTGTAGAATATTCGGTGCCATTGTGACTGACAAAGTAAACAAGTGTAAAGTTCGAGAAACCCTATTGTTCTTAATTATTACAAAAACACCACAAAAAATCTAACAAACAACAAACAATAGACGCGACACAAAGGCCGGTGCCGCCTGAGTCATAAAACCATAAATCTCGCGATTAGGTGTAAACAACTAGCCGTCGTACCGCGCGCTACTTACTGCGTAACACCACCTCCTCCCAAGACATGCTCGTCCCGAGCATCGTTGCATCCGTGATATCGCGCCAATCGATCCACGTGAACTATTTTGGGGGCACCTCGAGATCCTTTCTGTATGCGGAACGTCACGTCGTTGATCTTGGTCACCACTCGGTACGGTCCATCCCATTTGGCTTGTAGCTTTGGAGACTTCCCTTTGCTGCGTATGGGATTGTGCAGCCATACCATCGAGCCTTCCTCGAACCCAGGATTGTTAGCCCATCTGTCGTATCGAGTCTTCATTCTTTCAGATGCTTGCTGGCCATGCTCTCTAATGTGCTCATAGATGTCGTTCATCTTGTTCCGGAGGTCGCTGGCGTACTCAGTTATGGGTTGTGGGGAATCCGGTGGAATGCCAGTTATTAAGTCGGCTGGTAGCCGTAATTCACGTCCAAAATTGGCAAAAGCGGGAGTGACATTTGTGCTCTCATGAACAGCACTTCGGTATGACAACAAAAATGGCTGGATATGCTTGTCCCAATCCCGTTGTTTGCTTCCGACTACTTTTGCCAGGTACCTCTCCAGAGTTTGGTTGAATCGCTCCACCATTCCATCTGATTGCAGGTGGTAAGACGTAGTCCTGGTTTTGTGTGCACCCATTAACCGGCACGTCTCTTGAAACAGCTGAGATTCAAAATTTCTTCCTTGGTCACTGTGGATTTCCAATGGTACTCCAAATCGACAGAATACTTCATGCACCAATTTGTCTGCTATCGTCGATGCCTCTTGGTTCGGAATTGCGAAGACTTCCGGCCACTTGGTGAAGTAATCCATGACGACAAGGAAGTACTTGTTGCCACTTTCACTCACAGGAAATGGTCCGGCCACATCCAGTGCAATTCGCTCCCATGGTGCTCCAACATTATACAGCTTTAATGCTCCTCTGCTGCGGGTATGCGGACCTTTCACTGATGCACAGCTCGTACATTTCCGTACCCAGTCTTCTACGTCATCTCTGCAGTTGATCCAGTAAAACCTTTCTCGAATTTTCAAGAGTGTCCGTTTCACACCCAGATGTCCTCCCGAAAACCCTTCGTGGTACAGCTTCAAAACTTCAGGTATCTTTGCTCTGGGTACAACCATTTGGAGATGGCACTGATTGCCACGAGCATTTTCCCATTTTCGGCAAAGTACTCCCTCCTGAAGCACCAGACTATCCCATTGCGCCCAATAGCTCTTTGTCGTAACACTCATTGAAGCAATAGCACTCCAGTCTGGCTTAGGGGCATCTGATTCCATCCATTCAAGAATCGGCTTGATGTCGGCGTCTTCTTCTTGTGCAACCTGAAGGGTTTCTTTCCATTCGTCACCGATGTCTGCTTTGAGCATTCTGACGGGCACTGAATCTTTCGACTCATGTCTTGAGCAATGCTTGCAGTCCTCTGAGCATGGCCTTCTTGACAGTGCGTCCGCGTTGCCATGAGATTTTCCACTGCGATGCTCCGTGGTGAAGTCAAACTCTTGTTGCTCAATCCATCTTGCCACTTGGCCTTCGGGATCCTTTAACTGTAGTAGCCACTTCAGAGCAGCGTGGTCGGTCCTCAGATGGAATTTTCGCCCGAGCAGGTACTTGCTAAAATGTCGCAATGTCTTCACCACTGCAAGTAACTCTTTTCTGGTCACACAGTAGTTCCTTTCCGGCTTGGACAGGGATTTGCTGAAATACGCAATCACCACTTCTTGGTCTCCTTTCCTTTGTGACAGTACTCCTCCAATGCCGGTGTTGCTGGCGTCAGTGTCCACGATGAACTCGTTCTCTGTGTCCGGGAAGCCAAGAATAGGCGTATTACAAAGTCGTTTCTTTAGCTCTTGAAAAGCTGCGTCGCAATTTTCATCCCAGAGGAAGGGTCGTTTTTCCTCAGTCAGTCTATGCAGCGGCTTGGCTATGTCAGCAAAGTTCTTCACGAATCGCCTGTAGTAGGAGCATAAACCCAAGAATGCTCTAACTTCCGTCTTGTTTTTTGGCACCGGCCAATCCTTGACAGCACTGACTTTTCCTGGATCCGTCTGTACGCCAGCTTCGGAAATCACATGTCCCAGGAAATTCACTTGCCTCTTGAAGAAGGAACATTTCTTCGGACTCAGCTTGAGATTGGCTGCGCGAATCTTAGTCAATACTCGTTCCAGGTTTTGCAGATGGTCTTCGAAGGTTTTTCCCACAATTATGATGTCGTCCAAATAGACTAGGCATGCATCTCCAATCAGTCCCGCGAGCACTAACTCCATTAGTCTTTCGAACGTAGCGGGCGCGTTGCACAATCCAAACGGCATCACGTTGAATTGCCACAGGCCTTTTCCCGTCGAAAACGCGGTCTTCTCTTTATCTTTAGGATCTATTTCCACTTGCCAGTATCCGCTCTTCAAGTCCAGCGTAGTGAACCACTTCATGCCTGTCAGTGTATCTAACGTGTCATCAATCCTCGGCAAAGGATAGCTGTCTTTCTTCGTTACGTCGTTGAGTCGTCGATAATCAACGCAGAACCGCATACTGCCATCCTTCTTTTTCACTAGAACCACTGGCGAGCACCACGGACTGGATGAAGGTTCTATCACACCATTGCGTGCCATGTCTTCGATCATTGACTCAACTTCTTTTTCTCGAGCCACTGGTATCCTTCTTGGCCGTTGTCGAATCGGTGACACGCTTCCTGTATTTATTGTGTGCTTCACTAATCCAGTCTTCCCGTTGACAGCATCATCGAGAGCAAATATGTCAGTGTAGCGCTGCAGCATTTTCTGTGCCATCAGAAGTTCTTTTTCGGACAGGTCTTCACGGGAATCTTCCAATAGCGTTGACACGTTGTTACTCCCAGCGCAATTGTATTTCTCCTTTGGTTGTTCTTGGCACCTGCGCATCCAGTCTACTTCTTCACAATAACCAATTGGGGTTCCTCCTCTGATGAGTTGCTCCTCGTTACTTGTGTTGAGCACACGCACCACAGCAGTATTAGTAGTCCTTACCAGAGTTCGGGCCAATAACCATGGTTGATCACCTTCCAATTGTTCTACTAACACACATCGTCGTTGATATTCCAACTTCGGCGGTAATCTAATTGCCACAATTGTTTCCGATCTAGGTGGAAGGACTGTTCTCTGCAGACAATAAACCTTTCCTGATATGGCGCCTTCCATGAAGACTTCTTCTCTTCCACACTTCAAGATTCCTTGGTTGACGTCAATCTCACAATGATGTTCTCGCATAAAGTCAAGACCCAGAATGCAATCGTCAACTATATCAGCCACGATGACCTTGTGTCGAAAAGTTTTCTCACCCAGCTTTAACTCCACCAGCTTCTCTCCTCGGACGGATATGTGCTGACCGGTCGCCGTCAGAAGTTGAACAGTTTTGCAGCTTTCGAAGTTCGTAAGAAAGCGCTTAGCCAGTCGGGAACTGATGACAGTGCGAGAAGCTCCAGTATCCAATGTCAGCTTGCAAGAAGTTCCATTGATGGCACCATTGATGTTCAGGCTGTTCCCATCGTGAGCTTGTGAGACCAAAATCTTTGGGGCCTTTTCTAGACCGGCCAGCACCCGCCCCTTGGTCCTGGCGCTTACTCGTTTCCCTGCTGCTGTGTGGTCTCATGGTGCGGCCGTACCTCCCGTTCCTCTAATGGTCGATCCTCCCTTGTTCGACGTGGCTTTGGGCATTTCCGCCATAAATGGCCTCTTTCGTCGCAGTTGTAGCATCTTGGGCCAAACCTTGTACGAAATGATGCTTCCTTTACTTCCCTCATATGTTGGATATCCTTCGCTGGATTTCGTACAGCCTCGACTTCTAAGGCTTGAGCCAAAGCTTCCTTCAGTGTTTTATGATGCCCTAGTTTCACTGCTGCTCTTACTTCAAAGTCTGCTATCCCGTTAGAAAATGCCTCCACCAAATGTTCGTCGTTGGGTAACGGCGCGGACTGAAAAGCCTTCCGGAACAGTTTCTCCACCTCGACGGCCCACTGTTGAAGACTTTCGTTACGACGTTGCACTCTGTTCTTCAACTGCGCTCGGTACACACGTTCCAGGTGCTCATCACCGTAGCGACTCTCCAGCGTTTCCATTAATTTATCGTAGGTCACTTCCTTGCCCACGGCATCGAGAATACTCGGGGCTTCGTCACGAAGGCTCATGATTAGGGCGTTCTTGGCTTGGTCCTTGCTCCATCCATTGGTTTGAACGGCGGCATCAAATTGAATTTTGTATGCTGACCATGATGATGTCCCGTCGTAAGGCGTCACTTTGATCTTTTGTGATGCTGGCGAGAAGGTTGTAGATGGAGTGGCTCCACTTCCAGTTTTAATGACGTTCAAGGTCTTCCTTACGTCGGCGATTTGTGTTTCCGCTTCGAAGATGCGAGATTCATACTCCTTCATCTTTGTATCGTGCTGGTCCATTTTTTCTTTCATTTCTCTTATTTCCTTTCCCATGGTCGCTTGTAGGCTTGAAAGCAGACCCGCTTGTCCACGATTCAGTTTCTCCTCCAGTTGGCGAGCCTGTTCTTCCAGTTGGCGAGCCTGTTCTTCCAGTTGGCGAGCCTGTTCTTCTCTGTTGTTGCGGGCCTGTTCTTCCAGTAGACGAGCCTGGTCTTCTTTGTTGCGATCGAACATTGACTGTATCATCGACACCATTGCAGCCATATCAAATGCCACAGGAGTGGCTGGTGCTGCAGCAGGTGTCGCAGCAGGTGCCACAGTAGGTGCTGCAGGAAGTGCCGCAGCAGATGCTCCCGGGTTCCCGGAGTCGTAGTTGGTTGCCTCGGACTCGCTGGCTTCCATTAACAGCGAACTGTTTCCGAATCGTCGTGTATCGACCTCCTCTTGGCGGCGCTCCTGCTCCTCTAGTCGGCGCGCTTCCTCCTGTCTGCGCTGGCTCCTTGTGCGAGGTGTCTCGTCGTCGTATGGCGTTACCGGCATTTTCAATTATCCACCCTTCTGACACCAAATGTTACGAGATGGGTTCTTGGATAATCAGTTAAAACGCCGATTGTTCACTTTGCACTTTATTGCACAGAATCACAGTACACACGACACAACTGGTTCGCACAATACTTCACACTGGCACTGATATTCACACAACTAGTCACTTCACAATCACTGGTACCGCACTTGAACACGAGATGTTTTCACTCCGGTATAAACGCGATAACTGCCACGAACGAAAACCATCGCCCTATTTATATCGGAATAAGGGTTCTCTAGAAATCTGTAGAATATTCGGTGCCATTGTGACTGACAAAGTAAACAAGTGTAAAGTTCGAGAAACCCTATTGTTCTTAATTATTACAAAAACACCACAAAAAATCTAACAAACAACAAACAATAGACGCGACACAAAGGCCGGTGCCGCCTGAGTCATAAAACCATAAATCTCGCGATTAGGTGTAAACAACTAGCCGTCGTACCGCGCGCTGCTTACTGCGTAACAGTACGTAATATCTTCAATACTTGCATGTTGATATTTTTACATCTATCTTTGCACTTTACGCTGCTGAACAAAGCTAGTACCTAGTTATTGTTTAATGTAGGGGAACGGAGGGTAATGGGAGCTAGCGGGTAATGGGAGCGGTGCGACTAGAGACAAAACTATAGCTCGTATTCGCTCGGTTGCTACTCGGGCGCCTTCGTCACACCTCGCCACCATGTTCGCGCCCACGCTCGGCTTGCCAGTGCCTCGCATTATGTGACGACGGACGCTTGTCGATTTGTTGCTCCGCGCTTATAAAAATAGGAACGATTTGAACGACGAGGTAAGTACGAAATTATTTCTTTGTTACGATCAAACCTATTTTATTTTACCGACAATGTTATCACTTTTGAGTATCTGTGCCTATATTTTCATTACAGGATAAATTAAGGATATCATTTTATTTAATTTCAAGATGGTGGTGTTCGGGTAAGCAGAGCTTATTAGGCTCTGATTACCCCTTATAGCTCCCATTACCTCCCATATGCATTTTAATATATTGTATTTGTTTTCAGATACTAAAATGCCAAGAAAAAGAGAACGCACCACTACAAAAGCATCTTGGACTGTTGAAACCTTGGAAAATGCTGTCAAAATACTTCGGCGTGGCGGTACATCTGTATACAAGGTATCAAAAGAGACTGGAATTCCTTACAGTACTTTAAAAAAGAGGTTCCGATTAGCTAAAGCAAACAATGATAGCTACAAATGTCCCCCAAAACTAGGAAGGCCCGCAGTATTCACCGAAGAACAAGAAGCTATTCTGGCTGATCACCTGCGTGAAATGTCCAATAAATTTTACGGACTGACGAAGGCTCAGTTTTGTAAGCTGTGTTACGCCATGGCAGAAAAATTTGGTGTCGCTGATAGATTTAACGAAGCCAAGAAGTCTGCGGGCAAAGACTTTCTAGCTGGCTTTTTCCAACGAAATCCTGATCTAAGCATAAGGAAGCCAGAAGCGACAAGCATTAATAGAATACTTGGATTTAACAAAGTTGAAGTGGATCGATTCTTTGAAAATCTGGAGAATGTCATGACCAAAAACCACTTTCTGCCATCTCAAATTTACAATATGGATGAGACTGGCGTAACGACGGTCCAGGAAACAGAAAAAATTATAGCACCTAGGGGACAAAAACGAGTTGGAACAGTCACGTCATGGGAAAGAGGTAAAAACGTCACGGTTATCTGTGCTATGAGTGCTTCAGGATCCTTCATACCGCCTCTTTTTATTTTCCCTCGACAACGTCACTCACCGCAGCTAGAAAAAGATGGTCCACCAGGAGCTGTTTATACATGTTCTCATAATGGTTGGACAAATGAAAGCATATACATTAAATGGCTACGACATTTCATTGAGCACTCAAAACCTACTGCTGAACAACCTGTTCTCTTGATCATGGATAACCACAACAGTCATTGTACTTTAGAAGCTTGGGAAGTGGCTAAAGCGAACAATGTCATAATGCTTTCGCTTCCACCACATTCATCACATCGCTTACAGCCTCTGGATGTGACTTTTTTTGGGCCGCTCAAGAGAGCCTACAACAAGGAATGCGACATGTTTATTAAATCCAGAAACATGGTAAAAATTACACCATATGAGATTGCAGGATTATTCAACAAAGCTTATACCAGAGTAGCAAGCTTAGACAAGGGAATCTCTGGGTTCAAAGCCACAGGAATTTTTCCCATGAACCCTGCTATATTTTCAGAAGAAGATTTTGTTGCCGTTTGTGAAAATCAGAACCAAGTTAATGAGCAAGAAAGTTTGGCTGCTGTTGCTCAGTCACAGAGACACATTTCTCAACAGCCAGCTTCTGGTAACTCTGTTCCACTTCCGTCTACATCTCTTGATACTGGTGTCCCTGAAAGACTTCCGTCTACTTCTAGTGGTATTCAACAGGAACTGGAAATAAATAGCTCTGTCTTGACCCAATCTACGCCAAATATTGAACAAGAGCAGATTCCTAATATTGACCATGATGAAAGTCCATCAATATTAAATAATGCACAAGAGGAGGAATATACAGAAAAATTAGATTTCGCGAAAGTTCTATCAGTTGTGAGTCCACTACCTAACATATCTAACAAAAATAATACTTCGCGACCAAAACAACATTCAATCATCTTATCTAGCACACCAATGAAAACAGTGTTTGAAGAGAAAGAAAAGAAACGTTTAGAAAAAAAATCAAAACCAAAATCAATCCAAAAAAGAAGGGACAAACTAGCAACAAAGAATGAAAATTTATCGCAGAAGAGGGCAAAAAAACAAAAAAAGACCACCAAAAAAAAATGAAAAAGTAAAAAGAGTAAAAAAGAAACTTTTTGATGATGAAAGTAGCACGTCTGAGGAAGATAACGTTGAGAATCTTTGCGACGATGAGTCAGACTATTCAGAAGAAGAAACATTGTGTGCTATTTGCTGTGACACAGGAAAAAATAACGAAATGTGGTACCGTTGCAGAGGTTGTGGTAAATGGGCTCATAAAGAATGTTCTGGTTCTGACAGCCCGGTTGATTATATGTGTGTTTTTTGCTTAGATCCTTAAGTTAATTTGCAGACAGTTACGTTTATAATAATATTTCAATAAATAAGTGTGATTTCAGACTGATGTTGAAAATTTTGAGGCTGATTTAATAATTAAGTAGCTCCCATTACACATACGGGAATTTATAGGCTCTCATTTCCCACAAAGTCGGGTAATGGGAGCGATAATATTTTTTTGAAAAATGTTTATCTCTGGCCAAATGCCTGATAATGTAACGTTGACGCTGTGATTAAACGATAGTCAAATAACTAAAGATTTAGTTTTTAATAAAGAATCTCTTAAGTATTCATAAATTTTACTTTTAATGAACTTTTTCCTTAGTAGGCTCCAATTCCCCCCTTCTCCCCTATATGTTTATATGATTCCAATTTTAATAACACATCGATTGTAAGTAGTTATAGATGTCCTACGCTACGATGACGCCCCTTTAAAATACAAAACGTTTGAAAGTATTGAAGTTGAATGAAGTTGTGAAATTATTTATAACACGCCACCATACATGTGTGCTTACTGATACGGCCGTCAAACAACTAGTAGAGCTAGCAAATCTAAGGATTTGTTGCTCGTTACACATTAAAACAATGGGCGGGTCATGTTATCGCAGAGACATACAGGGTCATAGGTATTAAACGCAAAACCTTTTAAGGGCGGGTCTAGACAAACAACTTTTGGGCTAGGGCTTCTGGAAAATCACGAAGAAAAAATCAGCATTTTCATACAAAGAGTTCGTCAACGCGCGGCAAAATGTATGGAGAAGGGAATTTTTTATTGAGAATTTTCAAAAGTAGTTGTACAAAAGTTATTTTTCTAGATGTATTAGACCCGCCCTTAGAATGTTTTGCTTTCAATACCTATGACCCTGTATAGGCTAAATCAAACTTCTTGGTGTCTGTGAACACCAGGCGAGTGGTTACGCAGTAGCAATATATTCATAATTATATTAACGGCGTAACAGAGGGGATATGCGTAGCTTGAAGCTAACTTCACAGCCACCAAGAACTTTAATTCGATTTGTAAGTGCAGCTGCCGCCTCTACAAGTATTTACTCTATGATCTAGAGATTACCGATACCTACGCAGGTGACAAAACCGAGCGCGTGGAACACTAAAATGGCCACAATAAGCTGATTTTACCACATTTAGCGTATCCGTATAGTTAAAAGCTGTATAATAGCGTTATCTCAGACTCGGCACTAAATTGGGATGTCTCGGCCCTCGTGGCGGGCCTTATCAGTTTTGTCGTGTTCATCTTGAGTTGTGTTGGGCTTTACCGGGATATTTACAGCGGAGCGGACGTCGGGGTGGCGGGTGGGCACATTATTACCGACATTTTCTATGCTCGCAATACTAATTTTGCTCTATTTTTATATTGGTGTGAGCTATTTATTGCTTTGACAGCGAGCTGTGGATTATTATGTACGTTGTACTTTGCTTATGTAGATAACTGTCTAGATACCGAATTGGCTGAGCAAAATGGCCCAAAAAATCACAGAGATACCAGAGGGATAATGTGACCGGTCGAGATAAGAAAGAAAGAGATGAAATGATTTAATATGGCATGTGTTAGAAAGAGACATGAAAAATATCTCGATTCAGTGTCTAGCTGCCGTGTTTTTCTCTCAGTAGTGTCAAATTCCAACATATACCTATGACAGTTTTGACAGCTCTGGGCAAGATTTTCCATACGTTTTTATGGTTGAGAATTGCCTCAAGCGACAACAGCGCTATCTCTCTAGATGTAATAGCTCTGTGCAAAAAATATTACCTATTTATAGTGCATAAGCATACTTTTGACAGTTTGGACATAATATGTACGCGCACAATGTCAAAGAACTGGGCCGTTTTCTTTGTGATTGACGTTTATATTTGTCCATCTAGACAGTTACATAATCAAAGCTTATATAGCGTTATAACTGTTTATGTTTTTGTTACGTTTTGTTATTATTTATATCTCATACTTAGATAACAATAAAAAAATAGTAAATACATTCGGTTTTGGTACTTATAACAGTTAAAACCTTGATGAAATCGTCAATTGTACCCATATCAATAGGTACAAACAGGAATTTACGAGTAGATCTAGTTCATTAACAGCTAGATCAGTGTTATCGAGCAGCGACAGCCCTCGTCGACGCATTTGATGAAGCGCTCTTTCGATAGTCTCTCGATTTCGTTTTTTCATCTTATTGTCCACGGCCCATTGATAAACGGACAGGTAAACGTACTCAGACAGGCGCCAACATTCTTCGGCGCGACCTCACACTTACTCGATGCCTTATAAAAACGGGCACACTTTTTTATATTAGCACTTTTTGGTCTTATTTGCCCCTTTGTGTGCGTCGATGTTGTTTGTTTTGGTTATTAGAGCGCCTGTAGGAAGTGGGCGCGATAAACTTATTGGGCCTAAGCGTTTTATTGTACCAATCTTGGATATCCGTTTTCATTTCACTTGGAATTGAAGTGCCGCGTTGCGAGATAGTATTTATTTGTAGGTTCTTACTTATCGCCTCCATTAGCACCTCTACGATAGTTGGATGCTGATAAACAATATGTCAACCTATTTTGCATGGAAGACTTTTTTGCTTAAAAGAAAGTTATGTGACGGTCAATGCGTACTTAGCTCTATTAGTTTTTTACGATCTACAAAAGTTGACTTAAAAATCAATAAACAATTTAAAAGCTTCATCCAACGAACTACCACTTACAAATTAATTATTCAAAATAGAAAATTCAAAAATTGTAATTCAACAAGTAACCTCATTTTTCATTAAGTAATCCATTGATGTTTCAAGTATTCAATTGGTGTCTTTAGATTTAAATTTCTATTAAAAACGTTCCATGCCAGCGAAAATAACTTACAGCATCTTTATCTATTTTTTTTTGTTGCTTGACATGTTGCTGCATAACTCCGTCCAGTTGTAAAACGTGCAGTCAAACTGTGTCCATGTATTCTTTGAGTCAGGTGCTAATTACAAAATTAATAACTAGTAGGCGAGCCTAACTAGTCGCTTAGCTCGTTGCCCCGGGCTATAAAATTAGCAGAAACAATGTGAAACTAATCGCATTAGCATTTTATGAATGAGTTAAAAGCATGATACGGACATTTTGAAAGTTGTGATGTCATTGTCGAAAATGGAGTTAACGGAACAGCGAACTGAATACTGATACCGTAGCAAAGCTTGGTTGAGTGATTTTGTCCATATGGGACAATAATCGAACGCTATGAAAACCAAACAAACTGTTCCATTAGTTTTTCGAAATTATGAACTAGGTAAGTAGGTACGATAAAATATAGTGAAGATACATACTTTAACTATCTACTACTTACTATAAAACGCAAACCGTTAAGCCGAAGTGGTCTTGTGGTAGTAACCACTCTGCCTACAACCATGAGGTCGTGGGTTCAAAACCCGGCCTCGTACCGATGAGTTCTTTGGACCTTTTGTACGGATTTCACACCACTGGCTTTTCGACGAAAGTAAACATGGTGAGGCAACTTGCGTAGCTACGTGGAAAAAATTTGATGGTGTATCTGAATCCACCAACCCACACTGGGCCTCCTTGATGAATATGGTCCAATCACCCTTCGTGGGTAGACCTACGTGCAGTCTGCAGTGTACTATCAAAAAAGCTGCTATATATATCGTAATACAATATCTATTGTTTTTGAAAAAAAAACGTTTTATAAACTACCAAAAGCATAATACAAATTTAAAAAAATAGCCCCTATGGCATTTAACTCTGCAGTATTGCAAAGAAAACCGGTTAAAGAAGATATTTTAAACATAACGACTATACCTACTTATTCAATACCTACTTCAGTAAAACCTTTTCCGTAAAATACTTAACTTGAATACTAAAATAACATCGCCCGACAACCTTACGACCGGAAATACCGCGCTCGAGACAAATCGTATCGTTTCATTCAATCCGGTGTTGAAAAATAATGTAAATTACTCACATTTTTATGAATGGAGACCACAGCCACGGTAAATGCCCTGAGGGCACCTCGTGAGTGGCAAATTAGACACAATTAGCAAGGCTGTGGGCGCCTTTAAATTGTCTCTATAATGAATAGACCAGTTGCCGTCGAAGAGTCACTCAGACAAAATAAAATGTGGACGTAGCTTTGCCACAGTTTTCCTTCTGCAAAATTACAAGTTTTTACTTGTACCTTGTAACTACTACAGTAGAAAGAAAATTGCAGCATCACTTGTCATACTTGTACCGTTTTCCTTCCACAGAAATTCAAGTTTGTACTTCTACTTCAGTTCAAGGAAACTGTTATATCATTTGATACTTCTAGCGTTTAAAAATAGTCGTAAACGTCATAGACGTCAACTCTAATCAAGCGATCAAATCTTTGCCACATTTTGCAGCGGAAAAAAGTGACCACATATTGTACATATTGTTGTAACAAAAAGATTATAATATACTTAGGTCAGATTTATTTATAAATAGTATGCTTTCTAAAAAAACAGCTATAGACCCTTCAGATCAAATAATTGTAAACCCCAAAATTAATCAAAATACATAATAAAAAAATTCAAAAATATTTGTTTAAGTCATATAGAGTCAATAAACATAGTGTAAATTAGTCCCATACGAATATTGCAGACGTAGGCTACAACCGCATAGTGCAAACGGGCCCTTAGGGCAACCAATGAGTGCTCCGCATTATTACCTCGCCTCCCTCAAAATAGGGCGAATTATACAATGGAAATAGATGTAGCAGACGTTGTCCTTTTCTCAAAGATCTAAGCGGATCCATGGCTGGCGGCTTCTTTACGACCTTCGGCGATTCGCATAATGACAACCTTCAGGCTAAGAGTGCAATTTTGATTTATTTAAGTCAAAGATCATTTCCGGTACTAAATGATTGTTTGGTTTTTAAGTGGTCCGATCTTTTTGTAGAGTCGCTCTTAACTTTTATTGGTCGTTTCGAATTCAATTAATGTCTCAGGAACGATGTTACGTTTGTAGTGGTTTGGGACATGTTGTCTTTAAGGTAAGATTCATTGACAAGTAAACGGCTAAGTGTGACTTGTATTCGCCTGTTGAGAGTTCCGAACGAAATTTTCTCATCGTAAAACTGCTATTTCTTAAGTTGAATTTGTAGTTATTTTAAAAAAATTAACTTAACACATTTTGGTGCCGTCAGAGCTGACTCAGGCCCATTTGTATAATTGTTATTAAATGCTTAACTTTGGTGCCTGTGTCTGCATCAGGCCCATTTGTATAATTGTTATTAAATGCTTAACTTTGGTGCCTGTGTCTGCAACATTTTTACTGACATAATTATACTAAAAAAAATAAGAGCCACAGTGTTTGTGACATTAAAATTAAATGTGTATCCATAAATAATAATATCTATTGCCTACTTATACGAAAGAGCCTTTTTTCTGTTCATAGATATTTTTTGTCTTTATTCATTGGTATAGGAGCCACCTAGATTATTTCATCTCCATCTTTTTCGCTGCGGAACCCTAAAAACGAACGTCATTATTACTAGGACAACATAAACCTCGACACAATTATCTACGAGATACCTTGACAATGATAGTGTTAGATATTCAAAGGTGCTATTATCTAAATGCCATTAGCTTTAGCATTCCATCACACATTCATAATTGGTTTCCAAGCCGACGATATTTTCTAAATTACAAGTAATCTAGCATTGTTTGTAATAATTCGCATGATTGCACGAGGTTTGTCGAGGATAACCATTAAACATATGATTTGTTTCCTCTAGAAGTTTTGCTGTAATTTTCTTTGTGTTTCTGTTGAAGGAATTGAGTAATTGAAATAAAGAGATGAGTTGAGAAAACCAAACCATTCATCAAGTGATGAAGTTATTTTTTTGTCATTTAATATGTAAAAACAAAAAACGTGTTGAAATAAAGTGTTTTTGTATCGGTCAGCAAATTCTCGTGAAGATACCGATATTATTGTAATAGACTTATTCAACGTTCAGATAAAATAACGATTTCTATGGCTATCCTAGTAATTCAAAGGCTAAGTATTTCAAGTTCCATCACCAGCTTTAGAAATTCTTAGTTATTTTATTCAAGAAAAAACAATCTATAACTCTTATAGCTACATTTGTTTTATGATACTCGTACTTATCGTATATCTTACATTTTAACTAGAGATGCAACGGATAGTGATTTGGCCGGATACCGGATACCGGATATTCGGCTAGCTACGAGGCCGGAGCGCCGGATATCCGGCCACCGGATATTTATTTTTATTTCATATTTGCTTTGTGTAAAATAAAATAGTCCATTACTAATATTATAAATTCGAAAGTAACTCTGTCTGTCTGTCAGTCTGCTACGCTTTCACGCCTAAACTACTGAACCGATTTTGATGAAATTTGATACAGAGATAGATTAGACAACAAAAAAGGATATAGGCTTAGAAAATTTTGTATTCCCACGGAAAAGCGCGATATAGACGAGTTTAGGGCGTAAAGAATTCAGCGCGAACGGTGTCGCGGGAAACATCTAGTGACATATATATTTATTTATTTTATTATTCGGTATCCGGCCGGATAGTGCGCTACTATCCGGTATCCGGCCGGATAGTGAAAATAGGCCGGATAGGCCGGATACCGGATAGTTACCGGATATCCGTTGCATCTCTAATTTTAACCATCGGCGATCAGCACGGTCAGTATTCGGATCGATAACCGCAGGTAGCATTTACAACAGAGCGCTACCGTGGCTCGGATGACACGTTATATTGTAAGCCCCGGTTGTTTCAACCGTTTAGCCACGTTTGAGGCCTTCAAGCGGCTTGAACACTCTGACACTAGAGTTCGCCACACGGCCTATATGAACTTAGGAATACTAAGCGCCACTAAGTCGGCGGATGGGAAGTTATGCGCAGAACGTTGCGCAAAAGGCAAAATATAGGGAGCCAGAGAGACTCGCGCCGGGGCACACCCGCCCGCTTACCTCATGCCTCCCGCGCGCTCCCTACGCCCGAGCTCACTACTTCACCTTTTGTATAGGCATTGTGCACACATGCGCAATTATTAGCGAATCACGGCGAAGTGTCATTTGCGGCTAACTTCTCATCCGCCGACTTGTGTGACGCTTAGTATACTTACATTTTATGTAAGTACAGATACAGGCCGAATCTTGGCGGCTGTGATGTGAATCTTGGGAGCTGCGGAAAGCCCAATCTTGACTGAAGCTCACATAACACGCAAGGATTGGATTATCCGCAGCTTGATGCTAACATCACAGACGCCAAGATCTTTGATTCGGCCTATACTTAAACATAAAACCATGTATTCACTGAGCAACAATGTTTCGGATACATAGTTTCTGAAACATCACGTACCTAGATGTTTCCAGGATATGATTTGTTTCCGTGCTCCACACGCTAGTGTTTACAGAAACAAAATAGGTAGGTACGAGTAATTGTATCTGAAACATTGTTTTTGTTTCGGAAACACGTAGATTTTGTTTCTGATACAGAGTTATATAAACAAACAAATGTTGCCCAGTGACTACATGGCTTCATTCTCGCGATAACTGCATAACCGATTAAAATTCACCTTGTTTTATTTAAAATGATATACAGGGTGATGGGGAGAGGGGTGCAAAGCTGAAAGGCGACGCTAGCATAGATCATTTAGACCCCTTTGAGCCATGGTTGTCTAAGACGAAGTGGGACTATTTTTTTTTTAAACAATTTTTTATGATTTTTGGCTAAAATCCCCGAAATTTTACCGTTAATTGCTAATGGTGGCCAGTTTGAATAATAAGTGATTTTTTTACATGTTATTTAATTAAAACAATCTGTAAGCAATCTAACAAAACATGTACTGAGCTTGTGTGTCATCAGATATTATTTTTACAGTCACTTGAAGTTCCCAAAAATTTTCAAAGATTAAGAAAACTGTTTTATGACGGCGTTTAAAAAAATAATTAATAAAGCTTTTTTAGTTCAAACCTTTTTGAAAACATGCTTAGTTATTGTTCTTTCTTTTGAGATATCATTTACGCCGATATCTCAAAAATTACTAAAATTAAAACGTAAAAACCAAATTGAGGCAGAAAATTTAAATTTTTAGGCAGATCAAAGAAACAACATTTTGCTTCAAAAAAACTGTTTTGTGTTCGAATTGATAACCGAGTTCAATTCTAAGAATGATTCATTGCACGTGCAGGAACCAGGAGGATTCCAAACAAAGGCCACCGCGCGCGGCGGCAATAAACTTGCCCTTTCCAGGTATTGCGCCCAGTAAAAGAATGGGCCATAAATTAGGGTTTATTTTACAGCAAAATTGACTTTATGGCAATAAAATAGTGTATCTCTATTTAGGATCAGTAACTACTTCAAAGGACTCGTCATCGTCACATCTTTTAGTCAAGTAACAACTGCCCTTGTGACTAGACGTAATTTTCATCGCGTTCATTCATAATTCACCGTATCCAGTTGTAGCCCTAAGCGCTCCTGCACGTGTTGAATTAGTATTGGTTATTTTTGTTTTACCGTGTCCAGTCGTAGCCTTAGCCCTAGCTTTGCGCTCCTGCACGTGTTGATTTTGTAGTTGTTTGAAGAGTTGACATTTAGTGCGCTCCTACGGCATTTTTAAATTGTGTAGTGACTATGGCTACTTTTTCCAATGCGGAATATGCGGATATCGTCTTCATGTATGGTAGAGCAGACGGCAATGGATCTTTGGCGCGGCGAATGTACCAAGAGCGCTATCCGAATCGCAGGGTACCGAATATTCGAGTGTTTTACAACACATTTCGTCGGCTTGCTGAAGTTGGGATACACCGCGTGGAACCTGGAGTCAACCCAGGCAGACACACTCCTAACGTCGAGGAAGACATCATAGCAGCATTTGAAGCGGATCCCCATACCAGCACCAGAGCAGTAGCTCGAAATCTTAATATTTCACAATGGAAGGTGTGGAGTACAATGCACCAGAATGATAAATATCCGTTCCATGGCACGGGTGTGCAAGGTCTGGAAGAGCAAGATCCCATCAGAAGGATTCAATTTTGCCGTTACCTCCTCAACAGAGACATTGAAGATGAGTGGTTCCTGAAGTCAATCTTGTGGACGGATGAAAGCAAATTTTCTAGGGAAGGCATAACTAACTTTCACAACCTCCATCAATGGGCCGACAAGGGCAACAACCCCCACTGGAAAAAGCAGGTGTCGTTCCAGAGGAAATTCTCTGTCAATGTGTGGGCCGGAGTAATTGGCAGTACGTTGATTGGCCCCCACTTCTTACCAGACACTTTAAATGGCGATAATTATTTGGAATTTCTACTTGACGATCTACCTGTGCTTTTAGAGGAATCCGGTGCCCCGATATTCGAATCGGAGCGCGAAATTATCTTTCAGCAAGACGGCTGTCCAGCGCATTGGACATTAAATGTACGGGAATGCTTAGATCATTGCTTCCTTGATAGCTGGATCGGAAGAGGTGGGCCCATCCCTTGGCCCGCTCGTTCACCAGACCTGACCCCGTTGGATTTCTACGTGTGGGGTCGTGCCAAGGAGCTAGTGTATACGAGCGTAGAAATCAATACAAAAGACGAACTGATAGAGAGGATCAATTCAGCTTTTGAAACCATGAAACTGGAGATGATGTTAAAAACCACAACAACAGAAGTGAGAAGACGGGCTCGTGCTTGTGTTAGAAATCGCGGTAGTCATTTTGAACATGAAAAATAAATTATTTCAAATCAAATGTTGTTTTAATTAGTCCACATTAAAATTTAAATTTTCTTCCTCAATTTGGTTTTTACGTTTTAATTTTAGTAATTTTTGAGATATCGGCGTAAATGATATCTCAAAAGAAAGAACAATAACTAAGCATGTTTTCAAAAAGGTTTGAACTAAAAAAGCTTTATTAATTATTTTTTTAAACGCCGTCATAAAACAGTTTTCTTAATCTTTGAAAATTTTTGGGAACTTCAAGTGACTGTAAAAAAAATATCTGATGACACACAAGCTCAGTACATGTTTTGTTAGATTGCTTACAGATTGTTTTAATTAAATAACATGTAAAAAAATCACTTATTATTCAACATGGCCACCATTAGCAATTAACGGTAAAATTTCGGGGATTTTAGCCAAAAATCATAAAAAATTGATTACAAAAAAATAGTCCCACTTCGTCTTAGACAACCATGGCTCAAAAGGGTCTAAATGATCTATGCTAGCGTCGCCTTTCAGCTTTGCACCCCTCTCCCCATCACCCTGTATTATAGCCACACTTAAATACAAAGAAACAAATAACTACACAGAAACGTGATTCAAATTATTTGATACAGGTATTGATTGATATTGTGCGGTAGTATTAGTATTGATTTAGGGTTCTGTTTGTTCGGTCAGCACTAAAAAACGTTTTATTGGTTTTGTTTGTGCTGACGATAAATCTGCAGGGTTAGGTTATTTGCATGGGCGCGGTTCCACGTAACTTTGGCGCTGGGGTTCAGTATTTCGAGGCAAACTGTATTTTTTATAGATTTAATGGAACAGTAAACATCTCTTTCTAGATAAGGGAGGGATAGAAAGATTGAGATGTATTTCGAACTTTCAAAGGATTGAAGAATAGAAATGTGAAGTAGTCATGATGACTGGGTATAATAAAATCTCAATTTGTGATTATTGCCTATTCCGTTTGTTAGATTATTTATCAATAAATATTGGACACGTCATTTTTCTTTTTAGTCAACTATTATTAATTAATTAACTCCTCTTATGATTTTCAACAGGGAATCCTTATAAATGTAATTGTTGGTTTACTATTTGTACAACATTACGGAGGTCGGAAACGGCCCTAACGATTCTGATACCGAGTGTCAGTTACAATATTGGAATTATAGAAATATATTTCACGTAAAAATCTTAAAAAAAAAAAAACCAAACCTTGCGGTACGTAAGTAACGTGCGCGTTTTCCGTAGAATCACGCTGAAGGGCAGACAGGTCTTTTCTTGTGTTATTCGTGTGTATTTGTTTTGTTGTCACTCATAGGGGGTAAAGATCGAATTCTGATTTATACCGTCCCTATAGCGGTTTATATCGAAGGCACAACTCAAAGGTTGTGTCATCAAAATCTCCAATACCTATTGAATTATTCTTATCTTCCCATTTACAATACTGTGTGTGATGTCATCCTGCTTTGAACAGGTATCATTAAGTTCCTTTAGCTTTACCACACTCTACCGTGCAGCTGGAAAAAGCTGCAGTGCCTCTAGATTAAAAGGATTAAGGTTGAAAATAGGTTATTATTCGTAATTTATGTTGTAAGAAGAGTTGGTAATTCTTATCTCAATCCCGACTCGTGACACCTTGGCTGGAGCGGAGTACTTAGTTCCTTTTCCAATTAGGAGATCTTTAGTTTTGTTCTCTAAGTTTTATCGCATTAAAAAGATTAGGAAAAATACGTTTTACTTGTTTCATTATTTGCATCATAATGTTTGGCTTCAGTAAGACCGGTAGAAAGAGATATTTATCCAACATGTTTCTCAGATCTCGCCAAGTCGGGCAGAACGCCCTGTACTATACTTTTCTCGAAGCCATTCAGGCCATTTTCAACACCCTGTAGCTTTGTTGTAGATAAAGCTAGACGTCTGAATTTTTCATAACCAAAATAACATCGTACAATTACGTATAATTATGTCCAAATTTCATCGAAATCAAAACAGTAGTTTAAGAATTATTACTAGTCAAAGTTCTGTGATTTTGTCACTGACTACGTTTATTTTATTACAGAAATTCAGATGTTGAATATTGATGCCATCTGTAGTTAACAAGCATTTATGTATGTACCAATTTATGACAAATTTCTTAAATACTTTCTCCTAATGATGGGTACTGAATATAAATATTACCTTGGTACTCGTAGCTGACTTGGGTTTACATAAGATCTCAGAAGTTTTTAACCGACTTCCAAAATAGGAGGAGGTTCTATGTCCGTCTGTATATATCTTTTTTTTGTGTATGTTCATCGATAATTTCGCCAATTGTAAACCGAATCGAAAAATTATTTCTTAGTTCGAAAGGGTGTACTCCCGAAGTAGTTCCATTGAAATTTTAAAGTAATCGCGAAACCTGTTTTTGTAAATTAACAATAATGTAAATAATCCTAGCGAAATATTCGAATTTGGTACACGATGGAAGGCGCTTTTGCCATTTATTGCGAAAAATACTTATTACAATAAAAGACGTAATTCTTTGCCGAGACTTGGCGTTTTTTTACATGCAATGTTTTTGATAGGATTAATTTTACCTATCCACCTTGATAATGAAAGATTTTCCCTCATTACCTGTTTACTACTATATACGTGACCTCCATTCAAGAGCTTTATTTATGCGATTTAAAAAATGAAAGAACAAACTAATTTAAATCAAGAAAATATGGCCTACCTAAAACGTACAATGTAGGTGTCTTCAAATACCGAGTAAATAGGTATCTTCTAGGTAAGCGTGTTACATCCTAGACCGCATATCTGCTTAACATCAGGCAGTGTGTAGTCAAACGCAAACCTATTCGAAATAAAAAATACCTATACGAATTTACTTACTTTTTTATCATGAAAATAGAGATATAAAATAATGGTCTCATAAAAAGCACTACTCTACAGCTAGCAATTTAATTAGCTACAAGTATATTTTTTTAAATTTTGTAATGCAACTTTTTCATCAACATACGTTCCAGACTAATAATAAATTAAAGTCTCTCAATTTGAACATCACTATTAAAGAGTCGTAAGCCGATTACTCTCGCTTTCGAATTAATTTGTTTATTAAGACTAATAAAGAGACTAATTAGTCGATTAGCATACGAGGCGGCGAGCGTGGAGATAATGCATCGATCAATTAATTACACTGAATAAACAAATTAGATGAACTTGAAAAACTTCATTTAGTTGAGAAATAAGTGTAAACGATTTTACTATAACAAACATAAATGAATCATACCAAGTTATTCATTGATATAATATTAATTTACACAACGTAGAATATTTTATAATACCTAATGTACTAAAAAACAATCGTTTATTGTGGTTTAAGAAGTAATTTTTTTATCAAGTGTAAGCTCTACAAATACGTTAAAGCCTAGCTTGCCAACTTTGATCTAGAACACTAAAAACAGAGGTCTTTTTTGATTTGATTTTTTGCATTTAGGCCTTATTTTTTGTGATTAAAGTAAAGATGTACAATTTTCAGATTTATTCCCATATATGCACAACAATGCTCTATGCCATAAATTTCATAGTTCTAGGTCTACGGCTCTAACTTTTTTCTACGATTAGACACAGGAGGTCTTGACACACGGATAGACGGACAACAAAGTGATCCTTTAAGGGTTCCGTTTTTTGCTTTTGAGGTACGGAGCCCTAAAAATGAAACAGGAACTTTATTTTTAAATATCTCTTGTAAAAGAAGCCGTACCTAACCTTCAATATCGAAATGAAATTTACAATATTTAAAAAAAAAAAAACTAAAAAGATTTTTTAAAATACTCAACGCATTGTTGTCCATTGTTTTGTTATCCTGAGACAAATTCATCCGAGCACAAATTCCGGCACGTCTTTCAAATGAAAAATTCTCACAGAATCGAGCATTTAATAATACGAATGGATATAATGCGATTCAAACGTTTTATTATCCGCGTAAGCACGTCACGTACGAACCAAATGATTGGTCAGAACCGAAAAATATTCAGATCGTCCGATTAGGAGTGTGGAGGACAGTTGTTAGGCTCTTGCCATTTGCCAGATGTCATCGACTTGGCATTTTTCTGTTTTCCAGATATAAATATAACTAGTATTTCTCTTTGACCGATTTGATGGATACTTACAAATCTTGTCAAGGTTTCATATTAAGCGATATTACCAAATATTATCGAAATCGGCAAATAAACAGCGCGACGACAAATTCCCACCGTTTCGAACTCTGGAGGATGCGAAGATGAGATCAGACGACGTTGCGCTATCACCAGATCGGCAGTTGAGCGACTGGGGAAAATATGGAAAGACAGGCGTATAACCAGGAAAACAAAGGTTCGGCTTATGAAGTGTCTCGTCTTTCCGATTTTTCTTTACGCAGCTGAAACGTGGTCACTGAAGCTGCGGGATCGCCGAAAAATCGATGCGCTGGAGATGTGGTGTTGGAGACGGCTGTTGAAAATACCATGGACAGCGTTTCGCACCAACAGTTCCATTCTCAAAGAACTTCACATACAAGATAGGTTATCGTCGATTGTGCAGTTGCGAATACTGAAGTTCTTTGGGCATATCTCCAGGAATGAGAACTCGATGGAGAGACTTGTAGTGCAGGGCCAAGTGGAAGGCAAGCGAAGTCCAGGTCGGTCACCAACTCGCTGGGCCGATCTAATTAAAAAAGCCACACAGTCTACCGTGGTGCAGTGTGCTCGTGATGCGACTGATCGGCACAGATGGAGGAACATCGCGAGACGTGCGGCATCCCTGGGAAGAGATGACAACGGCGAGGAGCCACCGTGAACCACGACCACTCTGACAAGAGTGTACGATTAAGAAGAAGATATAGGGTCCCGTTTTTACCCTTTGGGTACGGAACCCTAAAAATGATATAAAACTAGGTTACATTGGGATTCGGAGAAAATGCGACCTGTAGACAACAATCAACATCAGGACATACAAAAGCAAAATGTTCAAGTCAAAACCGAGACTTTGCTCACTTCGTACTCTCGGTCAATCATGAGTGTTGATAGAGGGGGCATGGATTGGCAGTGCACACGCTAGAAACTTTTATGCCTGCCCCAGAAAACTTACAATTCAATACGTTTTATTTTTCTGGGGTGAGCAAAGTAGGCAGCTGCTTTTTCTTTTTCAAAAATCCGCCTGGTTCCACATTTTGACTCATTTGTTGACTAATTTTTTTGCAGAACTCTAACAGTGGGCAAACCTGAGTTGTTAATTTTTTTCATGTCCACTGAGAGTCAACTTTGTGCTCAACAGTATATAGTGGACCACAGACGACAACTCCAGGGGAACTACATTTAATATAAATTATTATTCAATAGGAGCATGAGTGGGTGACCACGGGTGACATTTACAACTAAGCGCTGCTTAGTCTCGGATGACACGTTAAAATGTAGCACGTAAAGGGTAGGTCGCGGTTGCTTTAGCCGTTTAGCCACGGTCATGATATCTCACAGTATTGTGACTCAGCCCTGTCCTTGAAGTAGGTATATACCTACAGCGCCACGTGGCCACGCAGACCGTATCACGCGCTAGGGCTGGTCGCCTTCAGCATTTCATATACTTACGCATTAAGCCCAATTTTAGAGGCGCCATCGCAATTAAATAGCTAACTAGACTATTTCTGTTCCTTTTTCTCTCTAGGCATTCGATAGATAGAAAACTTTTTACGTTTCTATTAAATTTACGATGGCGCCTCTAAAATTGGGCTTATGTTTAAGTTTCTCTCCAGGCGCGTGTACGAGTATGTCTATATGATTCGCTCTCCGACCGTTTATGAAGACGGAATACTGTTAGATATGATTACCGTGGTTAAGCCGTGTCAGAGGCCTTCATCTAGCTTAGCATACAAGACCACGACAAGAGTTTATCGACGTGTGCAAAGGTGACAGATATATGCTTCATCATAACTCTATCACGCTCTGACACGTCGATAGTATTATTTTATGGTCCTTATGCTAAGCCCGCAGGTGGCTTGTAAACTCTGATCGGTCGGCCAAGATTTCGGGTTTTAGAGGCAGCGCTAGCGCTAGCGGCGGCGTTGGAGGGGTCTACGCGCGCTCGCAGCGGGACGTCGCTCGGTCGTGGCGACATTAAAACATTTTAGTACATTGATTGGCTCTCTAACGCTCGCCGCCCCGCGCCTTGCTGCCGCTCACAGCGGCGAGGTCGTGGTCCAGCTGTAACACGCCTAGCCATAGGTATACGAACTTACTTACCTCACCCGATCTAGAGAAAATCCCAGACAACATCGTTTCCCGCGATGACGTCACCCTCTCGGTTGACGCCCTCACCAGTCACCTTCGCAACACAGTACGTGGGTGCTCCAGGCAGGTCCCAGCAGAGGTCAATGACCGACGCTGGCCCTGCCGGAGGACGCGAGGGACCTTCTGAGGGCTAAACACGCCGCCACTAGGGCCTACGACTCCCGTCCCTCCGAAGAGAACAGAGCCACTTTGCGGTATTACGAGCGTGCCGTAAAAAACCGCATTAGTGAACTCCACAATCAGAGGTGGGACAGCTTACTTTCGGAGATCGAGCCATCTCACCAGGCATACTGGAAGCTGGCTCGAGCTCTGAAATCCGACGTAGTTACGAATATGCCCCCCCCCCCCCCTCACCCGTCCCAATCTCCCACCTGCGTTTGAGGACGAGGAAAAGGCCGAATGCCTGGCCGACAGCCTCGAGTCGCAATGCAGCCCCAGCTTAGGCTTCGTCGACCCTGTTCACTTCGATACGGTGAACAGAGAAGTCGAAGAAAGACTATCCGTCCCCCCCACTGACGCCCTTGAGCCTGTCACGGCTTCGGAGGTTGAGTCGATCATTAAGCGGTAAGGTTTCAACAAGAAACCCAGTCACGGGTTTCTTACCACGCCAAAGCCCCAGGGATCCGTAGCAGTCTTCCTGGACGTAGCGAAGGCATTCGACAAAGTCTGGCACAACGGCTTGATTTTCAAGCTGTTTGCGAAACAATTCCCAGACCGTCTTGTATTCATAATACAAGACTTTCTATCTTGTCAGAAGTTTTCCTACAAGGTCGAAGGAGCCCGCTCGATCCCCCGCCCTATCACTGCTGGAGTCCCTCAAGGCTCAGCATTGGCCCCTGTGCTATATTCGTTCTACACATGCGACATTCCCCGTTCTCCCAACGTTGAGCTTGCGCTCTTCGCGGACGACACTGCTCTTTACTCCAGAGGCTGGAAAAAGAACCACCAGGTGACCCATGTCCAAAAAGCCCTTGACCAGCTTGGTGAATGGTTTAGGAAATGGGCCATCTCGGTAAACCCCGATAAAAGTACAGCCATGTACTTTCATCCCACTGTACTCAAAGGCAACCCGAAAAAGCAACTCACGCTTAACGGCCAGCCTATTCCCTGGGCCTCCACGACCTTAAAAATATAAACGAACGAAATACCTTGGCGTGACCCTCGACCGTCGACTCAGCTTCTCCAAACACATCCAGATAGTCCGTAACAGAGCAGCCTTCTTCCTAGGCCGCCTCTCCCACTTCTCGACTCACGCAGTAAAATGTCCCTTAGAAATAAGGTGACAATTTACAAAACGTGTATCCGCACAGTCATGACCTATGCTTCCGTGGTCTTTGGCCACGCCTCCCGCATTGATCTGGACAAACTCCAGGTCATTCAGAACAGGTTCATTCGCAAAGCAGTCGGAGCTAGCTGGTTCATGCGAAACTCTGACCTGCACTGCAATCTCGAACTCCCCTCCATCACTCAGTACATCAAGTACCTCTCTCGCCGCTACTTTGATAGGGCGCCCCACCACCTCAACCCACTCGTAGTCCAAGCCTCAGACTATACGACAGACACGACAAACACACCCACCCTCAGACGTCGCCCAAAACACCTCTTGGGCGACCCGGACGACCCCATCGCCGTAGTCACATCTGCGGCGCTGGGGTCGGCCGATCCGACAGCTCCCTGCAACAGGAAGTATTCCGTTTTTGGTATAGGCGCCGGTTACCATAGGCACACAGTCACACACAGACCTCGCCGGCGAGGTCGAGGACCCTCCGGATCTGTCAGAAGATCGGTTAGATTCTCTCCAAATAGTCAACCAGCTCAACCCATTAGGGCCACAGGGCACACCCCTTCTGTGGTACCCGGGCAAGTCTGATCTCCCCCGCCGGGTGACGGCCCAAGCCGAAGTCCGTACCTTCACAGGTGCCCTTGCGCTAGTCACCCTACTTCCGCGCTCGCCCATGTCCGGTAAGCTGTAGAGGCCTCAGTGGCCAACAGCTATAAGTCATTCAAAAAAAAAAAAAAAAGAACTTACTTACCTATTACCGCGACCGCCTCGGTGGTTAGTAGCCCTAACTACTGGGTCAAAGAGGCGTGGGTTCGATCCCCACCCAGGGCAAGTAATTATGTGATGAACATAGGTGTTTGCGGTGTGTCTGGGTGTTATTTAGTTACTATCTATATAGGTATATGTATTTAAATAAATGTATAAGTAGTTTATCAGTTTGTGTAAGATGTCCCCAAATATTTATTTGTTTATTAAAACAATGTTTTAAGCTACTCTAAGAATCGAGGAAAGACATCTCTGTATCTACATGTGTACCTATTTACAATAAACAATGTAAACTACTAGAACATCCTAAATACATTTGAAGAAACTGTAAAAGCTTAGATACTGTCTCATCTCTAGAACCGCGTATTAGACTACTATAGAATCGGTACAAATCGATATGAAATGGATTCGTATCGAGGATAAACACTGCAATCAAACGGCAAGTTGCAGCTGTAAGTTATGTGCGACCGGCGTCATCCACTAAAATAATATGACACAGCCGTTTCTGTATCTCCTTCGCTCGCCCAAAAAGGAAAACTATTGATATAGCCATAATTAAATGTAGGCTGTAGTGGCAGCAACAAAGTACACAATACATGGAAAGTCTACGGTGAAAATTGACAGAAAAAAAATGTGTTTTCTATAAAGTCGGTTTACGGACTATAGTTTTACGTGATAACATCATAAAAAAATATTTTAGAAACTAAAACAAGCCGATTGCTCAGGCCGATCGTGCCTCTCTGTTGCACGCTCGGTTCAGGCGGAACGTGACACTTTTTCGTGCGTGCAGGCGGCGTTCATCGATTTATAAGACGTTATCACATCAAAAGTACTGGAAAGTCTACGGTGATAATTGACGGAAAAAATTACAAAGGGAAATTTTGTAGAGGCAATTGAACTGTTTGTGTTACATATTTTGTACTTTTAGTCCAAGTAGTATTGTTATTAAAGTGTGAAAAGTTAACCTTGACATTTACAGAATTTGAACTTCATCCGTTGCTGTTTACGTCACAATAGATGAAATGCGAGACGTTTTGTGTCTTTACCTACCAAACAAAAAAAAAAACTTTTTTTTTCAAATAATATTGTCACACTCAAACCACAGAACATATAATACTATGTGTCTTAGGAAATAGGTCTTCCTGTCGGTGTATGCCAATCCAATCAAATGGTCAATATATTGTTGGTATGTTCAATGGCTATTCCGTTTCAGCTTGTGTATAAAGTGATGACAAAGAATTGGCTCTCTAATGAAAGTGTCTACTAATATCACTAGACAGTAGTTCACCATAATAAGCGTCTATAATTTTATCTTTTATCTTTATCTTCATCTTATCTTATCTATACCTAAAGGTTTTATCAAAATTATCTATATATTCTGTAACTAAAATTAACTTTTATTCACTTCCAATATGTACTTCAATAAGACTCACAAATTCGATTCAAGATTTTACCTGCGAACGCTACAACAAGGGATCAACAGACATTGTAAGTGGTTACTCATGCTTTCAGAACCTATAATTTGACAATATTTTGTGTCATTTCGGCTTTATTATTACTTACGCCATTACCAGTGGATATAACGATAATACACCAACATCGCAGCCGCAAGGCCGATTAAGGGCCGTAACAACAGGGTCCCCTAATTCAATATTAAAAGCATCCTACGACGTGATCGCCAACTAATAATAGTCTAATTTGAAGAAATGTCCCTGAGAAAATGCCCGATTGTCAACCTTTTTGTTCCGTTTTTATCTAAGCACAAATGAAATGGGCCATTTCGTAAGATGTAAGCAGTATATAATCTGTGACTTTAGTTTGAAATTACAGTATTTACGGTCACGAATTTTGTAATAATGTCCGTTTTATGATGTGGATTGGAGATTATAAATAGTTTTGACTGTTGTTAGATAAGTATTACATGTAGCATTTGATATAAAAACATTATTAAAGGCCTGTTTGTAATATTCCGATCACCATAGCATAGAAGAGTGTAGTGCAGAGAACAGAAAAATAACCTTCATACCAGTGTGTTTTTTTAGGTTCCGTACCCAAAGGACCCTATTACTAAGACTCCGCTATATATACTCCGCTGTCCGTCCGTCTGTCTGTCTGTATCTTATGAACCGTGATAGCTAGACAGTTTAATTTTTTACAGATGCTGTATTTCTGTTGCCGCTATAACAACAAATACTAAAAACAAAATAAAATAACTATTTAATATACGCTCCCATACAACCAACCTGATTTTTTAGCAGTTTTTCGCTCGATATTAGTAACGGTAACAGGTAAACGCTTGAAATATTCACAGAGTATTTAGTTGAATCTTTACTTCAATACTTTTCTTAAATTAAAATAGAATAAATAACCTTTAAGTAAACGGAATCCTTCGTGTGCGAGTTCGACTCGTACTTGGCCGATTATCTTACATCAGACATCAATCCTCACATTGTTGTGTTGATCCTAATATGACAAAATGATTCAAAAATGATCTATTTGGGCGGCGGAACTTCAAATTAAGTTGCTAGGATAATAGGTACAAAAATTTACAATGTAACGGATGAGAGGTACCTCGACGGAGCCAAAAAAAAGAAATTTAAGGGGATATATATTAGTTTATCGATTTACACAAAAATAGATTTCTGTATATAGGCATACTCGGATTTAGAGCCGCGGATTCTACAAACAAACATAATTAAGGATGATGGTATCAATAGGTTTTTCTATAAGTTTTCCTTTAAGCAATTCAGCCTACATCCTTTTTGGGAAATCCATTGACGTACGTAAAGCTGCAGATAAAATATCATAATTTAAGTTAACGAATAGTTTGGTAACTGCGCCATAGCCGTTAATGCCACTTTTCAGTATACAATCTCTATTTTGCAAATTTTTTTTCGACATGGACGCATGCCACTCATAAGTCTTTTACCTGCCATATCGGAAAAGTCTGATAAGACCGAATAAGTTGTCAAGAGCGTGTTCGCACATGATAGGATTTCGTAGTTGATGATGATATAATTATGTCATTAGATATTTGCTATGTACACAAACATGATTGTCAAATAAATCAGATCCTAAGACACGCAGCTCAGTGGGCTGCGTGTAAATGGAAATAAGTATTCAATTTTTTATTCATAATTCACAAAATTATGATTCTACAGCGCTCCATGTTTTTTTAATAGAAAGTTTTTGACATGATTTTTTTTACTCAGAAAGTTACAAGATTTTATCTTGCAAATTTTAAAAATTGACGTGAGGATATCACATATATACTCTTTTTTCAACTTTGGCGACCTTTATCTCAAAAATGGTACATCTGACTAAAAGTGTCTATTCAACGATAGCGCTCATGGCTTAGTTTGACTAGATGTTCGTTAGTGATCATCGAAGTTAAGCAACGTTCAGCACGGTCAGTATTCGGAGGGGTGGCCGCGGGTGGCATTTACAACTGAGCGCTACCGGGGCTCGGGTAACAGTTTTAATTAAAGGTACCGGTTGTTTTAACCATTTAGCCATGTCACAGGCCTTCAGGCGGCTTAAAAAACTCTAACACCAGGGCTAGCCACCCGGCCTATCCGAACTTATTTACTTTTAACGATAGCTTACCTACGTTTTACGTGCATCTTGCGTGCATGGGTATAAATGTCCTTAAATAAACAATTTAGAAAATAATAAGATCTATACTAAAACTGTAGTAATATTAAATTCATATTTATATTTATTTATTACAATGATGAGTGTCACACTCATCATCCTAAAAGTGTCTGCAATGATCAATTCCTATAAATAGTTTGCACACGATGATATGTAAAAGATATCTCTGACATATTGTACTGTACAACGAAATAATCGTAGGCTGTCAGTCCCGTGATTATAGGTACCTGATAAGTTTTACTTGTTATATCTATCCAGATGGATATCTGTGGTAGTCACAGATAAACATTAAAAATAGCCAGTCCGATTGGGGCACGTAATGCGAGGCCAATTTGAATTGGATGCGAATTGAGTCGGGTTGCCTTCAAGGGTGGCAATTGGCATCTAGTAGTCTAGGGCAGGAGATAGCTGACGCGTTTTGTAAGAAGGATTGGAAATAATACCTACATTTAACGATATTTTTTATCATTTATTATTCCGTTGTGTTTTTTTAGTTAATTATTTTTTATTTAAACCATATATCTAGATGTAAAGTAAGGTTAGTTTTAGTTTTGTGTTCGAGGTGGACAGATGATCTCATCAAGACCGCAAAATCACGCTGGGTGCAAGCCGCTTCCAACTAGTCTTATTGGGGGTCCAGCACTGGACGTCATATGGCTAATGGATGGATGGATGGATGATGTATGATATAAGCTCATGGTTTATATGTGGCTATGTACCATTTGAATTATGGTGCAATGGCTTGCAGGGCATCCCAGGCCAAGCATACTGACTTAAGTTATAGTGCATCCGTCTAGCTCTTAAATTAGGTATAACAGGCGGCTAGTTATATACGGTAGAATATCTCGTCTCATCTGTGTCTATGTATCTTTTAACATAATGGTACAGGACATCCCGCATCTCTGGCTTTGTGTACGAGTATATACTATCTCAGTTTAAATCCAATCCTTCTGATCGAAACGGTGACTAGCTCTCAAACTAGGTCAAATAGGAGGTTAGTTATTTACGGCAGACTCTCTCGTCTAATCTGTGGCTATGTACTGCTCAAATAATGGTACGAGGGCTCGCAGGGCGTCCCAAGCCATGCATACTAACTCGAGTTATTTCGGATCCATCTTGTTCAGACAGTGACTAGCACCTGCACTAGGTGTAAGAGGAGGTTAGTTATGAACAGTAGAGTCTCTCGTGTATGTACCGCTCGACATAATGGTACAAAGGCTGGCAAAGCGATACAGGCCATGCATACTAACTCGAGTCATATCGGATCCGTCTCCTCCGGACATCAGTATTTTAAAACCAAAAAAATTGCAAGTCTATGCATCAGGACGATGACTAGCTCTTGCACTAGGTGTAACAGGAGGTTAGTTATCTGCGGTAGAATCTCTCGTCTAATCTGTGGCTATGTACCGCTCGAATAATGGTACGAGGGCTCGCAGGGCGTCCCAGGCCATGCATACTAACTCGGGTTAGCAGCCGGATCCGACATGTAGCGCAGACTTACATAGACAATGTGATTTGATTGTAGATGGCTTTGGCGATCGCAATTTATTGTGATTGCCAAGAGTCCTCTTTAATGAAGTATGATTTTCAGTATAGTATTATTTTAATAGTAATGTTACAGTTAGCTCAACTAAATAAAAAAAACAAGACGGAACGTCGTGAACAGACAAGTAAGGCCGGTTTTTTATACATGTGCGAGTGCGTCGGTGTTGCGCTGCCATAGAGCGACTGACGGGCCAAGGCATAGTTTTTTTGTACGCGTACATGCGTGTGTGTTGTGTCTGTACACGGCGAGGCATAGTTTCACCAGCCTCACTTGTAAGTCAGTTAGTAGTATTTTCGGTACTGTTTATAACTCCCGTGTTTTTTTACATCTTATAATAACTTATTTACAATACTGCTACTAATTTTCTTCAATTAGTAGTTCTCCGAATAGCAGGTAGACCTCGAATCTGTTGAACTGAATCTTCATAAGACTATACATACCTAGACTCGATCTTGAGCGTTCACACTCGCAATCCGCAACTCTTATTAGGATTTTGATAAACAATCTAGACAAACATTATCAAAATCGGTTGATTAAAAGCACTATAGCAAATTTCTGAGGAAATACGCAATCAAAAATGGCCGACGACAAAAAAATCATTAATATATGAAATCCGTTTACGGTATTCGAAGTATTAGGCTATTTGACAACATTGAAAATATTCTATTGATTGTGGTAATCCTTACTGATAATAGCACGAAAAAGACATAATTTCACTTTATTTAAACTAAAATATATATGTATAATTTTCGCAAATTGCACGAAATAAATTACGTTTTTTTTTCATATTTTTATCTGTGACGTGAACGCTCTAAGATGGGCGTTTATTTCAACTGGCTGATGTTTGTACGTGTGATTTACTTAAAAACCTATATTTTTTTGTCGCGTTTGAGTGTTCAATGCATATTCATTTCTGCAACATCGTGTGAAACGTTGACGATCGACAGCAAGAATATCAAGGTTAGTAATTATTAAGTACCCAAACAATAGGTTTTAAAAAAAGGTTTTTGAAAGAGTCAGCAATTTAATATTTGATTTTTAAGGCTCAAACTTTTGATCAGAGAAAACAGTGCTATACAAATATGGAAATCACAAAGCCAAAGTTCGGAAAAAAATCCAAATAATTAAATAAGAACATTTGATTGCTTGGGACGTTTTACATATTATTATGATTTCGATGTAGCCTGAGATATTATATAAAATAATCAGGTTTACTCTGATTCGATTCTAGGTGTTCGATTGAAATATTTCGCAAGAAGAATTTTTTGTTGTTTTTATAAAAATATTGTAAAAATTAAATCTAAGATATTAAATAAATACCTGTATAGAACTTACTCATTCCAATTAATTGGCGCATTTAACCTTGGTTGCTATCTGTCTTAGAAATTATCATAATCACAAAACTTTGACCAATCTACATCAACAATCCAGAATGAAACAAATTATAAGTATTTCACAAACAAAATACAATTTTACTGTATGAATAAAATAAAACATTATCCAGATGATCAGATCACTATTTTGCTAAACACGATTACATGCTGATCACAGCACATTTTTTGCTAGCCGTATAAATATATGTAATCCGTTTAAAAACGTTTCATTATGTATTTCAGCATCACTTCTAATATGAATTTAATGTCAAGAATAATTAATTTATGAAAAAAAATACGTACATATCAACGTTTAACAATAAAACGTAAATTGCAACGCAATGCGGATATTATCTTGTCTAATGCAGAAATAACTATTGTCATTAAAAAACTGAAACGGTTGTTACGTTTTTGTTGATAAAATGACATTTAATGTTGATTTGATGCTGTATTGAAGCTATTATTGTATTAATAGCATTATAAATGTAGTGGAATTGTCGTAGGGCGGGTAATAAGGTGTTTTTATAGTGTGTCCTTAGCCGGCGACCGTTATTAGTTCGGTTGCCAGTGCTGATGTACCAAATTTCCCACAAATAAGGTATATTTAAACTCCCTTAATAAATGAATGATAAAGAATATGAAATAAAAACGCTTACGCTAGAGTAGTAGGAAGTACTACCTAGTCATCATCATATCAGCCCCAGGATGCCCACTGATAGACATAGGCCACTTCTATAAATCTCCCAAAAGACCTTTCGAGGTTGTAAGCGCGATTCCGCAATTTTCAATGAGATCGTCAGTTCACTTTTGAGTGGAATTCTGAAACTCTTACCGATACTTACGGGGTAAGTAAGTTAAGGGGGGTTAAGTTATAAAAGTAAAAATTTTTAAAAAAATACCTGCTTTTAACCACCTTCTTTTTTGACTGTCCATTTCAAGACAAATCAGACCTACATGTTGGGTGCCGTAATATGCCTTTTGTCATGAAAATGCAACCAAATCGAAAAACAAATATAAATAGCTCATAGTTTGACTAGGTGTTCGTTAACAAGCGCTACCGTGGCTCGGATAACAAGTTAAATTGTAGTTCCCGGTTATTTTAGCGGTTTAGTCATGTAAGAAGCCTTCAGGCGGCTTTAAAAACACCAAGGCTAACCACCTGGCCAATACGAACTTACATACTAATCAAACTAGCTCGTCACTTCATTCAGCATTAAAAACCTCAACGTCACCGTTGCGTAACAATCCACTGCTGATAAAACGACTCCACCGTTTAAAAAACTAAGCTTAATTAACGTAAAAAAGTGCGTTTACTCTAAGCGCGGTTATCGGACTATCTCGCTACTTATAATGACTTTTGTTCATTATTTTGTTGCACGGTTTACGTCTATGCCGTATCCGGTACTATTTTGAATGTTTTTTTTTTTTGGCAGTACAGGATTGTTTGTAAGTTTATTTGAAAATTGTATTAATTACAATAAATACTCGTACTTAGGTATTTGCAATGAGTTTATAAAGTCGACTTTGCAAGATGCAAAGTCGACCCAGGCTTTGTACAGCAGCTCAAAAAAAAATTAAATTTAAACAAATTCACAGCAAAAAACGAAATTAATACCCAATTATTATGAAATTTCATATTTTCTAATTTGATATTTGTTTAAGGCCGGAACCGCGCCGCTATATTTTACAATAAATGTCAAAAGATAATAAGATCCGAATACCTATATGAAATTCCTTTACCAGGAGATTGTTGTTAAAGAAAATAAATGGAAAATCATTTTCCAGAGCAAATAATTAAATACTGTACTACAAGGTAATGGCCTAAGCTTGATAATTTTTTGTATCATCTCCTTTTACAGATTTTTTTATTCCGAAAACCTCACCAACTTTTAGTTGCAACGACAACGGGGCAAGGCCTTTCCAACCCGCCAGTTATACAAGTAGCGGCACGTAAGTCTAGCGCTGAGGGTATTGTGGAGGGGATGGCTGCGCATGTTGACCGCCATACCTACTAAACTCATGCGCTGCCACCCCCTCCACATTTCGCTCAGCGCTAGACTTATTTGCCGCGACCTGTACCTTTCTACAAGGTTGACTATGTTCGTCCTCTAGAGAGACCTCTAGAGGACGAACATAGTCAACAATATAAGTGCATTTTATTAAGATTACCATTACAAGAAACCTTGAAATTAAAAATCTGCTGTTTCATTTATTTTGTAGGAAGTCAAACATTTTTTTATGTAACAGCTGATTTCTTTTTCGCGTTTTTGGGGTTAGATCCATGAACAAAGTTGAATCATAATCTTGAGTAGGTACAATGGCATTCACAGCGAAGGATTATTTAGTAGAATTCTGAACGTAACGAGGGATTTATTCTTTATTTTTCATTAATTTTTAGTGACGATCATTTAACGCTAAATTATTTTTCTACATGATTTTGGGAGAAGCCTTTGGCACCCGAAACACAGTTTATACTAGTTCGGTGTCAAAGGATTCATGATAAATTTGTGAGAATGTTTTCAGATGAATAAATAAATTTGAATTTGAATTTGATTTAAAGTACCTACGTCGCCGGAACTAAAACATAATTTTACTATTAACTAGCCTAGTATTGTCTAAATCCAAAAATTGTCGCCTGCACTACCAAAATGTTGTACTAAAGCGGGAAATAAAGCGGCATTTTCTCTTATTTGAACTCATACCACAGTTTTCAATTCACCATTAATTAATTTTCAGTCGTAAACCACCGAGCTGCAGCGATAGCATCGCCTTAGAAAGTAAAATAACATAGAGTTTGCCTATTCGTAATTATAATTTACTAATTACATACAATTTCGTAACCACAGTGGTGTGTGGTCTTCTTAATCAGCGGTAAGAGGTTGTAAAAGTTCAGTTTTAATTGTTTTCGGGCTGCGTCACTGAATAATATTCTTTTAAGCTGGCTATTACCTTAGATGTAAATTGTAGATAGTGAGCTCTATTCTCGGTGATTTTACTAAAGTACACTTTTTACAGTTCTGTTGCCGAAACTCAAGAAAGAGATAATGCACACTAAAATGATTTTTTGAATGAAATTTTAGTTTTCACTACAAAGTTAAACAGGACAGAAGAGTGTTTCAATTTTTTATGTCTTGGCCATAATAATACAGGTAATTTTGACACAAATCAATAATAATATGCATGGTTGAATCACTGTACAAGTGTACATAGTTTAAATATTTTTTTTCGCAAGAAATAGCAAAACCCACTTCTATCTTTTACAAAATTCAAATAGTTCGCTCGAATTGATGTATACATTTTTTTAAAACGGCTAAGCCGATTTCAATAAAATTGAAATGAGACCACCTCAGGAGTCTACCCTTTTGAACTAAAAATATATCTTTATTGATTCGGTCCACAATTGGAAAAAATTTCGATGAATATACGCAAAAAATAAACACATGCAGACAAACATAGAACCTCCTCCTTTTTGGAAGTCGGTTAAAAATAATCTTGTCAGTCGTGCAAAGCTGTGTAGCAATTAAATAGCCTAGTTTATTTATTCAAACTGAACAATTTTTTTACCAATTTTTTATTGGCGTTGTTATGGTTGTTTCATCGTGGTTCCGTGTTATCTATTTCTTGTTTCGTGTTTCTGATAGCAGAGGACGGCAACAGAACTAAGCAAAGTTTAGTTAAACCAGCAAAACTTGAGCTCAGTTTTGATAGAAAGTAAATACCTATTCACCTCGTAGTGGTTTAACGTCTTTACACTAAGTACGGGTTCGGAGATGTGTCATTGTGTTTTCTTTTCGAGTAATATGTAGTTATAAAATGGTTGTGTTACGAAATGGGACATAACATACCTATGTATCTAGCTAATCGTAGTATGATGATATAATAGGATGCTACTTTATTATTATGTGGTACTTTATGTCGTTCTTTCGCTACCGATCTATTAATCAGGAACAGGGATACTAAGCCCGATTACAGAGGCGCGAGCGTAAATTTAATAGCAACGTAAAAAGCGTTCTCTCTATCGAATGCCTAAAGTGAAAAAGAAACAGTACTATGCTATGATATTTAGCTAATATAATTACGATGGCGCCTCTGTGATCGGGCTCATTGTCTTCGAGAAAATACTTAGTAAAATAAAATATTTTTACTAGAAAAACCAAATCAAAATTATCGCTATTAGGTTTATAATGTTATTGACTTAGGGAATGAAGTGAGCGAAGCGTCTCAATTTCGACTTTACAGTTTTGGTATACATGGTACATGTACCTATCGGTTGATTCTTTTCTACAGATCGCATTTTTCAACAAATCGTGACGAAACGTAGTACACGGGTTTTGTATATTTTTTGCTTTATTATCGTTGGCGATTTTTGATTGGGGTGTTATTTCCCTCAAAACGGGATGAAAATTTGTTATATCGCTATTTATCAGCCGCTTTCGATAATATTTGGCAAAATTGTTTCGTAGGTATTTAAATCCTAACAAGAACTGCGAGTATGAAATCGTCCAAGATAGAGTCGAGATATATACCTACGCTTATGTACATTCAGTCAAACAGATGAGAGGACTGATGTTCGAAGAACTATTCGTATACATGTATGTACGTACGTGTCCCTTACCTATAAGCACATATTCATTGGTGTATGTTAGATTTTGACAGTTTTATCTTGCCAATAAGCCCGATTACAGTGGCGCCATCGTAATTATATTAGCTAAATAGCATACTTAGTTCTGTTTCTTTTTTACTTTAGGCATTCGATAGAGAGAACGCTTTTTACGTTGCTATTAAATTTACGCTGGCGCCTTTGTAATCGGGTTTATTATTGGAGTATAAGTTTGCTTTAGGAGAGCCACTACCTTTTTTCTCACCTCGGAAAAATAGAATGACTTGACTTTTAAGCTTTCTGGGGTGGGCAAAGAAGTTTTTAAGGTAGGTTTGCCGGGGCGCCAAGGGATTAAAATAAGACACTAGAGTCTGACTGAATCTCACTATATTCTATTTAATTTAATACGAATAACAACAGCTTATATACTAAATTATATCTACACATAGTGATCTATCTATGTCACGTAAAACATCCAAATCACGAACTAGATAATCACGCTATACTTATCTAAAACATTCCATTGAGCTGCAACAGTACTTCCCCCTTGGAAAAAAATGTAATATATATTCACAAACAATTATTACCTAAAACTAGTCAAAACAAAATTAACAAAAATCCTATCATTCATGTTGCAGCGATCTTGCTTACGTCTGTTTGCTTACAGTTGCAATTTATAGTTTGCTTATCATTGCAGTATAAAACGTGCTTGTGTCAGTAAATTTGAATCTTAGTACTACTGGCCTAGTCAGCTCCGTAGGTACGAATACGTGCTTCTACTGTCTTTACTTCTTTGCACAGGCGGCAGGATCACTGATTCACTATCGATAACGAACATTAGCCTACATTTATCAATTGTAACTTTCAAATAAAATATTCTAAAAATTCCGCAAAACTACACGATTCGCAGTATGACGCTACTCGAAATGTGATGACAAAGCTCTAACTAAGCAAATACTACCACTATTGATCTAATTACCCAGTAAAATATAGTTTGCAAAACAATTAAACTGAATGTAACAATACAAATTACACTCAAAAAAAAATCGGTCGTCTAAGGTGCTAAATTCCTTTGTCGTTTATTTTTTGTGCTCCTGACGTGGCTTTTGAACGGTACGTTCTAATAAACCTAAACGCCGCATCAGAATCTTTTTTGTCGAACGGTTTTTTGTCACTACGACTAGGTTCCCGAGCACGTGGCGTCTATGATTATTTTTATTTTGTCGCTACGACAAAGTAGTTTGCCACTACGCCATAGGAGGTAGTCACCGTGACAAAGTTCCTTAACGGTAAAATGTGAGCTTGAACGCTGGTCCACAAGCAGCTTTGACACAGTGACAGAGTCTTTTTTCACAAAGTTATTTTCATGTTTGACATGTACGTGGCGTCAAGTTTTATTTCGTTTTAGATGATATGACAAACTAGGTTAGTTGCCATGACAAAATTCGCTAACGGTAAAATGTGAGCTTGAACGCTGGTTCACTAGCAACTTTAACAAAATCACAGAATATTTTTTTCAACAAAATTGTCATTTCTTTATTTGTACGTAGCGTCAAATTTTATTTTAGCTTATTTCCTACGACATAGGAAGGTAGTTACGACGACATTATTAGTTAATGGTAGAATATGAGCTTATACGCTGGTTCACAAGCAACTTCAACAAAATGACAGAATAGTTTTTACGACTGTAGGTAACTTCAAGTTTTATTTTGATTTAGTAACTACGACTTAGCCGGTAAGTCTCTACGACAAAATTAGCTAACGGGATCGCGTCGAAATTTATTATAATTCAGTAACTATAAGTACGACATATAATACATCGCAAGAGTGCAACATATAGATGGTCGTCTGCTACTTTCATGATGTCATAACTACCCCTTCCATATACTCAGGAAGTGACAACTACATTTTTCGTTTCCAGAAGAACTTCTTAAACACACATATATACTAGTTGTCGGTATGGTTGAAAGAAAATTGTCCATACCTACCTAAACGCTTTGACAGCTACATTCAGATCGGCGCGCTATCCGCGCCTTCTCAAATGAATGTAACCCCGTTGTTTATTTCTCGATTGGTACAATTTATATGTTATTTGAATCCTTATAGATGTAGCTCTATGCATACATATAATTTCAATATTCTCAACTGTTAGTGTGCCGGTTACCGGTTACCGTACCTATGCGCTGGGGCGAGAAACTGAGGATTCTGTATGGAGCACCTCCAAAGTATTCGTTATTCTGTGATTCAACAGAAGCCTTTCAAAAATAAGTCGGTATGGGCATACCATAGCTTAAACATTTAACTTCTAGAACTTTTTCAAGTTTCTATAGGTACATACCTATAGAAACTTGAAAAAGTTCTAGAAGCATAAGCAATGCTTAAATACCTATAGATAATTAAAAAATATTTTCACTAAGGCCTTTGTACTACTGTCAACGCTCCGAAGTGAATACATCCTTGGCCCTCAACAAATGCCGTCGCCAGAGGCCGCCTGTGTTTTGCAATGTTGCCATTATAGCCAAATTCCTCTCTTTCTAAGGAGAAATGACGACTTGATTAAACAAAATCGAGCGGATCCTGAATTAATGCTATGATACTTGTTAACTTAAAATTACACGACCATAAGTAAACAATTTTTTGCAGTAAAATGATTGTAAATATAAGTAAATTTATTGTTTTGTTGTAATGTATTTTACTAGTGGTTCGCCACGAATCTGACATGAATAATGAAAGTGTTTTTCCTTGAATACTTTAGTATACTATTACAATTACATATCTTACTTAAATTTTTCATCGTAAGCTTTGGAATTAAAAGGGGACAGGACGTTACCTTTTTTGCAGTTTGTTGCATATCTAACTAAGAAAATTATCCATTTAAACAAAATAAAAAAAAAACAGTGGTAATCATGGGTCATATTAATTTGTTTTTAACCAAAAATTTTACGTAACCCTAAACCCTTAACCCCAATCTACTGCCTTAGCAAAATCTACGGCAATTTGAAAAGATCGCATTTTGCAAAGTGCCAAAGCCAAAAATTTTAAAAATAAAATGCGCAATCTCAGACAAGGGAATTTGGCAATCCTCTCTTCATATGATCCTTGATAAGACTAAGGGGCTCGAAGATTTTTCTATGGAAGCTGGCATATCCGCCCGCTATTTTTTTTTAAATATATCTTTATTGCACACCAAAATTACAGTAATATTACAACAGAAACTACACAAAAAAATGTTTTTTAAGATGAAAATGGTATACTACTTTCAACATGTAATTATTAAAAGTTGTTTATAATGATTAGTACTTTGAGCCCCTTTCAGCTTAGCATAGCCTTTACGTTTAACCCAGTATAAGTAAGACCAATTACTCTATCTTTCGTTAATTTGTATTTGTAATAAAACTATCTTAATCGTTTTGCTGATTTTAATTTCTTTTTTAGTTTTGACATTCCACAAAGTAACCATGACGATGGCATCCTAGGGTTTTCAAATGCAAAGCCACATACTCCTCTATGAAGCTGTCCAAATCCAAGTCGAGAGGGTTATCGTAGGTGCCATCAGACTGGGTGTTGCTGTCTCTACGTACACTGGGTGTTGTCTGCGGCAGTGTAAGTTGTTCCAACGTCTACAGTGTGCCGTCACTGTGACAGTGTTTTGGGACAACACACCGTAGACGTAGAGACAGCATACATTGTCACAGCGACAACGCTCAGTAGGCATAGGGACAGCAAAACACTGTCACAGGGACAATACACCGTAGACGTAGGGACAGCATACATTGTCACAGCGACAACGCCCAGTAGGCATAGGGACAGTAAAACACTGTCACAGAGACAATACACCGTAGACGTAGGGACAGCAAAACACTGTCACAGGGACAACACATCGTAGACGTAGGGACAGCATATATTGTCACAGCGTCAACATCCAGTGGACGTAGGGACAGTTAAACACTGTCACAGTGACAACACGTCGTAGACGTTGGAACAGCATACACTGTCGCAGTGACAATACCCAGAAGATGAAGGGACAACATACAGTAGACAAACGAACAATATTCTTTAAATATTGGGACAAAGTTGTATTGTCAAAATTACACAGCCTTGACGTGAGACAGCATACTCTGTCACAGTGACAACGCAACGTTGACAAATAAACAATATACCATTGAACATGGTGACATTTTATATTTTAAAAGTAACAACGCCTTAACGTGGGGTCAAAGCAAAGTGGTCAAAATGACAACATGCCAAAAACGTAGTGTGATAGTACCTTTGTAATAGCGACTTATCATAGGGACAGTTAGCGTTGTCATATCTACAATGTTTGTGATAGTTTCAAACCTCAAAGGAGGCTAATACGGGGCAACAAAAAATGTGTATAAGTTCCTTTGTCATTGATATTTTCAAACGTCTAAATTTGTGCAGTAGCTGTGTTCAGTTTCCCTAGTAATCTCCTATTTGATAAGGGATTTTTGTCGCCGCGTCTAGAATTTTTTTAGAGTGTATACAGATATGCCTATAGTTAAAAACAAAAAATATTTAACACAATTCGCACAAAAATACTATCTCATCACTTAATCTATGAACTTGGACTTCGACATTTTTGGGCAATACACAATTTCCGTTTAATTTCACGTTCCTATATACCGATTTCACTGATTTTATCCTGAATTTGCACAAAAGACTAAAACAATGTTGTCACAACACACTTTTTCCGTAATATCTGAACATTTCAAATATCTTCACGCGTTCGCAGCTTCAGCCATATTTCCATTTCACATATTCTCTATAATATATCAGTGACCAGTCGTTTGGCAATGGAAACGAGTCTGGGCAAATCCTCCAGTACTACGCAATTTTCCGCCACCTTCGATTTGTCCTCGTACGGTGGTGCCAACTTCGAAAATATACTTGCAGATCCAACCTGAATTTTCGGCGGCAGCATTGGCATCTCAAGTTCCTGTGGTCCTATATATACTCGGCTGCTGGCGACTGCTGATTCGATTTCATCAATTCACACGTAAACAAAATACCATGGGTTATTCGCGTTTCATTGCAGCTACAGAACCCTGGATTTGGCGTTTACTCATAACTTCAAAAATTGCGTGACAAACTGCTTCTCTTCAAACATGTGACATCACAAAGATGTTATTTGTACATCTTGCTTGCTGAATTATGCGTATATGCCGTTTTTCTGACTTGCCAGGTGGAGATGTCCCGTACAAAATGTCCTCAAATTCCAAAATTAGCTTCCAGAGTCTACTTCGCGCTCGCCAAGTGTCGATGGTCACCGTTGTGGTTGCCGTTGTGATGTGGGGGTATAGGTACGAGTATGACGTCATCCAGCGGATTTATCGTCAACCCCCAAATCTTCTTGCGTGTGTTACTACATTTCGCCTCACTTGGGTCGGGGGTCACCACTGTGCCGATATGGCAGTGGGACCCCAAACTGATACTGCACTCGGGGTCACCAATATGCCGAGGCGCCAAGGGATTAAAATAAGACACTAGAGTCTGACTGAATCTCACTATATTCTATTTAATTTAATACGAATAACAACAGCTTATATACTAAATTATATCTACACATAGTGATCTATCTATGTCACGTAAAACATCCAAATCACGAACTAGATAATCACGCTATACTTATCTAAAACATTCCATTGAGCTGCAACAGTAGGCATTGCCCTTTTTAGGGCCAATTTCTGTTTGGCAGCTTTGTTAATCTGTTTTTCATCCCCCCATCTTGGAAAGAGTAAAACTCTTAGAAATCTGAGTGCAAAAGCCGTTTTTATCCGCTAGAAGTAGAAGTAAAATTGAATTTAGAACATCGTGTGCACTAAGTTTGTGAATTCAAAACATCATTAAACCTATTTACTCTTACCTCCATGTTGCCGAATTTATCACAAAAAAGTTTTTTAATTTGTTAAAAAGTCAGACTCAGAACCTTCTTGGTGTATGTACTTTTTTCATATGCTTTGCGCGCGGCATTTTTTTTTCACGTCATATTGTATTGTTTAAACCTTATGTTAAAACAAAAACCAGCGACGAGGAAGTTCATTTGACGCCAGCGACTGAAACTGTTAATCTAATAAATAAAAAACCTCGGTAAAGGCCGTGACGACAAAACTCAGCAATTACTTATCTTTAGCTAAACTACGCCTATGATGTTGACCGTGCTAGGTATAATTTTATTATATTAATTATTCTGATAGCCGTATCGTTCTTATAAATTGAACACCACGGCATTCCCGAGATACTTGCGTCAGTTGTTATTACCAAAAGTCAGATAAAAACTCCGGGATTCATTTTATAGGAAAATCATTAATTCTTGCCATAATAGGATATTTATATCGATTGACGCAAAACAGTAGATATGATGAAATGCGTATAACGTAACAAAATACAAATATTGCCGCGTACCTAGTCCTTATTCTGAGCCGCGTAACGACGTAGCCCAGCAATGGGCAAGTTGAAATGGCAGTGAGCAGGGCATAAAGCACCGATGACGGATGGGGTGGAAAAGTTCTTTAGTACCGGCAAGCGCACAAAAGGACTTCCACTAGGGTTTCTAAGTATTTCCCCTAGGATCAAGTCAAACCCAGGAGCTTTTTTAGGACTAATATTTTGTTTGATTTCGTTCTTTACTTCTTTTGGAGAAAGATTTTAATAAGATTTTCTTCAGATAAAACACTTTCATTTCTTATATTTATTTCGGTTGATTCAGTTTCATTTGGCTGGAATATAGCTTCTAAATGATTCGCAATTCGAAAATTTCAACCATTTGCTCATTGTTCTTAGCCCATGCATCATCTCCTGATTTTATTCGTATTTTGTTACGTGAAATGAGAAACCTTAACTTCCACAAAGAAGGTGGATGGAAGACGCTGGATGAAAGCCGCAAGAAGGAAGTGGAAATAGGACATCCATTGTTTGACATAGACCCCAACGATTTTCAATGAGACCGGTTGGAAGTTGCTTACATCCAGCACGTTCCTGTGGTCACTATCCAATCTTCTGTTTTCTTCGTTAGTGGACGTCTCACGCTGCGGTTACAAGTGCGTGGTCTACAGTCTATGTTTTCTTCAGAATATTTCATGCAGGTAGCAACGTTCCACGCGGTCAGTATTTGGTGGGTGACCGTGGGTAGCATTTTCCAACTGAGTGCTACCGTGGCTCGGATGACACGTTAAATTAAAGGTCCCGGTAGTTTTAACCGTTTGCCATGTCATGAGGACTAAAAACTCTGAGACTAGGGATAGCCACCCGGCCTATACGAACTTACTTAATTTTTTATGCAGGTATTTGTAAAATTTACTTCCTACATATTAAGCCCGATTACAAAGGCGCCAGCGTAAATTAAATAGCAACGTAAAAAGCGTTCTCTCTATCGAATGCCTAAAGAGAAAAAGAAACAGAACTACGCTATTTAGCTAATATAATTACGCTGGCACCTCTGTAATCGGGCTTATAATGGTCATATAGCTTAGCCAGCACCCGGCCCGGTGCCGGATCGGGTAGAAACCGTCTGTCTCGTAAACAACCGCCCTTAAGTGCTTATAGATACTAAAGAAACTAAATACTGATCAACATTTAAGTTTTCCAAGTACCAAGTTCCAACTCTAATGCATATTCTAAACTGCTGCTACTAAAACGGTTCCGATGAATCCGTTTTTGTTCAAAATACAGCAATTAAAAACTGCATTTACAACTAAACAAGCGATGACATGGTCTACGTGGCCAGTAAATTGCGAACTTAATCAACCGGCAAAAATTAAATGACATTCATGAATGCAGTACACGGTAAAGCCATAGAAAACTATGGAGAGGCCTTTTCTGCAGTCGGTGCTCAAGACACTTATACGTAGAGTTTGTGCAAAAAGAGAAACGTCGTGGGTGAGGTCGCCCGTGTGCCATTTTACTAATTTTGTTACGTGCTGTCATTGCTAGTACAACTAATAGTGTTTGATCAGGTTTGTTTTCATCAGTACTCGCGCCTACCAAGTATAGTCGGTACCTTGGCTGCTGATTAAAATGCCGAGTGCCGAGGAGCCCCAAAATAAAATTGTCCATAAAGTATAAAACAAAAACGATAAAGAAAATAATTTTTATTTATATTAGCTGACTTAATGAGATTACAAATCAGCTTAATATTTTAAAATGATAGGCCAATTTGAGCAGTTTTGTAAATATGTAGCTTTATTTATAAAATTCAAAGTACCTATATGTCAAAAGCTTTAAAACAGAACGTCTTTGTGATTTCATTTAATGTCGGCGTCAGTTCTACACACTGTGTGAAACAGCAATTTTTTTTCTCGAATCCCAAGTTGGCCGCATAGTAAAAGTTGTACTTAATGATGGTCTGTATCACCTCCTTTCAGCTTAGTACACCAGTTCTGGATAAACCTGTATGAATGTCTAACACGTCATATTTCTTGGTAAAAAAAAATGGAATGGACTATAATATTGTAGATACCAAAGTTAAAATTAGATTATATTCCACCTGGTATGGTGAACCTCATGATATTTTTAAGTATAAATTATTTTTTTTTCTTTGGTATAAAGCATAAAACTCTATTGTAGAGACACCTCTCTATTATAGAGTTCTCTACGAAATTATGTCCCCGCTATACATGTATCGCCTCGCGACATCTGCGAAAACAACATTCGTAACTAGAAAGGCAATAAAACGCAAGAATACCAGAACAATTACATATTTGCAAATAACGTAATAAACTGGGTTAAAACTACAATCAAACTGTCAGGAAAATGCTAAAGGAAAGAACGCAAAGAGACGCGTAAAAAGAAATTAGATTAGAACGTTACCCAACTTCAATTTACTTACATTGACAGAATCATGTTACTCTTTTATGGAATCTGTAAATCGTCATCTCCGTGATTTTGTTCGAATTTCAATCTTATTTCAATGGGGTAGAGTTAATTAATGAAGTTGTTATTTCAAATCAAGCGACACGCAAACTGTCGTGGGGTAAATGAGAGCATGGGTCTAATAAATTCTGCTTACAACTGGATCGTCAGTTTAGTGTAAAAATTATGGCGATATCTAAACCATTTAAAAAAAAAATAATGGCATACAAGTGTCACACCGTCTGAAACTTAATAAAATGACGTCCCTAACATCCAATCTAATCTTACTTTTTATTTTATTTCCTTTTATAAAAGGGGCTATTTCTATTCCACAATCAATGAGCAACTAAAAGAAAGACACAAAGAAGAAAGCCCAACAAGGTTATTTTCACACTTTATAAAAGTTTAAAAGAAGCTATGACCAATGACCGTAGTTTTTCCAGTTTTTTGAACCTGTGTAGTGGAAATGACCCTAAAGCTCTTCTTGGGTAGATTGTTATACTGTTATTAAACTGTTAAAAAGTTGGTTCATTGCGGTACAGTACATACTTTTTTCACTAGAACTCCAGTTGTCTACTACCTCTATGATTGAGACTTTTTACTCATCCGTAAGATTGCTTGCACAACGATCAAAATTGTTTGAAGTGTGTGCGGTTACATCACACGTAGAGGTGAAACAAAGAGATGGGCAATTAAACGAGTATTTGTTAAGATCTGGGTAAAAACATACCTTGGCTAAATTAATGTGCAACTGTCTTCCTGATAATGACTGCTCGTAATTAAAACAATATAGCTGGAAGTCAGTTGTATGGGTTGCTTAATGCGGTATACTTTTGTTTTTGGTTTGGTTTTTTGTATGTTCGTCAGGATTTTCACTTATAATTGAAAAGTTATCATAACATACATAATTGCATCTGATTTTCAATTAAACAAATTTTCCTATAATTAACCTTATTATCTAATTGTTACAGGAATGAGGAGATCCACATACGAACCAAAGTTTTCGACATAGCCCAGGATCAGCAAGTTTAAACGGCAGTAGTCAGAACACATATTTCAGAGAACAGGCGGACGATGAGGCTGTAAAGTTCTCAAATAGAGACCACGAACTGTCAAGCGCTGCGTAGGACGTCGACCGACTAAGAGGACCGATGATACGAGTATAGGCTGTCAGTTGACAGCTATAGTAGCCATTTAGAGTATCATAGTCTTTTTATCTCAAAAATCGCGGTCAAAAGCTGGTTTGAACCATAAAGCGAAAACGAAGTTAATATACTGTCTCTACATTATGTAGAGTAATTAACGCAATTAGAAGACAATCGCTGTTGATGTGAATTGCTAAGAAATTTTTGACGTTTTCACGGCAATTCTAGATAATACAATTGCTAAACGTTACGATATTAAATAGGTACTTTGTTTGTTCCTTTCAAACATAAGACATCCACTGCTGGATATATTATAATTTTATTTTATTAATACTACATAATTCTTAGTAAAAATTTTAAAATACCCATTTTAAAGGTTAAAGCGCGAATTATATTAAAATAATTTCACTTGTACAACCCGGTCAGAATATCTGTGCACCTCGCTGGAATGCGGCGCCTCTCCCGCTTTCCCTGTCACCTCTCCGCGCATTCCCCGGTGCGACAGTACGATTAGCATCTTCGTTGCCGATACACGTCCCGATAATAATTTACGTCCGGACGGTATACTAGACGATGGGTTCGAGGTCGATTTCGAGTTTTGAATGGAGACCACGTACCGGCAGTCACAGCGTAGGACGTGCACCAACAGCTGGATATATATGTCGCATCCATCCAGTTATATAGGAAATCTACAAGGAAGGTATATGTTCAGCGGTGGACATCCTATGGCATCCTATGTTGCTGATGATACCAGGTATAAAGGCAAGTGGTTGTGATCTTTTTGTTCACTCCAGACTTATTGCGCAATGGTATAAGTTTTTGACCGACGAAACGGAGGAGGTACTCAATTCGACGCGTATATTTGTTATTTTTTTAATTGTATCTACGCATTACTTTTTACACAGTGGTTTGATTTTAATAAATCTTTTTTATTAGAAAGAATATACTTCGAAGTTGATTCCATTTAAATTTCATTGAAATCAACTGAGCCGTTTTTGATAAATCAACAATAATGTGAAAAATGCTACATCGATCCGTGCGAAATATTCGCGAATTCTGTACAAGGTGAAAGTTGGTCATGCCATGTTTTGCGAAAAATAATTATTGTATAATTATTGAAATTAATTAATTTATGCATTATATATGCCGCCGGCATACTGGGCGCGCTGCCAACTGGCAGTAGGCTTTAGCATTTTGTTTATTATAATTATTTAGATTACCTTTAAGGGTGGGATGATCCAATTGCTTTTCATATTGTGTTGTACAATGTACCTACATTATTGTAGTTATTAATAAAAGCTTTTTTCCTATTAAATAATATTTACATTCGGCAGTTGTTATCAATAAACCGTCTTATCACCAAATATTTCATTAATCTACACTAACTTCCGACATGTAAATTCCTAGTAGTTCGGTAATATAAAAGGTTGCCGCCGGAAGTAGCCATAGGCATTCTGTGCACAAAACGGCGCTTTTATAAATATGTTTAAATATATAAACAATTCCATGAAATCTAAAGGAAACCAATTTAGATAAAACTAAAAACAGAGAGCAGTTGTAAAGGTTTGGCCACACCAATTCAGTAGAGCTCATAGTATAGCATAGTATAGTATGACTATATGTAATTTGTAGTACGAGTAAATAGGTATTATATTGTAACGTGATAGGCGCGTACTAACTACGACGTAAGCTGCGGCCTGTAGGCACAGACAGTAAATATGACTAAATTAGGTACTTCTTCTTCGAGTGCTAACTATGACATAAGCTGTGGCCTTGTTTACAACTATACTGTATTAGTATATTTTTGGTATTTTGTATTGAATAACAATAGAGTTTCGAGAATATGCATGCTTTTTCCTAGTTAACACAGTAGCGTCGACCATTCTAGATAATTCGGGGCATCTTTGATTCTGGTGTAAATAGACCGGTCGGCCCTTGACTAGTTTACTGTTTCATAAGCCGTCAAAGTAAAATTATCTCAGTATCAGTGATTGTAGTGATTATGAAATGTGTCCATTGACTAGTTTGAGTGAATATCTGGGCAAGTGTGAAGTGTTTTTGCGAACAAATTGTGTCGTATGTTTGTTTCTGACCTACGAAACCTACCGTAGCTCGGATGATACAGGGTATCAATAACTTTCTTTTGACGAAGTTATGAGAAAGTAGCGTTATTACTGAAATATTTTTTTTACAATTTTGTGACATATTAAATCTTGTTTATAAAAAGAAATTGAATTGTATAAATAACAAAACAATTTGGTTTTATTTAATTTCTTTTTATAAACATGAGTCAAACGCAAACCTAAACGAAAAAAAACATGAGATATTATGTCATAAAATTAAAAAAAAATATAGCTGTATAATCCATAATTGATTAATCACTTAATAATTAGTTTAATTTCTATAATAAGTGTACTTAGTGTTATTATTTAAAAAAAAACAACAATCAGTGATCCGTATCATACGAGTAAGAGGGAACGGATCGAGAGGGTGTAGCAGCGGCCGAAGCCTTTGGATGAACACCGTCCCTTTGCAATTCTGTGCTCGCTGGCTAAAGTCTTCGAACACATTCTTCACCGCGAAATTTTTAGACAGGTTTCTCAATATTTGTGTGATGAGCAGCATGGTTTTCGGCCGGGTAGATCCGTTAACACGAATCTTCTGAGTCTTGTGGACTAGGTATATATCTAATAGCATGGATCGAGGTATGTAAGTGGACGTTTTACATTTCGATTTTCGAAAGGCATTTGATAAAATCGACAACGACATCTAACTGCAGAAGCTTGCCGATATTGGTTTTTCCCCTCGGCTTCTTAAATTTTTTGCAGACCTCCTGCGTGATCGACAACAGTTTGTAAAATATGTGCATACATCTCTGAGCCCTAAGTTACCTCCTCCGGGGTAAGTCAGGGCTTGATTCTAGGACCTTTGCTGTTCCTAATTATGATAAACGATCTGATTAAGAAGGGCAAATCCGCCAAATGCTTGCTTTATGCTGATGACTTAAAGCTTGCTCTTGAAATTAAGTCGGTAGTAGTCTGACTTGCAAAATGACATCGCTGCTATGTATACATCGTTGGAGTATTCGCAATAAACTGGAATTTAAGTCGGATAAATGCTACGTCATGTCATTCTATCGAAAGCGTGATCCCATTTATCACGCGTATCTCATTGGGTGTGATACAATTAAGCTAGTTTCGACGATCAAAGATTTAGGGCGTAACGTTTGACCGAGCTCTCTCATTTAACGATCCCATAGCAATAAAATTACAGCGAAGGAATCCTACCGACGCTTAGGTTTTGTTCTACGTTATGCCAAAGACTTCCGCGATACCTTATCAACGGATCCAACGGATTTTTTGCTTGGACAGTTAGGGTTTAACTCGTTAAAGGTTAGACGTTCTCTCGAACAGCTATAGACCGGCTGCAAGGTATTGAGAGGAGCCATAGACTCACCTAGTCTGCACATTGTATGTGCACCCTGTACATACCAAACAACTACACGCGCTTCAAGCCTAGTGTCAGACCCAAGCTCTTTGATACTGGCATTATCCGCACTACGTCTCGATTTAACAGCCCTATCTGCAGAATGTCTCGTGGTATCAACGCATTTCTTAAAATCTACACCGAATGCGACATTTTTTGTGATAAATTGCCTGTTATTCGCGGACTGTTGCTGACTTTTGCCGAGCAATATTGTAAGTATTTTATATTGACTTACGGACATCATTTCATTTTTGAAATTGTATGATTGAAATTTTAATGAAATGTTTAATAAATTAATAATATAACTGTAACATTAATTTCTATATTAAGTGTAATTGGCGTTATTAGTCGTATTTTTTAAATAACAAGTAAACAATAATTACGTTTGATAATTTAATATAACATTTAAATCTTTTATTATATATTGCCCTTTAACTGTACTGCTTCGATCGTCAATGAAATAATAAAACTGTTAAATAATACATACAAAGAACGGAAGTGCGCGATAACAGCCCAGTGTCAAAATAACAGCATTTTAAAGTTAGTATTGACATAAAATTTAATTCTGTTTGCCCACCAAACCTACCAACCTAGGTAAATTTAACTTACCTACATTACGGTTAGTTATTTTTGAATAAATACATTAATATATCCGTGCCTGGCGTGAACAAGTATGGATTATACGGATATATTAATGTACTGTACAGTACAGTACATTAATATATTTTATATTCATTCATTAAGTATAAGTACCTACATTGATGCCTGGATAGCTAAAATAATACTACGAGTATAAATATATCTAGGTATTTTTATCCATAAAACAAAGAAAATAATATGAAGAGGCTTAGGTATTGTTTTGTTCTCGATTAGAGAAAATAAAAATCACCGTCAAATTCCATTCGTCTTATTTGTTTAATGTTACAAAGCCTTATAACTTTCACATTTATGAACCAAATAGCATGAAATTTGACATGATGATAGTTTTAATATAGGTCTAAATTGAAAACTTATAAAATTCAAAACTGTGAGTTTTAGGGGTAGCTCCCATACATGTAAAATGGGATTGAAACATTTTTTTCAACCTCATCCTCTTATGTGGGGTATCGTTGAATAGGAATAAAACGAGGTAAGGTTTCATAAAACTTTATTTTATACCATTTGTGAGAATAGGGTGCCAAATTGGAAAGACTGCCTTAATTTATGAAGTATACAAGATGGAGTCTTCAAAATGTCTAGTTTATAGACCATATTTAAACTATCTCACAAAATTATTTTGAACACTATGAGATTAGGTATAACTATTTGTTTTTTTTTTAATTATCGTAGGTATATGGTATCTATATGTGACATCCTAGCCTTAAAATAAATAACCAATTTCGATGTCATATGTTTGTTAAATAATTGGCTAAGTGCGCGTTGAACTTGCGCACGAAGGGTTCCGTACCCTATCGGAACCCCAATAGCCCCATTTCAAGCGTCTACCTATTGCCATTATACAATAGAGCAAAAAACGGCAAGAAAAATACGTTTGTTGAATGGGAGCCTCCCTTAAATATTTATTTTATTCTGTTTTTAGTATTTGTTGCTATAGCGGCAACAGAAATACATCACAGTGAAAATTTCAGCTGCCTAGCTATCACGGTTCATGAGATACCGCCTGATGACAGACAGACAGACAGGCGGACAGACGGACGGTCAACGGAGTCTTAGTTATAGGGTCCCGTTTTTACTCTTATTTACGGAACCCTAAAAAATAAAATGTGAGAATGTGAGATAGTTCTTAGTCCTAATCTAATATATTATCTTCCAATCAAATATGGTGATAGATACCTACGTCCCAACTTTTCTCCGCAAGTAGGCCTATGTACAACAGTGACTTATTAACAAATTATGAAATAACTTTTTCCTTGTAAGAACTTTCCTTGTTGAATGGGAGCCCCCCTTAAATATTCATTTCATTCTATTTTTATTGTATTTGTTGTTATAGCAGCAACAGAAATACATCATCTGTGAAAATTTCAGCTGTCTAGCTATTACGGTTCATGAGATACAGCCCGGTGACAGACAGACAGACGGACATATGCCCTCTGTGAGCGCGCGAAATTCAAACATTCTTAAGTTTTTTTTCATTTACAGATAAACTATTACGTAACGTCGTAATTTACGAAAGCTCATTCTGAAACCTTGAATATGGAATGTTAAAGAGGTACATAGACCAAAAACCTAAAAAAGTGGTCAGTCTACGTTAAAAAGTACATCAACTGATTTTCGCCTGAGGTTTTAGTTGATGCACCTTTATGCATCGACTGCATGACCAAGTGACCACTATTAAATAAATAAAATATTATAAGGGATTTCTTACACACGGTCTCTGACCCCAACTACTCAAAGCTTGTGATATGGCTGCCAGAGACCGATATACTACATACATACATATTTTAAATACAAAATTATATAGATCATACCTAAATAAGTAACATCCAGACGCAAAGCAAACACATATGTCATCACATAAATTCTTGCCCTGGTTGGGTATCGAACCTACGCCTCTTCGACCCAGAAGTCACTAACCACTGAGCCACCGAGGCGGTAAAAAATAGCTTAGAGCAAATAATAGGTTAGGTTAGATTAGGACATGACAATCAACGCACGAGCCGAGCGAGTAAAGCGAGCGTGCGGCGGCAGCGGCCGGCGAGTACGAGTACCAGAACTAAATCGGTCCATGGTTCACTAGTCTATATAAACATTAAACTACTGGTCAAGATAACTCGTAAAATAGGTACTTAAACTTTCGAAATATTTGTTTTAAAATTACATTTTGATAAATGTTCAAAATTTATAAAGAGAAAAATATCTGACATGAAAAATATACAAATAATCGGCCAAGTACGAGTCGGACTCGCACACGGAGGGTCCCATACTGCATTTGAGCCCCCATTATTTAGTAATGAAGTAAATATAAAATTAAATATTTTGTGAAAATTTCAAGCATCTACCTGTTACCATTATTAATATAGAGCGAAAAACGTCTAAAAAATCAGGTTTGTTGTATGGGAGCCCCCCTCAAATATTAATTTTATTCTCTCTTTAGTATTTGTTATTATAGCGGCAACAGAAATACATTATCTGTGAATATTTCAGCTGCCTATATAGCTATCATGGTTCATGAGATACAGCCTGGTGACAGATAGACAGACAGACGGACAAACAGACGGACAAACAGACGGACAGACGGACATCGAAGTCTTAGTAATAGGGTCCCGTTTTTCCCTTTGGGTACGGAACCCTAAAAACAAAATATAACATTGGTCGAGGTATTGGGGCTTTGTTCGGCTGCGTAGAGAATTATATTTGTCCTACGAACCCCATTGCACAGCACTGAAATTGAACGATTATCTCTCCCTAAAGGCCGATTATCATTATTTATTCGCGAGTAGGTACTATTAATTAATGAATAAATACACATTATATTTATTAACATTATAATGGCTTGCGATTCATTTTTCACAGAAACACTGATGCTATTATATAACTTTATCACACCCTAACAACATTTTAGTTTCTGTAATTAGAATACAAAGTAGGTACGTAATATATATACAGTTTTCGTTTATATTATTTAACAGGTAGTTTTATTTGAACAATGGTTCCCAATTAACTTTGCTAATTGCTCGTTTTGCTGGTCGGTATAGTTGTAATTGTTTAAAATTCTAGAGGTAAAGTTGCTCTACTGTGACCTAACAGTTATTGTTGAACGTTTGTTAAGTTTTTCAAGAAGAAACATAGTTAAGATGTTCAGATGAGATGTTAACTATGGTCAAAACTTGAGCAGAAATAACTTAGAATACGTGAGTAACCTAACGCTTGTGCTATACATTAATTAGAACAAATATAGGTAGTTGTTTAGTTTGGGCTTGAGCATTTGGATTATCTTAAGACCTTCAAGGGTCTGTGGATGATCCAATTGCTTGTTATGTAGTAGTAGTTTATGTAGTCTTGTATTAATAAAGGCACTTGCCCTATAAAAAAGTTCTTTAGTTGATTTGAATTTCGATTTTATTTTTAGTTTCAACTACTAAGCCGTGTTGGGTATGAGATTATTCGTTAAAGGAAATTATTGCAGTTTTCGTGTCCTTCCATATATTTTTGTACAGTGACCTGGAACAAAAATGTGGAAAATGGAAAATGAGGAAAAACAAATGGTGTTAGTTATGAATATTATGCTTAGGTACCTAATCTTAATAACTTACACCATACGGGAATACGCTGTACGGGAAAAAATGATGAAATATTTTTTCCAGTGCAGTATCCCGCAAACAAGGGTGTCAGATTGACGTGTGATTGAGTTTATATGTTCTGCGTGTGGTGACGTACGTCCTAGATAATCAAGTGAGCAGACTTTTTGGCCCCGAGTTCACCAACGCTTGTTTAAGTTACACGTGTGATTACTGTATTTAACCAACGGTTTTTGCTTGCTGAACAGCAAAATTTTGTTAAAAAGCTGTTTAAGATTTAATAATAATAATAATAAATAATAAATCTTTATTTCTCTATAGTTTACAAATTATACATACAATTTTAATTATGATCTAGCATAACAAAATGTACAAAAATTTACTGTTGCCGAACTAGGCTAGTGCCTGTGTTTCAGCGTACAGCAACCTCCCTACAGGGTAATGCCATAATTAAGTGCTATTTACTATAGGTTTTAACAATTTTTTGAAAAAGTTTAAATTTAAACAAACTAAAAGAAAAAAGAATGAAATAAATTTTCAACTTACCTACTTTAACTATTGCGAGTATAGTGTAGAATGAGCCTCTCTTTAAGTAAAATGTGAGTGAGAGTGTAATGCATGTATGTATGTGTGAGACATGAGGTCATGCCCACGTGTGTGTTTCTGTGAGTGGGAGTGTATATATGCATGTATGAATGTGAGAGGGTGTAATCTTGTAAACAAGACAGCTTAAACAAGATTTAGCCAACGGTTGAAAAATTAAACATCTGTTGGTGAACTAGGGTCTAAAACCCGAGTTTAATCATTGTTCAAATACAGTAATCACACGTTTAACTTAATCAAGCGTTGGTGAACTTGGGTCTTACTTAGTGTTTGTTTGTTTTGAAATAAATTGAAATTAATAAATTGATCGAGGTGAAAAATGATAAATAAATGTGTTATTAATTTTATTCTGAATTTTTTTAGTACTTAAATGGATTTTTTAAGTATTATGTCTGTTCAAATTCAAAATTCATTTATTCCATTGACATATTGCATGCGCTTAGAAACGTCATTACAAAATAATTGAACACATAGAATTCAATAAAACAAAATAATAGGTACCTACTAATTGTTCACTCATCCAATGTTGGACTTTACCTCCCTTATAGATTTCCAATAAGCCTGGTTGGAGAAATGTTGGCTAAGTATACAAATGTAGCTAGGTATACAAATATAGGACATGTAGGCTAATTATGCTTCCTTCATAGTTGCATTCTAATGCTGTGCTCATAGCTCAAGGTAAATCAAAAAATAATTACGTGAAATAAAATTCGTGCCAAATAAAATATTAATTAATAAAATATTTTACGTAGTGATATTATTTTAAGGTAAATTTATTAAAATCGAGAGCTATTTCAATCGAATCGATTAGGTAGGTATATCATTATTGTAATAGCTGTGTTTTTAAATCATACAGCTTTTCTAACTAGCGACTTTCCTTAAAATTCGAAGCAGTTAAAAGCTCACTACGACACGCTAGACCCAATTCTCGGCGGGCGTGAACCAATTACCAGAGTATAGTGTCGCCAAGTTTCAGTAAAACGCCGTCATAAAGTGCGATATCCCGCTGCGAGAACGCTTTATTTTCCTATAAAAGCGTTTTATCCACGTATAAAAGCTTAAATCCGCGCGGAGCTTTCTCCCGCGGCGAGTCGGCAAAAAGAGCATTAGGCGAGCGAGGCAACATGGCCGGGGCACGCCTCGCGCCGCCGTTGGCTGCGGAGGGCGGGCGCGGCGCCATTGGCCGGGGCCGCCTCCTGCCTCCGGCGGCGCTACGCCCGCGCCCAGTCGCGCTCCGGACCTCGCACGAGCTTGGCGCATCTCGCTCGCGCACTGCACCACGCAACATCGCGCGATCTGCCTCACAACGTCTACTCAAAGTTAAAGTGATTTCGTTTCGTCTCTGCGTTCCGGAAGTGTGATATCAAACGGATATTTATTATTAACATAACTCGGACCAACTACAAGTTTAGAGAGCCTTCAGTATAGTGCTCAGAAACATACTTGCAAATATACTTACGTTAATGTGTCGGCGTACGGGAAGAGACTGTACAGAGTGTGAACGGTGTCCAGGGAAGGTAGTGATGAGCGCGCGGAGGTGACTGGGCTCGGGGCGGTGCGGGCGGCAGGCTGGGGGCGAGCGAGGTGCTGACGGCGGCGCGGGGGTGGCCCGCGCTGGATGCGGTAGGCGGCGGCGGCGGCGCGGGCCCCGCCGGCGGCGCCGTGGCGATGACGGTGCAGCGCGAGGAGCGCGACGCGCGCGCGCCGCGGACGCGCTTCATGATCACCGACATACTGGACGCGCCGCCACGGGACCTCAGCGCGCACCGGGACTCCGACTCCGATAGGTCCGCTACGGACTCACCAGGTAAATACTAAATACCTATTCATTCACTATTTAACATCTACCAACTCACCTGATGGTACGGGGCGAAGATGAAACACACAGACTTGGACTATACCTATTCACTCTGACTGAAGAGCTACAGATTGTAAAGCCGGCCGACTGTTCCCTTGCCGTACGAATCAGAAATGTAGAATCAAACCACTATGTACGTATCAAAAGAAAATCGACAGCGTAGGGGTGAGAGCTTATAAGTAGATATTTTACCGAAGCGTTAGTGTTAAAAATTTTAAGGACCAAGATAGCCTGAAACAGTGGTTCGCTAACACTCGACACTAGTAATTAAATGCATGAGATGATGACAAAATCCCTGTGACTCACCTGGTAAATGATACACTTATACTCGGACACTGATATGTGTGTGAACTGTGTGAGGCGAAAAATGGCAAAATCTTTGTCACTCACCAGGTAAATGATACAATGATGCTCTTGCTGATTTGGCTCTAAACAGAGCGTGCGACAAACGACGACATAAAATTTATTCCTACCTACATAAGTATGTACCTAGTACCCACCTATAGATACATAATTAAAGTGGTCATTACAAAATTGGTGGTGGTAGAAAAACTCATAACATATCGTGCAAAATTTGCCGTTCCATGATAGTGCACAGTGGAATTATTCATATCTGACGATTATACAGATTTAAATGTGGACATTTCTATTATGACTTGATATTCTCAAATTACAAACATTGCTTGCATATTTTACTTAGGTATGTACAACCAAGTAGGAACATTCTATGGTATAGTGTAGATGATACTTATAAGTAGAATAAGAGTGAAATATCATAAAACTACAAATGAGTTTTATGTTTTTAATTTGATTTCGGTCGATTTACACATCTGACATAGAAGTACCTACGTAATTTTATTAGTAGATAAATTTACTATAAAACTATAAACATCAAAACATTGAAAAAATCATTTCATTTGAAAAATACAATTATTATCACATAGGACCTACTTATCCAAACAATCAGATGTTCTATAGCTGCAATAAAATTAAATTTTCAATTGATGAATATAAAAAAAACACTTTCCACTTTTTTTCGAATGCCTGCCAAAGTATGCCTCTTTTTCTCTCTTTTTCGATTTAGTAATTAAAATCGGTTAAAATATAAATAAATTTCTTTTAACCTACTAATAAATTATTTTTTGTGGATGCGATATCTTCATATTTTTGTTTTTGTCTATGTTACCTTTAAACAAGTTATGGGACAACTAAAGGTTTAAAATGCGACAGATAACTAGTACAATGTCTAAATGAGTATAAAAACGTTTTATACTTCAATTTTAGGTCAAATCGTATAGGTGCCTAACAACAAATACATAGCCAGGATAACAAATATTTTTTGTACAAATAATCACAAGATTATATTTATTTTGTGATAAGTACAATAAATACGTGTTATTATGACAAATAAATGCAAGTCGTACCTAGGTCTTATTGGAATCTTAAGAGGAGGCTTATAACTAGCAGTGGACGTCCTAAGGCAGATGATAATTAAGAAATACATTTATTTATTTTGATACAAAAATTAAAAAAACCTTACTAAACCTATAATTCGCCGAATAATTTTTAGTAATTTAAAAAATTTACAAAAAGTATAACCTATTTTAGGGTACGATTTAAAGATTGCGCAAATGGCAAAAAGAAATTTTGTAGCAAATACTTTAAAAGTCTAAATAAATAAAATTATACGAAAAACTTAACACAATATTTCGTTATTAATGAACCGTAGCACAGTACCGTAGCGCTAAGAAAAGACATCAACGCGGCCTCGTAACCTTGCACAATACTTACATTAATTTCTCTGGACACTTAATTAAGAAAACTGGTTCATTCTATATTTATTGTTCTTTTTAAACATTCACTATTATTATAGCAGTAATTAGGCTCTATAAGTTAATTTGCTCTCAATTAATCGCTGAGAACCATGATAGCAAAACTACTTGAATGCACGCGATATTTTATTTATTTATTTAAGAACTTGTTCAAGTACGTACCAATCTTTATAATACAGTTGTTAAAAAAAGTGTAATTAACCGAAAAATTATAATTCAGACTTTGACCATAGCAAATTTTATCCTGCATTTTTTGGTGCCCAGACGCTTTAGTCAATTAAGCTAGATCGCTCAAATGCGATCCCGCCAAATTTGTGAAGTGCTTATATTTTATACCAACTTTTACAGCGTTGGGTTTTCTGAAATGTTTATAACAAAAAGAACATTTCTTTGAGATAAATTTTAGTGCATGAAGCACTATAAAATTACATCATTTTCATGGGCCTACCCGGAATTCAAGAAAAAGATTCAGCTCTTAATTCATACATTTTGTTGATTCAGAGTTGAAATGTTGTATTGATTAGGTACATTATTTTTTCTCGAATTCTGGTGTAACTGCATAGTAAAAGTCTTTCAAATTAAGGATCAGAATCACCTTCTTTCGACTTACAGCCTTTCTGGATAGATCTGTATAGTTACTTTTCTGCACTTATACTTAGCGGAATGTTTATGTAAATTGGATAATTTACCACTATTTCAGGTATAGGTACATTGTATGTATGTGTTGTTGTTGTTATTTGAACCAGTACTTACTACTCATTTGAAAACTTTAGTTAGATTATTGTTATGCTATACCTACGTAAACGATCTTGCACACAATTTTGTCTGGGTGAAAAAGTATTAGATACTTCTTATTATTAAATTACAAAAACTATATATTTTATAATTTATGGCTTTCAACTGATTATGTTGAGTGATGTGTGGTCAAACACTAGGCTATTAATAGATAATTATTTAAAAAGAATGTGAAAATAGAAAATAAGTACCTACCTATATAATGTTGTATTAGCTGGTAGAATCGCGTTCACCTCTTATTGTGTTAAGTAGTACTATTTTGATAGAATTAATTAAAATAACTAAGTAATATTTATAATAATCAAATAATATTCTCGGTAGATGAGGTAATAAGCAATTAAAGTTATTTAAGGATAAATATTACACAATCATATTTTACATTCACAATCACTAAGCAACACACGTAATTGAAGCAAAAAAACGAATACTTAGTAAGCTCTGTATTTTTACACAAAATTAATATTTTAGTATTAGTATCTAGTACCTACGTATAGTAAGTCGTTGAATTCTGAACGTCCGTTAAATTTATTTGTGATCCTATTTTGATTTTTGCCAATAACTACAATCAATGATATTTTTTTAGCTTTTTTGTTACATTTTAGAACATAATTATCGAAACAATCAATGCTTATAATATTTTAAAAAAATCGGTTAAAAGGGAGTTTATGTCAACGAAGGCGCAGGTACAAGGTAGGTACCTACTCGTACGTGATAAAATTTATAACTTCATTTAAATTTATAAAACCAAATGCATTGATTTTTATTGTGCCACATGAACAAAATCAATAATGTAAAGCATAAAACTTCAAGTTTACATATTTGTATTTATATTAATAGGTTTAATATATTAAGTTGTGAACTTTATTTTGGATTTATAAGGTTCAAAGTGAATTTAAATATTTGTTGTATACGTTTGGCGACCTTGTAGATGTCGACCCAGGTGTTTAATGTAACTTGATACTTGTATGGGATTCTGTCCACCTGTCCTTTTTGGATGTAACTGATCTAAAAGATCAATTTTTGTGCAAGAATTTAGACTGACATTTAGTTAATAATCTCACATTCTTCTCTCCCATGGATGCAAATATGTAATTGTTTAAGTGTGGTTGTGTGTGTTTGTGTGAATAGATGTGTATATTTTATGTAACTTTAATAGAGTAGACTGAAATAAAATTTGAAAGCGTCAAGCGCTGCATTTATTCAAACAAAAATGATTTTTAAATAAAACCAAAATAGGTTTGTACCCATCTCTAAAGACAGAAGGATTTTATGTTACCTAAACTGTATAAAGTATATAGCATAGTAGTTAAAAAATCTTGGTGACATTTTCAAAAATAGTATTGATTTTTATTCTTTGTTTGACAATTTCTCGCAAAATCCTTAGCTAGCATTAAACGTAACTTAAAAGGCAATACGATTTTTAGCACAACAATCTAATTAAGTATTCAAATTATAATAGTTACGACTAGAAATAAACGATACGAACAACAATCTTTATAAACATATCTACTCGTATATTGTTCCAATGTGATTTCGCATCTCAAACATAATTAATTTCATAAAAACCATTCACTAAGTGTTTGTAACGGAAAATGCTCATTATTTTTTTTACTAATTCAAAAGTTACGGCTTAAAATTATTATAACAGTTAGGTGTTTTAATTATCATTTGCTTAAAAGATTTTGTTAAAAACAAAGTTATTAAACGTGTGCACTCTGATTTAATTTACAAGGGAAAAACTGCATATATTATGATTATTAAAATTTATTATATTCCATCTTATGGGGCTGAGTACAACCTAAGCTTATTATAATTCTCAGCGTAGCATTTTGACCATGTTAAGAATTAATTAATGTTTCCAAGACAAATACACGCCGTCATAAATGCATAATTACTAACCCTAATTAGCATTAGTTTAAAATTTATTATGCACTGTTCTGTATACAAACTATTTGTTCCAAATTACAATTAATATTCTTGACGTTACACCAAATAAATAAATTAAGAAGTGACTAATTCAATAACATACGAAACTAATTTATCTCTGTTTGTAAAGCTAAATAATGTTCGGATTCGGATCGCATTATCCCCTCGGCGATTTAATAGACAAGCTGATAAACCCGAGGCGTTAAATAAATTAAATAATAAAACGTATAATGGCCTGCGATAAACACAACCCGTTCCCAACACTCTCGTCCGAGATAAGTAAGCCTTTATAAAACGAACCAAATTAATCCTGGCTGAAAAGACTCGAGCAACTACGCGGGAAAAAGAAAAAAAAACTTGACGTCATAATCAGCTTTTGTCAAATGTCAACTGCGTTCTCATTTTGAATTTTAAAATAGCTCACCGAAATCCCGATCCGTAATCGTAGGTACAATCGCGCGCGTATTACATATATTTAATAAAATTCATTACCGTGCAATAATTTACAATTTTATGGACAAAAATTAAAGACGCCGCGCGGCCATTATGTTTCTTACCCAGTTGTATGCGTTATCTCGTGAACTTACCTTCCAATTACTGTATATAACATCCGCTGCCGGCAATTAAACGTTTCATGCAACTGTAAATACAAAACCTCTTGCCACGTAGTTTGAAAAAACCCACTCGCTGAGAATGTGAAAAAATACGACGTTTACGAAGCAATTAGTGACTGTACACGCCGAGACAAGCTTAGCTAAGTAAGTCCTATTTAATAGTTGTAGTATCAACCTACTTTATACTACGTAGAAAGATAATGTCATGTTGGATTAACCGTCAAGAAGCAATACTACAGAACAACGTTGTTGTTAACAACACTCATAGGATTATTTCAGTTTTGGAGTTTTTACAGTAACTATGACGATGATCATAATGCTGTCATAAATATCGAAAAGTAATTGCACAAGACCGGAAAGAATGGCGAGGAGGATATGAGACTATAGGCAATAGCAGGTTGACACAGGATAATTAATTAAATAAAAGTATCTGAAGCTTCTTTGACTTTGCTTCACTCACTATTATTGGGTGTTTTGATCTTATTATTGACGTTTCCATGAAATTAGTAATTTCTTATCTGAACTGAATAAACACGTTGATTAGATGATCGTAAAATTAGATTTATTGTCAGTTATCACCAGAATCGAATAGCGTCTAATTGGCAGAGATTTCTTTTCTTAATTATTTGTTATAGGTAACGTGAACTAGCCAGTAGTGTTAATATACATTAAAGAAAATTTAATTGCGTTCCAAAATACTAGTCTTAAAAATCGGCCAAGTACGAGTAAGACTCGCGCACGGAGGGTTCCGTACTGTATGGGAAATAATTAAACTTTTTTTACCTTAAATCTTTATATTATTTTAATTTTATTACTTATTATTGAAGTGAATATACAACCAAATGTTCTGTGAAAATTTCAAGCATCTACCTGTTACCATTATTAATATAGAGCGAAAAACGGCTACAAAAACAGGTTTGTTGTATGGGAGCCCCCCTTAATTATTAATTTTATCCTGTTTTTAGGATTTGTTGTTATAGCGACAACAAAAATACATCACCTGTAAAAATTTCAGCTTTCTAGCTATAACGGTTCATGAGATACAGCCTGGAGACGGACAGACAGACAGACTGACAGACGGACAGCGGAGTCTTAGTAATAGGGTATCGTTTTTACCCTTTGGGTATGGAACCCTAAAAATGTAGTTAGTAAAGTACATCTGTGAGGCTTGGTGTGGTTAGAGATGACAGTCGTCTGACGCCAGTTGTCTAAGTCCAGATGTTACACTATTATATCTCCTACTGTTTCTCTTATTTAAATTTTGGTGTTATACAATTTAAAAACATTTTGTGTAAATCCATGAGTCAGAGATCCCGAGTAACGGGCTCTTTGCTTCGCTATACGATTTAAACATGAATTGCACGGCATTTACAAGGCAACTGACATCGCCAATACGACATATCCATAGAACATTCTGTTCAAAATGAACTCTATACTTCTTAAACAGAAAGATATCAATCACTTCTTGATTTGTGGCTTCTGCAAAGGTGTTTCACAATTTTGCCAATGTCTTGTGAGGTACTGCCATCAAACGTAGATAACAATACAAAAATATTAGCAGTTTTGCTACTGACTGTATAACTATGCGAGCAACTGTCATGTTACTGGAAACGTCAAATGCAACCTCAAAATGCCTACCATCACTCTGCTAAGCTGCTTAGCATACCTTCCATGGGGACGTACCAACCACACCATATTAAACTTTATTACTTCGCCATAAGATTAAAAATTGAAACACAAATTCAAGATCCGTGACTTTTGGCATCTCGATACGTACGGAGGTGACGATTCCCGATTCTTTCAATGTTCTTTCAGCGAGTTGATAACATCGGGAGTTTTTATTGTGACAATAAATAGATTACCATTGATATAAATAGGGGCAGTTTGAGCAGTTCTCTCATAATACGGCTTCCATCGGCGGCTTTGTGTCAGGTTTGACAGGCGATTCGAGCCGTGAAATTGAGTCCATTTGAAATATAAAAGTCCCAAGAGTTGTGATTAAAGTGATCGTTTTTTACTGAGGATTAGATTTTGATTGTTTGGTTGAAGGTAAAGTGAGTATCAAAACAGAGATGTCACGATATTTGTGCTAAGGTTTATCCAAGTTTGTGATGCAGAATGTAGTGTAGAAAGAAATGAAACATAAGTGAGATTCCATCCCAACAAAAAATACGGCGCCCTAGCTAGTTTGGCTATCAAAGTTTTTTAAATTTAATTTTATAGAAGCTTCTGTGGCGCTTCTATTTAGAAGTAGGTACATTATCACGCGGGTTTCTTAATTAAATCATTAAAAAATAAACTGTACAGATTTTTAATCAAAACCCACATTAAAAAATCGTTAAGCTCTTTGTGCTAGGTTTCTTTAATCAACTAATTAAACTTCAATGCAATCAACAACAAGTTATCTACATCACTTAATCGGCCTCAGCAACCGGAGAGCATCCACTGCTGGACTTAGGTCTCCCATATGTCTCTAAGTCATTAATTTAATTTTTTACTGTAATGGTATTTTGAATTCATAAAGTGTAAAATTTCATCAGCTGTGACTTACATTTACAAGAGCAGATTAAGTCGCAATTTAAAAACATAGCTTTCTTGCGCCAGTAAGCGTATTACCGCTGATATTACGTACTTTACCGCATTTCTTTACGGTGTTTCGAGGCCTTTTCAGACTACGATACAGTTATTCTTATGTAATGCCAATTTCACCATTTGCTAATATTCCAAACCACATTATGTAGCACGGGCCAACACAAAATTTCACTTTGACTTAAAATAAATGTAAAATAAATTTCGATAAAACTAGCTAAATGCGCCCCGCGGTGCTACCTGCGTTAGCCCGAAATAAAAAGTCACCTATGTGTTAATCCAAGGTCTAAGCTACCTTACACCTAATTTTATCCAAAAAATCAGCCGTTTGTGCGTGAAAGTTTAACAAACATCCATACATACTCACAAACTTTCGCGTTTAGTTCAGTTTAAAGAGTCTAATTTCATACTAAACGCGTCCGCACCGTTTCCTACGGCCAACCGACATCCGTATTGACGTATAGGACTTAACACGGTAGGTACCCAGATGTGCGATATGTCTTAGTCTGAAGAGGTCTTCACATCGGATGGGCTCATAACGTGTGTGAATACAGCGTGTAATAGCCTCTTGGCGTCCACTCAGTCGGTAGAAGGTAGAAAAGAATCGGAAAATGCATAATTTTTCATTCGATTTCACATCGACAGGTCCGGTAGCTTTGTATCTTGGACGATAATCGGACCAATTTATATGTACTTACTCCGTGAGTTCTTTGATTGTTTTATAAGATTAAAGTAATGTTACATTCAATGGCTTTATTTTAAAAAATCCGTGACTTCAGAAAAATAATCTTTAAAGTTTAAGCAGATGTGTGGTAGAGCGACGCGTAACCATAATGCTAGTTTTTCTTGGTCCGATGTTTTCATGCTGCTAGCACGCTGGGCACTTTGCTAACTGATAGTGGACTTAAAGTTTGAGCATATAAGTTATGTTCAGTTGTTTGTTCATGGAGATTTATTGGCAGTTAAATTAAAAAATTGTCTGGTATGTATTTAATCATTTATACCATGGTACAGTTCACACTTTGCTCTATCTAGGGTAGATGCACCGGTTGTGGCCACATATTAGTTCTATTTGTGGCCAATTTGAATTTTAAGGATTAAAAAGACAATCTTATGTTAAAATAACAGTTTTAAGGAAATTTTCAAACATTTAGATTCACACAAACAATATTTATGGTATAACATTGTTATAATTATCATTTATGCAATAATTTTGACACCACAACGCAATAATTTTAACACAACTGGTACACCTACTATATATGTGGTTTTCCTCTTAGTATACAGGGTTATCTGCTCACCTTCTACTAAACGAAAGAAGGGTGATTGAGACTATAATTATTAACAACTTTTACTATGGAGCCAACCCGGAATACTAGTTTTGTTTGTATCAATACTTTTGTAGTCGCTGATTATGTCACGATAAAAAATATAGTAAGGTCGTATAGGTCATGTGGTTAGCCCTGGTGTCAGAATTTTTGAGCCACCTGAAAGGCTCTTACATGGCAAAACGGTACATACGAGGGTTTAAAAAAAAAAGAAAGATATCCACATTATTGGGCTGCTCACTTTTTTAAAAGGTTACATTTTTTACTGAGAATAAAAAGATGTTAAAATCAACTTATTTGTCAATTTAACTTGGTAATATTTTAAAAACAATTTTCATTGGGTATGTAATAAATAAAATGAGAAGGTGCATAATAAATAAAAGGGTAGGCAGTCTAGGCAGTTAAGATAACGATACCAGGTGAGAAACTTAGTTCTCTCATTACTCAGTTTTGTAAAAAAAAATTGTTTTCAAATAAATAAACGTTAATCACATAGGTACAGGGTGTAGTTTTGTAAAGTGCAGGGACTTACAGTGTATGCATGATATACGGTTTTACGGCATTAGACTGGATGTAGTCAAACGCAAAACTTTGCTATGTAAAGAAATATATTCCTAGGTACACTCATAATCACAAACAACTGTTACTACGTACAGCAAAACCCAAGCAACCGCGGAAAAAAATTAGCTGTTTTTTACAAAAAATCCATTGATTCGTAACACAATATTTGGAACAGCAATTTTTTTCGCATGTTCGGGGTTCTATACTAATAGCATAGACAAATATATTCGTCTATGGTAATAGTTACTAAAATAATGAGTGTATTATACATACCTCTGAAAATTTCTGTGTTTTGCTAAGAAAAAGCTTGTATTTGCATTTAAAACACACATATATTGTAAGCGTCCGATTCAAAATTTTAAATTTTCCTCAACGTAGGTACTAAAGCTTGCTCTTTGTTTGTTATTTCTTAACTACGACGTGTTAAAAACAACTTCCTCTGGCAGTATTTAATCCGCCTACGTAACAAAGTGGAATTACCATCTGAATTGCCACCGGCACACACAGATGCATCAAACTCTGTTAAATGGATAATTAAATTCGCATTTCGAGCTACTAATTAGTACCAACCGTGGTAAAATCACTATGCTTTATGCCTGACGTAAGCTTTGAAGGTACTACTATTATCTTTATTACAAAGTCGTAAAGTTCAAAATGCTATCAGCGTGGTAAACACGAATTAGTAGTCGTAATCGGTAATTACAGAGAGACTATCGATTATCTTTCTATCGTCTGTATGACAATCAATCGTTATGTAACCGTGAAGAAGGTATCGTAACTCGTATGTTACAAAAAGATGGATTTCGTATTGGCGTTCAGAATCAAAAAGATAAGTAAGCAAAGTAAAAACTGTATCGCGAATTAATAAATCTCTTGCTTTTTGTCTAGAAAGAGCGTAGTAAGATTTCTTGAACAGATATACGATGGAAATTTCTGGAATTACTGGAACCTGGATTATTTCCTGATATGCCATCGTCAAAGAAAAAACATTATTGAACGATTTATCCCAGATATAGACAAAGCAAGCCACTAGTATATTCTAAAATGCTAAAAATACCGAAAGTTTTTGCAAACTGATTTTGACTTTGATACAACAAAAACATTAAGATACCTAATTAGCTTTTGACGCTAGGTATTTTTCCTTTAAGCGTCGGTCTCTACTTATACTTATTTATGTAACTTAAAGTACGTAGCAGCAGGATAAGGTGTACTTTTGTAAATGGTAATTGTATGTAAATTGTATCAAAGACCCAAGATGCCTCAATTGATACATACTCGTATATGTTTTGTTTCACTTTTCAACATAAGTACTCGTGCCTAAGTAAACATATCATTATTTACGTAGTTTGTCCAGACATCTTAGATAAACAGTGACTTTATACTCTATCTTATCTCAAAACATTATTTAAAGTTTGTTAGACGATGTTGTAATATCTTCAAATATTCGGATATATCTGTTCATCTTCGGATACATCGATTCACTTACAAAAACTCATTTTTTAAAAGCGTGAGAACGACTCAGATTTTAAAATTTTGAAAAAATAAAACATCTTTTTCGTTATTGTATATCTATAAAATTGGCGTCTTTATTGCAGTGCTATGTTGTTTAAGCCAGTGTTTTTGACTTTCAAAGTAGTTTTGAACATCTTCCACAGTGATATATAGTGATATATAAGTGCGAAAGGTTTTGTGTGTGTTTATCACTTAAGTATTTTTAAGGGAGAGATTGATATTGTTATAAAGGATAAATGTCATTCGATACATACCTATACATATCGACGATATGTATGATATAGAGCTGTGTTTTTCTCGCGATTCCGTAGTTAGTCCCACAGTAGTTGCTTATAATGCTAAGTATAGGTATACGTGTTCAACTAAAAGTCCCTGAATTTTGCAAAGCAGCACCTTTCAGTAATGTGCTGATTTAATTTTTAATTAAATCAGCACACTACTGAAAGGTGTCATCATCGCCTTCATGATCAACAATAATTATTTTTCGCAAAAAATGGCAAAACCGCCTTCCATCGTGTACAAAATTTGAAAAATTCGCTCAAATTGTTACATTATTGTTGATTTATTAAAAACGGCTCTGCTGATTTCTGTAAAAATTAAATGGGACTACTTCGGGAGTGTATCCTTTCGAACTAAAAAAAATTTCGATTCGGTTCACAATTGGCGAAATTATCGATGAGCATACACAAAAAAATATACATACAGATATGTATATTTTTTTGTGTATGCTATACATGTGTGTGCTATATATGTGTGTGAATATAGAACCTCCTCCTTCTTGGAAGTCGGTTAAAAACAAGAAAACGTCGTTGGATGAAGGTCTCTTATTAAAGAAGTTTGTTATAATTTTCGCCCCCACATATGCTTCAGCCATTCTCTCTCATTCTTTTATGCCAGGCGTCTTTTGACCGAATAAACGCTGCCACCCTCAGGTGATTCTGGATGCAGTTTTAGGACTTACCAAAATTTATCTTTCATTATTTTTCAGATTCAGTTTTAATGAACTGGATTCTTACAAAATAATATCTAACTGTCACTTGCACAGCTATTTATCATCAAATTGTAGTGGAACCACTCAGTCCAGCTAGTTCTGAAAAACTTCCGATTAAAAAATGGTTTGCAACCTTTCACGCTGAAATTTTACGTAGCTTATGCTGAATATCACAGGTTTGTTATAGTGTGTTATGCGATTGGCGTGACATAACGCAAAAAGCAGGAATGTTGGGCTATAACATAAGTGCAGTGCAGTGGCTTTAAAACTTTAAAAAGTAGGTACGCCCTTTATTGTGAGTTCGTAGGTCGATTTCATTGACGTAGCCGTCAAAATGCAAAATGTGTATCAGAATGTATGACAAAATGTTTATGTTGCCTTAAAAAGTAGCATTAATTTGAGATTTATGAATTGCAGGGGCATATTTTGTAATTATTTATAAACATGTTTTAAGAGACAGTGGAAGGCCTCCTTTGACAGCCTAATCTCAAACAATTTGACCATTATCTTACATAATTATGATCGCGCTGGATTCAAGCCGCTTTCCAACCGGACTTATTGGAGATCCATAGGGGAGGCCTATATCCAGCAGGATGTCCTATGGCTGATGGATGAATATTTTACTGTAACACTATACAGAGACATCCATATAGCCACAAATTCGAAGACACGCACGTTAGTTTATAAGACTTTTTTGGGTGAGGAGTTAAAATCATCGTGATAGCCCTAGTTTCTAATTTGAGAACCTGTGCATGAGTGCATTGTTACCTGTGCACTCACACGCCTGTCTGCTTTATGCATCTATTCATTAACATGTGTTACGAGGCGGTGGAAGGCGATGCTCTCCTTTGACAGCCTGATCTGATATGATCTGATCGTTTTGTCTTGCTTGTTAGTGTAACGTTGCAAATTTTTATTGCGGGAACGTTTGCTAACAACTACTTATGTGCATTAGTGAGATCCGTTATTATGAAAGATCTAAGATTCGATACGAAATAACATAATGCATCATTCTTATAATATGTTTGAGTTTGACTTGTTTCTAAAATATATTTTTCTAAAACTATGACTAACGACTATGACTATATTATTCTCTATCTGAAAGTAATAGATATTTTGTTTCATCGTACTTGTTTCTTATTATAAAATTCACAAATGTAATCATATGCGCCCATATTGCCATATGCATTCATTTATTACGTTTTCAGCTTAATATGTATTGCATTTTGTGATTTTATACATGATAACATTTATTGATACCAATTTAATGACATGCGCCCATTTTGCCGTATGCATTCATTTATTATTACGTTTCAGCTTATTTCATAAAGTTTCATAATGAAAATAGGAGTTAGGAAAGGTTTACTGTACAGATTCATTTATTTACATTAAAACTGTAACCACAAAAGACATTTAGTAGAAAATTAAGCAATTGTAGTACATAAAATGTAACTAAAACCCACAAAATATCAACCCAGAAAATCTTAAGTGAACTTTTTAAACTCTGTTTTTAATTTGATGATCAGCATAAAATCAAAATAATAGGCAAAACATAAAACTACATTTGTTTCATAAACTATCACAAAATATGTGTCCAAAATAAAATAAATACCAAATTATTTAAACCTATTTTCCTCTTGCTTACTCAACGGCCATATTCTTGCATGGTCGCTCTGGAAAGCAAGCGTTACAGCAATTAGGTAAATTGTATAAACGGCATATAGACCATTATTTTTGCTCGCTACCGGTTTAGATTTTAATTGCCATTACTTAGATTAGATACATTATTTCCATTACAAACTGCTACTAATGCTTGCTCTTTATGTAACTTACTAACTTTGTTTTAATGTTTTGCAAGCGATGTTTAATGACTTTTATGAGTAAGTTTTTTCGCCGCGGTTTCGCTCTCGTGAGCAGATATCAGTAGTAATTATCGTTTGGTATATAGGTCCAATTTTTTTGATCTTAAACGTTGATAATATAATTGCTTGCATAGGTTCAAATGTCATCTTTGAATCACAGGCAATATAAAACATCGTAATAAAACACAAATAAAAATTAAATTTATCTACATTCATTAACTTTCGCGGTACGAAGTTCACCGAGTCCGCTAGACCATAAAGATTGTAGAAGTTTTCGATAAACTGTTTTTGTAAAGGTAGGGTTATTTTGAACCTAGATCATGCTTGGGAAATACCACACCTCTACCAGTTATTTAACCGCTAAAACAGTAGCAAATGAAAACAAACAAATTACAAAAAAGGTTATTAAAAACTGAACAAAAACTGGCGGCCTTATCGCATCCGCAATCTCTAGTCAACCTCAACCTTAGATATATTAACGGATCAGTTAGTATTGTATAAGAATAACATTCATTTCAATAATAACAGTTCGTAACAATCGCAGTAAAAAGCAAGTTTAATTAAAATTCCCATTTACTCGCACATAGAGCAATGAACAGACAAGATAGCAATAAATAAGTCTTTTGATCGATCAATTACGCTAATTGTAGTAACGGCTAGTTGTATGGGACTGTAATAACTTGCAGGTAGTTGATTCACATCCATTAATAAATAGTTTAACACTGTAATGTGTTGCTAACGGTCTAGAGACAATCGTAGAGTAGAACATCTAGCAAGGTGGACTAAAAATCGAATAAACAAGTGCTATTAAAACTCGAGCATCAGTTTCACATAAATAAAGGTACCTATTAGATGAAAACTATCTCCAACACATAGTTATAATTAACATCATAGATCCAATGAAGCAACTGAAAATTATAGAAAACAGAAGAAACACTTCTACAGACGCTGTTTTACTCTTCTAGGCCCCGGTAGCTTAAGTATATTGTGTTGGATTACTACTAACCTACTAAAACTGTTGACTGACGCAGAGTGCTATGAAATCCATAAGAAATCACCGATACCCATATCTTAAAAGGAAAATTGCAATACTGTCTCTGTAGTACTATCATCTTTTCCTCAATCAGATAATAATAAATAAACAGAAGCTTGAATAAAATTACAATCAAGACGTACTCGTAGAAGTTAAAAATCGTCACGCCATCGCTAAGTGAAATTTATTGTAAATTTAATGTGTCGGTTATTATCATTTTATTGCTCATAATTAGTTTTATTTAATAGCTAATTCAATATTTCATAATGAAATTCAACTGGTTAGCCTCTAGTATCATATTTAGCGTGACGTTCTATTGAGCAATTAAAATGGGCTTGAAATCAATCATGGCATTACGTGGTATTAGTTCAGTAACTTAATATTCATTTAATAGTTACAAAGAGTGTGGCAGTGTGAGTGTCCTTTTTGTCTCGGGTTTTGATTCACCACACCTTGATTTTTTTGCTATTCATAATGGGTTTGCATTACTTTGATGATCAACTCGTCTGATAGAATGCGATGTTGCGATTGGCGATGGAAGATGGATGATGTAGACCCAAAAGATAAATATACAAATAATTTCATAGTTTCAATAATCATATTTAATAATCTACAGATATGAGATAGGTTAAAGAGTTCTTCTAAGCGTTATATTGAGGAAATCACTATCTCATAATTAAGAAAAATATATAGTAAAAAAATCTTAAAAGGACTGTCTTAGAACCTTGCATCATCGAGGATACCACTGCCTAGCTAAAGAAAGGCTCCGATTTAATAAAAAAATGTGATTTTTCTAACGTTGTCTACTACCAAGGTTCCAGTAATGTGAATCTAGAGTATCTTGTACTGTTTCATCAAGAACTCAGTTAGTGTATTTACAATAACTGAGTTCATTTGAACCGCGATACGTGCATAGTCCAATAAAGTCTAACTGTAGTCATTTATGCCTGTTGTGAATATTGTTTAGATCAAAGACCCATACTTCTAGACAAAAAAAATAAACTAAATAAACATAATCTGGTTATAGCTCGGTGCGTATTAACCACGTAAGATGTAGTAGGACACACTGACGAGGTCGGTTAAGTATTTCAATTATAAAACCATTAACTCCTACGTATTGTTTCATATTATTCACATTTAACTCAGAGGTCGACTTGTGATTATTTTGTTGACGGCAAAAAACACAATCGCGTTGAGTGGAAGAATAAAGGTTTTACAATTTTGTATTTTAATACCTAAGCAGTTAACCTGCAATTAGTGTGTCTAAGAATTAAAAATTATTCCTAAGTAGGTACCAATTAAAATAATGAGGAAATTGATCTCAAATGTTCTAGGTCATACAAATCTTTTGTTCGTTTCGTAGATTTATGAGCTCACGTGGATTTGGGTTTAGGTAGGTACGTATTTTATTTAGCTTTGTATTTAAAATTGCAGTTTAAGAAGTTAATATAAAATTAACTGATTGTACATAAAAACGGCTATTATTAATTCCCACTAAGTTTTTAATCAAAAACTAATTAATAACGATTTGCCGAGAAATGAAGAAACATTTACTTAAAATGTTATACTGGAAAGCAAGAAAAACATCAATGTACCTCAAAAACAGTCAATAGAACATTACGCCGATGCCGAAAAGCTCGCATGGTACATTGCGGTGTTAGTCAGTAACGGAACGGTTTAGTGGTATAGTCATAGCATTTTTCAATAATTAGAATATTTATTCTCTGACACGTTCCTATCCCTGTCTCTAGTGCTCTAGAATAATATAGAAGCTCACACTCTGAACTCACAGGCGTGTTTGAGCGCTAACCTCCGGGTCAGTACACGAAATCCACCTCCTCAATAATCTGCGACCCGCCTAATTATTTTCGGGAAACGCCAATACCTTAAACGGAACAAGCGTTTTCGGGTGAATTATCGTGATGTAATGATAATAATTTTCACGGTCGAGTAAGTGCGGTCGGCGGTTGTACCTTATTATAATAAATTAACGGCGGTGTGCCCTAATGGGCTTCCCGTACGTAATTACACTCAATATTACAAACTGCTAAAGGGTCGCAGTAAAAAATCGAAAAAATATTATTAGCAGAATAGAAATGCTTAATGTGCTACAATTTTTTAATCACAATTAAAGAAATGAAAAACATGCATTAGAAATTGGAAAATAATCATTAGTTAAGTTAATTAATGCAAAAGCATTAAGTAAGCAAGAAATTTAGGTTTAAGAAATGAACGAGTACCTAAATAAAAACAACCATTGGCAAGGACAAGTAGAGACCTCAACTAGGACTTCCAACAACAGGATGAACTGATCTCAAGAGCACGATACATTTCGATTTTCAGTAATGTACCTAAGGAGGAGGTCGAAGTATGATATTATTAATGATGCCATTTTGAAATCTTCCAGTATGTAAAAGCCTTAATACTCATCAGAGAAAACATTTTGCAAAATAAACACTTCATCCGGTCACAAATTGAGAACAAAGCTATTGCTCGGCATGATTCGGAACATTAACATTTCTTAAATTGCTACTTAGCATCCTTTTTGTGATAGAACTTTAACGACGTATGACGTCATGTCATATTTTTGTATTACCTGAGTCTTTTGTATGTTACCGAGTGCAAAAAATACAGTTTAAAATTATTTAAGCGTTAACTCTAAATACACACCGTTTTTTAGCGTTTCGTAGTAATACGAGGAACCCTTATAACTTCGTTGTGTCCGTCCGTCCGTCCGTCCTCATGCTACAAAGCCTTATAATTTCCACATTTGTGAACGAAATTGCATGAAATTTGTTAGTATAATAGTTTTAGTATAGATCTCAATTTCTAATACTTACTTAAAATTTCAAAATTGTTTATTTAGGGTAGCTCCCATAGATGTACTCGTAAAGTGGGGATGAAACTTTTATTTCAACCCCACCCTCTTGTGTGGGGTATCGTTGAATAGGGTTTCTAAAATGAATGTAAGGTTTCTTGAACCATTTTTTTGTCGCATATGTACTTACCATTTTTGAAATATACCAAAGTTAAAAATAAGTGCTCCCCCCCCCCCCCCACCCCTTAATTTCTAAATCATACGAGATAGAATGTTCAAACTTTCTGAGCTTATAGACCATATTTAAAAAATTATCTCAAAACGGTTTTGAACACTGTGGAATAATATTTATTTTAGTTATATAGAAAAATTGAAATTCTTAAGCACATTTATCTCAGACTTCACAAATTTATTTTTAGCCAGATATGTTTTTCTAGCACTCAACCATATTATGACATTATAAAATTGGTTATTATCATCATCATAATCATCGTCACCATCTAGGGAAGCCTATCATACGCGTGTCTCGACACGCAGTTGAAAACTTATTGGTATTTAAACCGAAACCTTCCAATGTACCGTGTTAGGCTATTCGCGATCATCCATTTGAAGACTGGTTGTCTTGTAACATGTGTTGTTTTAGTCATTTACACTAGGGACTAAAAAAGTTCTCGTGGAAAGAATGACCTTATTGTCCATTAGAATAAATGCAAGTTGAAACTTCGAACATATTTTAAGAATCTGCATGTTTTTTGTGTTATTGCTCTTATGATAAAGACCAATTTAAGCTCCAAGATTGCCCGTGAAATCACGACAATATTCAGCTGTTCCATTCACTTACTTTTGCTTTTTCAACATACACAGCCAAACATTCATCAATGTAGATATATTTTGTCGAGTTTCAGTAAACTTTTTTGTAGCGCTCGTAGCGTAGTTTGACTACCTAGGGGTTTGTCAGCGATCACCAAAATAAGGCAACATTCCGCACGGTCAGTATTTAGATGGGTGACTGCGGGTGGTATTTTCCAACTGAGCGCTACCGTGGCTCGGATGACACGTTAAATTGTAGGTCCCGGTTGCTTTAACCGTTTAGCCATGTCAGAGGCTTGCAGGCGGCCTAAAAACTCTGACACCAGAGCTAGCCACCCGGCCTATACGAACTAACTTTTAGTGAACTTTTTGTACTGAACCGTTGTTTCTTCGCGACTCCGCAATTGCTCCCATAGTAAAAGTTGTTGGAAACAATGAATATCATCAACTTTTGCTATACCTTACCTGCCTGTCCCTTATAAAGTCTGTGTACTTTGCAAAAAACTCTCTGCATACAAAAGTTGCACGTTTGAAGGTACAAGATAGACTAGGTTTTGCCCGCGGCTCCACCTGCGTATATTTTAATTTTTGTGCTATCCTATAAGAACCTTTATTTTTTCGGGATAAAAAGTAGTATATGTTACTCTCCGATCTTTGAACTATATTCATGCCACAAGTCAATTCAATCCGTTTCTTGGTGTGAAAGAGTAACAAACATCCATGCATACTCACAAACTTTCGCGTTTATAATATTAGTAGGATATAGATTGACTGCCTCGGTGACTCAGTGGTTAGTGACCCTGACTACGGGATCAATGAGGCGTGGGTTCGGTTCCCACCCAGGGCAAGTATTTTTGTGATGAACATAGGTGTTTGCTCTGTGTCTGGGTGTTATTGAGGTATTGTCTATATGAGTATGTATTTAAACATATGTATATGTAGTATAATATGTCAGAGGCTTTCAGGCGGCATTAAAATTCTGACACCAGGGCTAGCCACCTGGCCTATACGAACTTACTTAATATATCAGTCTCTGACAGCCATATTACATGACAAGTTATGCTTAGTTTGGTGTCAGAGACCGTGTGTAAGATGTCCCGTAATATTTATTCATAGGTACCAAGGTACTGAAGAATACGTAGGTGCTGTACGAGTAGAAGCTCGACACACGGGTGGCAAACCGCAACGAGTCGTCCACACTTGGCTGCGCTAATTCCCCGGCACTATACGCATAATCCTTTATATTAATATCACCTTCATATTTTACAAGCCTTGGGAAACGCTTTGTTCAGCTTAACTTCAGGTCAACAAGGTAGTTGGTGCAAACCGACCCTTTCTTTGACTTTTTTTAAATTTCCAGCGGTATTTTTATATCGATTTATTTAACTGCTTTGTTGATGTAATAAATATACTTGTGATGAAAAGCATTTAATAGGTACAAAATTAATTTGAACTTATTAACACTACTTATTCTGACTAATTTTGAACGACTACTTAGACACTATAACAGGTGAACAACACAAGTATTGTAATTACAAGTTGAAAACAACTTTATATAGCATTTTGCAGAAAAATCTGCACAAATAAAATTAGGAACATTCAGTATTGTTTTTTTTTTTGTTTATATGAATATTAACAAATCTAAGTATAGCAATATGAGATCGTAAGTACCGTTCCTTTTACATAAGTAACTGTTTTACATCCCAAGACGCGTTTCAGATGGACATATGTAAAGCAAGTAGTTAAACGCAAACTTATCAATAATAGTAAAAAAAATCTAAATAAAAACAATTGTTTCGCAGTTTTTCAATTCCGTGTTGACAAAAAAACATCAGTTCTCTGTATAATTCTCTATATATCTGTTAGTAAAGAAGTATATATAGATTTAAATAGTATAGACGAGATCAGACGTGCACTTAAAGATTTTACTTATTCATTCATGTAAATCTTCCTCAAGCCCATTACACCCTTTATCTAATCCCGTAGATAACGTGATCGAAGTTAAAGACGCTGTTATCAGTGAAATTCAATTTATAACATTAACACTTTATCTAATGGATGTACAGAGATTAGTATACACGGATGGAGAGGAATACATTTGAACCAATGTCTTGTTCTTCCTTGTTGCCTTGGCTGTTCAGTATTGGGACGTAAATTTAGTAGATCGATGTTTAGATAGGGTTAAATAAATCTAAGGAGCTGGATGAAGAGGGCAATCGATTTTTGTACGTGTTATTATAAATTTAAAAAAATATAATCAAGAATTTCAAGAGAAAGAGAGATAAAGGCAGGTTCAAGTTCGCGTAGGAACCAATTTTTTGAAAAATAAATCAATAAATTATGATCAAGGTCATTTTTGAAATCTTTTCGAGAAACCTGTATATACACCTGTACCCTTAATCTTTAAAAATAGAAGCTTTTATTGTTTTGACTGTCCGTCAAAGTGTAAGAGCAATTGGTGCAGATAATTTCATTGATTTTATGATCTAATGTTCGTCTAAGCTACGAGTATGTACCTACTTTTATCACACAACTAAACGTTTCGCAAAAAATATCTCTCTCTCTCTTCAAAGAAATAATTTATTGCGAAATTTAATCTTGAATACTTTTTTGAACAGAAAGGGACTATTATGACCGTATTTCAACGTAAATTTATAGTTTCTTTGGAATTGATGCAAGGTTGAATGTGTATTTTGACCAGGCTGTGTAGTTACCTACAGAACACTTGTTTTGATCAATGTTATGACGTCAAAAACCTTATATGAATATCAATAATTAATTTGCGTTCCTTCAAAGCTGAAATTATAGTGGGGAAATCCAGACGAGTACTAATCTATCCCGGAAAATATATCCATACTTGTTATGTCGCGTATTCATAAAAGGATAGGACAGGGACGTCATTGCATTCACAAAATCTAATATACCTAACATTATAATGATAATTACACTACTTTACCTAAAACTAAGAACACGTTTGGCAGAACTAGATCATCTAGGTAGTTTTTTTTAATACAATTTTAGAATAGGTAGGTAGGACGTCAAATGACGTCTTGAGCACTTCTCTAAATTTTCCTGGAGACGTGCTTACAGCTCTTTAGTATTTTTGTGCTATTTTAGACCCAGGCTTTACATGCTTTTATTTTTACCTCTATCGAGCATAAAACTGTGCTTTATAACGCATAACTTTATGGTATGCACAGGCAAAGAAATGGAAACAAAAAAAGACCCTTCACAGTCTTTAAGTAAAATTAAGTCACTTACAGCACGGAAAAGTGCGTGATAAGGGATATCGAAGAAACTCAACTAAGTAAGTATTTTGAGCAATCCAAGCCCTTTTTTGGAATCTAGAGGAAAAACGTGACCCTTCTACTATTCCTACTGTTGTCGTAATACATATAAACAAAGAAAAGAAAACGAAAAAGATCCCCTTCTCAGTCTTACTTCCCGGTATACGAGTACATTACTCAAAAGAAATCCATAAAGTTAAATCGCTCACCGTACGGCAAAGTGAGTGAAAAAGTACCTAGTATCGAAGGAAACTCAAGAAAATACATATTAGTTTTCGAGCAATTCAGCCCCATTTTAGAATCTAGAGCAAAAACAAGCGACACTTCCACCATTCCTGACTGTCATATCACAAAAAAATAAGTATCAATCATTATTTTTCCCCAAAAATGACAAAACTGACTTCAACCGTACACTTACAGAATTCGAATAGTTCGCATGACTCGACGTTGTAATTAACCGACTTCCAAAAAGGAGGAGGTCTATGTTCGTCTGTATGTATTTTTTTGTGTATTTTCGTCGATAATTCAGCCAATTGCGAATCGAATCGAAAAATTCTTTTTTAGTTCAAAAGGGTCTCATTTAAATTTTACAAATATCGGCTGAGCCGTTTTTGATAAATTAACAATACCTAATGTAAACGATTCGAGCGAAATATTTGAATTTTGTGCACGATGGAAGGCAGATTTGCCATTATTTGCGAAAAAAAAATTATTTCATTGTTGATTTAGAAAACGACGCAGCCGAATTCGATAGAATTTAAATGGCACCATTTCTGAAGTAAGATCCACTACAAAAAAAGAATCATCTAAATCGGTTCGTGGTTGGCGGAGTATCGCGTAACATACATTACATTCAAAAACATGAAGTCGGATTGAGAACCTCCTTTTTGGAGTCCATTGAAAACGATCCCAGTCGTCGCACTTCCCCGTATACATTACTTAAAACAAATCTATAAAGTTAAGTCGCTTACCGCACGGCAAAGTGCGTGGTAAGTGATGTCGAAGGAAACTTGAAGAGGCAGTGCGACCGCAGGAAGCCCTACCGGGGCCCGGCTTCAGGTCTCGCCTCCAGCACGTTTGTTGAGGTTTAACCTCCTGAGCCCTTGCGGTCATTTTTTGGAACAAAATAAAACATGTCACCGAGTCCGGCTTCTAGAAAACACGACCTTTTGTAGAGGACGGATGTTCCAAAAACTGACCTTAATTTTTGTTTGCTTGTCCATCAAAGTCTTGTCTTTTAGCACTGCTGCATTCTGTGTTATTTGAAACGTAATATACCTGTCCCTGTCTCGCGAATAATTTTTTTACTATAACTTAAACGCACAGCACAGTGTTTCGCCGTTCATCCACCAAGATGACAGACCGCACCGGCAGGGGTATGTAAATTCTTAATTTTTTCACAATTATCTGCTACTAATTAGTTAAATTTTGTTAGTTTGAGTTCATGTTGAATGTTAAAATGGTTTTACGATAATTATTTTAACACACTATTTGATTCTTGCACCATAAAATGGAATCGTAAAAGTTTGTTCCAAAAAAGTCCACTTCGTCTTCTATTGAAGTTTTAAGTCGTTCTATTTTGTTCTGAAAAAGGTACCTTCGTATCCAATTATAAATATAGGTATCGATTTTTTGTTCCATAATAGGTAACTCCGTACTTAGTCGAAGTCAAATTCTTCATGCCTACTTGTTCATCAATTCGCCATAAATACCTAATACCTACTAATAGAAGACCTTGCTTTAAAAAATATTTATTCAATAAAATTATTGTTTTAGTTTTGACCGATGCCGAAGTGAGTGCCCTACTGAACAACTCAGAATATGAAGATGATTCTGATACTGGACCAACTTACAATGAGCCAGAATATTTTCCAGAGAGTTCTTCTGCTTCGGAAAATAGCCTCGGTGAAATTGATGAAGGTAATCATTTCGAACAAACGAATAGACGAGGCCGCACTCGTGCTAGAGCTACAAATCGTACTCGTACTCGTCTTCGTGCTCGCACCCGTGGTGGTATACGTCGTATCGGTCGCTGTCGCACACGTGCACCCAATGGTGAAAGAAGATCTAGGTCTCCAAGTCCTCGTTCTTATTGGAGTAGAACCTCCTTTAGCAAATCTGCTCCTGTTCTTACAGAACCATCCTACCGCCCATCACATATCGGTGCAAGTGATGTTTACGAGTACTTCAAAGAGTACATAGATGAAGATATTTTCGAGTTGATAGTTCAAAAATCAAACCAGAGCGCCGTAGAAAGAACTGGAAGAAGTTTGGGGTTAACCAAAGAAGAATGCAAAATTTTCTTTGGGATAACCATGCTCATGGCTTGTATAAATTACCCTCACATCAAAATGTACTGGAACCAACGTTGGGCAGTTCCTCTTATAACTGAAGCTATGTCCCGTGATCGATTCTGCTGTCTGAGGAATTCTATTAAATTAGTTTATGATGACGACATAACCCCTGAAATGAGGACCAATGACAAACTGTGGGAGATTCGCCCATTATTAGACAGGGTTATACAGGGATGCCGCAATCAAATACCAAGCCTCAAAATAAGTATCGATGAGATGATCATTCCCTTTACTGGAGCCTGTCATATAAAACAATATTGCCCTGGTAAACCCCATCCGACTGGTATTAAAGCTTTCGTTTTAGCGAACCCTAATGGGCTTGTTTGTGATCTTGTAGTATACCAAGGCAAAAATACAATGACTGATAACAACGATTCACTGGGCGAAGGGATTGTTCTTAAACTAACAGAAACACTTGCTCCCGGTCATGTTATTTTCTTCGACCGCTATTTTACGACATTTAAGCTGGCAGAAAAACTAAACATCAGGGGTTTTAAGTGCGCTGGAACCATTATGCGAAACCGTATACCCGCTTACATAAAAGATCAATTAGAAAGTGATAAGATATTAGGAAGATCAGGAAGAGGAAGCCACGATGTCCTCGTGAGTCCAGATGGCAAGATTGCTCTCACAAAATGGTTTGACAATAAACCTGTTATGTTTTTGTCCACCATTTATGCAGCTGACGAACCTGATTATTGTCGTAGGTATGACAGAAGTCAAAGAGATAGTCAAAGAGTACAACGCAAGCATGGGTGGTGTTGTCCTAACTGATAGACTGCTAGCTGTATGTCCAGCACGAGGGCGCACTAAGAAAGCCTAGAGAAGCCTAAGAAAGACTAGCCCTGCCTTCCGAAGCAAAACGTCATCATGGTGCATACCATTTACCAGAATACTGTAAACCAAGTCGTTGCAGGAACAAAGACTGTAGTAAAAAAACAACAGTTCTGTGCATGAGCTGCAACATTCCGCTATGTTTTACTCAAAAGAGAAATTGTTTCAAGCTTTTCCACACATCTTGATCTCGTCAATGACAGCTATAGTTTACCCTATGACCTAGGTTAAGAAGTAAGCTCACATTATGTTCCTATTATAAAGTCATTCGTTAGTTTAAGCATTAGTAACCATTCGAGGATACCTAGTTTATGTTTTTTTTAGCATTTAAAACCAAAGTTAGCAGTTAAGTTAACTCGAGCTAAGTTTTTATTTTGTAGGTATTGTTCCTAAATTGTTTACTCCATGGAGACTGTATCTAGACTATAATTTTAACTAATTAATGAGAAAGGTTACGATTAACCTAATTTTAAATAAAGATTGATAATATTGTTACATATTTGTTCATTTCATACCGAAGCAATTGTGATTTTTATCTTAAACTTAATTATGTTATGAATCTCTATCAATATTTCGTGTTTATTTTTGAAATAAATACCTTAAAAAAAACCTTAATTGTGTATTCTGTTTACCCATTAGTTTTGTAAAAATACTCAAAAGTAAGGACGAATGTCCCAAAAAACGAACAAATTATAGTTTATTCAAAATGAACTCTATGTATTCCTTACGAATACCCAAATCAACTTTGTTCTGGCGAAAATGCAGTAAATATAATCTAAGCCTTATTACAAGCAAAATAAGGTTCAGGTCTTAGGGGTATCAATCAATTTGTTCCAAAAATTGGACATCCGTTCTCAAAGACGAAATGCTATTTTCAAATTCAGGGCTTAGGAGGTTAAGACTCGGGCAGGGCTATAAACATTGTCAGTATCGTAACTAGTTAAGTTAGCATTTAATATTCTTGTAATTTTTGTAATACCTGCTCTTGAATAAGTTTCAAGGCAATATGGGTACTATAGTCCGTGCAATAAGATTTGGCAATAAAGTGCGTTGACCTCTCGTATTGTTTGGCGGCAGAATATTTGATATTTCTGTTGGTACCAACCTACGGGAACTTCTGTAAAAGAAACATGCCGCTAAATAAAAAAATAAAATAACTAATTATAATCACTGTCATAAAAGGTTTGTCACCGCTACTAGACACCTGAAAGGTCAACGCTCTTTACTGCCAATCCTTACGGCGCCGAATATAGTACCTACATATTTTAGAGAGACAAGCCCAATGCCGTGAAGCGCAAAAATTTAGGCTGAAGTTCCAATTCTGGGTGGAGCTGACCTGTCTTGGACATACATGACGCTTAAAAACATCAGGCGATGATAATTTATCTTGTCGTCACTCGATCATAAAAAAGCAAGAACTGTGTAGAACCTACCTAGTTAGATTACGCAGGCAGTTAGCCTTGTTCCAAAACGGAGAAATGTATAAATATTCACAATCAATAAAAGTCAAGAAGTTCACTTAGTTACTACGGTCTAGATAACAGAATGATGGGCATTTCTAATTAAAACAATTGAAATATGCCCAATGTGGTTTAGTTCTCATTTAAAATATGGACCATCCATAATAGTAAAGATTTTTAATATGGATCATCTGCACTGCATGGCCAAACAAGCCTAAATCCGTTGAATTGTACCTATCCCGTGTATATTTACTAACGAGAGTAAATAAGATGAATTTAATTATTTTCTTTTTCTCCCTTGTTTATTTCATAATATTCTGTTAATAAATACTAATACTTATATGTGCCCTTGTTTACCACTTACATTATTAAATAGGTTCACATCGGCGTAACCATAAAAAACCTCATCCTGTGGTTTTAAGGCACCTTACAATGTCTTCGAATTCACATAGCTAAGATTTAATGACCAAGAAATAAACTCAATTTGCATGGAAAGATAATTCAATGCGATATTTATTTAAAATTGATAAAATTTAAACGACAAAATGTCCACTTTTCATTAGATTTCAATAAATTTGCGCAAATAAATATATAAATTATAGAAATAGCTTTTTGACTTGATCGGCCATTTGCAATGTTATCAATATTTTAAGAATGTTAGATGACAAAATGTTTTTGCATTTTATTTGGCCCAATAAATTGATACGTTTATACCTACTTATTTTGATTGAATCTTCACATTTACAAAATGGCATTCCACTATCATCATCAATCTTCAACATAAAATGAACACACACACAGTTATTATGTTGGCCCTAACCGATTGGACAAAAATATGTCTAGATACAATATGCTCTATTTAGCGTCTAAGCTTGACAATAGAGAGGTCTAGTTCTTTTGTAAATTCATAGGCTATCAATTTATAAAAGGGACTAGCATACCTACGCACCAAGACATAATTTTATCGACGTGTGAAAATGTGACAGATAGGTACATATCTCACCATAACTTTGTCTCATTTTAACACGTCGCGACGTGTCGACATGTCAATAAAATAATAAGCCCGATCGTAATTATATTAGCTAAATAGCATAGTTCTGTTTCTTTTTCACTTTAGGCATTCGATAGAGAGAACGCTTTTTACGTTGCTATTAAATGTACGCTGGCGCCTCTGTAATCGGACTTTATATCGTTCATGCTCGCCGTGACAGTTTAGGCATATTCCGTCCTACCACAAAAGTTTTACGCATGCTTTAGACAATGTTTAACAGTACAATTGTTACGGTTAAACAGTGTTTAAAGCATGTTTAAATCTTATGTGGTAAGGCGGCTAATGTTTTCAGGATTTTACCTAAAGGTACCCATAAATTCGTAAAATATCACATCAAAATCTTGGAATAAAAGTTATCTCAGTATACTAGTATTGTAGTAAAGTTTATATTACCTAATTTAAACAAGCATATTTTTTGTATTAGAAATAAAATATGTAGATTATATCTCAAATATCGTCATAAAGATCATAAAACAAAAGATTTGCCTATTATACTAACAAATAATAGCTATTTATAACTATAAACTTTAGTTTCAATTTTTTCTAGACTTGCAAATAGATTTTGGCGTCAAATCAAATACCATACTTAATACAACACATAAAACTTTTATCTCAGTTTTGCTGCCTTATTATATTGTAATGAAATGGTATTTAAAGGTATGCATGCACACACAAAAAAAAACTTAGTTAATATTTTATTCAAAGTTGTCTTAAGTACTCACCCATGCTTATAGGTACAAAAGGTTAAAGTTCCACAGTATTCAAACGTAGCAATGTTACCAGCATTTTAAACATTTAGATTTTCAGAGTAAGTATTAAGTGATCCAATGGCCATTTATGTAGGAGTAGCTAAACTAGTTCCATTGTTTTTTTGTCTGTTACAGGTATTTGTCCCCTAAAAGAGCTTCGAAACAATTTGGTTGTATTAGCTCTGTGTTGAATTGGATGATAATAAGTGACATTATTTTTAATTTGATAAATACTCGTAGGTGCAGTTTCAGGACCAATTTGTTTTTTTTTTCTTAGACCACAACAATTCTTAGACATGACATACGAGTAAAATTTTTTTTTTCTTTTTCCAGGAGTAAAAGATGACTCCGACGACGTGTCAAGTAAAAGCTGTGGAGGCGACGCATCAAATCTGGCCAAGAAACAGAGGAAGGCGCGAACAGCGTTCACGGACCACCAGCTACAGACCTTAGAGAAGTCATTCGAACGGCAGAAGTACTTGTCGGTTCAGGACAGGATGGAGCTGGCGGCGAAACTCGGCCTTACTGATACGCAAGTCAAGACCTGGTACCAGAACCGACGGTGAGTCACCATTATCATCTTAGCTTGAGAATCTTGAAGGGACAGCGGGTTGAGCATAATATATAGCAAGCAGAATAATGACCGATAACGCGTTTCGTTCAGCTGTAAAATGTTGAAGTGTCAGTAGGCATGGAAAACAGAACTGATGACCGAAAGATCTTAACAAATCTCGAATGGAAACTACAAACCAGCAAGCGCTGCGTAGACTGTTCCACGGACGATCTAATTAGAATTTTAGGGTCATTTTAATACAAGCCACTTCTAGCTTTTGAAATAAATTCAGATATGTAGTATATTTACGATAGATTTCTAATCAACTTCATTCAAAAGCGACCGACTAAAGTCCCTCCTAAGTTCCCATTGATTTGTTATTAGATATAAATGGTCATCTCAGTGGGATAATCGCTGATGACTGGCCGCGAGCCGCTCGTGAGAGTCGGCGCTAGTCAAAGCCGCGCTGACTCAGCAAAACGGGCGATATGCTACTGGTACTAATATTACCTCTACACGAGTGTATATATAGGTAATGTGGCGCCCAGGGTAGAGTAGATAAGACATTAGCTCGTAATGGCCGGGTGGCTAGCCCTGTTGTCAGAGTATTCAAGCCGCTTAAAACTACCCGGATCCGCCATTTAATGTGTCTTCGGAGCCACGGCAGCGTTTACTTGTAAATGCCTTCCGCGGTCACCCATCCGAAGACTGACAGGGCTGAACGTTGCTTAGCTTTGATGATCGCTGACTCGTAGTGAGCGCTACTAGTGGAGTACAGGTCACGGCATATAAGTCTAGCGCTGAGCGAAGTGTGGAGGGGATGGTTGCGCATGAGTTTAGTATGGAGGTCGCCATGCGCAGCCATCCCCTCCACATTTCCCCCACTGCTACAATTACGTGCCGCTACCTGTAGATAAAATTACAAAGTATTGAAAGTACCTGAAGAATTAATGATGTAAGAGCAGGCGCCACTTCTTGCTGGCACGGGCGAGGTTTCTTAAAAAAGTGAATCGTTGCGGTGTCCGCACGGCGCAGTGCTCTCTTCCATAGCTCCGCGTAGATATGTATATAATAGATAATATAAAATAGTTCAATAGTATAGCTCACGTCAAATAACCAAAAGCTATGTTTCAAAAAACCAAATCCTAGTCCTATGCAAAAATTGTAATAAAATGCAAGTAGCGGGGACGTACACAGTTGCTATTACGCAGTGAAACAATCCTATTAAGTACCTACGTACCTACTTTATTCGAAAACATACTCGTACTTAGGTACCTAGTTAATTATGTTAGTAGTTTGCAGAGGCAGCGTAAAGTTAGTTTTAACCGTTTAGCCATGTCAGAGGTCAGAGGCCTTCAGGCGGCCTAAAAACTCTGTACGAACTTACTTACTTTAATATTAATAGTTTAGAACTTTTAAATTTATAAAAAATTTATTGAAAGATCAGTCAGTCATTAGTTACTGCAAAAACTTTCATTTACTTAAACATCACTTTAATTTGCCTCGATAATTAGTATGGTTTTTATTCCTAAACGTTTTTCTTTCTTTTAATAATATCTACCGCGGCAGATTCTGTCGGCGACTGTACAAGGCTATTTCGAAAACAAACGCCTATAATTAGAGCGCGCCTCCAGCGGCCGACATAAAAACTACGGTAGCTAAAAACCAACTAATTCTCCATTGATTGAATATCGCTCGTATCTTTCGTATCAAGGACGATTTAATTCTACTTACCGTAGTTTATTATAATGTGACGTAAAATAGATAGGTATATCTTCGAGCAAATATCTATAGAGTCAGAATCATACAAAAAAAATGTCCGCGCAAAAACCCTGCCCAAGCTACGTAGTGGGCAGGATTTTTAGTTAGTCGTGAGGCAATTCCAAGCCGACTACAACGCCACGCGATGCCTAAGTGCTCGATTACAAGCACTAATTAGGTTCTTACGTGACATAACGTCGAGATTCAAGAAAACGAGTAATTGTGAATTATTAAATGTAAATATAAAATTCGGTATATGTATGACGGCGCACGGACATTTTTTCACTACTTTTACTTAAGGACTGTGGCTCTGTAGATATTTGCTCGAAGGTATAGAAATAGATAGAGAAAGCATAGGACGGATGACCTACGCTTGACCAAGACTTTGGGTACGTAACCAAAAAAAAAGCAGTTGCATACGTCACTTTTTTTAAGTTTTAAGAAATAAATACATAATTGTAATCGAAACGGCCACAGATCTTTTAGGAGTTAGTATGAATAGTCGGCAGGATTTTTTTATTAGTAGAAATACTCAATCAGTTAAACAACGTTTCGTAGAATCGTTTATTTTATTTATTCAGTATCGGTCTATTTTTCAAGTAGCTTTCATTCTCTATCTCTTTCTAAGTCGTTTCTAAATCTCTGTAAGTCGAAAAGTTCAATAATATCCTTTTAATGTCTCGTTACAGTAAATTGGATCATATTTTATTTCTGTTGTAAATTGAAACACGTCAAAAACACCTATCAATATAATTTTATAATTAAGTAATCAAATCTAATTAGGGAATTCAGAAATTTTATCCGTAAAATTAAAAACTCTTAACTTTGGGATTTATCATTTACGCACTAGAAATACTTGTGACGCTATATTAGATGAGATAAAACTATTATTAGTAATTAAATAAGGATAAAATAATACCTATTCTTATGTGTTATTTTTATCTAATGACGTCATTTCTAAATATGGCGAGTGTTTTGAATATGAAGTTATTTATACTTAATGTAATATTCCTTATTAAAAATAAAACTAGGTTTTTACAATTAGTATCCCCAACAAAATCCCTGACGTTAGAAATTATTGTTGACGTACCTAATGACGCTAAATATAAAGGAAGTTTAATTAATCATACATCAGACATAAACATAAGCCAAAATCAAAATATAACGCGGGCGAAGCTGCGGGTAAAAGCTAGTAATAAATAATGACAAGTCTAATCCCTTTTAAACAATAGTCAAAGGTGGCGACCGACTACTTTTTTTCTGATTTTTTGCTGCACTTTTTGTCAAATCTAAATAATTTCGGTAAAACTAATGTTTGGTCTTCGATTTTTCGGTTCGTGAAAGGGTGTGAAATCGGAGTTAATTGGAGGATGAAATGGGTTTTGTGTGCGGTCAGCTTTTACTTTTTGTTTTTTTTTTTTTATCGTCCAGGGACTGTCCGAAAACCACCCACAATATTGAAAGGATATTGAAGTAGATCGGTTTAAGTTTGACTTTTAGTTAGTAAATAAAAAAGAAAGAAAACTTAAACTAAAATCAAAATAAAATTATTCTAAAAGCCCTGTCGCAGAGGGTAACGTGGATTGCCTCGCTGAATAGCAATACTCAGCTTTTGGCCAAAGTAGAGGTCAATACCAGCATTCTGGTCACGCGTAAGTGTCACTCTTAGTTAGTTAAATAAACATTTTAGAATTAGATTTATCAAAGATGAACGTCACCACTAGCCTACCTACACGATTTCTCATTGGTGCCAACGCCATTAACTTTTTGATTTTTGTACTAGGTATGATACAATATTTTGTGATGTAAAACATAACGAGCCTAGTTTATTTTTTAAGGTTCCGTACCCAAAGGGTAAAAACGGGACCCTATTACTAAGACTCTGTTGTGAGCTGTCCGTCCGTCTGTCTGTCTATCACTAGGCTGTATCTCATGAACCGTGATAGCTAGAACGTTGTTGAAACTTTCACAGATCGTATTTTTGTTGCCGCTATACATATAAATACTATAATCGGCCAAGTGCGAGCCGGACTCGCGCACGAAGGGTTCCGTACAGTATGGAAGAGCCCCCCTTCATATATTTTATTTTAATTTATTTTTTTATTTTTGTAGGGAATATACAACATAATATTCTGTGCATATTTGTGTATTGATGGTTGTATATTGTCTTCAGAAATAAATAATTAAATTAAAATATATTATGAGGGTGGGGGGCTTCCAAACAGTACGGTACAGTACCTCGTACTTGGCCGATTATTTTAATATTAGTTTCATATTATCATGGATAATTAAGTAAAAATCGCTACAAAATGTTTTTAAAAATATTAATTACGTGGAATGTAAAATTCGCAATTATGTAAACTATTAAAACAACAAAATGAAGTACAAAAGGTTTATAAGCTTTGTACGCTTCAAGGTGAACGATAAGATTTTTTATTGTATTAATATTACAATTTTAAATGTTAATTGATATACGTAAATGGCAGATTAGTATTGCAATCTTATTAAATGGTTCGCTAAAATCTATCCTCGCCGTCAATTATCTGTAAGCGATTGTCCATTTGATGTTAAGATTTTAAGGTATTACTTTAATAGTTTTATGTACAAGCATTTATGATGATGTTAAAAGAACTGGAAGAAGCTCTAAGCTCCAGAATAGAATGATGCCATGTCAGAAGCCTTCAGACGGCTTAAAAACTCTGACACCAGGGCTAGCCACCCGGCCTATACAAACTTGATAGAATGATAGGTTTAAGATATTCTTGTCAATGCCACCCTTTTGGATAAGCTTTTTGAATCACAACTATACAATAAAATTTTGGTTGTGACATAGCCTAGATTAAATATAACACTTAAAGTATGTCATAACCAAAAATTTATTGGAAAAAATACCTACTGTGGTAACTGTAGTAACTTACCACATGCAATGATATTGTCTGTTCGTTTATTTATTTTTCCTAAACTATGATATTTTTAATGACCATCACCCTTCATAATTTGCTGAAATTTTATTGAGAATTAAAAATAGGACTGGAGCACGGATGAGTCATGCCAAAATCTTACTTCTCTTGCTGACCGTTTAAAAAAACAGTCGTTAGTAGATCGATCCTCGCACGACTTATTATAATTACCAAATTTCACACACAAAGAAACTTTAATTGAAACTGGACTACGATAATTAAATTTTAATTGTCTGACACGCTGTTTGAATTCTGGTTAATTTATAAATATAACTAACTAATTACGTGTACATAACTTTTATTGCTTATCTTGTTAATTAGTGAATATTTTTAACAAACAATTTAAATGCTTACTACGTATTTGCATTTAGATGGTTTTGGTCATTTAAAAACGCCATTAGACGGAGCTAATTTTATTAAGTTTGTGTAAAAATCTTCATTTGTGATACCTAATCTTAACTGCGGTGAACCTAATGGTAATAATATTATAATTATTCATTTTTAAAGGATATGTAGTAATTAATTCCTAAAAGGTTAAATTAATTAGGTAATTTGATAACCTAAGTGATTGTTATAATGTTTACTATGGGACTACCGGTGCGGTAAATTGTTTAAAAAAATCTTTGAACATGAATCAATAATTCATAAATAAATGGCAATCGATGAAAGTTGTTCTCTGCGTGTTCCAGACTCATAATCAGATGTTACAAGATTATCCACAGATCACAAAAGTAACACAAATGGCAATAATTATACGGTGAGCATAATATTTGGCTAAATGGTGCCAGCATGCTGGGCACACTGCAAACTGGCAGCGGACTGAGTATTTGGATTATCTTAAGACCTTTGTGATCTGTGGATAATCTATATGTTTTTTTTTATAGTATCTATTACTCAATAGCAGTAGGTAGATTAAACGCAAGTAGATAAATTGAAAATCACTCGCCCGTTAAAAATTTCCCTAAAAACTAAGCTTCATTCTATTATATAAAGTCTTGTAACACCAGCTTTTCGGTCACACGCATTAGATAAATGAAAATAAGATGAGCTCTTCGCCTATGTGGACTAACTTACTTATCCAGCACGGAGCCCCTAGCATGATAAAACCACAAATTGTCTTTCTGCCAATTTATCCCCTCGGAGTGGAAACAATATATGAATTGACATTGACAACTGACATTAAAAGTGGATAGAACGATTTTATGGTTTTATTCATTTGCCATGCCAGCCGGGCTAGGAAGCGCACGAAGTAATATATCTTTCGACGTGTCATAACGAGACAGCGTTATGGCAAAGTATATACGAGTATCTGTCACTTTCTCACACGTCGAAAAGAGCTGTTTTCGTGGTCGCATGCTCGACTAGCAGAGGTGCAGGACGCAGGTGCCCAACTCATCTCAGACTCGCTATGAGATGTGGAAGATTCCGATTGCGAAGAGAAATTATGCTTGTTCCGTGCAGTAGGCTGATATAAACTGTCAACTATGACTATGATGATCAACGGAGGATGGAAGGTGGCTGTGGGATGGGAGTCTCACCCACACATCCATCCGCTCCAAGTCATAGTGCAAGTCACGGGGCCGGCGCCGCTCGCTCATTTGGCTACCGATGATGGTCGGACACTGTTATTTCAAGAGATTTAAATACACGATTAACTCGAGTTAAGGACTCGACGGTGATGCCTTTGTGACTGTTTTGTTCTTTGATTTTTGACGCTGTGATGCCGACTGATATCTATTTTTTTGGCTCTATTGCCTTGTAATTTGCCTTTTTTATCCCCGCAAGAAGGATTATGTTTTTACTTGTGAAAGCAAAACTAGACTAAATTAAAATTAAATTCTACATCCACATCCAGGTTCTCTTATATTCCTTATAATAAGTATCCGTTGATACTATTCACTACATACTATTAAACTGATGGCCTAGAACAATTACCAGCAAAGTAATTTCTAAATAAATGGTAGCCTGTCACAATTACTACGGAGAAATTAGTTTCATATTAAGGGAACATAGGGTTTGTATGCTGTCTCACTCGCACAATCGAACATTTTGGACGATATAAAATTAGCAGTAATTTTTTAGAGATATTATGATGTTCAGTTGTTAAATATAATCTTACAATGGTTGATGTGATCTTAAAACGAAAATAATATGGAAAAATACCTATAATACCCTTATTTTCGTATACCTTCGTCAAACGGAACAGAAAATATCTTCAAAAATATGATTGATAATTTAAAAGGACTGTATTTCCAAAAATCTTTTCCAGTAATTTTATATCGTCTAAAATGTACCTACGCAAGAACGCGTAGGACGCCGCTTCCTAAAGGTCTTATTATAAATCAATATGTCCAGCAGTGAACTTCCTACAGGTTTTAATGCTGATGATGAACAACATAAATGTGCGAGTGAGATAGCCGCCAAACTCTCGCTCCCTCTTAAATATTCTACCTAAAGACTGCGATTACAGTAGCGGCAGCAGTGTGATTCCGCGATCGTAAAGCCGAGCCTTTTGTCGGTCTGGCTGTCCGTCGTAAATTCGTAATAGGTACGAGTATGTGCCGACAATATGTCGTTTAGCAGTATTTAGGTACACCTAACAGGGCTGTCATGAGCGAAAATAATTGTATGAATTTTACAATATTCTCTACTTACTTATGTTTCACAACGACATTGCGAAATTAGAGCACCTTGTCACAACGAGTACGAAACTTTACTTGAGACCAAATAAGGGCCATTTGAGACCCCTTGTAAGCTTATTGAATACTGATGACCACAAGTTGTTTGTAAACATAAGTTAGGCATATGTAGGTACTTCCATATCACTAAATTTGTAGCCCTATTTTGAATTACAAAAAAATAACTTTTGTATTGTTTTGTTAAATACGTGAGTAAGTGACGAAACAAATGATTTCAAGACCACATTTGTAAGAATGTTAGGTATTTTTTATTGGAAGCATATTTTCGCAAGACGTTTAAAATTAAATGCTTCAAGTATCTTATACATACCTATTGAACTTTTGTAAAATTTTGAGAAAACCTTTATCTTTATCTAAATCTGAAGGATTCCATTGCACTAAAGCCTAAAATTTGACAGCCCTACATCAGAGGGTAATAATCCACAACGATTATCGGATGACGCATCCATAATGACATACGGACAACAGACAGACGGACGCATTTAATACTATGATTGGCATTATTGGTTTTCTTGCCTTTAGCTGTGACTCGGGTGACCTAGGCGAGTCTGGATGTGACCTACTTGGCTTATAATGACCAGCAATTATGACTATTTTGAGAAATCGATAATTTATCGAGCAAAAACGTATAAACGGTGCCCCCAGATAAGTAGGTATTTTTTACGCTGTCTGTGAACCGTGTCATTTGCATTTTTTGTCTAGTTTATTGGTAATTCATAAGCTTTATATGTCATAATTGATGTTTCGAGAACTAGACAATGTCTATCTATTTAAGGCTGTGCCATTTTCAGTTTCCTTTTATCCCGCCGACATTTATATGCTTTTTGTAGACATTTTCTTACTATGGCTTTAATTCTAATTCCTTTTTGTAGCTACATAAATTTAAGATGCCAATTGAAATTTACTGTCGTAATATTATAATTATAGACTACGAATAGAATATTCGTAGCATGCAGTAACAATTAGCTTCTTTTTTAGTGAAGAAATACTTAATGTGTATATACCTATATACCCTTCGGTCGGACAAAATACAAAAAGACGCACAAGACTTTTTTACTGTCCGCTCATTTAAATCTCTCTCTGTACTAAAGGAGCCTTCCGTTATACCTACATAACTGCCTCGGTGGCTCAGTGGTTAGTGACCCTGACGACGGGATCAAATAGGCGTGGGTTCGATTCCCACCCAGGGCAAGTATTTACATATATGCAGAACTTAGGTGTTTGCTCTGTATCTGGGTGTTATTTGGGTATTATCTACGTATGTACATAAGTATGTATTTAAAAATATGTACCTCTATGTAGTACATCAGTTTCTGGCAGCCATATCACAAGCTTAGCTTAGTTTGGTGTTAGAGACCGTGTGTAAGATGCCCATAATGTAAAAAAACTAATATTAGATCTCTGATATAGCATAATGAAACTGCATAAGGCGTTATCGAATTATTTTTTTTAGAAAACTAAGAGATCATATAGGAATACAATTTAAGATAGAAGTGTAACAGGATCGAATTATTTATGCCTATTGAAGAAGAGATTCTTCAATAGGCATAAATAATAACTGGTGGTGACTGGTTAAAAACATTAACATATTTAGTAAGATATTGGACACGTATTATTTCTTTTGTCAATCAAACAATGATAAAACTTGTCAAATTTCGGGAATTGGGAGCTCATGATGTGACTTCTACGTAAAAAGTATAGTCGTGATGTTACGCGGTACCTTAATGGGGTATATCTTCATATTTTTAGGGTTCCGTACCCAAAGGGAAAAACGGGGCCCTATTATTAAGACTTCGATGTCCGTCTGTCTGTCTGTCTGTCTGTCTGTCACCGGGCTGTATCTCATGAACCATGATAGCTAGGCAGCTGAAATTTTCACAGATGATGTATTTCTGTTGCCGCTATTATAGTTAACAACAAATACTAAAAAGAGAATAAAATAAATATTTAAGGGGGGCTCCCATACAACAAACCTGATTTTTTAGACGTTATTCGCTTTATATTAATAATGGTAACAGGTAGATGCTTGAAATTTTCACAGAATATTTAGTTTTATATTCACTTCAATAATAAATAATAAAATAAAATAAATATTAAGGGGGGCTCCCACACAGTACGGAACCCTCCGTGCGCGAGTCCGACTCGTACTTGGCCGATTTTTTGTATATTTGACAACAGGAAATCTCTACTATTTTTGATAATTTTTCTTACGGACTAATTATATTTTTTTAGTCATCTAGCCAATAGTAGTTCCGTACGTAGGTACCCAACTACCCAGCCCTATCACTCATAAATCGATAACCCTATCATTACGACTGAAGCTGTGAATCGTTCACATTTCTGCCAATCATCCAATGACTAAACGTTTAGTGATGAGGTCGCATCACTCGGATGAAAGCCTCCAATGTTCGCGGCCGATCGATTCACGCTACAGGAAAACGTGTGTTGTGTACTGGAAATCATTCGAGTAGGGATTCATTCGAATTGAGAATCCGATTTTGAGGTACCTATTGTGAAACATTTGGATATGGTGTCATTCAATGTGCCGAATCAAACAACTTGACGGCTGTGATATTAGCTACAAGCTGCGAATAACCCAATCTTCGCGCAGCCGTTAAGTAAGTCAGTCAGGATTGGGTTATCCGTAGCTTGTAGCTAACATCACACCCGTCAAGTTATTTGGTTCAGCCTATAACAATCATAATGAATTGCATAATAAGTATTACTTTCCTATGAAATTATATAGAGAACGCCAATTTTTGGCTGCAATTAGTCAGAATATTGTTAATACCTATGCCTTAAACCAAATAAAAAAATCAAGAACGTCGTTAGCAGACAAGTGGGCCAGTATTTTATGTGGTAAGTGCGTCGGTGTTGCGCCGCCATAGTTCGACTGACAAACCAAGGCGTAGTTTCGTTGTGAAATTGTGAAATATTTAGATATTGTAGTGACACTATTTTTTTTTTCTTCACAATGAGATATAGGAGTCCCCTATTAGGTACATACTTTTGGTCGCAATTAGTCAGAGTATAGGTTATATTTTTAATAGAAATGTTCTCAAATCAAAACCCGAGTGAACAGCTCATTGCAGGAAAACATGTGTATACTGGAAAATTCGTATTTGGAATTACTATTATTAACGATCCTTTGTATTTAGGGGTATTGTGAAACATTTGGATATGGTGGTATCATTCAATGTTGTCTATCATAACGAATTATAGTATGTAGTACTTTTTTGTAGTAAAAGATCCTTGTAGCCACCGCAATGATGAACTCAAACGATGTCACCTGTTTGGTAACATACGAATGGTTTTGAAAAAGTCCGTAATAAGACAGTAAGCAATAAGCGTATTCCCTTCTACGACTTATTAGTTTTATTGCTTAGTGGTAATCAGCAAGGCGCGACACCATAATGTATCTAGTGACACTTAACACGTTTTAACTACGGAGCATTATTAAATATGTACTTGTTTAAGTAGTAAGTACAGACTAAACTCGGATCTTGTGTCATTACGAGAACCTAAAGCTAAGAGTGATCTACTAGAAAGCTATAAAACAAAATATCCTTTTCAGGATTCCGTAAAGGAAAAATCGTAGGGTAAAAACGGACGCCTATTACTAAGGCTCCGCTGTCCGTCCGTCTGTATGTCTATCTGTCTGTCTGTAACCAGGCTGTATCTCATGAACTATGTTAGCTAGACAGTTGAAATTTTAGATGCTGTATTTCTGTTGCTGCTATAACAATAAATAATTACTAAAAACTAAACAAAATAACTATTTAAGGGGGGCTCTTATACAACAAACCTGATTTATTAGCCGTTTTTCACTCGACATTAAAAACGGTAAAAATTAAAAACGGACAGATAGACGCTTGAAACATTTACAGAATATTTATTTGTATGTTTACTTCAATAATTAATTATTAAATTAAATAAAATAAATATTTAAGAGGGGATCCCATACAGTACGAAACCATACGTGCGCGAGTTCGACTCGATCTTGGCCGATTATTTATTTTTCTTGCGTGGACTAGATAGGTACGGGCCCTAACATTAAGGAAAAAACCTCTATATAGCCTCTATAATGTATACTCCTAGACATAGGCATCTCCAATAGATTTCCAATAAGACTTTCTGTACGCGGATTATTATTTATTTTTCTTGCGTGGACTAGATGGGTACGGGCCCTAACATTAAGGAAAAAACCTCTATAGCCTCTATAATGTATACTCCTAGACATAGGCATCTTCAATAGATTTCCAATAAGACTTTCTGTAGGCGGATTGGATCTCTAGTGTGTCCGCATGTCCGTGTTTTCCTGATTAGATCATTATTTCCAACTGACCGGTTGACATCATACGCTGCGCTAGCTGGTACATGGTTTCCATACTAAGTATCTCATATCAACAAGATATTCAAATTCTAAATATGCACATTACGCATACTAGATCACTACGTGACTCTACTTGTCCGCATAGCCGAAAGTCTAAACCGTACGTGTGTGCAATCCAATACCCCATCCTAATGACATAATGCGCGGTTACCTTAGCTACCAAGAACCGGGTAATCGCTGCAGACCCTTCCAAATTACACGGCAGAGACACGGGAATCGAACCAAGGACGCCGGGGTCGCCTGGCTTATCATTTAAACACTAATAATTACGAATGCCATTTCGGCTGCGGTTAGGGCTAGCAAACGTCTGGAATTCTATGCCCCTGAGATGCACAACAATAACTCCACTTTTTTTACATCTTGAAAATCATAAAAAAATTAGTCTGTGTAATGGTTGAAAATATTGTGTAACGCCCAAAAAAATTACCGGAAATTGTAAAACTCTGATGTACAACATTGTTCAGATGACTTCATACACTTCTTCGTTTGAGTTTCAGGTTTACCAAGTTTTCAATCCATCCAAACTAGAAATTTAAGTAGGTATATGAATTTAATATGATTTCTAAGCAAACTATAAGTACGCACTCATAGTCATGTATTGTGACTGGGAGGTAAATATTTGATTCAACAACTTGGTCCAGTCACCAAGTTCCACACACACAGTCACAGTTTCATTCCTCGTGATCGTAATTTTATTTTTCAATATTTTCAACAGATATTTTTGTCTCCTGGATTTTTATTTTAAAATGGCAGCCCTAGTGCGGTCCGGTTTTGGTTTTAATCACCGAATTGGATTATACGCGGCCAGTAATTTGGTTCCTAACTTCGTGATGTGACTGGACTAGTGTTTGATGTTCTGTGGAAATATTATAGATATGTTCAAGCGGAATCTGGTGCGTATAAAACTAAAATAAGCCCATCCAGACCTTTTAAGACCTAAGTATAGTAAAAATAATGCAGCGACACAAAACAGCTGTTTGATAACATTACATTCACATTAGTTAAATTACTTACTAAAACTCCTAACTCGCCTCTCATACTCCACATTCCTGACGACCTCGAAGTTCTATACAAGCTTCAATTATTATAAATCACGCCTGAAGCTATATTCCTCTTCCAATATGTACTTACCTACCTACTACTCTTCCACAGAAGTATGTAAATATTAAAAAAAATAGAGTTCTTTACTCGTATTAAAAAAAAAACATTAAAAAAGTACCATAAGTCAAATGAAAATAGGTATACCTACATTGCAGCTATACGTGTATATATTTCTAGAAATATAGTATTTTATAAACTTATTAGTATTGTGTTGTCCTCACCGCAGCTGAATTTTGCCAACCGAAAACAATTCAAACAAAAAACTCCCCCTGTTTTCAAACTTAATATCGTCGAGCTCTCGATTAGTTCCGAGGCTCGTCGCGAGCTTTTCATTAATTTGTGGGGAGGAACATCGTTATTGCGATGCGCATTATCATTGCATTGCTATTATTACTGCATTGTAAAAACACCCGTTGTAAACCGCGCCTTATTAGCAAACGGTTCACTGAACACCCTTAATTAATTTCTCTAAATGGATCATTTAATTTTATTAAATGCAAATTGGAGAACGTATTACTAGTCTTCCCCAATATGATTTATGTTCTGACATTAATCAAAATCAAACACAAAAAGTTATATCACTCATTACCATAGGACTCGTTTACCGGCGACGCCGAATAAGCCGAGTTAAACCGCCTAATTTGAATAGCTCTCTAATTATCAGTAGCTGACAATCGATTGATAGAAAGTGACCGTGTTCTCATTAATCACATTATTTTGACGGGTTATTCTCGAGATAGCCGAGCACTTATTTAATTGTCAAGCGGTGAATGAGAGGCAATCTGCTCAGTGACACTATTCTTTTTATTGCCCCGGGCGACGAACAAAAAGCTCTCGTAGCGCACTTAATTTCGGGCTGCCATCTCAAGCCGTCTTTTGACGACTGACGTATTGTTCTCTCTGTCTCACTTACGACAACCGGTTCTTTTATCTCTGTCTGTCGTCCCCCGGCGGAGTCTGAGTACGCCCCGCCCAGTGGTTTAGTGATTTGATGCTGCGTGAACTGATTCAATTGTCGTCCGAGAAGACCCGTCCGAAAACGCGCCTTAGCATTTCACGTTAAAGACGAAAATTGGCCGGTAAAACGATCCCGCTTACGACCTCTCCGAGGGGGAGGTTGTTTATCTCGGTTTGCGTTTTTCGGCGACGTGATGCGAATTCGGCTTGTATGTCTCGACAAAGAGCGCTTTCATCGATCGAGCGGGCGCTTACGGCGTTCTTGCTCGAGCGCGTCGAGCACAATTTGAGCATTTTGAGCATTATCGAACGTTATTTATACGCATCTTAGAAAGTTCTGAAACATGTTTGCACGAGTGTTCTTATGGGAATTATATGAAGTTTGAGCGCTTTTATTGTAGTGGACGTGAGCGGGTGTTATGTGCCTTTAACTATGTCTTTATCATATACGTCTAACTTCTTTACTGTATGTAGATTTGTTAAGAACTTTCCTATGGGGCTCAATTTTGAAAGTGACTGACTGCTTTAGGTTTTTCTTCTATTTATAAATACTGATTTACTTACTTATTAGATGAGGACAGCATTTCCTACCTATCTAAAATTTATTAGATTCAAATATTTCAATATCAGGCCTAACCTAAGATTTACCTCCTTTTATGTGTGTAGGTAGAGATGGACATCAATTAAACACGTCAACATACATAATCTACTTTCTTATTAGGTAAATTCAAAAAATTAAAATAACATAAAACAATTAACTAAAATAACCTATCGAAACTAAAATAAACCTTAATTACTTACGAGTACATACTTATTATACCAAAATAGGTAGGTACGTTACATTTAGATACTCATTACTATTCCCGCACAAAAACTTCGTCCCAAATTGCCACATTTGAATGAATAAACAAGCAAGAAGAAACGCAGAGATTCCCGCCATACAAAGTAATTTATACGAGTTCACCCTTTCCGAGCGAATCAAATAAATCAAATTAAAGTACTAGACCACGCTCCGGCGAACACAAGAGTGCCCAAGACGTTTTGTCAAAATTTATTATTTTATTTATTTATTTTTTATTACTGATTTCATTGCGGTATCTCCATTGTGTCATGGAGTGGCCTGTGACAAATTTGATGACTATTGGGGTCACATTGTACGGGGTTGCCATGATCTATGGTTTCGGGTCGTAAACGATAGTTTAGAGAATTTTAGACTCGATTTGAAGTAGTAATGTGGCATAAATAGTTTTTGTGTGGTTTCTTGTGGGATCCGCACAACGGTCCGCGTCGATTCATTTCATTTACTAATGGAGTGTGAAGATATTGTTATGCTCGATATCGAATTGAAAACTTTCTATGCCACTTTTTTAACTGATTTTATTGAGAGTTTAAGTTCGGATGACTCTATTTAGCAATTGATTTATGTTTGAATGGGTTTTCGACGGTTGGCTAATCTTTGACGTGTATATTACGATTATAATTTTAAGAAACCCCTTCTGGAATTAATTTAAAAATTGATGCAGCGCTAACAATGTTGACAAAGCTTCCAAAAAGATTAAAAAAACTATTATTAGTTCAGTTGATATGTTAGAACGGTTGACTCTAACTTTACATTAATTTTTAGCTCAAAATTAACCTTTGGTCAGATCTAAAGATGACTGACTATAGTGGCATACTGGCCAGCCGGGCTAGGATGCACACCACGAAATATTTCTTTCGACGTGTTAGAACAAGACGGTGTTGTGGCAAAGTATATATATCTGTCACGTTTTTAAACGTTGTTCCTTTCGTGGCTTTTCGTGGTCGCATGCTAAGCTAGGTGAACCTGGACATACTCTAATAATAATAATAATAATAATAAAGCCTTTTATTTCCATGCTATTTACAAAAAAAAATGTTTATAAAATAATATTTTTAATATTGATTTTAATTAGGCATGGCCCCGCTCTGGGTATAGGCCTCCTCCAGCCGTTTCCATTTCTTTCTGTCTTGTGCCGTCTGCATCCAAGCTCTACCGGCTATTTTTTGTATTTCATCTATCCATCGATCCTTAGGTCTTCCTTTGCTTCTTTTCCCGCTTGGACCTGTCCATTCCGTGACACGCTTTGTCCATCGCTTGTCTGTTGTCCGGGCAATATGACCTGCCCATCTCCACTTAAGTTTCTGTGCATGCTGTCCTGCGTCTATTAATTTTGTCTTTTTTCGGATGTCTTCGCTCTTCTGTCTATCTTTTAGCTTTATACCTAAAATGCTCCGTTCCATAGCTCTCTGGCACGTCCGTATTTTGTTTTTTGTTTTTTCTTGAAAAATCCATGTTTGTGCCCCATATGTTAAACAAGGCAACAAACAAGAATCTATTACTTTTTTCTTGAGCATTAATGGAAGTTTTGCTTTCAGGATTTCTTTGAAGCTCCAGTACTTCTTCCACGTAATGTTTATACGGCGCTCTAGCTCATCTTCGTGCCTAGTTTTCTTGAATGACATTTGTTTACCAAGATATACATAGCTGTCTACATACTCTATTGTCGTTCCGTTAACCACTATAGGATTTTGTTTGCTATTGGTTGCAACTTTAGTTTTTGAAGCGTTCAATTTTAAGCCTATTTTTTCACTGGCAGTGCTTAGTTCTTCTATCATTATTTCCAACTGTTTCGATGTTTTTGCGAATAAGACGATGTCGTCTGCAAAGCGTAGGTTGCTTAGAAATTCTGTATCTATCTTTATTCCTTTTTTGTTCCAGTCTAGGTCTTTCATGATATCCTGTAGCACAGCTAGAAAAATTTTACTTGAAAGGGGGTCTCCCTGTCTTACCCCGGATCTGATGTAGATTTTTGGTCCAAGTCTGTCAAGTTTCACTCTGCTTATACTGTTCATATATATATCTTTGATTATATTTATGTAGATATTCGGTACCCCTTGGTGTGAAAGTGCTCGCCATATGCTATCGTGTGAAATTGAGTCAAACGCTTTCGCATAGTCAATATATGCTAGGTAGAGCGGCTGGTTGAACTCTTGATACTTCTCAACTATTTGGTCTAATGTATGTATGTGGTCAATAGTACAGTAACCAGGGCGGAAACCAGCTTGCTCTACTGGTTGACTTGACTCCACATTTAATGCTATTCTTTTTTCTAGACACATGGCAAATAGTTTGTATAGAGTTGGTAGCAAACTGATAGGTCGATAATTATTGATATCTGAGGGATCTCCTTTTTTATATAGCAATATTATTCGTGATTCGCCCCACTTCTTTGGGATTTCTTGTATTTCTAATATTTTATTGAATAATATTGTGATGGGAGCTAATAATATTTTTTTCCCGATTTTCAGAGCTTCATTGGGAATATTGTCATGGCCGGGACTTTTTTCTTTTTTTAATTTTTCAATGTTTTTCAGTACTTCTCTACAGTCGAAAGGCATGACAGAGGTATTTTGTTGTATTTCATGTTTTATGTAAGCATCTTCTTCGCTGTAAACATTCTGGTAGAGGTTCCGGTAGAAATCCGAAGCAATATTTACCAAGTCTTGCCTAGTCTGAAATTTCCTTGTTGTATTTTTTTCTTTTAATGAAGGTATCCATTTCTTCTCAACACTCAGCTGTTTGTAGGCTCTCTTCTGACTTCCACTAGTGATTAAATTATTTTCGATTATTTTCATTCTGTAGTTTTCATAGTCATTTTTTAACATTTTATTTGTACTTTTATAGAGAGCTGTGAGTTCTTTTTTCTCTTCTTTATTTTTAGGTGTTTTTGCTTGCAGTATCACACGTTTTCTTAGTTGTTGTTTTGTTTCATTAGTTAATATACCTTTTTTCTCTTTATTTGCTGTAATAGTGTTTATACTTTGCTTTATGGTGGTTTCTAACTTTAGATAGAAAGACTCTATATTGTCGCTTTTTTCCCATTGCATTTGTTTGATTTTTTGTTCTAGAGCCTCCAAGTATGTTGTTTGATTTTGCTCGTTCGTTAGGTCAGCTCGTTTATCACTAAATGTTGCTCTACTTTTTCTAGTTTTCTTTAATTGTACTGTTCCTCTCAACAATCTATGATCGCTTGGAAATACGCTATTTTTCAAAATTTCAATATTTGTAAAGAGTTTAGGATAACTGCTCAATATATAATCAATTTGGTTTCTATGCTTTTTGTCTGGTGTTGTCCAGGTCCATAGGTTTTTATTATTTTTCTTGAATATTGTGTTGATTATTGTAATTTTGTTGCTTAGTGCATACTGTAGAAGTTTTTCTCCTCTGTGATTTCTTTTTCCATAACAGTATGGTCCCATTATTGTGCGTTCCGACGGTTTCCTTTGACCTATTTTTGCATTGAAGTCACCCATTAGAATAATTCTTCCTTGTGCTAGTTTTTGGGCTTCTTCTATTTGGTCGTAGAAAATATCACTTTCTTCTTCAGGAGCTTCGGAGGTAGGTGCATATACTTGTATGATTGATATTGTTTCAGCTTCAAATTTCATGTTCAAGAGGCAAACTCTATCAGATATGCCTATGTAGTTCTCTATGTTGTTTTTAAATTTCTTTTTTATCAAAAAACCTACACCGTAAAGTCCTGCAGTCTCTCCCGTATAACAAAAAATGTGGTTTTCATCTTCAATAATTTCATTTCCTTTTCTTCGTATTTCTGACAGTCCTATTATATCATATTTAATGTTTGATAATGAATATTTCAGCAGTACCATTCGTTGTGGTGATATCAGTGATTTAACATTATATGTGCAGATGTAGAGTTCTTGATGGGCTGGAGGGTTGTAGTCGATCTCTCCCGCGGTGACTGGCCGTGTTGGGAGATGTGAAGCGGCCATTTTTGATTGCTACTGTCCATTTTTTGAGTTTTGAGATTGTACAGTGTTTTTCTTAGATAGATGCTGCAAAATTGGTTTATTTAATAAATAATTATTGATGTCGTTGGTTTTATTTATCTTCGAGGGCTGTTTTTCATTTTTCTTTTCATGATTGGATGCTGATGCTTCTGGTGACTCTGTCAGAGCTCTTTTCTTCTTATCATACATACATACTCTACTTGTGTGTAAAGCGTTCATCTAGCAAGCTTCGTGCTTGTTTCATTTATATCGATAAAATATAGGTATACATTTATATAGATAAATATAATCTTTTTGATACAAAACTAGACGACAAAACACAAAGAAATCAACAAATCATAGAGGAACAAATCAATCATGATGTAAGCTTTACACAGATATCAAAAATCTAAATGTATTAAATGTAGATGTTACCTAACTATACCTACGCACTATTTGCTATAAAACTAGATTTTTTGTCAACAGGACAAAATGGAAAAGACAGACGGCCGTGGGACTAGAAATCCTAGCAGAAGCGGGCAACTACGCGGCTTTCCAGCGCCTGTACGGGGGGTACTGGACCGGGGTGCCGGCGTACCCCGCGCAGCCGGCGCCGGCAGCCGCGGACCTGTACTACCGACAAGCGGCCGCCACTGCAGCAGCCGCCGCCTCCGCCACCAACACTCTGCAGAAACCGCTGCCTTACCGGTGAGTTAGGCCCATACAGAAAAAATGCCAAGTCGATGGTTAGGCCTAGCAACACTTGCTTAGAAACGCTAACGATAGACAACTGTAGGGTTAGATATCAGAGGTAAGTAATTACATAGCCTACCAGTGTTTTTACGATGAGTATTAGACCGGGGTGCCGGCGTATCCCGCGCAACCTACGCTGGCGGCGCCAAGAAAAAGGAACTACAGACTTCTCATTAAACCTCCTTTAGACTACGCATATGCGACAAATATAAGACCTTGTAAGAAGGATGGTGGTAAGGTAACCTTAATTTAGAAAAAGGTTTCCTAAGTAGTTATAGTACCAAATAGTTACAATACTCTTTTTAAAAGTACAATTACAATACTCTAAGTAGTTTTAGTACCAATAGTTACAATACTCTTTTTAAAAATTAGAGGCAGGCAACCAAGTATTCAATTATAATTTGTAGTTTACAAAGCAAGTACTAACAGGAATAGATGTAGGCATATATCTGCCACTTCCGTGACAAAAATAGGTACAACCCATTTTGTGTTTGAGAGGAAAACTCAAAAAACATCAATTAATTGTATGTAAGCTGCTTTGTCGAAATACCTCTTTTACATTTTGCTTCATTAACAATTGAAAAATACATTAATTAGTTACCTATTTCTATTGTTTTAGATAGTAAAATAAGTGCATATATACAGTTAAGGATACAAACGAGAAGGCTTTGTTATATAACTTTACCTACTTTTTAAAAAACTTAATACTTTTGGCCACCTACTCGTATCAAGGAAAGTGACTGTGCTTAGTTTAATTATCTTGGGTTTACGAATCAACTCAGATTCAGAGTCATTCCAGTGCACTGGTTAATACAGCGAAGTCCAAGTTCAAATCTAGGCCAAATTGATAGCTGAATGTTTTCTGTTGCGCAGGTTATATCCAGGGTCACCTCTCGCCGGCGTGCCGCCTCTAGGGCTGGGATTGCCGGGGCCCTCAGCGCACCTGGGTTCGCTCGGGGGGCCCGCGCTAGGCGCGCTGGGGTACTACGCACACGCGCGGCGCTCTCCCTCGCCTGACGTGGACCCTGGCAGTCCAGCCCCGCGCCCGCGCTCTCGCGAGCCCTCGCTCGAGCGCCGCTCCGACGACGATGATGATGACGAACCTATACACGTCTAAACTTTAGCAAAATCGTGATATTGTGAAAGAAAAATCAGCGCTGAAAACCTACAGTATGAATAATGCTCGAACTAAAATTTAAAGTGATAATGATAAACCGGCAAATGATTATTGCGCTTATACACGTTTGTGGATCGTGGTGAAACTTTAGTCATCAAAATTTAAGGTGAGACTGTCTTAAAGACTAACCAAGTGACCATTAAAAAGTGGATTACAAGTGGCTTAAAACGAAGGAACGTAACACAAAATTAGACATTTTTTTCGTTTGTTTTGCTTCGTGTTTTACACGACGTTTTCGTGGCACATGATATTGTTTCGCACCAGTGGAAAAACTCTTCACAGTGATCTACTTAGAATTTGGACAACGCTTGTCCTAAATATTGTGATATTGCCCAGATTTGACTTAGAAGTTATGTAAAATATAATTCGATGTCGTGTTAACTATCTAAGAATATAGTGGTTAGGTTCCTAAACAAGCTTGTAAGTTACAATAGGTATAATATAGACTGGAATTTGTCATGTTCCAATAAATATAACTTTACGTGTAAGAACATTCCAGTACTTGAGTGGTCTACATTTTACATCATGTCGTCCAAAACGTAGATTCTAGATTATTAATTACTTCAAAACATATCTAAATGAATACTGATTTATATCATGAATATTTTGTTTTAACTTTCATAACATTTTTACTGTTTATTTTGTGGTGAAAATAGTGCGAACAAACTTCAAATACAATAGTAAACATGTGGCCCATTTTCAAAGCGCTAACGTAAGTTCATTAGCCACTTATACTATTTCTGTCACTTTTTCATAGTAATCACTAAAAAGAACAGCAATATTTGAAGTTGCTATTGAGTTTACGATGGTGCATTGAAACATTACCGTAGAACTAAGTAAACGGTACCAATTAGGGCAGGAATCCAACTAAGCACGTATACGTAACAGTTACTCATATCGAGAAATGGACGTTTATATACAGGGTTATCTGCTTGCCCTGTATACTAAGCCGAAAGGGGGTGATCAAGAATATACCAACTTACCTAACATACCAACAACTTTTACTATGGAGTCAACCCAGAATTTGAGTAAAAATAAGCATCTATTCCATACAAAGTTGCAACTCGGGATCGAGAAAGTATAATATATGAAACCGCTTGTTTTTTCCTCGAATCCCGAGTTGGCCCCACAGTAAAAGTAGTTCATAATGATGGTCTGGATCACGTCTTTTCCACTTAGTACACAGTTCTGGATAACCCTAAAAGATAGCCCTGTTTGTGCATTGCATTTTTTATTTATTTAAATACACAATTATCTCAACAAAACAATTAAGTGCCGTAAAACTACAGTAAGTTTGTCTCGGCACTGTTAAATATGTATAAGTTATTTGTGCTCAAAGAGTAATATTTGTACAATTATTGGGGTTACGCGTAGTTGTGATTTTAAGCAGACAGTTGTTTGTGAAATTATGTCCCAGATAGATCGAATGCGACATTTCCTATGTCACGAGATCTGAGGTTGTATACAAAATGTTTTATATTAATCTATATCACTCATCTATTAATATGAACTTATACTAAATCATCAAGAGAACGAAAACTTTCAAATAAGCTAATCAAAAATATCCATTTGTACCTACTCACGTCTTTTTAAAACGAAAATTGCGTTAATGCTCAATCCGTCAAACACACTTCATTGCACTTTTCGAAGTAACTAAGGTCTTGAATACAACGACTTACTCGACTTCGGTGGACTTCCACCTTTATGATGTAAAATGTGACCATAATAAAGTATTTCTGAGCACTCGAGATTACCTCCGTCTCTTTTACTCCCATTACAAAAGAAAAAAAAGACCGAGGTAATCTCGAATACTCAAAATTACTCTACTTTGAAGCTCTCTTTTATGGCGTCTGTCAAAAAACAGACGTAGTATTGTGCAAACTGTATAGTAAGTATGTATAACTATGCATATAGTATTTAATGTATGTATTGTTAATATAAATACCCAATTTAAAGTATTATAATGTATGTAAAATACCTAAAGCTGCAATAGTTAAATGGCAGTGTACTTAAGCGATCTGAGATATCTATGTCCCATAGATTTTGTGGTGTTTTATAATTAAAATGTTGTCAATTAAAAAATAATTGTTTTCATTTTTTGCAACACATAATTGTAACTTTTTTGTCACAATGAATTATATTTTTTTGTTTGAAAGTCGAAAATTATAGATGAAATGGCACATGCTTTAGCAAGTTTGTATGTCCTTAAACATACAAAATGTTAATAAATTACAGCTAACTAAATTACGACGTACTTAGGTATATTTGCTATTCATGGTATATTTAGGACTCGTTAAAACTACATAGAGGCTAACAATTGTGGCTTGATTGTAACGAACACCTCGGCGGCGGCTAACTCCGCTTTGTCACGCCATCGCCGGCGGTAATAGCTGCCAGGAACTGTACTCACATACTAACGAATACTAAGTATATGTAGAGAATAGCCACTCATATCCCTACACCAGATTTAGTGACGTCAGTAGTCCTCAACGTCACCCCGTGCTCAAACCAACCGACCTCTGCTGACCCCTGACAGAAAGATTCTTGGTTTGTCACTCGAAAGAGTTTGAAAGCTTTTGAGCCCACTACTGAAGTGTAGACGTTAGTCTACACGACTACTATAAATTAATAATAATAATATATTTATTGCCAAAAAACACATAACATACATTTACAATATTAGTGATCCCTGAACTAGGCGATGTGTTTCAGGGTTCTGAGCACGAGTTGCTTACAATTAGATATGAAGTATTAACAGATCGGTAAGATATTAATTATGATAACTAAGTCCTGTAGGAATACTAGGGAAAATTGGAAATACAATTGTTAAAGGACTGAGTGTTAGTTGTAGGTGATTTGGATGAAAGTAGTGTGTGAAAATGTGTGTGTGTGAGTGTGTGTGTGCTTGTATGCGTTTTGATATACTTGAGCTTATATATTCTTGATACAGATGCTTGAAGTAATCATTTCAAATTAAGTTTTCATATAAACGGGAGCTTGTACAGAATAAGCTTCTCTGTTTCGTCGTAGGACAGTGTCAGAAGCCATTTTAATTATGCCACTTGATGTATTAATGTAAACTTTATCTATATTTAAAGCGTGTTATGAAATGTAATAAGTGTTCAAGTAAAAACTAGTGGGAAAGAAACCTCTGAAATATTCACAATAATTATTTTTCGCCAAGAATGGCATACCCGACATCAACCGTGTACAGAATTCGAATAGTTCCCACTGACCTCATAACGTATGTAGTAATTTTCATATTGCAGATGAATTTTCAGAAACGACTCAGCCAATTGGTATAAAATTTAAATGTGACCTCCTCTGAAATGTGATCAACAAACCAAAAATAAATCATCAAAATCAGTTCACAATTTAGCGGAGTAATCGCATAACATACAACCAGTCGAATCGAGAACCTCTTTTTCTAAAGTCAGTTAAAAAGATCGGGAATTGTGTACTGACATAACAGTCATATTTCAGTGTAACAAATGAGCGTAACCAGATTTCTTCTAAACACGAAATTTTCACGAAAATTTAACATAAAACAGTCACGGTAAAACAAAACTTTTCCTTTACAATCGGCACGATACGCGCTTCGATTTCCGCCGAAACATTTTTAGTACGTATAAAACCTATTTAAAAAGCGATCAGTCAGCGACCGCTGATTACCCGCGGAGCACGCCAGCCGTGTTCACAAAACGGGGCAATTAACAACACCCCCACCGGGGGAGCCCTTACTTCCTCCCTGGCCAGATCTAATCGCAAAACGACCGTTTTCTAGAATCGCCTCGACAAACTATTGCGTGTTCTACCACGCCGCCACTGGGCATGAGCCCTGACTGCTTTTTACTAATTATTCTTTGATATGTGGAATTGTTTACACTGAAAAACTAAATGCTCGTTTTGATTATTTATCTGTCTCGACACGGTGGAAGGACTCCGATAAAGTGCTTCGCGGAACATAGGCTTACAGTTTTTATTCATCGTCAATAGTTTCGCGTAATAGGTAAAGTTAATCATAGGTGTCAGAACTTCACACAAATAACTTCCCGCTTAAAACGTTTCCGCTTCTTTGTGTCTCATCGCTATACTTTAAGCTCCACCACTTTTGTTAAATAAGTAATTATTTCTATTTTAAAAACAATTTAAAAAATAAGTGAATTTAAAATAGCTTTTTTCGTAATTGACGTTATACGGTCTTTGTTTTGATAAATATTAAAGAGAAGTAAATGCCACGTCTTGAAGTCTTGAAACCACAGCCTGAAACAAAACTTAATGTCAATATTTTTTCTAGGTATTAAGTACAACCCTTATTTAAAAAAATAGCTATAAGAAAAAAGACACGTTCTTAAAAAGAACTTATACTACTTCTTTAGATTCTTTGTTTTTCATCAGCAAGCCACATTCAGTGAGTAACGCCTCCGGTTTACTTTCCACACGTCTGCCGATGTTGCGTACTTGAGCTACAGAAGAATCATTACAAAAAAAATAAACAACCAGTTATCACGCTAAGCAGATACGAGTATCTACTGTGCAAAATTAATATTTATGCGGTTTAAACGTTGTTTAATTACACTCGACACGAACGTTTTTTTTGTTGCCAGCAGCAGTGAAATGAACGCAAAACGTAACTATTTGGAATATATACCGGACTTGATACGAATTCTTACTCCACTCTAAGTAATACTAGGTTGGGTAAATAGTATTTACTAAAATAAGATTCCTAAAGGTGATCTGATTAATAAAAAAATGGATGCAAAAAGGCGTAAGTAACAAAAAAAATGGAAACATTCCGAACGCTTTTCAATTCAATATGGTACTTAATTACAACCATAAGATGTCTTCTACTGGACATAGGCCTCCCCTATCCGCGCTTGCCGGTTTATTTTATAATACTATATTTTGTGACTCAGTGATGACATATGATTCTATCAACCCGCATTGGGCCAAGATATTAGATATGAATGGAACGCGCTTAGTGACTTTATTGAGAAGTAGATTATTAAAAGGCCAGTAGGTACAGAACATACCAAAATACCTATTACAGGTAACTAGGTAATATTAGTGGCTCGGTTCTCAAAAGATAACTAAGATATCCGCACACTACGACCTGGATGCCATGATTACTTGAATATATCTTTGCTTTACGAGAATATTCTTCTGGATGAAAACCACTTTCCATCGATACTTTTAATAGTAGTAGGTAAAAGGAAGTATTTTAAAGTACCTAGTTGGTAGTTTATGAGACTAATAATGACTACTGAATTGATAATCTTAAAGACATCTGTCCCTTGTTTTTATTTCGTATAGGTTTTCGTTTGTCTACATACTGCCTGATATTAGGCAGATATGCGATCTAGGGTGTAGCACGCTTCCCTAGAAGATACCTATTTACTCGGGATTTGAAGACACCCACGTTGTATTTTAGCAAGAAGACATACCCAGGCAAAGCATTCCACATTCTGGCTGTTCGTATGAGGAATGTGGATTCGAAACGCTTGGTTCTAACGCGCGGAATGTCCACCGTAAAAGGCGCTTTGGTTGCGTCTGTCTAGCCGTACGATAGAAGAAAGAAGCTGGTGGGACCAGATTGTGCAACTTCTGGGCGCACTCTCCGATGTGTATCCTAGTAGTAATAGAAGACTGATAAACACGCTACCTTACGTCGATGCAATCCCAATTACAATTCACATAACTCTAAAATAAAGTTTTCGCATTCCTTACTTTAACAGGAACCATACTTAATAAAGGCAACGAAGATGTTATCAATTGATTTTTTATAAGTAACAACTGTAATATTAATAGGCAATTACACAGTATCATTATCAGCCATAATGGATCTGCTAGGAACGAATAAAAACCGCCCAGATACGCTCAGTTTAGTTGAATGACTTCCTCGCATTGCACAACGAAGATGTTAAATGATTGTTAAATTGAGTGAATTATGGCTTTATGTTTCCTTGATTCGCATATTTAGCATTTCAATTCATGTGCTAGGAATGTAACTAAGGCTAGGCGTTCACTGGAAGAAACTATAAGAGATAGAATAGAAGAAGAAGAATAGAAAAGTTATTGTTAAACTTTCGCGATTCGAGCACGTTATTCTCATACTACGGGACTAATCGCGATCTGATTGTACGTGATAAATAAATACTTACCTGATTATCCCGACGTTTTGACGAAGTTACATCGTGGTTAGGGGTAGATTCGGCTTAACTCGGTCGAAACGTCAGGATATTGAGGTAGATATTTATGTTTTACTAATTTTCAGTGCGCGATTAGTCCCGTAGGATCAGAATCGGACTGCCTCGTTGGTCTGTGGTCAGTAACCCTAACTACTGGGTCAAAGAGGCGTGGGTTCAATCCCCACCAAGGGCAAAAAATTATGTGATGAACATAGGTGTTTGCTCTGTGTCTGTGTGTTCTTTAGTTACTATCTATATAAGTATGTATTTCGAGGGATAAGAACCAAATGAACGTAAATACATTTTTATGATTTTACAGGAGAGGTCAAAAACATTGAAATTATGTCATAGTGACCTTATTTAACGTACAAAATATCAATCGATTTAATCTAAACTAAAAAAAGTATGTAGACATGTTTATGTACCATTAGAGAATAAAAATAGCGAAAAATATTATTATCATGGCCACTAAAATAATAAATTATACGCATTTTTCCAAAATTTGTTTGACATACGTTCTTTTGGCTCTTATTATTTGAATCCATTGTACTTTAAGTTTATCGACATACGTTATTTTAGATCAAAAATTAAAAGAAAATTAGTATTAAAATGTTTATTAATATTAAATTTAAAATTAAATTAACATTAAAATTAAATTAACATAACATGAAAAAAAGAGTTCGAACATTAAAAGGGGAAATTAGGTAGGAGGTATTTCAATCATCTTCTTCATCATTTGCGGTTCCAACTTTGAAATGTTCATAGAAGCTGTGATATTGAGAAGGAATAATTCCTTGTCTACATAAATCTTTCAGATCTTCATACTTTTCAGCTGAAATAGGTAATGGTCCATCGTTTGCTTTTGTTAGAACAATTTTATCTGTAGCTATTCTTTTGCTTCTTCTTATAAAATGTATCTTAAGAAATTCAGTGTCATCTAAATTGTACTTGAAATAAATATGTTTTGGATCAGCTTTTCTGTACTGCAACCATCTTATTTTTAACCAGTTTACGGGTTCACCATTACAATCTACTTTTGCATTTTTAATTAAAATAGTTTTCAACTTTTTAATATCAATAAAATCTTCTGTTTCCATTTCAACAACGTCAGAAGGATTTTTTCGACAAGCTGTTCTTATAATGGGATAAAATCCTGAGGGATGGAAAATAGGAATATTCTTTTTGGCTAATTCAATTGTTGCGTGGATGTTGTTAGCTTCCATTTGGCTGTGACCGGGCTCAAAATATTTTTGATTAATTATTGATATATCGAAAGCTTCCTTACAACACAATGCAACAACAATAATGAAATGTACATAAGTATTTCTGCATTGGCTTGCAGAAGTATCGGTGCGATGACGTTCGTGGGTTCACTGATTCCAAAATCTTCCAAGTTCGACTATTCCTCTTCATCTTGTTATATATAACTTTTAAACACTTAAAACAATAATAATTACGAAAAAAAACTTAGTAAGTAATTACTTCAAAAATTAAAATCACACCGTTCAAGTTTAAATTTCGGGTGCAGGGGGACGTTATTTTAAACAAATTATTCGGGCCTACCTCAATTTTAACTGCGATTTTAACGTAAATGCATTCCAATGTGGCTGTAGACAACAAAAATAATTAAAACTAAATCAGCCAGAAGAACGTATTTGCAATTACATTGGTTTGCTTAAATATGATGAAATAACAAAGTATTACAGCCAAACGAACGTAAGTACATATACGTTCTTATGGCATAAAATACAAACACTAACGTAAAAATATTGTGTAGAACCAAAGTGTAGTAACGGCTTATACGTTGTTGTGGTTCAATTAAGAATCAGTACTATCAATGCTTACACCCAGAGTTTAATTAATGAATATGTCTTTACGTTGTTTTGGAAGTTACTGAATTCTAACTAATTTGGAACTATTTTGATGGTATTGAAGTTAAGTTTGTTTGGCTGTTCATTATTTTTTTTTCGAGTCGTTACGTTATTATCGAACTAGTAAACTATTGATTCTAGCGATATGTTCTTTTGGCACAACGTGTAGGGCCACAGATACAAACCATTTTTACAAAAAAACTATTTTTGAGATTTTTGTAGATACGTTCATCTGGTTCTTACCCCTCGATTTAAAAATATGTATAGGTCGTTTATCGGTCTCTGGCAGCCATATCACAAGCTTTGGCTAGTTTGAGGTTAGAGGCCGTGTGTCAGGGTCCAGGTCTGTTCAAATATAGAGTAAAGACTGGTTTATAGCTATACATACTAGCGACCCGCCCCGGCTTCGTACAGGTGTACTATACATATAAACCTCCCTCTTGAATCACTCTATCTATTAAAAAAACCGCATCAAAATCCGTTGCGTAGTTTTAAAGATATAAGCATACATGGGGACAGACAGCGGGAAGCGATTTTGTTTTATATTATGTAGTGATAATTCTAGTCCAGCGATAAAATCCAGCACTGGATTGCAATCGGAATAATTTAAACCGGTACCCCAGTCTATTTTAGTGCCGATTTACATTATTCCATTTGAAATACAGCGTAGAAATGGATCACTGCAATGGAATGATGTAAACTGGTCATAAACAGACAGGCATCTTACATTACAAAAATTATGGCAGATTTTTGTTCGACTATACATACATTTTGGATAAAAGACTCTACCCACACCTACTATACTTGATCTAAGTATCAACACTTTTCAGTTACAAATAAGTACCAAAATACAAGTTTGTGTGTGTATGCTTAAAAGTGTTTTATAGTTTCCTCGTAGATGACGTGTCTAACTATTTATGTACCTACTAAATGTTTCCTTTAGGCATGCAACAAAGTAGCTAAAGTTCCTGTAAACATTAAAATGGTTATGTTTCGGATACTTACCTTGGTTTTTGCGTGCTGTTAGTATTGATTATATCATTGGCTTATTTTGTTGCATAATTGTTCAATTTACATAGGCTTCGACGTTATTTAGATATGCTATCATAATGATGTAGCCTGATTTGGTTTATCTATCACATTTAATGGATTTTGACATGGATTGGGCGCACGAATTAGGCATTTGTAGTCTCGGCACACTTCTTTTTTGTCTCTAATCATCTTTTACAGTTTTTATTTTTGTTTAAAAATAATGTACCGTCTGTCCACACTGTGTTGTGTGGCGTCACAAAAAGATATACTGGATTTCCAAACGTACGGCATTACGGCATAATAACAAGTTTTACTACTTTTACGAGGAACAGAACTTATTAGAAAAGCTCTGAGTGCACTTCTTACCACTTTATCTCACTGAATGTGAGTCCAGTGTACGTGCGGCGCGGCATCTAAGGCTCACCGTATTGTATACAAAAATACAAAAAATTGAAGGTAATTATGGTATTCCTTTAGCATTACTGTTTAAGGCGACGGAGCGGCACTAAAGACTCGTACACGTAAGCACGATATATTTTACGATAGGACGTCGCTTGCGTCGACGTCACATCGTAACAATAAAGACCAAAACAACGAATAAAGAAGAAACAGATACCTTAAAGATATTGGATACCTCCATTTCTTTCAATTATTAATAACGAAAGTCATTTCATGAATAAATATAACGATGTAGTAGCCACGTTACGAGCCGTAGCGCGATGCGACGGCGCGGCGCATCGTATTTATGTGTACGAGCCCTAAGACACTGCTTTGTCACCGCTCAGCACCGTGTAGACCAAGTTTAACAGCTTTGTTTCGAAGCTGCAGACCAATTAAGATATCTTTGGTATTTACGAAAATCTCGACTATTGTTCATTTACCAAAATTTCATTGCAATAACCACTGCACAATTTTTGTTTAATTTTCATTAATGCCTCCAGCTTGATTCTTGCTCATTTACTGATACTTACTTTATTTTTGGTAGCTAGCTAATATTTTACTAAGATATCTTCGCTATAGATAAAAATCTCGTCATAAGTTTATTTACGAAAAATTTAGGGCCAAAACCACTGCTCAACTTTTATTTTATTGTGATTACTACCTCCAGCATAATTCTTGCTTATTTTCTGATATTTTATTTTTTGGTAGCTAGCTAATATTTTATTTTCATCAAGAAGCTTTACTAAACCACCTACACTGGCACAATTAAATCTATTCTGGGCAGCATTTAGTGAACACAATTGGTGATCGTTTAGCTGTGTTTAGCGGTAAATCATCGGCGGCCTGGCTACGTTGTAGATGCTATCTGCTTCCGTCGTGTCGCCGCTTGTAATTACTCATTATGACCTTAAAACTCGGGCTGTTTCATTCAAAAAGGTTTTATTTTAATTGTGGATGTTGTTTTTTTACAATGTTTTGACGTCGCGAGTTTTGTTCATTTTCCAGTGTCAAAGTTTTTAGATCCTACACATTTTTTTTTAAATCAGCATAAGTATATGGAAACTTCTTAGTGTGTTTTTGTTTTGTCTTTGCACATTTTCAAATACCACGCGCGAGTGGCACCTGTGTTATGTTCTAATAAAAAACTGCTTTTATTTTACAGTTGTATTAAAATAGTCCGTAGTTTCTAGATGTATTAGTCATGATCATTGGTCTTATACAAATGGTGTGTTAACTAACAAGAGTCTTTGTATTGATTCAAAAACAACTTATTAGAATTATATATGCAAGGTGTATCTTTTTTCCTTTATAATAATAAAAAATACATGTTGTTTTCTTACTCTAAAGAAAAGACATCAACGCGCGTATATTTCCTGCGTACGCGCACGCGTTGAACTCTTTCGCTTGTACCAAGGTCATGGTTTCATTTTCTTAATCTTTTTCTATTGTAGATTGAGAAATGTCATAAATATAATTTTTAAACTACCGTTATTAAATTTCATTCCCTGATCTGTTCGGCCGATGAGTTCAAATGGGTTAAAAATGGGTCCATATAGTTCCGTATACCAATGTGTTCTTTCAGTACACATTTACAAACCACTGGCTTTTGAAACAAAAATAATTTGCAAATTGCGGGTCAAACTCGCGCACGAGGGTTCCGTACCGTATAGAAGCCCCTTAATATATTTTATTTAAATTATTTATTTTTGAATGGAATATATGTACAACATAATATTCTGTGAATATTTCAAGCATATTCCTGTTTCGAGCGAAAAATCTCGTTTCTTGTATTGGAGCCCCCCTTAAATATGTATTTATTTTATTATTTTTAAGTGAACATTTAACTAAAGATTTTGTGAATATTTTAATCATCTATCTGTCACTGTTAATAGGGAGAGAAAAACAACTAAAAATTCAGGTTTGTTGTATGTCCCCTTAAATATTTTTGTTTTTTGTTAATAGTATTTTTTCTTAAAGCGGCAACAGCAATACGTCATCTGTGACGTTCTGGCTATCACGGTTCATGAGATACAGCCAGCGGAGTCTTAGTAATAGGGTCCCGTTTTTACCCTTTTGGTACGGAACCCTAAAAACGATGGCATACTGCTAGGTATGTGGAACTAATCCGCATTAGACCAGGGTGATCGATATGATCAGCAAGTTGCGGTGATGTTTTGTGATCTATCTGAGGCATTCGACGTCGCTGATCATGGAGTACTTGCTGCTAAGTTTAAGAATCATGGCGTCGTCCACAGTGAGTTACAAATGCTACCACAGTTTATGTCAGGACGTAGCCAGGTGGTTGTTGGGGATGGGGGAACGGTCAAATCACAGCCGCTGACGACCGTGATAGGAGTAGCGCAGGGATCCTCGCTTTCTAATCTAGCGTTTTCCCTCCTTCTCAACGACCTCCTTGAGAACATAAACAACGCCCATATACTAATGTATGCTGACGATGTGGCTGCAATAGTAACTGCCCCGACCGATCAAGTGCTAGAGCAAAGACTGAACCATGTCGCGAGTGACCTGTTTAATTGGTTCCGCATTAATGGTTTGATATTAAATATAAATAAGACCCACTATATTCTTTTTGATCTTCGGGACGTAGAAGAAAGCCTCTTAGTGTAAAAGTGGAGAGAGATAAAATTGAACAAGTGTATGACACAGTGTTCTTAGGCTTCAGCCTCGACAGTGCGCTCACCTGGGAGAGTCACGTTGATAGACTGTGCCTGAAATTGGGTCGTGCGTGTTTTGCTACATGGCGGATAGCGGCTATACTTCCGGGAAGCATGGTACGGAATTGTTATTTCGCATCTGTGCATTCTCTCCTGCAGTATGGCGTCGATTTCTGGGGACAAGCCGCAGAGTGGGAACGAGTATTCAGACTGCAGAAGAGAGCTGTCAGAGCCATTGAGAGAGTGCCAGAGGACCAATCCGCGCAGCCAATGTTTCGAACCATGAAAATTTTAACTCTCCCTTCTATGGTGATCTTGGAGGCTGCCGTATATGCCAGAGACCATTTGGAAGAATATGCGTGTAGAGGCGAGCAGCGCTCGCAGGCCCCGCGTCGCGCGGGCGTATTGCGCGTGCCCCCCCCATCGGCTTTTTAAGTCATCCAAGCAGATCCATGTAATTGCGACAGATGTTTACAATCACCTCCCAGACGTAATAAAAGTTGCACCGTCGCGGCAGTCATTCAAAAATAAGACAAAAGATTGGCTTGTTGAGCAGGCATTTTACAAGGTACGAGACTTCCTACCGAAGGTAGAGTGACTGATGTTTTAGAATTTTTTTTTTTATTAGATATCAATTTGACTTAAATTATTTGATAAATTTTTGCCACACTGATGGCCTTTTTACTAATTTTTGTTTGTTAGATATTAATTAGTTAATGAAATTAATGTACCTCTATTATTATTATTTTATTTTTTAATTTGAATTATTGTTATTTATAACGTGTATATGATGACGTGTAACTTATTGTTATAAATAAATGAGTATGAGTATGACCCAATCGCCCTAGCATTGTAGGTAATCAACAGTGCACTATTAAAAGGCCGGTAAAGTACAGAACAAAATGTAAGTATTGCACCTACAGTACGTATACATATTGACCGATCGATTTACTTTCCAAATCAGTAGCATAAACACATACAACCGTAGCGAACTTTTAGTTCAAATCAGTAATTTTTATAGCCTACTCGCACCATTGATTTCTAAAGCCAAGTTTCTAGTTCAGCCAGGAATATATAAACTAAGGAAATAACGACTACTAAAACAACAACATTAAGTAACATTAAACGGCACAAATATGTAAAAGTACTTTATTACGAAGGATATTAAAACACTTAAGAGTCGTTACAGACGGAAGAACACCTAAAGAAGATCTTGCACAGTGGGACCAGACTGTCTACATTCGCTCAAAAAATTCATGAAAATATGGTTAATAAATGTGCAGAGTAAAACAACCTCCTTGAACGCTTAATTTGAATGGAATTACATATTTTCGAATTAAATTTTTGTTCAAGGCCGCCATCACGCCGCCATATTTTACAAACAATATCAAAAGATAATAAGATCCGAAATCATGAAATTCCCTTAAATGAAGATTGTTATGAGAGACTTAAGAACTCAGAACATAATGGGAAAATCATTTTCCAAAACAAATAAAGCAAATATTTAAATACTGACAATGGCTTAAGCTCGATATATTTTTGCATTATCTCTTTTTAGGTAGAATTTACGCACGGCTTATGTTCATTCATCTAATAGCTAAGCTATATGTCACACGGTAATTGAGATTTGACATTATGTAGTTATAATCACAATTCCTTGAAATGGGGAAACATTGACTTAGTAACTCTGAAACTGAGAAGAAATAAAGAAGCTACGTAATCTATATAGAAGAAATTTAACCGTAGGTAAAGACTATGTAGGTACCAAACTTCAAAATAATAAAAAGTAAAAATATAAATGATGACTAAGACAAATGAGCAGCATAAATTGGCATTTAATGCTAATGTTACCTGAAATCAAATTAATATTTTTAATTTGATTTTTGGCTGCCATATTTAATTCGAGAAAAAAATATCATTACAGCACAATCGGAAAATGTTTTCCTACTAAAACTGTAAAAAATAAATCATTTTCTACAACTAAGCTAAGCTGTCAAGTTAGATACGGTATAAGATCATAGCCTTAGCCCCATGCATTTTTGCAATGTAAAAGACATTGCAAAAAATTGCACTTTTACGAGTATATTTAAAAAAAAAAGACTGCTAACAGGCCCACAAACTACGCCCGTCTATGGAGGCCTTTAAATTCATTTGCATTTTAATTAGGTTGAAAACGTAAACGCAGCTAATGTGGGCAATTAAAATGGTAGAACTGTTCATATTGTGTGCAATTAATGTATTGCTTCCAATAGCAACTACATGCATTGATTTACACACACAGGGTTATCTGCTTACCTTTTTCTAAGCCTAAAGGGGGTGGTTAAGAACACCATTTCGAACAACCTTTTTACGGAACCGACTCAAAATTAGAGAAAAAAACAGCTGTTCCATACGAAATTGCGTCTCTGGATCAGTAAAATGTATAAATACCTACATGTTACAAATGTATACTCACTTATTTTTTGTCTCTAATTCAGGGTTGACCTCATAAAATTTAAATTAATGTAAAAGTTAAGTAATATAGTAAAATTTGTTCATAATGAAGGTCGGAATCACCTCCTTCCAGCTTAGTACGCCAGTTCTGGATAGCCCTGTCTAATTATATAAATGTGATCACAAAGTAATAGGTTTCGAAATGCTGTACTTAAATATTGTTACTTATTATTGATTAGAAATTATATACTTAGTAGAGTTGTGCCAGATTTGTAATCTTTGTTAATTTGCCAAGCGGTAGTTTTTTTTTCGCGTTTTACACATACATGTTGCATACATACAAGAAAGTAGTATAATAATACTAGCTGATCCGGCAAACGATATTTTACAACTAAAAAAAAAACAACTTTGGCACTGGATGTACAAATAGTCTACAACCTAATTTCAGACCTACCAAAAATAAAGAAACTGTAAAAAATATATTTAACCCAATTAAAAAAATAGGCGGGTGATACTAATACTACCTAGAGCACCATGTCTAGAAAAAAAATATTAAAAAAAAATACACAAACATTTTCTCTGACCCCAAACTGAGCAAATCTTTTGATATGGCTGACAGAGACTGAATACTTGAATATGTATTTTAAATACATACGTATATTGATAATAAACATCCAGACAATAAGCATACACCTATGTTCACCACAAAAATGCTTGCACTGGGTGGGAATGCGAAGCCACGTCTCTATTCCCCAGGAGTCAGGGTCCCTAACCACTGGGCTAAGTAGTCGATGAAATGATGATGAAGCCTAGTGTAGGTATTCACATGTCGCCTGGTTAATAGAGTAATTGTAATCGCATGCAGCAGGCTAGAGCGGCTACATCTCGCCATTGCTGGGGTAATTGCGCAGACAATGCCATTTGGATCCAAAGCGGAGCCATTTTTACTAAACACGAACATGCAGTGTTGCCAGATTGGTGCTACAAACTTTTGATGTTTAATACAATTTGTCATCGTCATCATGTAACCATAGTACGTCTCGTGCTAGACATAGGCTTATCCTATAGGTCTCCAATAAGACCAGTTGAAAGCTAGTTGTATCCACCGTGGTTATGCGATTAAAATGAAGTCATCTAGATGTACAGTTAGTCCCGATAGGTATATACAATGATATTAAGCTTTGAGTAATAGGCTATTTTCCTATGCACCTACAAGAACTCAGAGCTTGATAATTGAATGAAATTAATACATTGGTAAAAACCATAACACAAGGAACTTAAAATATTTTAAGAAACAAAGTCTACAATACGACGGTACTGTAGGTATTATAAATATACAACAAATATACTAATATTTTTATTTACTAGAAATGTACATAGTCGGAATTCGGAACATATCGCTTAATGAAATTCCTTTGACAAAGAGTATCCATCGACTTCAAAAACAATAGGTATTTAAAGCCTTAAACTAAAAAGTTACTAACCTCACAAAAACTAATGTACTAAAACAAGATAAACTTAAACTATGAACCCCAAACTAAGCTCAAGGCTTGTTTCTTGGGGATCGAGTATGTAGTTACCAAAATGGATTATCAGTAAATGTAATGAGGTATATAAAGAGATAAAAATAATTTCCTATTATATTTTTAAATCTGAAAGCCAGTGTGTGTATTTAGGTACTTAAATTTACCTCTCGTCTTTTTTAAAGCGAATAGATAAACGAGAACTTTACTTTTTTTAGATAAGCAGTTCTACAAAATTGGGGGAAACAACTACAGACTGGTAACCCAGGGCCCGTACGTGATAGCTATCGCCTGTAATTAACCGTACCGTTTAGTTCACCAGTAAACGAGCTCGCCGAACCGACCATACATTTCCACTAATTTCCACCACAACCGGTCAACTCACAGAACTAAAATCATCAAAAAAATCCTATAGCTTTTACAGAAAACACTACAGTGGTGTCATCACCCCACTATTAACCCGGTTCCATTACACGAATAAAATCACTATGAATAATAATATATTGGGCATTATGAACCACCGCTGTACTAATTCATTATTAATTACTCATTATTACTCTACAACCTCATATAACACGGCTTTATAGCTCTCGTGCTTTGTGTTATGTAAAAAAGAAATTTTTCATTTGTTAAAAACGCAATTAGTGAAAACTTATTTTCATAAATTGCTGTCGGCGGCGGGAATAACGGTTAAATCATTTAGCAAGTAATAAAATAAATTAGCTGTTACCGGTGCCGTTTGTAATATTAACTTCGTGTTACATAATACTTTAGTATTTAGAAGTTAGTAAATTAGGCGCTCGAATAACACCTATTTGCGGTTAAAGCGTGGTTCTGAGTTAATTTTACACAAACAAACCATGTGCAATTTTAATAAGACCTACTTACAATATGGACAGTAAGAAATCTAATGAAAAAAATTTTGGGTTTCTGATTCGGTATATGAACTTTTTGCTGAGACACATATACCTACTTGCTTTAATCCGCAACTTTTCCCTGCATGCTTTTTACGGTTTTAAGGTTAGTGTGAACCGCAAAGTAGGCCATACAAAAACAATAAGCTGTTATCTACCTCTAAATATGATCAGTGGTTTGAGTGTTTTTTTTTTTTCATGTATTTCAGCACTTAAATCTCTAGTGTTAAACGTCTTAGATTTTACAGTTTTTGACGTGACAACGTCTTATAATTCGATGGAGCCGGCTGCACGCACGAAACGAAAAACATGACTCATGCGGCGTTACCTCGCTCTGAGGCGTTCCATGTAAGGCTTGAAGTGCAAGCGAGAGCGCGGAACGAGCGAGACAAAGAAACACAATCGGAAGACGTTGTCACGTTCAACTATCGTCAGTAAACCGACTTTACAGACAACCATTTTTTCAAATGACCTTATAGTTATAAGCCTCTAAAAGTCATATAAAAGTATGCATAGTAAAACTTTTCTGAAAAAAACATAAGACCTACGAGCATGCAATATTTCTTACTCAAACGATTGACACTAAAAACATATCATTTATGAGGTGAAAAGAGTTTTCTTCCGGAACGTACCTACCTACATTTTATCAAATCGCTTCGTAGCTGCGTGAAAGAGTAACAAACAATTCAACAAGCACGCCTTCGGATTTATAATAGTCGTAAGGATGTTCAACCTACTTTATAGGTATGGTTTAAAGAACAAAAGAAAATATTTCTTTGTATTTTTCTATAAAAAGCTGATATAATATGTACGTATATGAATGTAGGGCATTATTTCGGCCTTATTTATGCATATCCCGTTTAATTACAACATAAACCTTTTATTATTTTAATTGTCAAGCTGTTTCCTTTCATTTCAATCAAAATGATTAACAAAGTGTTGTTTTAAACCGCTGTGTAGGCAGTGACCGAGTCACGGCACACAGTAAATACAACACAGTGACTGAAGTCTGTTCAAACAGATATTGTCAATTCATTACCTTACAGCGTATATAAAAGTGTAGCAGTTACAAAACATCATGCAACTGAAAAAAAGACTGGCTAGTTATTGGTACATCTCTTAATTAATATTATTGTATATGCTCACATTATAGCTCCGATAGATTTTCATTATAATGTACAAAGCACAGGATAACGAAAACAATTAATGTACAAAATTCGGTATCTGTGTCCCAAGGACATGCCAGCAGTGGTCAGCCAACGGCCCAGCTGTACCAGCTCAGGCCCAGCGGAGAAATTAACCGGTTCGCTTTACCCGACCGACAGACACGCTCCACGCTGTGTATCAAGGTGGGTCTCTGCGTTCCAGCTACGCCATCAGTAGCCAGCAGGATGGTATCTGGCCAACGTAGCAATTAGCCGTCTCGCTTTACCCGCCGCGCCGGTACAACGACAGTACTGACAGTCGACACACACGCTACACGCTTTGTATGAAGCTCGGACTCCGCGTTCCAGCGGCACGACACCAGTGACGGCACGATGACGGTGGCTATATTCCCCGCCGCAGCGGGTAAAGTGGATTATTTATTGCTGATACACACGCTGTGCGCTTTGTATGAAGCTCGGACTCTGCATTCCAGTGGTACGCTACCAGTGGCCAGCGCGATGGTATCGGGCCAGCAGCGCAGCAATTAGCCGGCTCGCTTTACCCGCCGGTGCAGCGATAAACACGCTGCACGCTTTGTATGCACTTTTTTCTAATTAATTTCTTTGTATCGATTGATCCGACTTAATTGCAGTTCGGGACATGCCCGGAATGGGTTATAAATGTCGTTACAATTGTAACTGACAGTGTGTTATAGTGCGCATTGGTAAACTTATTTGATTTATTTTACACTAGCGACCCGCCCCGGCTTCGCACCGGTGCGGTGTATTATACAAATAAACCTTCCTATTGAATCACTGTTATCTATTCAAGAAAACCGCATTAAAATCCGTTGCGTAGTTTTAAAGATATAAGCATACATGGGGACAGACAGCGGGAAGCGACTTTGTTTTATACTATGTAGTGATAGTGATAGTGATTTTTCGGTTGGTGATATTTGTTTTACAATATAGGTCAGCCGTATCAGAATAATCTTATACGGCTTGCTATCTAACATGCAGCATGCTTACCCTTAAAGCACCTGTTATGTTTAATAAGCAATATTAAGAAATAATAGAAAGAAATAATGAAAAAAATATCACAAAAATATGTGTAGGTATTAGATCAATTAACATTAAAAAACTTTTGTTCTTTCAGGAAACTGGCACTATAGCTGCCCTACTAATGCATTTTACTGGTCATAGCAATTAAAGCACTTATAATATTGCGTATTGGAGCTTATTGCTTAAATCTAATCTACAGTACTTTACAATGATTTACAATTGACCTACTACACGTTATGATATTACCTAGAAAGCCAATTATTTGCGTCACATTTGGCCACAATGAGACCGACATTTAAGCCATTTTATTATTTTATTGCCAAGGTAGGTATCACGCGGCAGGGAGCGCAACATTTTGACAGACAAATTGTATAATGTCGCTTCTTCTATTGTTAGAGCTATTCTGATGATTGTCAGCACTGAGGTGTACATAAAGAGGTGGTGTTCGAACTGATGTACCAAATTTGGTACTTTACGCTGAATGACAATGAGCTTTTCAGTAATCTGGTCCTTGAAGAGTGACTTTCGACAGATATTTACTTTGAAAAATAGTGATATGATTTTAAATTGAGGACGAAGAGCAAAATCTACAGTTAGCAAGATTCTTCGATGGGTTTATTAATTCCAAGTCGCAAAAATAAATAAAAGATAATTATATCATTCTTCATTCTATGTGTTCTTTGTTATGTAACAATCGGTGGTTGTATCGTTTAGGTTACATGTCAGACGACCCTTTCAACGCAGTTAGAAGTGCCTCTGTATTCGTATTAGTTTTAAACTTTTTTGATGTAGGTACTACTTTTGTTATGTATTTCTTTTTGGTAATAAACTTGTATCATTATTGTTCAATGCAGGGCCCCGATCAGATAATATTTTGGATGACGAATATGAATGTTTGTTCTGGGCCTGGGTACTAGTTGTCCTTATTTTTGTGTAAGTACGTTCCATGGCACCCTCATACCAAAAAGTTTCACAAGGTGCAATGATATGAAACGTTTTATAATCTTCGTTCCGCTTAGTTTTGTTTTTAAATCATTTGCTAACTCAACATTTTCATTCTAATTTTAAATTATAATGAAGTAAAACGCAGGATAATACTATGAAACAAGTGCAGTTGGCTGAATGATCCACAGATTTCAGTCGAAGATTTCCAATGCTAGAAAAACTGTATCTTCACCCGGTCCTCTTGAGTAGTACGTTATGTCAATGTTGTCGTCGCTGTTTTCGGATTTTAATCAGCCATTTTGTGAAATTATGGAAATGAAACGGACGTTTCGCGGTTAGCTGCCTCCGAGCTAGACCGTAATGTGTACACTTATTTTGTAATTTTACTGTTGTGACTTTGATATTAGATTTATAATGTAGAACAAGTTGTCGCACACATAAGTTTTCTACTTAGACATCTTGCAGGTATTATTACCAGTCTCCCAGAAAGAGGGAAATATTTTCAGTAGCGGTTATTTATGACTGACATGATACTTACCACCAAGCGAGTGAATTGATTATTTTTTGAATGAATTATCTCTACACATGGTTTTCAAAAAGAACGGTCAGGAGCGGCTTGCATCCCGCGCGATGGTACGGTCTTGATTAGATCAACTTGGTCATATGGTCCATCCGTTCTACGAACTATGTGTCCTGTCAACATTAACTGCCATTATAACTTACTGGACCGCTGGACTATGTCGATAACTTTAGCTCGCCTACGAATCTCCTTATTTTTGTTCGATCACGTAGACTCCGAGCATTCTTGTGAGGACATTAGGTAAAACAAAAAATAGGTCATAGCAGGTAAATAATAGATTGAAATTCAAACTGAGCGGTTTTGCGTTTGCAGCCGCTTGTGGAGCGAAACCACGAAAGAGCCGTAAGATCAACCTTCACTGAAATTTAAAAATGGAATCGAGCAAATATGCGTTATGCGGGTGAATCGATGGTGTAATGAGCGAGCGATATCGCCGTTTTGTAGCGAGTAATCGTGATGTTATCTCTTCCCCCCTCTCTACCCCTTGCCTCCGCTGCACCGGACCGTGGCCCCCTTGGGCCTGCTCTACCGCGCAACTCTGTTGCAACCCTGGGACTTTTGACGAATTGGATTACAGTAATTAAAAATCCTACAAGCTCATTCCAAGCTAAATAAATATAATCGGAAGGTGCCAAATCGTCCACGTGGATGAAATCCCCTCGGGTGTTATGACGAATACATACTTAATTATAACTGATATTGCATGTTACATTTGCAACTCAGTAGTAAAAAGGGATGGATTGGTATATGTTAATAACAATGTTTAATTTTGTACAAGCAACTGGCGCTATTTGTCCGTCATTATGTGAATTAAACAATAATAAATAATAATTTTAGTAAGTACTTATAAGTGTTATTTATTTTTTTATTATGAATGTAGTTGTAAATGATTCAATGTTATTTAAGTTTCTGCAATAAATGTAAATTTACAGATTAAGATTAATTTGTAAATTTATTAATGTTAATAATCCACTAAAACAACCTTAATACACACATATTTTTAGTGGATTATCTCAAATAATATCATTCATACGTTTCTGGATTATCCCAGATGACTCAAACTTTATCTGTAGCTTTAATGATATTATGATAGCTTTATTCGGTAATGAAGAGGTACCTATAAGTAGATATTCGTCTACTATTCCTATAGCCTACGTCCTACATCTGTTTTATGCTTTAGTTGACCGCATTCCCGATAATCACATAATACTTCCTTATCCTTATTGCATCTAACTTTTAGTACATGTAGTAGGCATGTATTTAAATATAGAAAACGAAAACGAGTTGTATATGAGTTCTGACTTAAAACTTTTGTAGCTAAGCATTATGTTATAGAAACTAAAGATACCTATTTAATATGGCAGATACGAGTACCTACCTACAATGACCTGCATCTCACACATTTTGCAAGGCTAGGTATTGCCTACCTACAAAGTTATCTGTACATTGTTACTGAATTTTAAATCATGTGCAAAATCCTTGCAAATCATTCCAATGCATGAACTTGAAATAAGTAAACTTGAATTTTATTATTATCGCAATAATTGTCAGCCAGTCGCATTCTGAGAATGTTTTGCTAAATTACAGCGTCAAAGAGTAAATAATTATCGTATTTTTAAGGAGAAAAAGAGATAATAATGTAATTGGCTCAGCAGAATCAGGAAACTGCACCTTGACTCACGACACATTACTTTCCTGTCGTGTACATAATTAAGAAACGAAACGCCATAAAATATTAACTAAGGTCTGAACTCCACCAAAGCGCATAGGAGATTCACGGAGATGGGCAGAGTGTTGTAGTCCGTATGTCCACTGATTAAATTAAGGTTGATGGAAAACAAAACACAATCGTGACCGAGCCGAGTTTTTGTTCTTTTCTATGCAAATATGTCTGTCATTTTTACAAATTAAACTCTTTCTGATGATATTCCGTCTGATGGCTGCAACTTAAACTATCATAAACTAGCCACTAACTGCCTTACCAAAAAAAAATTAAACACTATTTAAACACTGCTTAATCGTGCAATTTGTACAGTTGAACATTGTCTAAAGTGTGCGCAAAACTTTTGTGGTAAGACCGTAATAGTCCAATCTGTCGTTAAGTAAGTAAATGAAACGGTAGAGCATGGAGCAGTTGTGTCAGCAGCCCAGATCCACGCTCCGTTATTTTAAGGGACTGGGTCGGGTAAAAAAAAGGAGGGAAAAACACACGAAACACCCAATGCAGGACGCCAGTCCAGGACAAATCGGCGGATCAGAAGTTAGCCGCAGATGACACTTCGCCGTAATTCGCTAATTATTGCGCATGTATGCACAATTCCGACGCCGCGTGTCGTACACGGGCGTAGGGAGCGCGCTCGTCTCTTTGGCTCCCGCGCATACCTATATTTCGGCTTTTGCGCAGCGTTCTGCGCATAACTTCCCACCCGCCGATTTGTGTGGCGCTTAGTATAAACATACGTATAAAAAATATTGCTTTTCCCAAATCTGTAGCGCTGCATATCTCCGCTCGTCTCTGCTTTGGTGGAATCCGAGGATAATAAATGAAACGCCGCCATAAAATATAAACTAAAGTTGAGCTCCAGTGCGGCATTGATTAAACTTTTTATAAGAACAATGACTTTCCAACAAAGGCCGCTTCATTATCATATGTGTAATGATGACTTAGAAGGGAGATACTTTATTAAAACAGTTATAAATTACGTTATTTTACATTTTTTTTAGTCGATAGAAGGATGGATATAAAACCGCAAGTTTGAAAATCGTAAGTTGCAACAGTAAGCCGCTAATGGTTAATGACGATAAAATATGTTATATTTATTTGTACACCTACTTACTTAGGTACTAACAGTAGAGTTTAACAGAGGCTCTCATAAGGTTGATGTGGTGATTCGTACGAACTGAACTGCAAAATAATTTGGGTTTTCTACTCTTACAGATTCATCACAGTTCGAAATAATTTATAAAAACGTATTAACTACTACACACTTAAAACTACTTACACAAAAGTGACTATACTATAAATAACACCACTACCACCTTAACATCACTGGCTTTTCGGTGAAGGAAAACATCGTGAGGCAAACTGCATATGTCCGTAGAAGAAATTCGATGGCGTATGTGAATCCACCAACCCGCACTGGGCCAGCGTGGTGGATATGGCCCAATCACCCTTCATGGGTAGGCCTACGTCCTGCAGTCCTATTAAAAGGCTGGTACAGTACAGTAGACTATAAATGAAAATTGCTGCTAACGTATCTTCATAATGAATAAATCATAATCAACATTAATTTTTCAAAGTACAGTTTAACGCATCAAGATGTTAAGTATGAATAATTAATTTGGGATTTGAGCTTCGTTACATTTTGTGCATGTCCGATAGCGATAAGTGAATGAAAGAGAGAGAGAGAGAGAGTGGGAGAGCATGCTTGTAGGACTTCCAGGTGGATGGAACATGTTATGGTAAGTAATTAACTAGAGAATAACCAAGCATCGCTTGATTAAAATTGAAATAAAAGCAACATTTTTCGAAAATATGTACATCCTATACACACACATATATACTTATAAAGAGAGTTTCGTCAAAATAGTTAGAGCCGATTTTGAGGTTCGAATTTCGTACCAACAAACAAATAAACATGAATGGTTTACTTAAAGGTTTAAACCGGGTTATCTGGTTACCCTGTATGAAACAACTTCATTTTTTTTCTCGAATTTTGGTTTGGCTCCATAGTAAATGTTGTTCGTAATGATGGTCTGAATCACCTCTTTTCGGTATGGTACACCAGTTCTGGATAAGCCTTTATAGTAAAAGATAAAATGGGAATGCGTATAGTTTATATAATATTTATTATACTACGTATAGCGTCCGCTGGTTGATACGGGGTCTTTATTTCCTATTTGAGAAATTTACGGCCCCATCGGCCATGTTCATCGAGCTTGTAACGTTCCACGTTTGTGTGTCTCAGTGTTTAACATAGTATATTATGTATATTATTATGTGGATGCTTGGTCTCTCACATTTGGAATCAATAAATCTTGAGAAATTGGTTCTAGATTTGTTGATTATGATAGAGTTACATATTTAGAGTTTAAATAGGTAAATTTAGTCCACTGAATGTTCATTTAGGTATATTAGGAAGTAACAACCGAATTAGTAGTGAGATATAGTTAATTAATTAATAGAAATAATTTTAAGTTAGCGTTCCGTTATGAAATTTCAGTGGAATTTCATACTAACTAAAATAAGTATCTGGTTAAGCCCTTATCATAAAGAAGGTGACTTAGGAATAAGCCTGAGGTTGTTAGAAGAGTCCAGCAGCATTGAAGAAGAGGATCAGCTCACCCAGCTGGTTATACAGGAAAAATAATCCAGCGGTAACTTGTCAAATAACCAGGGAAAAAGTAATACGGCTATGTGATATGATTTAAGGTTAAATTAAATCACTGAATATCCGATAGATAAATTTAATAATATTCAACAATCAAACAAGAAGGATGTTATGTCATTATTGTCAGCAATTAGCGTACTATGATGGACACCAGTGGGATCTAGAAGAATATTTATATATACTTGAGACTGGGATTAATCAAATATAGTTACTATCTATTAGGTATAAAGTATACATTAGATACAAATCCTGGAAAGATTATGTGTAGATGATAACAATTTCCATTTTCAGATGTTATGATCCTCTATCTACAACTTCCTACATTTACTTCTTACGATTTTTAATGTACAAAATCATCTTTCAATCGCCTGGAGTGTTGTAACGAGCGAGGTATCAAGCGTTAGAACAGGGAAATCATATAAAAGGTGAATGAGTTCGTATTTCGTTCAATATAAGGGTGAAATTTGTTTGATTCACGGGCGGCCGTTGTAACGGGTGTTGTAACGCGGGGCGGAGCCAGGGATAGTCTATAAAAGGGAGCACGGCAAGATGGCGTCATTGAGAGTTAGGTTTTCAGACTCGCAACTTGTGCGTGAGAGCTTATAACATTTTCTTTTCTAAGGCGGACCTTTGCAGAACTACGGTTCCTATCTGGTTGTTTTTTGCCATTATTTAATTTTGCGAATTTTATAAAAGCTCTTCAGCCGAGTTCTTGTTGTGAAAGCAGTCTTTGTAAGTTTCCTTGTAAATCTCAGTGCAATTGTGTGATTAGCTGAGTTTGTGTAAGGGAGGGTTGTTTAGGCGCGATTCCAGTGACCTATTTAGGTTACCTAGCTCGAAGATAATGAGTTATCGTGGGTTCTTAGAGTGGTTAGTTTCGGGTGGATGGTATGCCACATGGCAGACAACGCCACTATCCGAGCTAGCTGGTCGAGGAAACCGCAATAAGTCATCGATTGGGTAAAAGCTAATCACGCACTTCGCTGTAGTTCAGCCAATGACTCCAAAGTGGTCGGCGGGTTGAAACCCACATTGCACATACTGCCTAGCAGTATAGTGGGCGGATACCTTCATTCCCGGGTTTAGAGTAGGCTGTCAATGTGAGGTCATTGACAGGTGGATTAGTTTGACCCTTTCAGTAGCGATGATCCATGTTTTACCTCCTACTGGGATTCGGCTTCTTCTCTTTGACGTCAGGCCTTCGGTTTCCTGTGGATTCTGTTAGGCACGTGGCTTACACACTGATTGTATCTGAGACTAAGTCGTTTTCTGGTTGTCCCAGGGATAGGAGAAGCTTGCGTAAGCGATGGGGCGTACGCGTTGCTTCTGTAGGGAATTTAGGGGCTATAGGCTCTCCCACGGACCTAGCCAGTCCAAACTTTAGGTTGTCGGTTAGCGGACACGGATCTTTGCTAGGGGAAGTGTCCTTGTAGAGGGGAATTATTTTTTTTATATTTTTTTTTATCATGGGGTAGTGGGTGTCGTGCAGAATAGGGACGTCTTTTAGAGTTAGGAAATCAGGTAGGGGAGCGTGCCCTCTTCTCACAGGGTAGAGGAGGCATCAGCTCACCAATAGGGTCGTTTTACGGTTAGGTTTTAGGTAGGTTTGTGGTTAAAAACGAGTTTAGCTTCCATTTTAAATTTTCAAAATACGAGATACATAGCAGTTTTGTAGAACTGGCAACTAAAATAAGCAAACAGCTATTTAGTTGTGTCCATTGGGGTGCTGTTTGAAATGACATGGCATTATTGCTATGACGATAAAGTTGTAAATAAAAGCTCTGCCTAGGAGACGTTTGAAGTTTGTCCACCATCTTTGTGAAATCAAATTTGACATTTGATCAGCAGTTCAAGTGTCATTTGTGTCTAGATTACATAGCAGTTTCTATGGATTTGCGACGCCATGTTTGTGGAATCGTGCATCACAACTTTTTTACTTTATGTCACTTCTACTGTTTTTCCTTATTCTGAGGTTGTGTCATTTAAGTAAAAAAATATTGAGATTCAAAACTGTCAGTGTCAAAATATAGTGATATTTGTAATTGCCATTTAGTGGGGGAAAATTTCCCATAATTTGTTTAAGTTCTTTGAGAATTGAATAGTAAATGTTAATAATCTTGCTAAAGAGAATTGGTATATTTTGGTCATATCAAGGATCCAATTTGGTGATAAATTGCCAGTACGAATTGTACTCTAGATTTCCCTGTTACAAAATAATTTTGTTTCATAAATGCAAGTAGACAAGTTAATTTCATACCTATCTTGCATTATTCATTGAGATAGAAAAATGTGTTGGAACAATTTGAGACCTAGGTTTTTCTAGAATTAAAGACAGCCTAGTTTTATCTGGATGCAAGTAGACAATTTAAATTATAACTACTTAGCATTGTTTTATATAAATCTATAGTAAAATTATATTTGCTGTTATAATCAGATCACAACTATTGTATTGATAGATTTTCATTAACTCTATGGAAATGGTCATAACCTAAACTTTGAATATATTGATCATAAAACAATATAGAGATATCAGCTGACAAAAATAGTTAGAAATGCTAACTAGTCGGTTGTATTAATCCGAAATTATAAAAGCTTTGGCTGAACTATTAATGATGAAACTATGAGTAACAGATAGATTACCCATTTCTTTGTTAGATATCAGCTGACAAAAATAGTTACAAATGCTAACTAGTCGGTTGTATTAATCCGCAATTATAAAAGGCTTTGGCTGAACTATTAATGATGAAACTATGAGTAACAGATAGATTACCCATTTCTTTGTTAGATATCAGCTGACAAAAATAGTTACAAATGCTAACTAGTCGGTTGTATTAATCCGCAATTATAAAAAGCTTTGGCTGAACTATTAATGATGAAATTTTGAGTAACAGATAGATTACCAATTTCCTTGTAGAACTGTAGCAACAGTCTGAGGAATTTACATATTATTGATGTACTTTTATATTTTAATGCTAGCATGGCAATTCTGGTCTTGTAAACACTAGGTCAATTTGAACCTTGTCTTAAATACCTAGGTGATTTGAAAAAAATAATTCTAGCGATTATCCGCGAGTTATAGGATCTTTGATGAGGTCAAAATATTAAATTCAACAATAAATAACCTATTGATTTATGATGGGAAACACATTGTTTCACACCTTTTGAACATTATTATTCAATGAGATTTATTAACATTTGGCAAGTGAATATTGCACGATTATATCAAACATATTATGGCATTGACAACATTGTATACTATTAATGTATTGTATAGCAATATTGGCCGTATTATAGCTGGCTGAAATCTGAATGTTCAAATAATACATTTACAACTGATATTAAAGCTGTGGTCGAATAGATAGACTTTGCTCAAATTGCAATAAATGTTTCAAAATGCACAAGGTTATGTGTATGTGGCGACGCCAGGCTCTAGTTGGTAAAACTTTGCCAGGCCAAGCAATGCCGTGCCTTATTGGGATTCTTTAGCCGAAAAGGAAAAGATCCTGATTCATTAGTGCAAAGTATAAATTTTACTTTCTTAGAAACTCTGGACAGTTGCTATTCAGATCACTCCAGAACTAACCTTTGAGTGAAGTCCTTCTATGAATTTATTTATACGTCAAATGATTTTCTTCCAAATTCTTCCTTGAATGAACATTCTGATGTCTGCTTATGTTAGGAACTCTAGTGAATGTGAGAGACCTAGGTTTGATAGATTTTACCTTAAGTAAGATTCGATATTCGAGATTCAATGGTTTACTGTACCACAAATATAATGAGACATTTAGGTCACAATAGGGTTAGGCTCAAGTTAGGCAAAGTAGGCATGCACTCTAAGTAAGATTTGGTATTCGATATTCAATGGTTTATTGTACCACAAATATATTGAGACGTTTAGGGCACAATAGGGTTAGGCTCAAGTTAGGCAAAGTAGGCATGCATTCTGCAAGCTAGTTACCAGTAGGACTGTAGGCATTAGGTAGATAGGCTAAATAGGTAGGGAATAGGTGACCTTTTTATTCTGGTTTACCAGGATTTGAAGGTCGCCGCAAGTAAACCTGGCCCGTGCCCCTCATGTATCACCACATGAGGTTTTGGGGGGCTGGATGTCCGTTATGTGTGACATCCAGCAGTGGGGCCTAGAGAACCGCGACTCTAGGATGTGGGAAACTTTGCAAAAAATAGTCCGTCTCGTCCCCTTATTTGTTGACATACCTTTGACTGACAAGAAGTAATCTTTACAGAAATAGCATAGCCCTTCAGGCTGAACTCCTCGTAATAAGCGGAGGGGGCCATCCAAGTCAGGGTCGAATGCCACTGATCGGTACGGAGGAGGGGTGCCGATCCATAGCCGCTATATTTGATTTCCCATAGTAAAACCTACATTTTATATAAAAAGTTCAATTTTGAGAATTTTCAATTATTTGACTGAAGGTATCAAAACCTTGCCTCTTGGACTATAATCAGCTCCTTTCAGTTCGCAAGTCAGTCTTTATACATCTTAGGTCTCACCTCATAACCTCAAAATCTAGGATAAGACTAGGAAATGATGTAGCATTAGGTAAAGTTCATTAGAAACTAGCTCAGCGTATATTGTTGGTTTTGTACGATTCAGGTTAAAGCATCTTAACATTTTATAACTCTAGGACATTTATACTACTCTTATACTACTCTATAAAGCATACAAATAGGTAGGAGTCTCAAATCTGTTTGGGTTTCTGCGATTCACAACGTAAGGTCCTCTACTAACGATCACTGGCCAAACTTAGTATTAAGTAGATAAAAGTACGGATGATTTAATTCTTATGAGCTCAACAGTAGGCTAAGATAGCGTAGAAATCGTTTTCATAAGTAACTTTTAAAGTAAGAGTACAACTTTCAGTTCAGGGTTAAGATCTAGTAGACCACCACTACTTTAGGGTTAAGAAATACTGAGGCTCTAAATTATTCTAGGGTTAGCATAATTACACGCTTGCTGAGCAAATTACGTTTAGCTTTAGTACGAATTAATGTAGGTCATTTAGTAGGATAGTTAAATAGTTTAGTTGTAAGGTAGACTTGTATTGAAGATAGGTTTTAGTTTAGGCTAGGTTAGGCTGGTTACAAGCTAAGTGTGTGCCCTGCCCACTACCATTTTAATATACTAATTTGCTGGTCTATGTCGGTAAGATTGGTTCGTCTGCGTATCTCTTCATACCTGATTCTATCTCGCAGAGAGACTCCAAGCACAGCCGCCTCTACAGCAAGTAGGGCTATTTTAAGCTTATTTATAAGGTCTATACCTATTAAAAGACCACTGATTGTAGCTTTCGTGAAATGAAAAAACGTACCTATACGTTTTACACTTCCTCCAATTCTGTTTTGTTTTCATTAAACGACCACCAATGAATCTGAACCTATTTTATCAAAAACCTAAATGTGGAATCAATAATATGAGTGACAAAAATCACGTAAGTAACAAAATAAACAGAAAAATAAATTAAAGACACGATAATTGTAATATGCTGTACACTGTGTACATGTGTATACTTACCTACCTATTTTCTAATATCCTACTAAAAGGTCCCGAATAAAACTACAGTTGTATTATAAACAAGTGATAAAGAAAGTTTATACAAAAACGCACATAAATAAAGAAATAAATTACTACAACGACAATTCGCGGGAATCAATTTACATACGAGTGCGGCTTTTGCGTCATTGCAAATATACGCACTATAATTGCACTATTGATGCAAGATAATTGTGCTTATTAGCACTGGATATGGACATGTTCTTTTCGTTCCAACTTGTTGCGTTTCTATCGGAATAGGTAGGGTCAAGCTACAGATTAAATTGGAACAGAATGCCAGCTACGGCAACGGAAGGACCACAAAACTGTAGAATATTTTGTGACAGATTTAGATTTGAACTTCCAATTGTGTAAGTGTATTATGAGTTACCTACGTATTTATTTACTTCACAACGTGGATAAGTACCTCACTTTCGTTCTATGATAAGTCCCTGTGTCGAGGTTTCCATTTCCACGGAACACACATACAACTACCACACAGATAACTAGCATTCATACATAAAACAGGTAGGTAATTAAATTAATTATTCACTGATATTCTTTTGTAACAAACCTTCAGTCAAAATTTTGTATTTCCCTGCTTACACCAAAAGAAATTACATATTTACCTGCAAAAATGACATAAACCATTGTGTAATATTGAATCACAACCCAAGTAAAAATCGTGAGAACTCATAACTGGTGACTTTGCAGCTCTCGTTGGTTGTAGTTGAACTTCTGTACATTTTTATTTCGTAGACGTGTCCTCGACACTACTCATTATAAAATCAATAATTAGATTTGCTTATAAGTTTCTAGACTGTTATAACGGAAATTATGATTTATTTTGCATATAATTTTAGAATAATTGAATAGTAGTTAGTACTATTTTAACTAATCATTCTCACCAATTTTATTCGACCCACTGAAAATGGAAAATATACCGACCCTCGTAAAATCGAAAAAAGATTTCGTACTAACCGGACAACACACTTGTTTTAATATAAAACAAGGTTCGTTGTTGCCCCACCAGTCCTGACTATAATCATGCCACAGACAGAAGGGAAAATATTGAATGATCATGCCACAGACAGAAGGGAAAATATTGAATGGAACATATCTTTGGAGTACCTAATCTTTAATTATAAGATGACTATCTGCTGCGTGATCTCTTGGGCAAATCACCCCCGTGCGAACCGCCCAAGGACTCGATCTGTGTAGAAGACATTCATGCATTTACGTCTCCAAAACTTTAATTTCCTTCAGAATGCGTCTCTTCTTTAAATTCTCACTTGACTCATCTGATAATAAGCGAAGTTGTAATAGATGGAGTCTTTAATTTTTCATCATGAATTCTAACATAATTTCACTGTCTCCCATTTCCCTAATCCCGGGGTCAAGAGTGACCCACACAGTGTATGTTGTGGTGTGTACCTGTAAATGCCACGTTTGGAATAAACAGTCAATATGTCTAATTAGTTTGTGTTTGACTTATTTGATGGTATCATCGCCTACTTTTCGTAATAGAAAGAATCCAGCTTTTGATTTTCCAAATGCTAGCATGACTTCATTGCTATTTTCCCTAATCCTCCCGACCCTCCCGTCGGGTCGAGGGCCAAGAATGACCCTCACAGCGGGTGTTGTGGTGTTTATCAGTAATCACCACGTCTATAGTCTGACCGTTTAACTTAGTCCTCGCCTGCGCGGTACAGGGGCGCGGGGGTAGACGACAAAGGGGACTGAGACCGGTGCGGGCGGCGGGTCCCTGCCGCCCGCACCGGTCTCAGTCCCCCTTTGTCGTCTACCCGCGCGCCCCTGTACCCGCGCAGGCGAGGACTCAGTTAAATGGTCATACTATAGCAGAAATGGTCGATGTCTCTAAAATTTGTCAAACAATCGTCGCTAGCCAGGCTTCGAGCAAATATCTACGGAGCCAGAGTTCCAAAGTGAAAGTAGTAAAAAAAGTCCGAGCGCCGTCGTACATAGCGACTTAGATATTTACATTAAATAATTGTCAATGACCCGTTTTATCGTGTCTCGACATTATATCACCTAATTAGTGCTTGTAACTGAGCACTTAGGCATCGCGCGGCGTTGTAGTCGGCTTACAATCGCCTTACGACTAACTAAAAAGCCTGCCCACTACGTAGCTTACGCAAGGTTTTAGCTCGGACACATTTTTTGCACGATTGTGACTTTACAGATATTTGCTCGAAGTTGCCAGAAGATGAGTCAAACGCGGACTGAGTTTGATTTACCTGATGACAAGTTACGTAATAATCTATCTGCTACGGCTGACTATAGATTTTGCAAATGCTAACATGACTTTATTGTCCCCCATTTCCCTAATCCCGGAGTCAGGAGTGACCCAAACAGTGCGTGTTGTGGTGTGTGCAGTAATTGCTACGTCCGGCGGAAGTGGCCGGTTCCGAACCGGCGTCAGGTGACGCGCCACACCTGTGTGCCGTTGACCACTCACACACATGTAGTGCGCTCTACGTATTGAGGTGCAAGAGGCCCTGGTTGGGACAGTCGGGTAGATAAGTGAAGTCATTGGGAGTGGGACTGGGATTTTAATTATTGTTCTCTATTATGACGAATTAACACAACTTGGAACAAATACTGGTCAATGAAAGAGATCACGAAAGGATATTACACTCTACATTTGAAAAAAAAAACCTATTTGACACATGCCTACAAACATGTCATCTATATGGCTGCCAAACATGGGTATTCACCAACAAAATAAAACAGAAAATCCGATGCACCCAAACTTCAATGGAGATAAGCATGTCAAAAATCAGAAAAGTACATAAATTGAGAAAGGATAAGGCAAATGAACTAAAATTACTGACGCCCTAATATACGCCCTCACACTGAAATGGAAGTGGGCAGGGCACATATCACGTTACATGGACAGGAGATGGACAATAGAACCCATAAGGTGGACATGAACCAAACAAAAAAGGAAGATTGAAAGACCAATAAAAAGGTGGGCTGACGTCATAAAGAAAGTCGCAGGAAAACAGTAGATCACCTTAGGCAATGACAGAGAGCTACGAAAAAGGCTGGAAGAGGCGTATACCAAAAAAGGGGTCCATATTTCAAGCAATGAAGACTAACAAACTAACAAGAGCTATAAGTAAAATCAATTACTAACAACTTACCAACAAACATTTGACAATGCAACTATCTTAAGAAATATGGAATAAAAAGGCTTTATTATCATTATTAAAAATTAAAGCCTTAGCCAAATTTTTCTCATCATAATTATTCGAAACAACGATTTTGTGACGCGCTAAGTAAAATAAGAAAACACTTTTCAACCGAACTGTACATTATTTACAATAGGACTTAAATGGATTTGTGTGCGAGTGTTGTAAACGTCAAGCTACATGTGTGTGACCAATTACTGTCTGATTCTGTGATTAACTACAATTAACTATTCTATTGTAAATAGCTAAAAAATAACAATTTAAACTATGCAAACATGTTTATTAAAATAGGTAAGAAGAAACCAGTTAAATCGTATAGTTTTTAAGGAGTTTTACTTCTTAGGTTTTATTTTAAGTGGGTTTAAATAATAAAGATTGATTAATTAATTTAATTTTAGTTCGTTTTAATTGGTCAAGTGCATTCATTAAAAAAATACTTTCATTAACTTGCAACTTTTCGAAGAGTATATCAAAAACTTGAATCACACATCAAGTATATAATTATAAACATATTTTAATATGGGAACAACCCGAAAGTCGCAAAAAATAGATGTTACTTAACACAAAAAGTTCATTAACTTTGCCAATGTGTATGGACCAACTGAGTCTTAGTCTTAGTTTTGTAAACACGTTGTATAAAGTTACGTACGTGTCCATTTTAATACCTAATCCTACTGAACCCGGGCCTACCCACGAAACTGTGAGCTTTGTAATGCTGTAATTATCAAAGCAAATTCAAAGTTTATTCTTACAATGGCATAGCATAAGGTAGGTATGTAGTTTCACTCAGCATTTCCGGGTTTTGGCACGGAAACCGGTAACAACGTTTAGCCCTAGGCAAAACGGCAACGCGGATCACCTTCTTTGAAAACATGATTATATTTGAATTAAGTACAGTAAGTATTTGACTTGAGTACTTTAGTACATAGTACTTTAACTAGGTATTCGTGGATTTTTCAGTTTTTGGATGGGCGATCGCTGATGGTAATTACAACTAAGTACCACCAGCCATAAGGCTCGAATTTTAAGCGTTATCTACTTACCATAAATGTGTCTAGAATCACGATAAATTGTTGGGTCCAATTTAATCACGTCAGAAACTTTTAACAATAACTCTGACATCAGGGCTAGCTACCCGGCCTATACGAAATTACTTACTACTAATCTACCTAATCCTGATTTTAAAAGAAAGATTATTTTAACAAATTTAACAATGTAATAAATTAAGTTAGTTTTTAGCGATGAAATTAAATGATAATTCTTTTGACGACTAATAAAATAATATTTGACATTGATTCAATAATTGCATGTAACTCTTTACATTTAAAAAGGTTCTACTACAAAACAAATTTACGACTAATATTTTTGTAATTTAATTATTGTGATTTCCTTTGACGTATTCCTGATTTATAATTTGACTTTTGGTATTGTTTTATTTATTATTGATTATTACATGTGTATTTATGATTAAGAATTTTTAAGAAATAGTTGCTATTTTTAACATTAATTTTGTAAACTGACTTGCCTTGTATGACTGAAATGTTATGAATGACCTATAAATGATCTGAATACTTACTAACCAATGGTAGCCACCCGGTCTAATGCAACTTACTTACCGGAACTAGCGTCAATAGTGAATAATAGCTATAATAAAATTATCCATATTAGGGTTAAATGTCGGAAAAACACTTTTATTTGCACATAGGTGTACTAACCACTAAAAAGTGCTACTTACAAAATAGATTCCAAATATACTAATCGGTTCAGTGATTCGCAAAGTTACGATCTTTATGCATTAAATTATAAAAAGGAAAAGGAACCAGTTACCTAAGTGAGGTAATTAGCATGTTACATTTTTGCATATAAGACTCGTTATGCTACTTAAAATCTAGAGTCCACCAAAATGGAATGGAGCGAACGCGTGTAGAGCTGGGGCCGTATTGTGTACGTAACTCTTGCCACGAGAGCAAGCGGGAGGAAAAACGAAGCAGAATATCAATGGCTGCTGGACAGACTAATGTGGACTACGTTGATGTGTCCAGCTCCGCGCGCACACGTTGACTCATTAGAGAAATGCCATATTTACTTATTAAAGAACAGCTCGTTTTCGCTTGTTTCCTTAGAGAAAAACAAAACACAGATGTTAGATTAGTAAATTAGTCGTTTATCATAGAGATCTAGAGAGACGACTTATCATTGTGTAGGTAGGTACCTATCCAGTGTGCGAGACACTTATGTAGAAAATATTACACACCGCAAATGCTGGGTTATGAACATGCAGCGTTTTGTGAGCGCATAGGTAATGGCATACTGTACGAGTGATTTGTTGTGTTCTGTGTGTAATAATTGAGTGATTACGCGAACGTTACGCTAGTTTACGTTAGTTGTGATTTTAAGCTGAATGTTTCGTGTGTCTTTGCTTGATCGAGATTATAAATGTCTCGCGATATCTATGGCTTTTATGAAGTACATATACTCATAGACTATTATAGCGCCGATAGCGTATTTTGACTAGGTATTTAAAACAAAAAAAATCCAAGCCGCGGGTGGTATTGATAACCGAGCGCTACTGTGGCTCGGATGACACGGTATTTTAACCGCTTAATTAGCTATGTCAGAGGCCTTCTAGCAACTTAAAAAACTCTGACACCATGGCTAGCCATCCAGTTTATACGTACTTACTCATAGATTACAATACAATACCCTGTCCAGCTCCGCACATATCCGATACATTCCGGTTTGGTGGAGAGTTGGCTTCAATCATTGAATTTATTTAGCGTCAGCAAGTACAAGTACCGTTTAGTCTTGCATATTCATCGTAATATTCTCGCTTCATTAAGTAGCTCTAGTTTTCTTCATATAATTTATTAGCATTGAAAACCTAACATTACGGGACTAATTGCCCTTAACCAAAGTAATAAAGGCGGTAGTCCAAAGAGACAAATTTATGTCTATTTAGAAAAAAATTACGAAAAATATTACGGGCTCTATGGTTAAAACTTCTTCGGTTTTACGTCTATAGTACAAAGTTATCTTATAGAGAATTTTTCACAAAAAAAAACTTTTATGCTGTCCAATCTTCGAGCAAATATCTATAGAGCCAGAGTCCCTAAGTGTAAGTAGTAAAAAAATGTCCGAGCGCCGTCATACATACCGACCTGGATATTTACATTTATTATTTCATTCACAATGATTTATTTTCTCGAATATCGACGTTATGTCACCTAATTGGTGATAAACCGAGCACTTTGGCATAGCGCGGCGTTGTAGGCTGCTTGCAACCGCCATACGACTTACTAAAAAGCTTGCCCACTACGTAGCTTAGGCAGGGTTTTGACTCGGACACTTTTTTTGCACGATTGTGACTCTAGAGATATTTGCTCTAAGTGTGCTATAGACTAATTTATGCATATTTATGACAATGCTCACTAAATACCTTCATGGGATACTCTACATGTATGGACACAAGATAAACGAGGCTCTAACGTTTTGCATTTCATTATCAACACCTCGGTCATGCAATGTTTAAATTTAAAAAATCGTCCAAGTACGAGTTGGACTCGCGCATGACGGGTTCCGTACGGGAGCCCCTCGGCAAAAAAACATCACGTTTGTTGTATAGGAGCCCCCCTTAAATATGTATATTATTCTGTGTTTAGTATTTGTTGCTACAGCGGCAATAGAAATACATCAACAAAATCGAAAATTTCAACTCTCTAGCTTAAGGTTCATAAGATAGAGCCTGCTGACAGACAGACGGACAGCGGGGTCTTAGTAATAGGGTCCCGTTTTTACCCTTTGGGTACGGAACCCTAAAAATGACTAGGATCATGATACATTTCTACATAAAAACATTACAGGGATCCTCGAAAAATGTAATAACATCTTAATATGAAATTATTCATAAACCCAAAACACTTTTAACGACAGGTACCTTATTTATCAAATTCTAATCCGCAGTTATATATAAACAGAAATAAACGTATTGCTTACCAGCTTTTTCCCGCGGCTTCACCCGCTTTTATTTTCATTTTAGTGCTAAGTATCCCATCCTAACCTTTTTTCGGGATAAAAAGTAGTACCTATGTCACTTTCCTTATTTCAAACTATGTCCATGCCAAAAATCAATCTATTGCTCCGTTGCTGCGTGAAAGAGAAACAAACCAATAAACCAACAAACACAATTTCGCATTTATAATATTAGTAAGGATGTACACAATACTGGCCATGTCAGTGTCATTATTGGTTACTTTAACTTTTATATTGTGTAGACCACGAACCTCTACTGGTGGAGACAACTTCAATAATACAATGATATTTTTAAAGAAATGTTCTAACTTTGACTTTCACACAAACAATATTTATAGTGATACCTACATTGTTTATAATCTATGGCCAAAACCAGGGCAGAGGCCACATCACTACATAGTATAAATCAAAGTCGCCTCGGGCTGTCTGTCTGTCCCTTTACGTGCGTAGATCTTTAAAACTACGCAACAGATTTTGATGTTCTTTTTTTAATACCTAAAGTGATTCAAGGGGAAGGTTTATATGAATAATACATGCACACGTATGAAGACGGGGCGAGTCGCTAGTCTACTATATGACCGATAAAAATTTAACCGTCGCCATAGACACGTAAAAACGGACGAAATCTTTTAAAAGTCGAATATAAAATAGCACGAAGTCATCTGACTCACATTCGTAATGCAAACATTAATTGCAGCGAGTCGGTGGGTAATTATGTTACGACCATCGTAATGGAGTATTTAGTCTTGGAGTCGCATTCGAAGCCCTCATGCATGACTTTCAATTTGCGAAGAGGTTAGGCCGTGCTCACACTGGATTAAAAGTTTGTATTTTTAACCGACTTCAAAAAAGGAGGTTCTCAATTTTTTCAAAGAGGAGGTTATGAGTTTTTTTCTGTTCGTTACGCAATTACCTTGCTAATCATGAACCAATTTCAAGATCGTTTTGTTCCGTAGATCATAATATTTCGGAGTCGTTTTTGGATCTGAAGTAGGTATGTATATTCTTATGAGCATAGTACGATGAGCTATGCAGAAAGTTTTTTTAGTAGCTGTCTGGAAAATTATATCAAAAATAAGGTGATTTGTAGACGAATCAAATACACCAAAATAGCGCAGCGGAATGGCAAGACTGCGCGTAGAGTATGCAATATTGCTTGCCGATGTTGACGCAAAGCTATTTAATAGAGACTACGAGTACGTACCGGGAACCGCCAGCGGACACAATATGGCATGATTATGGCCAAAAGGATCGCGCTGGATGCAAACCGCTTAGAACAGGTTTAAAATCTTGAAAGAAAACTTATATTCTGGTATGGCTCTTATATCCCATCAGTGGATATCTAACAACGATGTTAATTAATAACATAATCAGATGTCCAATAATGACGATGATATTTAAATTTATCATGTTTTCTGTTTGTGTGTATATTTTTTAGCAGGGTTACTGTATAACGAAGCACAACGTGCTCAACAACATTCAGTTGCACACAATTTTCGGTAACAACTTGGTTGTAACGCTTGGCAACAACTCGGTTGCAACGTTGCGCAACGAACACTCCAGTGTATTCCAACCCTTCTCGATCGAGAAATGTCGTGAGCTAATGTGTCGACTGGGCGCCGGGAATGCTCGCCATTTTATTTTTTCCACCCCCATAATTACGTAATTAGTGACGATGAATTGGAAGAGTGTTTTTATAGCGGAGCCTTTTGTCCGCGGTCGTTGCGCCTGCGCCGACTTTTGTGACAGCTGTTTAAAGCATACCCCCATATTTAGGTTTTGCAAAACTTACCTTTTTTCATATTTAATTCTTTTTTTTTTGTTACTTATAAATGGACCGGTAAATCCTTAACGCCACCGCTGAGTGACACAGACTTGTTAGAGACATATCGCCTTACCACAAAAGACTTAAACACGCTTTAAACACTGTTACGTGCTATTTGTACTGCTAAACACTGCCTAAAGCGTGCGTAAAACTTTTGTGGTAAGACGTTAAGTTTTTGTACTTGTTAGTGAATTTGTTTTATATTTATACTGTACTGTACTGTATCAGCCTTTTTTAATAGTCCACTGCAGGACGTAGGCCTACCCACGAAGGGTGATTGGGCCATATCCACCACGCTGGCCCAGTGCGGGTTGGTGGATTCACATACGCCATCGAATTTCTTCTACGGATATGCAGGTTGCCTCACGATGTTTTCCTTCACCGAAAAGCCAGTGGTGTGAAATTCCGTACATAAATTCCAAAGAACTCATTGGTACGGGACTGGGATTGAACCCACGACCTCACGATTGTAAGGCGGGCGTCACTACCTCTAGACCACCACGGCTTCATTTTTACGGCTTCGGTTTTATATTTATATTCGACCATTATAAGTTAAACATTCAAGTCATATTGTTAGACGGCTATTTTCTTTTTCCTGCAAGATAGGATTACAAATGAGAAGATAAGTGCACGAACTAAAATTAATGACAATTCCAAAAAGCTTAACAATTTAAGTTTAATTAGCAATGGATAACAACACGTAGGTAGGTATAACAGAAGTTAACAGAACATATGAGAACGTAAAGTTGTCGAAGGAGACCACATACCGACAAGTAGATAGTTCGAAATACATCTGTTTTGAAATTTTATCTTCAATATTGACATTCATCTCAATTAATACTACAGGCAGGCGCTGGACGCATACAGCACTGGTCGCTTTCATAAACATATCGTAAAGGATGAAAGGATTGTGTCAGAGAACGCATGTAGCCGGCTTGAATAAAGAAAATATGCGATACTTCCGATCACGAACCTCACACAGATCCACCATCACAAAATTCACAAAGCACCATTAAAACATTGAGAAAACCAATTTCGCAATTCGCGGTGCAAAACGTTATAAACCTCACAAAACAATGCGGTTACCATCAAAACGTGGTATGCCAACGTAATTCGATAGGTTGTCTAGTAACTGCATTAGAGGCACTAAACTGCCCGTTTTGTACGTGCAGAGGCAATTGCGTGTGTGCATCTCACCACGGGCAATCGGTCGCAAATTGCCCGCTGATTGCCCTCGGACGTTTATCAATATTGCAGCCACCATTACCCGCTCGCCACCGATAGATTGAGTAATTGTGCGGGTATTCTGTGACTACTACTATGGTAATAAAGGTTTTTTGTCATGCGATAGAAGAGGGAAATCCGAGCACCTTCATTTGTCGTGCTCGTTCAGTTAAGTTTCTCAAAATTATGGCACCAATAGACAAAAAACTGGGCCGCTACCCGTCCACCCAATGGCTTAACCTACTGGTGGGTGTAGGGGTAATTTCTATTTACCCGTGCACCCACTGAGTCAAGGTTGGAAATATTTTTGTAACAGTGCTATACACCGAAATGTACTCCTTATGTTACTCTCCATGTTTCCCAGAAACAATGTTCTTCAGTCCGAAACTGCTTGTATATACTTATAGTGACACTGAAACCAAGCGACCGTGAGCTTATAAAGATCTTTAAATCCCGAAAAACTCGGCAAATTAATCAAATCACCAAAAATAATAGTCCCAACGCATTAAAATTCAATTCAATTTTTTCAGCAGATATTCATAAACCCTAGACAGACGACATGTGAAAAATCGATTCCAAAGAATTCCGTTAACGCCTTTGTTACCTAATAACTCTATCATTAATTAGGCGGGCCTGTTTTAAAACGACAGAGCATCCATGACCTGTTATAATCAATAATTACAAAACCATATTATCTAGCCGCGTAACTAATCGGATAGTAGTCGATAGAGCCCAGCAGGCCGCCACAATGCGGGGTCATTCACAATACCGCCACATTTACCGATGTGTCGAAATACTATTCAAAATCGATACCGAAAAAAATATCGATTTCCGTAAATAAGCGAGTGTGGCACATTTATAATAATGATGAATGGTGCCATCGGTTGTTGGCTCGTCGATATTGCGTATCGAATCGGGCAACGCTACGCTTGCCACTTCACTACTCGCTACCGCTCGACCTTAGGGCGCTGTCCCACTGCGACGGGCAGCGACGCATATTGCTGCGTAGGTTCGTTTATTTGTTCTATTCATTGCAGCACACGCTATACCTTATGGCTGCACTTCCACTCTTGCCGGTACATGGTCTCCACTTTAGAAGTTTTCGAACTAAACCCCCATCGATCATCAGTCCTTCGTGCTACGAGTATGTGCCCTATCCACTGCCTTTTCAACTTGCAATTTACTGTTTATGTTACTAACTTTGGCTATTCTGCCGATCTACTCCTTTCTTTGACCTGCAAGCCATCGCTATCTAAATTAGGGTTTTCAATGCGTAATCGTGTATACGTAAGTAGCGTGTTAGTAGGTTGCAGTAGACGTATATTTTTTAGCGTAGCGTAGTGCGAAGCCTCTTCATGCGTAGCAGTAGTGGGACAGCGCCCTTATTGATTCCTAATTGAAAAGGAATACAGCACCGTGTCTGCCATAAATAACACATAAACTGGGGCGTTCTCGTGTCTTTATTTCATTACGTGTTGAGTTATAAATCATACTTTGATTCTTATAAAGTGGACTTTATCGGAACATACGTTTGAGATTTGTTTCGGTTTATTGTAATCGTCGTGTATTATTGTAGTTTAACATCCATTATAACAGTTAAATCTTGAAGATATTTATCAATGCTCTGTCATATATCGTAATAAATAAATATTAAATTTTTAGTAAATCTTTGCCTAATCCTACAAGAATAGTACCTATAATAGTCCCAAGCAGCTCGTAGCAGCCCATACTTACAAATCTCATTAGAACTACTAACGTATCATGTATTACCTACTATTGAATAAACTTACGTAGTTGTAGGTATAGTGTTACCAAATAAAAAAAAAAACAAATAAGAGGCTAATATTCTTGTATGTTTTTTAAGTTCTAAGCTGATATAAAATTAAAAAAATTTAAAACTTATACTCAAAATTTCCAACTTATACTCACTTAGACCCAAAAACATAATACAAATAATGAAGATTACAACTATACAAAAATGAATCACTGCGTTACCTTAGTTTATAACTGAACTGATCAAGCCAATAATTCTATTAGTACAATGTATCCGCTACATAGTAATGAATATCACAAGTCTTGGGAGTCGTGAACAAGCTAGCGCAGGGCTCTCACGGGTCACACATAAATATCTAATGAGATACTGCAAGAAAATGATATCGATACCAATCCGATATTCGTTCCAAAGCTCGCAATCACGAAAACAAATTTGCGTTCATTTCCGTTCCCTTGGAACAAACGTAGAGAGAATCCGGCGAAGTAATATTAGTGTGGGAGCTGCTGGTTTGTTGAATTACAAATACTGCTCCGTAAAACATGTAACGACATCTATCGGACGGTTGAGGAAAATTGCGCCGGTGGAGCCTGCAATGCGCGATCAGTTTGTTTGAGAAAATATACAGCTTTAAGTTATAATAATGAAAAGACCGGTTTTACACTCATGCAGCTTTAAACTAAGTTCTGTTTTATTGCTCAGAACACTTCAAGCTATTTCAGAATAAAGAAGTTGAAATGTTTCGGTGAAAAATGTACGAGCATAATTATTACAGTTGGCACTATAATTATAAGAAAACTTGCGCCAATTGCGCACGCCCTTCGCTTTTCGCATTGTATTAATTATATTATTACTAAAGATAGCTTTTGCCCGCGGTTCCGCTCGCGTGGTATTTTAATTTTTATGCTATCCCACGAAAATAGTTTATTTTTCTGGGATGAAATGTAGCCTATGTTACTTTCCGTCTTTCAAACTATGTCCATGCCAAATATCAAGTCAATCCGTTGCTGCACAAAAGAGGAACAAACCAATAAACACACCTTTGGATATGTAATATTAGTATTTATGTATAATATATAATATTAGTAAGGAAGGAAGGATAAGGATGCGCCGACTGTGCCGTCGTTATAGCTTGCGATATTGTTATGTTACTCATATGGCACAATTATCGATCGAAAGTAGATCTGAAACAGCACAATAAATAGTAGGTAAACAAAACGTGCAGCGTCTCCGTCGCTATATCTTTTATAAGGCGGTGGATCATAATGGAAACCATTTCTCATCAATTTTCTAAATAAAGGCGAACAGAAGCCGCGTACGAAACAAAGCGCGGGCTCGCACGACATAGATTGGCCTGAATTATCGCTTTACCGCAGAACACAATCTATTCTGCACACGAGATCTACTTACGTACTTACTTATTTATATTTTGTACATTGATATTCCATTATTGAGATAATATTTACGGTATGTTGGTCTTACGGATCATCTACAATTTACGTCGTAAATTATGAGCGTATCGTGCGTAGACGCGCTCCGCGGACATTAAAACAATCCGCGTCTTCGTATGGTGACATTAATAATAAAAATTCATATAAAATTATCAAAATTATTATGTTTTATGTGATTTGCCAATACTCTAGCTACTACTTATACATTAAACAAAATTTAAAAAATACTAAGTACTTATAAAAACTCGTCAAGAAATAAGATTTTCGTTTAAAACAGAGGTGACTTTGTTTTTTTTTTTTTGATCGAGCGACGTTATACCTTGTACGTATCAAATAATGGTTTGCCAACAGAAGATATGCTCCAGAATAACATATTTTTCTTATAAAATTTTTTTTTTTCTTACTAAGATGTTGATTCTGGTTAGGCATTTTATACACGTGGTCGTGGTCCCCTTAAAAGAGGAGCAATAAAGTGTATTTTAGACATTCAAATCGTATCTACGTGAAATTAGGATTAGGGATCCAAAAGCCATCGATTTAGTTTCAATATGCATAAATGGAGTGCCTAACTGTACGAATTATAGTCTAACACTGCTTGAAGCCTACTGAAATATCGTCTAATGTCTCTTGACAAGATATCAAAGATATCTAAAACTGGGCTATGTATGGGGAAGTAAAATAAAAGAGACTTATATATGTCGTGATGGGATAATTAAAGTCGTTGATTATAATGATATTTTTACTAATACAAGCTGACTGGCTAAACACTTCATCATTCTCAATCATTTATGTATGCTGATGTAGCTCTAGTATGTTTAATGAAAACCATGACTAACTTTTGTGAAACAATCTCGAAGTCGTGAAAAAAAATTACAAATTGTCGGATACGCCCAGATTTCCGGTGATCTTAAATTCGGTCTCGTAATATAAATTCACAGTAATGACATGGAGTATGTACTACCACAGCTAGTAGGTACAATCAGAATCAAACGTTGTACTTAGCACGGTATATCAGAACCCGTGAAGGAGAGGCTCCGTGTATCGTAACTCTGGTTATCTCGGCGCATGCGCTCGCTATCAGGGCTTGATATCGCGGGATTCTGCGATACCGTGCCCATCAGATTATCGGAACAAAGGTTTCATTATCTGACTGGCTATGTGGAACAGAAAATTTAGATTCTGCAGTTTGAAATTATAATATTTAGAGTCGGTAGGATGGCCGAAAAATTATGTTAACGTACTCCTAGAGATCTGTTCCGTAGCTCACATAGATACGAAATGTGTTGTATGATACTTAACTCCCAGGAGAATATTCAGTTTAGATAATATTATTTTATTGTATGTAACAAGCCAGACTTTACTTACAAACAGTGAAAGCATTACTCAATATCTCATAAAAGTTCAAAATTGTAATTTATTTTGAGAAATAGAGTTCTTTGACCTGAATATTCGAAATTTTTACTTTTCTAAAATAAGCAAATACATAAGATTCCCAGCACATAATAAATTTTTAAGTTGGCCAAAACACACAGCTTGCAAAAGGGATGCCCAATGCGGCCATTATGTTTTCAAATTGCAGACTGAAAAAACAAGTTCAAATTAAATACGCCAAACAAGTCTATAAAGAACGCACAAAGCCTTTCAAACAATTTGCGTCGCATTATAATATTTTTCTACTTATAAAATGAAAGAATAAATAACAGTAATTTGAGTCGGCAGAGCAATCAAAATGTCGCATTACAAAACCGCCAAATTTGGTGAAAGTGTGACGTTAATTTGGTCACATGACAAATTGCCGTTATATTTAGCCTAATATTAACCAAATGAATAATGAGACACAAATCAAATGTACAATCGAGGTAATTTGCACATTACAGGAACGCAGGCTTTTATTTTCTACTAGCTCTTGACTGCAACTTCGCCCACATGTATTTCGATTTTTGTGCTATCCCAAAGGAACCTTTTTTTTTCGGGGGAAAAAGTAGCAAAGTAGCTTGTATGTCACTTTCCAACATTTGAACTATCTTCATGTCAAAAATCAAGTCTATTCGTGGCTCTGTTGCTGCGTGAAAGAGTAACAAACCAACAAACACAGGTTAGATGAATAAAATAATGATAAATAAATAGTTCATCAGCTACATTATGAAAAATATGACACATTTTTTTTCTTTTGGTCAATTAAGCAAAAAAAGATGAAGATATAGCCGGTTAAAGTTTCGCTTGACGTCACGCTTTTAAAGTCGCGAGCCCCCACTCCCGATCTTTGCTATTTTTTGTTTAATTAATAAACTAACGGACTAATCTTATTTTAGTAATATCTTTATTACCCAGTCGTCTAGGTAAACATCTGTACTATAAGTAACTGATCATATAACTATAGTTAAAGTCAGCAAATGGGAAACTGAAGACCGTGTTACATAGGGCGACAATTGTGGCAACTACAGGCGCTGTAATGGCTTAAATCGTGTTGTCCACGGTGCTCACGTAAGACAGAGGCCATTAGGGGCATTAGGCGCGCGGGCGCAGGTGGCAAGTTAGCCACGCTACTGGGACAGTGGCGGGGTAATCTAGGAGATGGGAGTGTTTAGGAATCGGATCTTCTTGGAGAGGAAATCGTAGGATAATACTGGCTGATATTGATGCGCGAATAGCGAGGCAAGAAGAAGAGCAGTGGCGTTAGTCTTCCGGCTACAAGTTGGGTCGACAATATAGTCAAAATTGCGGGACGAACGTGGACAAGATTGGTATAACACCGAGGTAGATGGCATAGTTAGAGAGAGGCAGTGTGATAGAGAAGTGTGTATAGATTTTGATGACATTGGTGTGCGTCCAGGTTTGGAGCGATTATACTACTAAAGCAGCGTGTCCACCAGCGATGAGATGTGTAAGTTTAGGGAACCTTTGAAAATCGATTCTATAGATTTCCAAAACGCTTAGTTGAAGAAGCTTACATTCAGCGTGTTTTTTATCTTTGTGAATTCGTCTGTAAACATATACTTACTTATACAATAAGCCCGATTACAGAGGCGCCAGCGTAAATTTATTAGCAACGTAAAGAACGTTCTCTCTATCGAACGCCTAAAGTGAAAAAGAAACAGAACTATGCTATTTAGCTAATATAATTACGATGGCGCCTCTGTAATAGGGCTTAATGTGTCTCTCAAAGATCCAATTACGTATAGTGAAACCACACATCAGGTACATTATTATGAATTACTTTTACTATGGGGACCAACTTGGAAATGGCGATAAAATAAGCTCCTTCATACAACAAGTTAACAGACTATAGAAAACATATCTAGGTAATTCTAATTCTAGGTGGGGGTGATGAGTCCTGCAACGACGTCCCGCTAGGGGTGTGTTGATTTCTAGAAAATTGATGGAACAAGTGATTTCTTTTTCGCGATTTCGTCGATGGTTGATAGTTAAAGTTGGTCACAGTGATGAGTACAATATCCTAGAATTCGTCGAACTTCTAAAAATCACCCAGTATTTCTTAGATATCCCGGAGCTTCCAAGACAGTATAAAGGCAGGCCACAGAGGGGGTTTTAGTGGGTGCAATACCACATAACCCGGCTCTACCCCGAAGCAGCCGGGTACCTTGCAATGATTTTCCTTTCTTCAAAAGTAGTGCAGTATATACGTACACATCATGTTAAGGTCCGTTACAAAGTCGCATCAATTGTCCATGTAAAATGGACCAAAGTGCCAGGTCCACAAAAAGTGAGCAATTGGCTGGTGCTTAGTGTCAGGGCGGCGTCTTCACAGCCACAGTTACGCGGAAATGACTCGTAGAGAACCGATGTTACGTCTCGACCATGGCAGGGCTATTCTCGATAAATAGACACTTTGATCTCACTCGTCATTATCATTGATTAGAGATTTGTCTTAAGATATTGTGCACATTATCTGTATGAGACTACTTCTTGCGAAATCATCGTGGTCAAGTACTGGGAGATAATTACCTTATCCTAGGGTCGTACGTTTGACTATTCAGAACATGTTACTTAAGAACCGCATAATATATTACGATGTAGAAATAAGTTGTTAAGTATTGAAAAATCGTTTAAATTGCTTTATATGACGAACGAAAAGCAAAGAAATTGGACGATTGGGAAACTAGGGTAGACGCACCGGTCGTGGCCATCTTAGTACCATTTGTGGCCACTTTGAATTTTAAGGTGTATTATGACAATTTTATGTTGAAATAATATTGTTAAAGACATTTTCAATAATAATAATTTTAATAATTATAATTTTGACACCAAATGGCCACAACCGGTACAGTGGCCACAACCGGTACACCCACTATACTTTGAATTACATTTCACCCAGAACTCTTTTGGTGACAAAAACAGCCGAAGATAGGAAGCACACGAAAATACTTACAAACAAATAAAAATAAAATCGTTCTTTATTGATCGAAGGAAAGAGATAAGTGAAAGAGCTCTGTCCGAATTTTATACCATCTGTAACTAACCCATATACGCAGTAAATAAATGACTATGACTATGAATGATGATTTTCATCTACAGGTCGCATTTTTCAAAGTATCTCTAAGAAACTTAGTACCCGAATGTTACATATTATTATTATTTTGTCATGTGTGATTTTTGATTAAGGGGATATTTATCTCAAAAGGGGGTGGAAAGTGCCGTCACGCTTTTATTATCATCTATCATTTCATCATTATCATTTTATATCATCTATTTATCAGCCGATTTCGATATTTTTTTTAAATAGTTTAGTATCTAAATCCTAACAAGTTTTGCGAATATAAACCAAATCGGTCAAGAGCGAGTCAACATTAGGCTTATGAAAATTTAGTTAAAGAGATGTGCCGCGAGGTCTACTGTTCGAAGCACTACTACTTTATGTTTTGTAGATAAAATAGCGTTAAAAGGCTACGAAATAATGCTTTAGAGTGTAAAATAATGATGCGTTTTTCTCAAGTTTTCAACGTTGTCCCATTGATTTGTGCAAGACAAATACGAAATTGATTTGTGTCAAAATTGTCAGTAACAATTGTTTTGCGCACACTGCCCTTTTACATAAGTAGTTAGGTATCTAAGGTACAGTGTGTTGTTCCGTCGTTACAGTAAGTTCATTACTAACACGGAAGAGGTACTACGTTACCTATAATTCAAAAACATCTTATAAACAAAGATTCTAGTCAATTGCCGTCAAATTAATAGCCACATCAAGATGCACGGAAACACCGAACCGCATTATATTTACCCATTTTTTCGAAGCATCACCAAATACGTCGCGCCGTTTCACCTCTATGACCACTCAAATCGAATTAAAAGACCATTACACCACAATATGGCTTCCATGTACGGTCAAACAGAAAAAAGTAGAGACTTCCTTTAAAACGTTGCCGCCAGTAATCATCGAATATTCCCGCTCTTCCATATCTAAGTACGAGTTTATAGCAGCGTTATCATCGGCGTATAATGAGTTATGCGGTGTTTTGTTCGTTTTGTGTCCATCAGTACGTCGAAGGGCGTCATCCATCATCCGCGCGACTAATTGTCTGCTACCTCGCTTCTCTCTTATCCTTTTAATTCGTCCTCCGGAGGACGGAGGTGAGCCCTCTTCGATAATTGCCTGCCAGATACAATCCTGATTGCAGATTTAAAAGGCGAGCAAAAAGTTCGTGCATTAGTTCGTGTTAAGAACGCTAATGTGTTTTATGTAGAGTTTGTGGTATGGTATAGCTCGAAAGGAGATCATTATAGTTACTATGGAAATAATTTATTATTCGATCAAAATGTTTACCACTGATAAACAAAACGTTAATGATCGATTTTTCAAATAGATGAAATAGTGTACTTTCATCGTTGAATCAGGATGGTTTTTAACTCTCTATAAAGTCAAATATTTTCATAACTGCTATTTTCATAACCTTCGACTAAGTAGAAGCACAACTATTCTGCGTAACCTTTTACACAATAGCTTTATAGTTTTTGCCCCATCATTTGCTTTTATCCAAATTGTTAGGAACGAATTTAAGAATATGTAGCGGAAATGGCGAACGTTTTTAAGTTCCCATACTCCGATATCATAGAAGGGCAATAAAACGACGAAAAATCAAATAAAACTATCCATTAAGAAACGAAAAAGTAACCCATAATTCAGCAAATATGAGCACTTAATGCAATACAAGAATCGTGCTCGAGCAATTCGTAGGCGAGCACTCGATCATGGCGGACTAGTCACGAGAACAGGCCAATAAAAGTGAGGACAGACTATCAAAGGGGTGAGAGAAAAGCTGGATTGACACTCGCGCACTTTCGCGTGTGTTTATTTCACGGGTTGTGTTGACACTCGCGTGCTTTCACGTGTGATTATGTCACGGAATTTTATTTTAAATGGTGTAATTGGTATGGCTCTATTTTTATTAAATTGGGATAAATTTTAAATTCTATACCCAATTTCGAGAATTAAGTAGGAATAAAAAGAAATAGAGACAAGTATTTCAAAGAATTTAGGACGGTGATTTTTTTGAGTACCTTTATGTGTTACTCTAAACAATTCCACACAATAAATTGTAGCAACACTGAATATTGCTAATTATATTAACAACACTATTATATCATGTCAATGTTATTATGCGAAAGCGTATTTCAACATGAATAATTTTTTTTTGTGCTATGTATTTTAATTTTATTTTTATCTATTATATAAAAGGCTTCGCTGAGTGACTGACTGACAGACAGCCTACAGCCCAAACCGCTAAAGATACGAACATGAAATTTGGAACAAAGATACATTGGACCACGTAATGGAGCACTAAGAACGGAATTTTGAAAAATCGACCTCTAAAGGGGTAAAACGGGCCCTTTTCGTTTGTATGTAACTTTTTATTCCCTTTACCGATTGACTTGAAACTTTGTATACATGCTACTCAAACAAAATAAAAGTTACGTTTGTTCCTGTTTTTCCGAATATTCCTTATCTAAGGGGTCAAATTGGGTCCCAAAGTTGGTGAAAAAAGCGTCTATTACATCCAACGAGCTGAACGGTTATGGATGAAATCTGGTATGGAGGAAGCACACAACATGTTTCAACACATGAACTATTATTATCCCGGAAATTCTATGGGGATCCTTAGGGATAGCCAAAATTAATCAGTTTCGGCTGCCGCCCAAACCGCTAAAGATTTAAACTTGAAATATGGAATATAGGTACATTGTATGACGTAATGGAGCACTAAAGACGAAAACTTTGAACTTTTGACCTTTGACGGGGTAAAACGGGCTCTTTTCGTTTGTAAGTATATTTTGTATTCCTGTACCGATTGACTTAAAACTTTGTTAACATGCTACTCAGACAAAATGAAAAATACGTTTGTTCCTGTTTTTCTGAATTTTCTTTATCTAAGAGGTCAAATAGGGTCCCAAAGTTGGTGAAAAAAACATAAATTACATCCAACGAGCGGAACGGTTATGAATGAAATCTGGTATGTAAGAAGCACATAACATGTTTCAATACAGTAACTATTTTTATCCCGGAAAATCTATAGGGTCTCTTAGGGATAGCCAAAATTATCAGATAAAGCTAAGATAAAACGGGTAAATGAATTCTAACAAAATTTGGTACGATGCTAGACAATAACACAAATTACCACTTGGGGTACCTACTGCTATCCAGGAAAATTTCAGTGGGTCACGATAACAATTTCTTAAAAAAATGCTAAAAATCTATTCGTAAATCGAAGCAATGTTTAAAAATAGCCCACCCTTTTAACTAATAGATGACTATATTGACGTTTTGGGAAAAGTCCCGGATTCCTTGTCGAAATCTAGACCAAACGTCCTATAAAAGCATGAAAAATAACTTGAACGCACTTTTTTAGTAATATAGTGAAGTATCTAGAATAAAATTTAGATAATGACTCATCCGTCAATGGGGCAAAATGGGCCCCTAATAGTTTACGAAAGATTTTATTTTGTGAGCCAATAGATTTGAACTTAGGGTACATACGGATAAATAAACTTACTTTACTATGGGTTCTACCTGAAAAAGCGAAAATTACCTATTCTTTACATTTTGCCGCGGGTCGATGAACTTTTTATGTTGAACAGCAGATTTTATTTACGTGATTTCGGGGTTGGTACCATAGTAAAAGTAAGTCAAATGATGAGTATAATAGAATCCTAGAACATGCCTGTCGTCTAGATATAGGTACAATATGTATTTCTCAAATAAAATATACCTACTTGTGTGCTACTTTTTCATCTGTACAGGGTCAGAGAATGCCTGAAAGTCCTACAAGTGTCTCGGCCACTTTTGACTGGGTGAACGGTTTTGGGCAAGATCGTCATTGAGTTCAGGATAATCAAAATTAAATTTCTAATAATTTAATGAAACATGTTGAATACCTGTACTGAGCTTTTTTAATAGTCCACTTCTGAACGTAGGCCTACCCACGAAGGGTGATTGAGCCATATCCATCACGCTGGCCGAGCGCGGTTTGCTGAATTCATATACATCGATTTTTCTCTATGGACGTGCCTTTGCAGGTTGCTTCAATGTTTTCCATCAATAAAAAGCCATTAGTGTAAATTTCGTACATAAGTTTCAAAGCTCAGTGGTCAGACCAAGATTAGGACCTTACGATTGTGATGTGGACCATGACATGCGAATGGAGTTGGATATAATTTGGTATGCGAGTGGGAAACTACATGGTTCATGAGTGAGCAATGTACCGAAAAATATTCTTTTTACCACATAAAGAATGAGTAGGTATTTTAACATATAACTTTATTAAGTATTTATCTTTTGACAAGTTATAAGGCAACGCGGGCCAAACCGTAGGCTATTAAAGTCAAAGAACATATTTACTGTTGAACTGTGTTACATTGAGATCTTAATACTAAGAACAAAAATATTGAATTAACTGGTAAATCCAATGCGGCCATAAAATAATTATTTGAACATGAATAAATCATACAATTATTATTTAATTAATTTCAAATATTTTGCAAATCAATTTCATCTAAAAATTGTCGTAGGTACTCCGTAATAAGCTTTAGACACGAGCGAATTCAAGCAAATACTGAGACAAAGCAGGCTAATCTTATCTTTGCAAGTAATACGAAAACCCGAGCTAAACCATGAGCTATTATTTTAAGCAAGAAAGTACTAAAACAACGCGGGTCAAACTGTGGGGAAATACCATTTAAAGTAAGTACTCATTATCATTTTGAGAAAATACTAAAACAACGCGGGCCAGACTATTATCATGGGCTATTATCATTGCAAGTAATACGACAACGCAAGCCAAACGGCAGGCTATTATAATTTGGGATAATATAAATTGCATATCAAATAAATAATCGCCTATCAATACATACTCATCATTTATATTCTTTTTTACATCAAATAACTTACTTCACTACAAATAAACTAAATGTTTAACAAAACTCAAACTGCAGATAATTCGAAATTTTACATCAATATGACATTACTTTTTTCCTCATAATGTAATACAGTTAAATTTATTTTTGTACAAAAATACTACATACATAGCATAAATACTGACTGCACAGCAAATTTTTCTCAATTATTAGGGAATGCTCTGTTATCAGGGGTCTAGATCAATGGATGGTTTCTTTAGGGTAAATTAGTGAAGAAATTAGATTAGGTGTGATACAAAAAATAGGTTAGGTTATGTTAGAACATGACAAAACAACGCACGAGCCGAGCGAGCGAAGCGAGCGTGCCGCGGCAGCGGCCGGCGAAGTGCCAGAAGCGAATCGCCTTTATAGATTAGGTGTGAAACAAAAAATAGGTTAGGTTAGGTTAGTTTAGGTTAGGTTAGTTTAGGTTAAATATTAAGACGACTGTGATTAATAAAATGCTGTTTTATTTAAAAAAACTGCTGTAAATAATATAAAAATAGAAGCTATATTTAAAAGAAAAAGAGTTAACAGGTATAATGTGCATTAAGATTATTAGCTGTGCATTGATGAAAAAGCTTTTGCTTTAGGAAAAATCGCTGTACGCTGCGAAAATAAATTGTAGTGTGTTTAGTAATATTTTGAGTTGAATATTATGCTGTGCAATCAGTAATTTTGATGGGAATTTGGAATCTTATTGCATAGAATAAGGATATTTTTTGATTTGCGTTTAAATACTACCCTTATAATTTTAAGCAAGTACTACGACAACGCGGTCCAAGCTACGTGCTATAAATTACCATCTTAAGCAAGTACTGAGAATGTGCAGGCCAAACCACGACCTGTTATTATTCTAGCCAAATACTGGGATAATTTAGGCCAAACCGTAGACATTATCCCTTCAAGTAATACGTTCTACGATAATGCGGACGAAACCACAAACTATTATTATTTTAAGCAAGTGCCAAGACGACGTGGGCCAAACTGTGGTTTATTATCATTTTAAGCAATTACTAAAACAACGCGGGCCAGCCCGTGGGCTATTATCATTACAAATAATACGACAACACAGGCCAAACGGTAAGCTATTATAATTTTAAGCAAGTATTAAGACAACGCGGGCTAAGCTGCGTAATTTATATACCATCTTAAGCAAGTACTAAGAATACGCAGGCCAAACCGCGACCTATTATCATCATCATCCTGCCCTTAGATTTACTCGATGACAATAAATATTATCTTATCTTATCCCACTAGGTGGGGTCGGCACAGCACGTTTCTTTTCGCCACTTCACTCTATCATACGCCATCTCATCATCAACTCATTTCTCTTGCATATTATCTTGCACACAATTCATCCACACTTTTTTTGGTCGTCACCTCCTATTTCTGCCGCTTACCATCATATTTAGGGTTCTTTTCGTGACATTACTCTCTTCCCGTCTCATGCCCTTACCAAGATAGCCTGCCACTCTTTAATTTCTCAGTCACTGGCGCTACTTTCAGACTTCTTCTAACATACTCATTTTTAATCTTATCCATTCTTGTCTCTCCGCACATCCATCTCAGCATTCGTATCTCCGCTGCATGCAATTTCCTTTCATTCTCCCTATGGTGGCCGAACACTCTGACCCATACAATACGTTTTTTATCCAGCCAAATACTAAGACGATTCAGGCTAAACCGTAGGCATTATCCTTGCAAGTAATACGTTATACGACAATGCTGGGCTACACAAGCTATTATTATTTTAAGCAAGTGCCAAGACAACGCGGGCCAAACTGTGGGTTTTTATTATTTTGAGCAATTACTAAAACAACGCGAGCCAGACCGTGGGCCATTATCATTGCAAGTAATATGACAACGCAGGCCATCAGACAGCCTTTTTTAATTTTAAGCAAGTACCAATACAACGCGGGTCTCACCGCGGGCTATTTTCATTTTAAGCAAGTACCTATGTACTAAGACCACGCGGGCGAAGCCGCGGGTTTTAAGCTAGTATTTAATAAAAATTGCTGACATAAGAAACAATAACGTAATATAATATTTATGTTTAACAATATTTTTCAAACTATGCCAAATATTCGTATTATACTACGTTAACATGTCACATGATCAAAAGTGACGAGATGATCAAGCTATACTTTGTCGCATCAAGGTCAATCCCTCGCGCAAGAATCTTGCTATTGTGAGTCCAGCCTTAGAGGGCCGGTGTGAGTTTATTTGCGTGGAGGGTTCGAGGGGTGCAAGGGAGGTCGTGTGAGAGGCGCCGCATTAATCATTAACGCAGCCTGCCTAATGACACCGCCGAAATGGGTTTAATAGAGCTGCGCCACTATCGATGATCTGTTTTCATTGTGGCGGTTTTAAAAACACATCGTTTTAAGCCTAATTCAGCGGTTTTCTTAATTTTGCTATTCAAAAGTGGGTACTGGAGCGGGCGAAATTCATTGCATGGAAATTGTGACTGATTAGGATGGCTTTTTTGACTAAACATATTATGCACTACATAAATTATCCGTAGCATACATTTTAAAACAATTCATTTGTTCTTTTGAACAGTTCTTTTTCTGTTTTACACTAGATACTTTTATTGAATAATGCTACATTATAAATTATATATTATAGCCGTAGAAGTAATCACAAATGATAAATCCAATATAATTTACATGAAGTAGATAACTTTTGAAATTGCCTAAGTAATTATATTCATGCTTAGGTACATATTATGCAAAATGAGTAGGTAAACAACAATAAATGAGCAGGTACATAAATATGGCATCCAATATACACAAACATTTATCGATAAACTTAACAATTCATCGACGCGTGCCCAACCCTACCCCGATATTAGATGTCGCTATTAACTCCGCAAAACGTAATTAATCGAATAACTTTATGATTGATATAACCAGTTTGTGGGGCGCTTTAATTCACTTTCCCAATTTCTAAGGCCTCGCTTTTATAAAGTTATCCTACGAGAAATTGATTGGTTCATTCGACGTAACCGATTCCTTAATTATTCAATTACATAATGACAAAGTAACTGCGAAGCGAAATTAATCAAAGGGAAATTTATAATAGCATTATATTGTATGACATTATCGAGTACAAAGTGATAAATTGGAATCAGTCGTGAGATGACTTTGGATAGCCTGTAGCAGCCAAGTAATCTAAGCTCTACCTGCAGCTCTTGATATAAGATAAGATAACGTTTATTTGCTCAATAAGTTACATGTTTTGGAGTTAGTAAATGTTGATAATTCTTAAAGTAGTGTTAGTAGGTACTTAGATTAAATTTACAAACTTTCAGAGTGGAACCCTAAATCTCACACTAGGGTGATCATGTGTTGTGAGATTTATGTTCCGCTTTTTAATAACACTAAGAGTGACTTAACAATGAGTTCTTAGTAATTTACTTAAATACAAGTACAAGTAATTTCCATTTTTCGATTGCGTATTATGTGTGTAGGGTGCGTGTTGGTGAGTGAGTGGATGTATGTTTGAGGGTGTGTCGTGAGGGCTATGTATGCTTCATTTTATACTTTGAAGCAGATGACATGTTTACTATTTCTTTTTTATTTTAATGCCTCTAGATAAGGATAAAGTGGGACGAGCTTTTAGTGTTTTTAAGTGTGTCTAACAAGGGAAATATTCCTGTGGATTTAACATATAATTTAGTTACAGCACTTCTACTAATGTAATGTATCCGATTTTAATAACCTTTTGCGAAACGTAGCATGGCTGAGTGGGCCTATGTTCAGCGGTGGAAGCAAGGGTGATTGGGCCATTTCTACCCCGTTATCTCAGTGCGAGTTGATGGATTCATATACGCCATAAAAAATCTAAAGAACTTATTGAATGACCACTTCTAGTACTTGCATTGAATAAAGATAATTTCATTTTTAGGGTTCCGTACCCAAAGGGAAAAACGGGACCCTATAACTAAGACTTCGATGTCCGTCTGTCCGTCTGTCTGTCACCGGGCTGTATCTCATGAACCATGATAGCTAGGCAGCTGAAATTTTTACAGATGATGTATATCTGTTGCCGCTATGACTACAAATACTAAAAATAAAATAATATAAATATGGGGGGCTCCCATACAACAAACCTGAATTTTTAGACGTGTTTCGCTCTATATTAATAATGGTAACAGGTAGATGCTTGAAATTTTCACAGAATATTTAGTTTTATAAAATATAATAATTAACAATAATAAATAATAAAATTAAAATGAAATAACTATTTGAGGGGGGCTCCCATACAGTACGGAACCCTCCGTGCGCGAGTCCGACTCGTACTTGGCCGATTATTTGTCATTGCAGGCGGTTTGTAAGTTTTTCTGTCAAAAACCAGAGCAATGGAAGCGCACAGAGTGAGCAATTCAAGCTTACTTAAATCGCTTCTTAGCGTGCTTTTTGAAACTGTATAGAATCCTTTTAACTAAAAGCTTACCTATCTTTTACATTGCTAAGTCCTTACATAGTATAAAATAAAGTCGCTATTTTCGTTTGTTTGTTTGTTTGTTTGTTTGTCTGTATGCTTAAATCTTTAAAACTACGCAACGGATTTTAATGCGGTTTTTTTTAATGGATAGAGTGATTCAAGAGGAAGGTTTATATGTATAAAAATTCCTGAAATTCCCACGGGAACGGGCACAACGCGGGTAAAACCGCGGGGCGCTGCTAGTTTTTTTATAAATAGGTAGATACAGTGATAAGTACTAATTTTCACTTTCCCAGAAAAGACTTAGCAACCATCATGACTTAGCAACCGAAGATTTTGCATTACCGCGATAAATTACGATATATTTCCAAGTATCTATCAATTTACTTTTAGCTCTATCTATTTAACTTGTCATATAAAAACTATCAAAACTCTTATTAGAACGCGATCGCAAAATCCTTTACCACGATAAATTGCCGATTTTTTTCCAAGTAGCTCTGCTCTATCCATTTAACCTATCAAAGCTTTTTAATCCAATCTGGAAGCTATTTGCACACCCACACTCAGTAAACAGATCAGACACCTACATATGTTCATTTGGCACTTAAAGCTCAGACTCTACCAAAGCGGGCCAATAAAAGATGTGCGATACTAGGTAGAGCAATGTCAACAAGTTACAGAAAAGAAAAATTGTCTTTTTGCAGAAATGCCATATTTGTATAATAGATAATATAAATAAAAAATAAATCACCAAAGCGAAATAAACTCCGCTCCGATCATGATTGTGTTTTGTTTCTTACTCATTAGTACATATCATGCAGAAGACTCATAGACTGCAATGTTCTGCCCATCTCTACTTAGAAAGAGGCCTTCTTTTTACTTATCCCGGGAGACATTTAAAAGTAGCAAATGCTCAAATACCACAAAATGCATGTTTTTGAAACATATATTGCAGAGCCGGTGCAAGTGCAAATGAATAGGTGATTTTGTTGTGCTCTGTGAGTAATAATTGTGTTAATAAAGGTGATACACGTAGTTGCCATTTTAAGCAGATTCTTGCAAAATTCTTTAAAAAATTTATTCTAGCGGGGACCTAATTTTGGACAAATTTTACGACATTTTACAATTCTCGAGATCTGTCTCATCTAATCTCCGCACATCGCTCTGCTTTGCTTTAGTGGAGTTTGAGTTTTATGATCGGGCTCCGTCGTTCACCGTGAAAAAGGCAGTGTAAAAACTGGGAGGCACCCGTCGGGGGAGGCAGGGGAGGACGCAATTTGTAATATTTCACGAGCCAGTAGACGCTTATTAACTAGGCGTGCAAAAAATCGACGCCTCAGAGGTGCGCAACTTTGCTGAAAACGATGTACAAAATTTTGAGGAGGAACTCGTGAACGCTGTATGCCTAGCACAAAGTTTACGTGTGGCGTGACGATAGCGAAATGTAAGAAATTTTTAAATTCGAATTTGGAATACGTGGCGAATGTTTTTTTGGCAAATGTTGTTGATTGTTTAGTTTGCATTTGCATAAAGCGAATGTTTGATGGACGGTCTTGAAAGGCTTAGAATTGTATTTTAATTAATATTTGTGTAATTTAAAATAAATTAGGCATGTTAGTCCTTGTGGACGTCCCAAGTTTCGCTCACCGACACGTGGTCTCTATTTGAAAACTGAGCTATCCCATTGGCCGACAGATTTACATCTTGCAAAGGATGTTGTAAATGTTGTAATACATACGTGCATCTTGCATTTTACTCTCGGTCACCTAAACTCGCTAATTAAAGCTGTTTTACTATGTCAGATATATTGGTTCTTATAAGAAATTGTAAACTTTTCATTCTATTTTACGTTAAAAAGAACTGATACTGAAACAAATTATTAAGAATGCCATTAAATCTAAGACCAAATCACTACATAGTATAAAGCAAAACCGTTATTTCTGTGTAACTGTCTGTGTATCGTTTCTTCCGAAAGGTTTATAGCTATAATTCAATAGTATCCGGGCGAAGCCGGAATGGGCAGCTAGTTCTATTATATTTTCAAAAACCACGAAAATGTTGAAAACGTCTGGCTAATGCAAAAACTCCTATCTAGTCAGGGCAGAATACTGCGGGGCGAAAAGTTACAGAGACGCATTCTCTGGTGTGATAAATCACAATTGTATTCTTCTTTTTTTTGCAAGTGTGCGTGTTTTATTAGATATAAGTTTTTCGAGTTCAGCTTAATTGTCAGTGAAAGGAAGAAAATAGAAAAATGCTTAACTAAGAAAATTAAATAATAGATTATCATCTTGGATGACGGTACTTAAGAAGTTTTTATCTTGGCTATTTATGATACCCAACTTTTACTATGGAAATTTACGTGGTTTTCACACAGTATCAGATATCCTGCAAGCCAAAAAAATTAAAATTTGTATCACTTCGTGGTAGATATTTAATTATAGTACATAATTCTAACTAAAAAGATACAATTATTTTAGAGCTTATATGACATGTCATGTCATCATAAAAACGTCTCACAATCTTAACTCAAGCACCTCAGCCTCTGTCTTTTGCCTGTTGTTACCACCATGTTATTTATTTTACATCTAGTGTGAACAATAAAGCATTTATCTATCTTCAGTGTCGACTAAAGTAGAGCTCATTCCATCCCTGTGCTCATAACTTTTACCGAGAGAGTATTAATCGCGTCCCACGGGAAGGGCGACACTTAGCCGCTGCCATCGCTGCCCGGTGGCTACATAAATATCGCTTATAACTGGCTTTCAACACTACGACACCGATTTTCAAATTTACTACATTTAATATAGTAACATATTATATCAAGGTATGGAAAATATGACTGCCTCGTTGACCCTAACTTTTATGCCAAAGAGACGTGGTTTCGATTCCCATTCATGGCAAGCAAGACGTCCCTTATATGTGTGGAATATGTGTGTCTATAAATATGTGTGGAATGATTTGAGTTTGAAAAAATATTTTTTTTAAAGAGTAAAAACGGGACGTACTATTTTTGTTTAGACCGCATTCAGATTTTATTATTTGAAGGATAATGCATTGTATTTTTGAGGTTAATCTATTACATGAATAGATTTTATTATCATCTATTATTTTCTAATAGAAAATATTTAGGTACTTAAGAGTACTTGCTTTACATAATAATAATATGTAATTTGCATAACGCACTTTATGTTGACGTCTATGAATTAAATAAAAAATAATCTACTTAGTTCTTTACAATCTTACTATTATTTTTAACTATAGAAGAAATTATGACTGCAACATTTGAAAAATAGCAATACAAGTAGCGGCACGTAAGTCTAGCGCTGAGGGTACTGTGGAGGGGTTGGCTGCGCATGTTGACTGCCATACTAAACTCATGCGCAGCCATCCCCTCCACACTTCGCTCAGCGCTAGACTTACTATATGCCGTGACCTGTACCTATTACTAAATATCAGAAAGTTAAAAACCACCGATCACAACATGGAATTAGAACTAAGGTAATAATTCTATGGATCATAATAAAAATAAACCGCTCGAAAATTCGTTCCCACTTTTAAAAGCTGTCACAGATAAAAATACAGACATACGTATCAAATCTGTAGGACTCCTTTTTTTCATCGGAAATAAAAAGTAAACCCGTACGGAGCACTATGAAAACATTCGTGAGTACTCAGCGCCGCCCTAAGAAAACAAAGCATTTTACTCGTATATACGAGACGGTACATAGTCACGCCCGCTAAACGAAAGGCAGGCAACCGTTTAAGCTGTACATATAGACATTACCACCTCTTTACTGTGCCATGGTCCTACCGCATGAAAGCTCAGTTTTATCACCTTAAGGCCAAGGTGATAAGGTTCAGATTTAGGGGAGCCTGTGAAAGGGTAACTTCGTCACAGTGAAGTTCGTAGGGCGGGCCGCCCAAACGTTTAGCGACCGTTTAACTGAAGCTTGCTTTGGGACGTACTAGACACACCCACTGGGGTGATAGTATATGAGAAATATTTTTGTCGTCGGAATTATGACGAGTTTTTTGAATACTTTTGACGTTTGTACCGTCAGACCATTAGGTATCACAACTATGTCACATATGTTTAGGCTGTAATTATTAGCTAAAGCAAAATTCCACTTACGCTTATTAACAATACACAATCATAAAATTTTAAAAAAATTAAGGGGTCATCTCACACACGGTCTCTGACCCCAAACTAATCAAAGCTTGTGATATACCGCCAGAGATTGATATACATACATATTTTAAATACATACTTATAAAGTAATAACGATGGGAATCGTACCCACGCTTTAGTAACCCAGGATTTAATCCCTAACCACTCGGCCACTCAGGCAGTCAGCAAAAGCTAAAGTACGATCTCAAAATTTAATAGTACGGCCTGGTATTCACGGTTAGGTCATAGGTACCTAAAGCCATATTTTAGTACAGCGGTGACTACTAGGAGCTTCTACGGAGTTTTGAAAGCAACATGAAAAGAAACATTTTATTACTCACATGATATCACTAATTGCCCAAAACGTGCACGTTTTAAATAATTCAGTTGATATTAAATTTTCACTACATTTCGCTAATTATCCCTATAGAAATACAAGTTTTCACAAAATAATGCTAAATGACGCCATGATTTTTCCGCGTCCCCGCCAAAACTGCGCTATACATATCCATCAAATGTGTTGCCATATTTTTAAATTGCAATTTTAAAATACTTGACGGTTCACATTGCAGGAGCCGGGAGCCGGGCAATATCGCACTTGCACCGATTCCAATTTAAAATGTCATTTATTTGTACAAATGCAGCGCGTGTCTATTACCGGCGTAACTGCATGTCGTGCCCGAAACTTCTTGATACTTGAAAAAACAAACAAAAGTGTTCTTTCAGATACAAACTTACTTTATATTGATTTGCATCTTTCAATTTAAAGATAATATTTTAACAAACAAAATCTAAAAATTATCTTTAAAGTATTAATAATACATATTTATACGCACCGTAGTATTCGATCAAATGTTAAATATCTACCTATACATATTTAACCCAGTGTATTGTACAGTGCTACTTATGTGGCAAGAGATTAAGTTAAGTCATTACATACTCACCTTAAATAAGTTCGCATAGGCTAGCCACCCAGCCCTGGTCTCAGAGTTTTTAGGCCGCCTGAAAGCCTTTGCTAAACGGTTAAAACAACCGGAACCTACAATTTAACGTGTCATCCGAGCCACGGTAGCGCTCGCTTTAAAAAGTAGATACGAATAGCAAAATTCAAATGTATAATATATTTATTCAGACTTCGTTGTTTATTAGTATGACTTATAAGTTACCTATTTATGTTATCAAAAAGCCAATCCAAAATACTAAGCTAATTAATTTAAGCTTATAGATTTAAATGACATTTATTGAGTCTCTGGAAGCCGTATCACAAGCGTTGCTTAGTTTGGTGTCAGGAACCGTGTGTAAGTTGTCCCCCTTGACATTCATTTATTTTACATATCTAGACAATTCATTTTTTTTACGCATTCAGACAGGCAAGCGTTATCCCACTAGGTCAACATCTTAAGACATGTCAGACGCCTTCAGGCGGCATAAAAACTCTGACACCAGGACCAGCCACCCGGCTTATACGAACTTACTTACCACAACTTTCTTACTATTCTTATTTATTTACAGACAAAAATGACGCCAAAGTATCAAAACAACTAAGGTGTGGTAGAGTAGGGTGGTATAGCGAATAATGAAGTCGCGTTTGATATGTTAATTCGCATAATTCGTACATTTTCACTGCTTTTACAAGTTGTCGCGATGCGTTCTACGTGTGAATATCAAGTACGTAATAACATTTTAAGACTGCTCCCGTTTTATAATGCGCACAGACGACTAGGTGAAGTAAAAAAATATTAGGCTATGTTAATTTTGACCTTTATTTCCAAGGAGCTAGCTCATATCTTAAATTGTTACTGACGCTAATGTTTTATAACTAAAAAAGCTGTATTGTTTCCATTGGTCACATCAATATCTAATTAAATCTTTTACCTCGACTTTTGACAACATTCGTTTCAAAACCTACTGTCAATGTCAATGCATTCTTAACGCTGCTGGAAGAATTTATCGCATACTTAATATATTTTTGACACAAAATAATGAAATATTTCCGGTATCATCTCTATCCTGTTAGGTGATACATGTTTATCATATTATAACCCTTTTTCTGGTCAAAGATTGCATTTTACGTTCGCATTGTCTAAAATTGATAATTGCATATACAATTATACACTATACAGGGTTATCCAGAAGCGATGTATTAAGCCGAAAGGAAGTGATTCAGACCATTGTTATAAACAACTTTTACTATAGGACCAAACCGAAATTCGAGAAAAAACAATCAGCTGATTCACACGTTTTGTCGATTTCAAGTTGCAGTTTTGTTTGAAACAACTGATTTTTTTTTCTTCTGATGGGTTGGCCCCATACTTAGGTACATACCCGTTTTGGTTTCGTACATGGTAAGCAGATACGTAACCTTGCGTGTATAATTATTAACACAGAGTACTTAAACCAGTAAGTACCTACTTGTTTACTTTCTTTCTGTACTTCAATATACAAACATACATAATCAACACCTAAAGAATTGAGTGGTTTGTTAAAATCAATTTACAGCACTTCTCTCGCACAATAATCTAATTTTAATATTTAAAAGTGGCAACATTACTCACGCTCTCACCTCCATGTTCTGAATTCAAAATGGTCCCGAGGAGCGCGCGAAAAGTCGGCCATATTGCTTTTAGCACCCTTTAATGGAAAATAAAACGAGCCTTCTGATTAATGTGTAAATGAAGTGAATTGATATTTTAGGAAGTGTTTCGGATCCTTTATAGGTGTGAGGAATGAGCTACTCCAATATTAATGCACCATATTTTCAGTTTGTCTCAGAATAATTGAAGACATGAGTGGATGAAAGTGTTATGATACAAAAACAAAAACTCGAGAAAATTAGCTTTAAAGGTTTTTTAGTTGTAGAAATGGTAGTAGTAGAGTTACAATGCTAAAACTTTCAAAAAATATAGGTTATCATGTCTTTATTCAAGTACATAAAGCTGTTAGAAAAATATTATATTTATGAGGGTAATTTATGTAAAAAAATGTACATAACACCTTCATTCACAAATATGTTTGGTGATAAATGAAACAACTATTCTGTATGAACGTGTTTATTAACTGAAAGTTTTTATGAAAGTATTAAAATGAAACTGAAGAAACTGTCCAAACGGTGGGTGCTAAGTTCTTTAGACCCCGCCGTTCAAATAAACCGCAGAAATTCTCCGATCACACTGTAAATCTCATGGCCGAACGACGCTCGCTAAGATTGCAGTCTTCCGATGATGCAAAGTCATATGTATAGGCGTCTCAATAGACAAATTTCGAAATCCTTGCGGCACGACATCCGTCTTTTTAATATTAAACATATTAAAAAGACAATAGAGCGGAACAAAGGCTCCAAAGTGTTCGCAAGAGATTTGTCTATTGGACAAAGCCAATTGACAAAGCTGAAGAGAGAAGATGGAAGTTTAGCGTCGACCAAGGCAAAGGTATTAGAGGAGATCGAAAGGTTCTATGGACAGTTATACGCTTCGGTCGCTAAGCCTGTTAGCAGCGCGGCCAAAGATCCAAGAGCCAAGCTGACCCGACACTTCACCGAAGATATCCCAGACATCAGCCTGTACGAGATTAGAATGGCCTTGAATCAGCTTAAGAACAACAAGGCGCCGGGTGATGATTTATGATGACGGTATCACATCAGAGCTCCTGAGAGCGGGTGGAACACCGGTACTAAAAGTCCTCCAGAAGCTTTTTAACACCGTCGTCTCCGAGGGCATCACGCCAGAAGCATGGAACAGAAGCGTGGTGGTGTTGTTTTTCAAGAAAGGTGACAACACCTTATTGAAGAACTACAGACCCATCTCGCTTCTGAGCCATGTTTATAAGCTGTTTTCAGGGGTCATTACGAATCGTCTCGAGCGCAGGCTTGATGACTTCCAGCCTTCCGAACAAGCCGGTTTCTGAAAGGGCTTTAGTACCATGGACCACATTCATACGCTACGGCAGGTTATACAGAAGACCGAAGAGTTTAGCGTTTGTGGACTATGAGAAAGCCTTTGATTCGGTCGAGAATTGGGCTGTACTCGAGTCTCTCCAACGATGCCGTATTGACTATCGGTACATCGAAGTGTTGAAGTGCTTGTATAATAACGCCACTATGTCGGTCCGAGTACAGGAAGAGAGCTCCAAGGCGATCCCTTTAAAAAGAGGCGTAAGACAGGGAGACGTAATTTTTTTCCGAAACTGTTTACGGCTACTTTGGAGAACGCCTTCAAGCTCCTGGAATGGAAAGGGTTCAGCATCAATGTCAATGGCGAATACCTCACTCACCTTCGGTTTGCCGACGATATAGTAGTCATGGAAGAGCTCAGCACGATGCTCGAAGGTCTCAATCGGGTTTCTCAACAGGTGGGTCTTAAGATGAACATGGACAAGACGAAAGTTATGTGTAATTCCCATGTTGTACCCACCCCGATCTCTGTTTTAATTATTTTTTTTACCACGACCAACGTTAATTTTTGAACTGAATGATAACATGCTCGTAAATTAACACGTTCAAACATGAATGAAGGGGTTATGTACACAACATGGCACTTTCATCCATTTCAAAATACGGTTTTATTCGTTTTAGCACGTTTGGTCATGGATGAAGGTGCTACGTACGTACATAACACTTTCTTCCACTAAGAAATTAAGTGTTGTGTGTACATAAACCCTTCATCCATTATTTTTCACACTGTTTACGCTTATAACTATGAAATCTGAAGGTGCCATGTCTTCCGAGTTGACATAACACCTTCATTCATGACAAAAAACCGAAATTAAAAAAAATGCGACATAACACCTTCATCCACTCATGTCTTCAATTCAAATGCGGAGGGGGTGTTTTACGCCTTTTACAAATTATAAAGATAAAGGTAGAAATGCTAAATCTATTTTCGTTTGGGTATTTGTTTAATGGCTAATCTTTGAACTAAAAGAGTTGAATATTTCCACTGCTTTTGTCATTTTTTTAGCACATCGAAACAAAATTTTGCTTATAACACTACTGATGTTACAATACTTACAACTACAATATATGACGTGTGCCATGGAAGATGGGACGACCTTTAGTGTGGGATGCGACTTGCGTCGACACACTGGCATCGTCTCACTTTCTTGGCACAACAATCAGGGCTGGCGCTGCTGCAGTTTAAGCCGAAAACCTCAAACGGCACAAATATGAGTCATTGGACAGAGTATACTATTTTGTGGCGTTTGGGGTTGAAACTTTAGGTCCATGGGGGCCGGACGCTCTTTCATTGTATGAAGACTTGGCCAGGCGGTTAGTAGAGGTGACGCGTGACCAGAATGCTGGCGTCTACTTTGGTTAAAAGCTAAGCACTGCCATTCAGCGAGGCAATGCTGCCAGCATTCCGGCCACGTTTCTATCTACAAAAGTGTTCTTAGATTAAAGGCCGCTGCATACGTAACGAGAAAATACCTCGGACGGGACGTGAACGGGAAAGGGGCGTGGCTGCCCCGTTCGAGACGGGAACGTGTTCTTAATGCATACGTACCGTAACGTAAATTCGGATCTAACGTGCTAGTGTTGTGAAGAAGGAAAGATTGATTTTTCATTTTAACAATTGGCTTAAATTGCAATGCAATAAATGATTACCGTCTCCAGTGAGTGATAATTCGAATGCAATTTTATGCCACAGATAATTCTTGAACTCTAAATAATAATCGTAATCACTTTATTCATAACATTCTGTTACAAGTTATTCAGTTAAAAAGATCGCGTCTTGAATATTCTACAAATATCATTCGTTATTTTTACCTTGTAAAAAGACAATTATTTATCATTTAATAAGACAATCAATTCAATTGATTACAATTACGTTAATATGATAGAATTACAATTCTATAATTAATTAAACACAAAAATATGTCTACAATGCATAAATATTAATTATTGCTCACAAAATACTAACAACAATGTCAACATATAATAAACTAAATAATCGGCCAAGTACGAGTCGAACTCGCGCAAGGAAAATATATATTTTATTTTCTTTTTAGTATTTGTTGTTATAGTGGCAACAGAAATACATCATCTGTGAAAATTTCAGCTGCCTAGCTATCATGGTTCATGAGATACAGCCCGGTGACAGACAGACAGACAGACGGACATCGAAGTCTTAGTAATAGGGTCCCGTTTTACCCTTTGGGTACGGAACCCTAAAATTGAAAAAATACTTTGAGTTAGCTAAATTATAAAGGTAAAAAGCTGGAAGTGTGACCGTACACACTTGATTAGTTTATCGTCGTCCATTTTCGACGGTGATGCAAACGTACAACACTACTTTTCTCTCCGGAACGAACGGAGTGACTGAGTGACTGTGCATACGTAGCGGAAACACGGACGGGACGGGGCACGTGCCGGACGGGACGGGCTAAACATCGTTGGCGACGATATTTTTCCCGCACCATATTTTGGATACGGGAACGTGGCACCGACGGCGGTGCCACGTTCCCGTCCCGTCCTTGTCTCCGTGACATATGCGCTTCCATATACATTTTGTATGGAACGATATTTCTAAAATTTCCCGTTCCGTCCCGTCCCGTCCCGTACGTGAAAAAACCCGTCACGTATGCAGCGGCCTTAAGCTTTTTATGTATTTAATTTAGTTTTGTACAATTTAGGTATTTTGTTAATATTATAGTATAAGTGAGAATAAATTATGTTACTTAAGTTTTGTGAATAAAACTTATTTACCACTATATGTAGTATGACGTTGTTTTGTAAATTCACAGCTCGAGTTTGTGCAAGGCAAGTATTAAAGCTATTTTTCCACCAGAGATTTGGGTAGCAGAGGTGTAAGAGAGCTCGTAGCAAAGCTGCAAAGTATAAAAAACAATTATATAATTAATTTTCCCTAAAAATGGCATATAACCGACTACGGCCATGTACAGAATTCGAATAGTTCGCACGGATCGATGTTGTAATTTGAACATTATTGTTGATTGTCGAAAATGGCTCACCCAATTTCGATAAAATACCATCTTTGAAGTATAAACTACCAAACAAAAAAAAAAAAATTTAAATGTTATGGGTGGCCAAATATAAAATAAAATATACTTGCAAACCTCCTCCGTTTCGTCGGTTAAAAAATACAAGTCGGCATATAGGTCTAGCACTGAGCGAAGTGTGGAGGGGATGGCTGCAAATGAGTTTAGTATGGCGGTCACTGCGCAGCCATCCCCTCCAAGTACCCTCAGCGCTAGACTTATGTGCCGCTACCTGTAACTATGTGAAAAAAAGAAGCGCGAAGTAGTTCTATTGGTTATTTGTTCGACTTATACCGCCTCTAAACATAAATATAAAATTTTGGGGACCCCCGACGTCCACAAAATGAGACAAGCCTCAATACTTTACTTCCCTCTTGTAGACTAATTTCATTTTTGAACTCATTTCAAAATTTTGCCAGCCTAATGAAGACAGAATGTTGTGAACAAGTGAGGCCGGCTCGCCATGTACAGACACAATTACACACACACACCGGCAAAACTACGCCTCGCTATGTACAGACACAATTACTAGGAAACTACGCCTTGGATCGTCAGTCGAATGCGACGCAACACCGACGCACTCACTCACCACATGTATAAAAACCGGCCTCACTTATCTGTTCACGACGTTCTGTCTTAATTTTTTTATTTGGTCTGAGCAGCCTAATGACAAAATGCGCACGCATTGATGTCAATACGAATATATTCACGGGGGTTATTAACTCAACCCCCCGCTATTTTTGCGTCTTCAAGTAGGTATATTGGATAAGTGGAGTAAATCACTTTTAGCACTTCCAAATTACCTCAAAGCAAGGCGGAGTTCGTGTTACAAATCCCCAATTAGAGAGAATACATTTCAGTTTATGCCGGCGTTTAAATTCGTTAGGAGCGGGCGATGTTGTTCGTTTGAGGGCGGTCAAAGAAGAAGCAAGTAGTGTAGAAGGGAAGGAGGTTGTAAGTTTTAGATTGTTCGGTAAAAATTGCCGAAATTTAGCTGGTAACTCAAAAGTGTAGGTGGCTAAGGGAGCAAGTACCTAACATAGGTATACGGTTATCTGCTTGCCCTGTACTCAAGGGGGTAATAGAGACCCTCATTATGAACAACATTTGAACAGGAAAAATTGCAACTCAGTATTGACGAAGTGTATGAAACAGCTGTTTTTTTTCGGGTTGGCCACATAGTAAAAGTTGTTCATAATGATGGTCTAAATCACTTCCATTCGGCTTAGTACACCAGTTCTAGATAACCTTGTATAATAAGCACATATTTCTACTGTACCTACATAAATATAGTTATACCACATGTAGCGCTCGTAGCGTAGCTTGACTAGGTGTTTGTCAGCGATCACTGAAATTAAGCAACGTTCAGAGCGGTCCGTATTTGGATGGGTGACCACAAGTGGCATTTTCCAACTGAGCGCTACCGTGGCTTGAATGACACGTTAAATTGAAGTTCCTGGTTGTTTTAACCGTTTAGCTATGTCAGAGTCCATCAGGCGGCCTAAAAACTCTGACACCAGGGTTAGCTACCCGGCCTATACTAACTTACTTACTAGCGTACTTACTACGGCGTAGCGTTTCGTAGAGCTTCGAACTTTAGAGTTCAAAATTCTGGATTGCGCATGTCATTAGCTAACGTGACGTAATAATTTCTTCACTCAATTGTCTATACCAATCATATACCAATATTATAAAGAGGAAAGATTTGATTTTTGTTTGTTTGCATTGAATAGGCTCCGAAACTACTGAACCGATTTAAAAATTCTTTCACTGTTGGGAAGCTACACAATCCCCGGATGTCATAGGTATAGCCCATGACATCCGGGGATTATAAAAAAATTACAGAGTCTGCTAGTATTCAATAAATGTAATTTATGGAAATCCCAATGACGAGTAAATACCTAATAATCATTTATTATACATGTATTATACCGATTCACTGCTGATTTCAGTGTAGGTTACTACAACTTGGACTTTCGCATCTGTACCCAGCACCTGTCCTATGTCGAACGGCATCAATTGCGTATGTGAGTTGCGTGTCCCACTAAGTGGATCTCCATTTTAACTCCTGAAACAAGCCGGTTGAGGCTTTCAGTCGGATCTCGGCATTTGCATGATTGGCATTACGCTGATTAACCCCACCCCTCCCCCCACAACCCCCCTCCAGAGTTCCTCACTCGTGCCAACTTCTGAAGCAGCGGGAATGTATGTAAATTGACCTTTTACGGGTTTAGAGGGGAGCTCTGAAAAACACGCCTTTTTGCGAGAAGTGTTTGTGTCGGTAATTGGTTGTTTTTTGCGTGAGCTAGGTTTTTAGGAGTCAGACGATGAATTGAATATCTGAATAGGTCAAATAATTACTCATTTAACTATTTTTAAATGGTAAAGGAAATTAGAACCAAGAATAAGCTCAGAAAGAGCTCAAATCGGTCGAACACGCATAGTTTTGTTTGGGCTGTAATTGTAATTGGTTGCACATTGTTGCAAAATCACAGTTACGTGTTTTTGACCTTATTGCTTCACATGTCCACCTGCAATGTAGATGACCTTTTTAAAACAGCAATCTGGATCTAAAATAAGCTGGTTATGAGCAATACCATTGGGAATCACACCTATGTCCATCAGTGGACGTCTTACAGCGGATGCAATGACAAAAATCTCTGAAAAGCTAGCAAACTTACCCATCCAAATCTCGCAGCTCTACGACTCAATTTTAAACTGTAAATGCGAATTTTTGCCTAAGCAGACAGTTATTTAGACTAAAAGCTATTCCCCTCCCCACTCCACCCCTTTCCCCCCATCCAAAGTGCTTCAGAAAGAGTCGTTTATGTACTCAAAGCATATGCAAATGATGTTTTAAAATTTTAGGGAGCGAAGTCGAGTTTGCTCCCAGCAGCACTTGCGAACATCAAAATGGAAATTTACCCTTTTATGTTTATAAATCCTGTAAATGAAAGCGTTCATTTTATTGACTTGGGTCCGGTAAATATTGAGCGCCTTTCGTACATATATATTTATAATACAAAGTAATGGAACATCGCGAAAGTTTTGAATCCATTTCAGAACTTAATGAGCCTTTTCAAGCTGTACCACGAGTTAGTGCATAAGTACTCAACTTTCAAACAGTATTTTTGTTGAAGTGAGCCTTTTTGCAGTCATCAACACCTTAATAGAAATGGAAAAACTTTAGTTACCTGCTAATTTAATAATATTATGTTAGAGTATACATATAGGTAGTATGTGTACTACTACTAAGTATCAGAGGTATCCTGTGGTGTAAAAATCACCTTATCCCATAATATTCCTATATTTGAAGCGCTAACACCAAAATTGCTGAGTATAAACACTTTTATCTTTTCAAAGACTTCTAAAGATCGTCATGTTGATGTCACGGTCATGTCACAAAATATTGTGATGGTACCACATGGAAGCATCTTTTAAGTGACGAACGTACCTACATCTGTACATATTTTACTTCATGTAATTTTTTCATCATTTTTATTTCATGTAAAACGTAAAGGTCCCTATGATATTCTTTCAATATACATATATGAAGGGAGATTACATAACATTTAAACTTATTAGCGGCCAAAATCCTAAAAAAACTTTAGGTTTAAGTTACCGCGTACCTAACGGTAGGATGTGGTCAAACTCAAGCTTATGACTAAACAGATCTGTATTGACTTAATCAGTTTTGTGAAACGTGTCCTGAACGTGAGAGTTACGCAAGAAGCCCCCGTAATGAGTGAGCTAATGATTACGATCGATCTCGTTTACCGTGTAAGTGTTGCCACCTTAATCTTTCAAAAGGGGCCAGCGGTCACCTAAAAATGGCTAGGTTTTACAAATTTAGTCTAGAAAAGAACTAAAAATTAAAACCAGGTTCATACTGACTTAACATAATAGGGTATTCCCAGCTAATTAGGTATAAATTAATCATATAATGGTTCATCTATAAAGTACCACCAAAGAGCTAACCAAGTTAATAGAGAAGTTAGGTGTGTGAAAAGAGCTAAATTGCCTTTTTAGGGTTAAGTAGTGAAATGAAGAGAAATTTCAATTTATAAACGAGCTAAATCTAGCACGAAACTGTTCAAGGTGGCACCACTGGCGTGTAAAATGAGAAGCAGGAATAGGAAGGCGCACTCCGCTTCGTTGCGCCAGCAACGCGCGACGCTCTCACAGATTCAAATTACCTAATACCTCGACTAGTTTCCTTTTGAACGATGAGAAAATATTTTACATAGATTGTTCAACTTTAACATCTATGGCAAAATTACTTTGCATTTAGAAAATAAAATCTTATTTGGATCGAAGTTTATGCATTGCCATTCAGCTTGGTAATGCTGCCAGCATCCGCCTGCCGGCTATTGGCAGTAGGCTTGAAGGTAGGTATTTCAATTATCTCTAGGCTTTCTGTGGTCGAATTGCTTTTCGTATAGTAAATAGTAGCTAACTTAGATACAATTTACCTACTGATTACACACACTGATTTAGTAGAGCTAAATTAACACCAGTATTTTGGTCCCGCGTCGCGTTCTGCATATCGTATGTTACATTTTTGAAATAAATTGGATAAAAATAAACAGATATCGAGTTTATTTTACTCCGCAAAACATATTGGGGGCATCTTACTATTAAAATTATTTGATCTAAAGTTTCATATCCCTGGCGATCAGTTCTCGTACATTACGTAAGCTAATAAATGACAACATATTAATACAAACACAAAAACCACTTTTTACATTGCGCAACCGTTCACACAACACTAAAATCGAGTCAAGACAAATCAAGTCGTGAAATAGATCCATTAAACCTAGTTGTTCTGCGGTATCGATATCTCATAATCGCTCGTCCAAATCGAATAGTATCGAGTGACAATCGAGGTGTCGATGGAGAATGTCGCATTTTTCGTGCGTTTAAACCTGTCCCCGTCCAGTGGAGTGAGAAACACGCGTAACGCATTGTGATTTTGTGTGACAATAGTTTTTGTTTTGGATTGTGAAATAGTAACGAGTGAAAACTCGCCGAACCAAAGTTACCGGATGTCGGATTAGCTAATTGAAGTCCCAGCGGATAGAATTCAGCACGCAAAACTGATAAGACATTAAAGTTCTAGTATGGAGTTCACGCACTAGATAGAGAGGACGTTCACCGATCGTTCAATCGTTCAATCGTTTTTATTGCACCATAAATACAAATTCTCTTAGTCTAATTTATAAATGTATCATTTATATAAGCCTAGAGTTACATATTCATGGACCCTGTATTAGGGTATTGCAATTAACTTAAACACTAAGGTAATGGGAACAACATTAGCTGAGTATTTTGTCTTATTTTACTTTTACTAGTTTGCGGAGTCGAAACGTTTTTCGTCTAAGAAGTCTTGTACTGAGTAATAGCTTTTGGATATGAGAATCTCTTTTAGTTTTCTTTTAAATTTTTTTTCGTTTGTTTCGTTTCTGATGTTATTTGGTATCTTGTTGAATATTTTTATTAGCATGTACTCTGGGCCTTTCCTGACTATTTCTAATAATGGTTCAAGTGCAACTAGTTGGTTTTGGCGACTAGGGTTTGTTGAGGCAGTGAATAGGTTTAGGTGTTTTTTTGCAAATAAAGCTGCTTCTAATATGTAAAGGCTGGGAAGGGTTAGTATTTTTTGTTCTTTAAAGTGCGGTTTGCAGCTCTCACGTTGGCGTATATTTTGTATAATGCGGAGGCATTTTTTCTGTTTTAAGAATAAATCGTTTGCATCGGTACTGATTCATCATCATCATTTTAAGCCGTGGGACGTCTACTGGCGAAGATAGAACTAATTCTAATAACCGCACAGGTTCGCGCAAGAAATCGCTTACAACTTACAACCATTACCATCTTGTTATAAGCCGAACCAAACTTCCTGGCAGCTGTGATGTTAGCTACAAGCTGCAGATAATCCAATCCTGATTGATGGTCACTTACTCGTAACAGCTGCGCGAAATTGGTTTGTTTGTAGCTGACATCACAGCTTCCAAAAAAGTTTGATTCAGCCTATACAAACATTTGACTAAGAGGACAAGTTAATTTATCTGTCCTACCTGCAGGTTGTAAACATCTTACATTATCGTGATAATTGGTAAACACGGAGTATACAAAATAAACAAATATTAAACATTATGTCAATGCACTGTATACTCGTAATTGTATAAGATCAAAATAAAGTCGGCAAAGTGTGAGTCGGACTCACGCATGTAGGGTTCCGTACCGCATGGGAGACCCATTCCTCTTGCCGTTATTAATAGCGAGCAAAAAACTCCCTAAAAATCACGTTTGTTGTATGGGAGCCCCCCTTAAATATTTATTTTATTCTTTTTTTAGTATTTGTCGTTATAGCGCCAACAGAAATACATCATCTGTGAAAATTTCAGCTGCCTAGCTATCATGGTTTATGAGATACAGCCCGGTGACAGACAGACAGACAGACGGACATCGAAGTCTTAGTAATAGGGTCCCGTTTTTACCCTTTGGGTACGGAACCCTAAAACCGAGTAGCCACTTCAACCAAATCGAATTCAATTAACTCCGAATATCGAGTGACAGCTATCCCAAAACAAAATCGAATGTCGATTGATAATATCGATGCTTCATATCGATTATGGTTAGCAGCAGCGACGTGAACCCAATGGGCCGAGAGACTGCTCCCATACCTTGTGCACATAGCCTATTAACCACTTGATGTGCATCTGTTCACATTGTGGCCTGACCACAACGACTTGAATAGGTATTTCTTGGCACCTACTTGTAATAAATAACTATGTACTTAGTATTCTATCTTGTACCAGAGACATCAGCTCAACAGTGAGTCACATATCAATTCAGTATCGATAACGAATGATTCTTGATCATCAACATCATTTTATTATGTCCTTAGGTGGTCAGTACAGCACGTTTCCTTTCGCCACTTCGTTCTGTCATATCTTCTCAACATCTAATCCCGATTCTCGCATATCTTTTTGGAGTTTTATATCTTACCGGTTAAACATTCTTCTCTTTTTTCATCTATTGGGTGTTTTTTGTCCACATAATCATGTCCGACCGATGAAAAAAGACCTCGAGTTACAGCCTAGCATTAGCTATGCTGTCCTTTCCTGATCCTTAGTCCAAGAGTGGACTTATTCGCGATAAAAAAAATCCTTTATTATTTTCATCTCCTAGTTGAACATTCGTGGTTCCCAAGTATGTTAACGCTATTAAATATACAAAACGTAAGAGTAGTAGTAACGCAACTGCCCCTGTAAGCAGATCCGTAGCCAAGTAGAGTATTGCAGGGCTTTGTCTTACCTTAACTGATCCCACGCCCCAACTAAATCTGGCTACGCCCATGCTTTTGCCCTGGCTATAAGTGGGTGTCTGTGTAAAAAAAATATCATTGTAATTCATCCATCCATCCATCAGCCATAAAAAGTCCACTGCTGGACATCAGACAGGCCTCCCCTATTGTAATTAATCTGTTAGATATATTATCAATTTTATTGGACACGTAATATTTCAAAACAAATCACTCCCATTTATAAGGAATCGATGTACTTTTTGTAACAGCTGATTTCCTTGGCTGATTTTCCTAAGCACCAAGCCATTAGCGTAGCTGAAGATCTCTAGTGGTTGCAGCACCCTCCTTTTGTCCTCAGAAAAATAGAATGTATCTTCCTCTCCATGTACACCCATTCACCTTGTCTATTTAACACTAGCTACGATCCTGTCGTAAGCTGAGTACGAACAGATTGTACGTCTGTGTGCGTGGCTGCGGTCGCCGCGGCTCGCTCGGTAAACGGACATAATCTCAACTAAACTGATCAACTGTCGAGATTTCCATTGGCTGTATAGTTTGCACATTGGTTAAAGTTTCCGATTATAAAAAAATACTAGATAGCGGCGCTGATCCCTAAGACCCGGCCCTGTTTAGTGGTGGATCTTCTCCACCCTTGAGAGGCGCGCGGAACCACCGCGCGCGCCATCTCGGGGGCTACACTTGTCGGGCAACGGACTCCCCCGAGTCCGCCGCCCAAGCCCCGTGCTATGGAGGTTGGAGGAGAGCGTGGAAGACCCTTCTCCGACGCCCAGTTCTTCGTCAGCGCATTGGAAGCTCCGAGAGGATCTCCCGATCGCGCTCCGCCGTTTCCTTTTGCAACATAACTTGTTCGCAAAAGGAAACGACCGGCTCCCAAAATACTAATGTCATACCCTTAGGTAGGTACATCCTGACTAAATCTGGCTACGTGGGCTTCTATCTAGGCTGTAATCACAGCTGCTCTACCCGAATTTGGACTGGGTTATTCCTGTTTTCCCCTTTAGGGGGGAAAACTGGAATCTAAATTGATAGGTCTATAAAGCCCCCTTCTTATTCCCCCTTAAAGAGGAAAACTGGAATTGATAAATATTTCATATCCAGAAATTCACTTGAGCTCCGATCCTGCTGGGTGATTCGTAGTGATCACCTCAGTCAATCTCATCAAAAAAGATACTCACATGGTCTCATATCACATTGATAGGTATAGGTTAGAACTATTTCATCAAACGATCGACAATGCATTGTATATTTTTTTTATTAGTGTAAACAATAAAGAGTTCATACATTCAATGAATTTATTTACTAAAAAAGGTACAATGAAGATTGCTTTAAATATTATTCATTATGATTACAAATTAACTAAATGTGACTTCTCACAAGAAACCCAACGTAAAGCTAAGTGGTAAGTGTAAGTGGATACGTCCAACTAAACTATTGGTTAGGAAACGTACCCACCGACATCGACGGTGTAACGTGACACCTGCGGCTACCGCACACATCCACAGCTGCGTTAGCTGTGTGACTGACACATTACAGATACAAATCAACTGCTGACCGCTTGTGAACTGAGGCAAACTTAATAGGTACCATTCATTCTATTTGTACCATTAACTAGTAGTTATCCCAACAGTAGACCTTGCTTCTGTTTGACTGAATCTAATATGCCTATACGGAGGTTTTCCTAATCAATTAGCATCCTATTAGGGGCTTATTCTGTACATAAAAACTAACAACTTTTGGACTGCGATTTTTTCAAAACTCAAATAATAACTAAAACTTAAATTAAAAATTTAAAAAACCCCCGACACAAAATTCTTCCATCCCCACTTTAACCCACCATAACTCTTAAACGGCTCAATCGATTTTTATAAAACATAGCTAAGAACACTCTCGACTAAGTCTCCTTTCATCCAAAAAAACTAAACTGAAATCGGTTCAGTGGTTCGGGCGCTATGATGCCACAGACAGACAGATCGACTTGTAGGACTTACACCCTATTTAAATACTGGCCCCTACTATACCCAGACCCATACTAATAGCATGAAATAAGAAATCAGAAATCGTTTATTGCAACACTAAGTACAAATATGTTCTTAAGAGTAAATATTAGTTCCAATAGTGGACCCACAACGGGCGTGCAATATTTAAAAGTTATGTTATAACTAGGCTAGACATAGCTGCTAGCCGGCTAGCCGATATACCTACCTCTGAGCAGTGCTGCACTTTCAAAATGCCTGCACCAGGGTGCCGCAAATTTTGGCCCCGATGCCAGGGCAATAGAATACGGCATCGGTATGGTATCCCCTGCTTGTAGTAAGAGCCTACTAAAAGGGTATATCTGAGCTCGTGGAAATGAGAGATCTCTTGCCATTTACATAAATGGGCCCGGGGAGGACGACAACGATGTGTGGCCAAATTGTCGTAGAGAACCGTCAAGCTTTTAGAAGTTAAATAAAGTACTAGAAGCTCCGGTGCGTTTCCCGGGAGAACCCAGAGCTCCCAAGAGTGCATAAAGGCAGGCCATCAAGGGTTTTTGTAGGTGCAATCCCACATAACCCGGCTGCACTCCAAAGCAGTCGGGTATAGCTTGCAAAGCTTTCCCTCTCGTAAATAGCTAATATAAATTAAAAATTTAAAAAACCCCCGACACATTGACACCCATTTTGGGCACATTTGTAGAATTTTGGTTCTTCCATCCCCACTTTAACCCACCATAACTCTTAAAAGGCTCAATCGATTTTTATAAAACATAGCTAAGAACACTCTCGATTAAGTCTCCTTTCATCAAAAAAAACTAAACTGAAATCGGTTCAGTGGTTCGGGCGCTATGATGCCACAGACAGACAGACAGACACACAGACAGACAAACAGACACGTCAAACTTATAACACCCCTCTTTTGCGTCGGGGGTTAAAAAACGTGCAGCTGATTTTCAGCGTACAGAATACAGTAAAGTGTCAACTGAAGAAGCCAACAGGGTATTTACGAAACGATTTCACTCGGGCGAGTAACTTGAGCGCGCGCACGGTCGAGCGGAGCCTGCGGTCGGCGCACACACGCGCACTCACTGCGTATCGGTTACACTTGTGGGATTTTACTAAATCAAGTCTTATTAAATCATTTTTTTGTACAAAATACCTCATTTATCTATATACTTAATAATCGGCCAAGTACGAGTCGGGCTCGCGCACGGAGGGTTCCGTACTGCATGGTTCCCCCCTTAATATTGATCTTACGGAAGACCAACTTGACAAACTAGAGCGCCTCCAAAATTACTGTATAAGATTTATCTTTGGGCTATGTAAATATGATCATATATCTGAATTTCGCGCAAAGCTCAAGTGGCTTCCTGTTCGCCTTCGTCGGAATGCTCACATCCTCTCCCTCCTTTATAATATTCTATTTAACCCTTCTACCCCTACCTATCTTAAAGAGCGTTTTTGTTATTGGCATACATCCCACACTATCCCTCTTCGGTCTAAAGACAACCTCATCCTGATGACTCCTTCTGCTCGAACTACTTTTTATGGCAAATCCTTTTCATTCCAAGCAGTCCAATTATGGAATCCTCTACCCATTTCCATTAAACGGGCCCCGTCCGTAATTGTTTTTAAAGAGGAGGTAAAAAAATTATATCTGTCGCAATCTTCAAATAGTTCTTAGTTTTTGGGTGTTTTATTAATTTCTGTAGTTTGCTCATTATTGTATTTGTTTACTTATACGAGTACATTGGTTATATGTGTATGTTAGAAGTTAAAAGTATTTATTAGTTTATTTTATTATATTATTTATTTATGTATTAGTATTTATAATATTTGTATGTATATGTCTATTGTATAATTCTTTTTTATTTTTAAAGTGTCCTCTAAATTAGCACACCTCGTCGTTTTTTCTTTTGTACCATCTCTCTCCATCCTAAGGTTGCCTGGAAGAAATCACTTTCAGTGATAAGGCCGCCGGTTGCTTCACATATTGTAGCATCTAATTTTCTCTATTTTTCTGTTTTATGTGTGTGTGAATCAATAAAGAGTTTATCTATCTATCTATCTAATATATTTTAACTATTTATTTTAGAGAAAATTTACAACTTAATATTCTGTGAATATTTCAAGCACCTTCCTGTTGCCGTTGTTAACATCGAGCAAAAATCACGTTTCTTGTATGGAAGCCCCCTTAAATATTTATTTTACTTTAATTTTATTATTTATTATTAAAGTAAATATACAACTAAATATTCTGTGAAAATTTCAAGCATCTACCTATTACCATCCTTACTAATATTATAAATCCGAAAAGTTTGTTGGTTTGTTGGTTTGTTACTCTTTCACGCACCAACGGAGCAACGGATTGACTTGATTTTTGGCATGGACATAGTTTAAAAGGCGGAAGGAGCTTTAGGATACTTTTTATCCCGAAAAATTGCATAGTTCCTGTAGGACAGGACAAAAACCATCGAAAGCGAAACTGTCGCCACTATCACAAAGACGCTAAGTGATTACTTCCTCTATGACGCTAATATGGACTAACGAAACGTCACAGCCAAACGTAATTAGATGACAGCTGACATTGTCTGCAGACTTTTATAAATCACAAGTAGCATGACAAGGGGACAAATTGTTTTTCCACGATTATATCCCCTTGAAGAGGAAATAAAGTATGGATTGAAAATGACAACTGACATTAAAATTGGATAAAATGTTTTTTTCCCTCTGCATGCTACATGTTACTATGACGTTTAATACCTGGCCGTCATTTTGTCTGACATTAAAAATATTTTTAAATCTTCTATCATTAGAGGTTTAACATGTTTCTTTATTATACCTTTATGGTACAGAATCATCATACTTTAATATTATCAATCCGAAAAGTTTGTTGGTTTGTTCCTCTTTGACGCAGCAACGGAGCAAAAGATTGATCTGATTTTTGGTATGGATACCTATGGTTTAAAAGACAGAAAGTAATAATAGGATACTTTTTTATCTCGAGAAAATTCGTGATTCCCATGGGATAGGACAATAACTGTTTCTCAGCAATGGAGCAACGGATTGACTTGATATTTGGGGTGGGCATAGTTTGGAAGACGGAAAGTGACATAGGATACTTTCCATCCCAAAAAATTGTGGTTCCCGTAGGACTTAACAATACATTTTTCTCAACAACGGAGCAACTTGCCTTGGCTTATTGCATGAATATAGTTTGAAAGACGAAAAGTGACATAGGCCACTTTTTATCGCAAAAACTTTAACAGTTCCCGTAGGATAGGACAAAAACTAAGTGAGCGGGCTGTGGTAGCAGCCGTCTAAGCGCCAGAAATAATCTGTCATGGCAAGATTAGGACGTTCCTACATTTTTCGCACTCCTTCGCGGCACTCAACAGAGCTAGCTCAGACTCGGGCTCCATAACGGAGCTTGCGCTCTCGCCATAATGACGAAGTGTTTCGGAGCACAAGACACATCGTCATCCACCAATCGGGACTAACCAGTACTGAACGTCAGACAGCATTCCAACGCCCTGGTCCCAGTGCAGGGGGTCAGTCATAGTAGCCCAGCGCCTGCCTCTTCAACTGCAGAGGGCAGTGACAACGGCCATCGCGATACCGACACCTCTCTTCCCCTGCAGCCCCACTGCGTCTGCCAACACGTTGACGGCCTAGCGGAAGGTAGGGTAGGTGGCGGCACCCACACCACCAGTTCCATATATCCCACCGCGGCCCCTAATCCTCGGCTGTCATATCCAGTCCAGGAAGCAGCCTTGCTTTATGAAACTGAGAAAGGTTATTCCCAGCAAGTAACTGGAGATAGAGAGACAGAAAAGAAGCCACGCCCAGCGCAGCAGGAGGAGCTGGAGTTCATATGCTTGGCAGACGGAGCAGCACTAGAGCAAAATCTTAACCGAGAAATTAACATATTTACAGACGGCAGCAAAATTAAAGGGAAAGTTGGGGCGGCATTATCCATTTGGGATGATGCCTCTGAGATCAGTACCCGCAAGCTGAAATTGGCCGATTGGTGCTCCGTGTACCAGGCCGAGTTATTGGCACTTCTTGAGGCTACCGAAAAAGCAAAATCTTTTGTGAATCCAGGTCTGCACTGGAAACGGTAGTTGGCGTATCTTCCCTCCATCCCTTAGCAGTAAATTCAAAGCTAACATAAAGTTACTACACGCACAAAATAAAATAGTGAAACTTTATTGGATTAAAGCGCACGCGGGGATGGAGGGAAATGAGAGAGCGGACCAGCTAGCAAAGGAAGCAGCACTGCACTCGAAGTGCAGACCTATTTACGATAACTGCCCCGTTTCATTCGTCAAGCGAGAAATCCGAAAGGACTCTCTTGACGAGTGGAACCGGCGGTATCAGGATGGACACACAGCGGCGGTAACCAAAACATATTTTCCGGATGCAAGGGCGGCATACAAGATCGTAAGAGAAATAGCACCAGTGGGAATCATAACTCAAGTGCTGACGGGGCATGGTGAGTTTTCCCAATACTTCCATCGATTTGAGGGAAAGCCGATCGTGCATCTGTGAACCCACAAAAGAGGAGACTCCACTGCACATAATCTTGGAATGCCCAGTTTATTTGTAAAAAAGCAATAATTAGGAACAAGTGGGTATAAACTTTGCTGTACCATTGTAATGTTTATTATAACTGCAAACAGCCAAAAACATTGAAATATAGGTATAGTTTTTATTCATTTGTAATTAAGACCCCTGATCATGTCAGGGATATATCGCGATATAATAAAAAAAAAATCCTCGGATGCAGCGTCGCAAGAGCGGCACTGAAGCCCGCCTAAGTTGCGACACTCCTCATAATGCATGCAACCTACCGGCCATCCTCTCAGCTGCTTTAGTTAAAAGCGGCTGAACCTCGAGTGCCAGCCTCTAAGCTTCCTTGGGGGAAAAGACCCAAATAAGAGGGATACTTCGAGCGCCGCCTTTTTAGCTGCCTCAGACCTTCCCCACGACAAGGCGAGAATACCATGGGGTGATTGTAGGTTGTATATACACTCCAACCGTAACTTAACCAACAAAAGCATTCCTCTAAGGTGTTTTGATATTTATCGGTTAGGTTAGGTTTCGCAGCCGACATAACCATAAGCCAAAATCAAAATATAACGCGGGCGAAGCCGCGGGTAAAAGCTAGTTATTAATATAGAGCAAAAACGGCTAAAAAATCAGGTTTGTTGCATGGTAGCCCCCCTTATTTATTAATTTTATTCTGTTTTTAGTGTTTGTTGTTATAGCGGCTACAAAAATACATCATTTGTGAAAATTTCAGCTTTCTAGCTATAACGGCTCATGAGATACAGCCTGGAGACATACTCGTACAGACAGATACACGGACAGCGGAGTCTTAGTAATAGTGTCCCGTTTTTACCCTTTGGGTACGGAACCCTAAAAATGAATCGTGGTTGTTAGTCTCACTAAAACTCGAGAACGACTGAACCGATTTTGGTCTTGAAATATTTGTGGAAGTTAACAGATGGCTTAAACGGAGAAAGAAAATGGGAGAAAAATATAATATAGTAAAAACGTGAATTTAATTTCTCGATTCAAAATGTTCCTGCGTGTAAAAGTTGTCATTAACAGTTGTCAGATGGTGAGATTAAGTTCACCGGGTCAGCTAGTTAAAAATGAAAATTGTTGCCAGCCCCTTCTCCACCGGTCTCATTGAAGATCCATAAGGGAGGCTTCTGTCCAGTTGCGGACGTCCTATGGCTGATGGATGGTTGTATAAATGATTTACAGTTTTCCAGGTTGGTCCCATCGTAAAAGTTGTAGACTTTGATCGATTTTGGCAGCTATCTCAATCGCGTTTTCGGACGTTTTGGACGCTATAAAATTACAGGGAGAAGTTTTCGGAAACAATAAAATACAACGTAGCGTATCAAATTAAAAGTTATTAAAACACAATGTTTTGGAAACATATTATACAATATATTGTATTTATTAATTTCAATTTTATGTTTAGTAATTTTCTGTCGTCTAAAACTAAAATATACTCAAGTGAGATAGAAACCGATCTGTACGATTATCACCCCCTTAATATTCAACGACAAAGAACAAATGTAATCGTATTGCCACTAACAGCAATCATATACGTTTTTCATCTACTTAATGCTCTTAGCATTCATCGGTGTGAGAGCGCACGTTAATTTACTTATGAATAGTAAACAAGCGAGCGTAGCTTTAATAGCTTGTTTTTGCTACCTACACTATGATTATTTCTTATAAAACGGTTGTTTCTTGCCATTATTCAGTGTTTTACAAAGTGACTGCTCTGACTTATCTGGTTTTTGCCTCGGCTTGGAATCGGTTTCCACGTCATTAGATACGTATACAGATACGGGTTAGGGCGACGATACACGATCGCCTGTAACAGAACATTGAGTTGTATGTTGTTCGCTGAAAATCTGTTGCATAAAATTTCATTAAATGAGCCATAAATCATTAAATGTGCCATAAATCGTAAACGGTAAGTTTTACAAACAAGTTTACTGGCAACAAAAGATTCGTAATTTTATTCTCTACAATAATAATCTTAATTACTTTTGCCTTTAAGTGCATAGTTTCTGATATATCGGCCAAAAACGTTTTTTTAAGATGGCGCTTGAAGCTCCACCTGGATCTGTCAGCATTTTGTGATTTTATGCTCAGTAAGTGAACCTGAACTTTATTAAAAAAATAATTTGGATCGGAAAAAATTTAGTTCAAAATTGACCAAAAAACGTCCATTTTTCCTGTACTATTTGTGGATTACATACTCGTAGCAGTTTCTGTGCGTTTACGAAGGCATGTTGCAGTGATCTAGGCTTCAGATTTCCATAATTTAGGCTATACTATTTCTTTGTTCCTTAATTTGATGGATTTCTCCTAAACTTAAGTGTATATTATTGTTAGCTGCTGGGCCAAAGTGTCCCGACAGCATTACTTATATGTATGGCGTGGATAGTTAGAAAAAAAACACAGTTTTTTTTCCGATCCGCTTCTGAATTGTTAGCTACTGGGCCAAAGTGTCCCGACAGCATCACTGAAATTCTAGTAGGGCACTAAAGTGACACATCATTCGACAATAATACGGACCTCCAATATCTCGGCAAATATTATAAAGTTCAAAGTACTTACCAGGCTTATTCCAACCACCGGTTATAGTCCTTCGGAACACTCGTCTCACCTCCGCTGTCACTCACTATCTGCCCCGCGCTCCCGTCGCGTCGCCGACCGCATCGCATCTCCATCTACCCTCTCTCTGCGCGTTCCCCGCCGTCGCAATACCGATGTGTATTGCGACTACCTTCTTTAGTAAAAACTGCCTTAGCTATGCTAACATTATATTGTTACAATGCCAGAAAATTTGTATTTTTTTTAAATAGGTACCTAAGTAAACTATTTATTCCATAATTTTTTGATCGACATAATTGTAACGTTCGTAAATGAGCCTAACATTACAAACGAACGCTCAAGTTTATCTTATCTCTCTTAGCGTTTACTACCTATTCATTGTTCAGTCTCATACGGTTTGCATGCGATGCGTTTCATCCGTCAAATGAGAGTTTTTTATGAAACATAGTTATTTTTCCAGGTCGTTGTGCAATGAGTTTTCCATGTCTTCACTTTATGGAAGCTGTCGTGCTTGGTTACCTTTTAATTAGATTTCTAGATTAAGGTTACGATATGTTTCTTTCTAATAGAGTTATAAAGAGCGCTATTGCTAGAACTTTGTATATGTGTACTAGCGGTCCCGGTGAACTTAATCTCACCATCTGTCAAGTGTCAATGACAATGTACATGCCGGAAAATTTTGAATGGGAAAATGGAATCCATGTTGTTGTTATTTTTCTCGCAACTATTATAAAATTTCTCACCGTTTAAACCTTCCCTTAACTTTCACAAATATTTCAAGACCAAAATTTGCCAAATCGGTTCAGCCGTTCTCGAGTTTTAGCGAGACTAACAACCACGATTCATTTATATATATATATATATATATATATATATATAGAAAGATAGAAGATTGTGATCAAGTGAATAAATGGCACAAAGTAAAAGGCTAAAAATATTGGTCAAAATAGGATTAGAAGAGAAATGGCGCGACAATCTTGACACCTTCATAGATAAAAACTGTTGCAGTGCAGCTCAAAACCTCTAAAATTTGAAGAGTAGGGAGAAGCCTTTGACCAGCAGTAAGCTCGACTGGCTAAAGCAGCAACAAGAAGGTTTAGATAATATGATGTCGCAGGCCGCGTTTATCCCCCGTGGCTCTACTGCTGGCTCAACTAGTAGTGCTAAAGAAAATTTCTCTCTCCTGTGGCACTACCAATTTTCTATAGCTGCTTAGTCTATAAAATCTAATTACCCGTGAACTTGGTCATTAACCGTGACACTACTGAATTTAGGAGGTCGAAAAATTTGTAACTTAAATTAATATATATTTTTTAGTATTATAATTGACAGATGTCAAAACGACAGCTGTGGCACTACTAGTAGTGTCACGGGAAAGTAAAATTTCCCTTCGCTCTACTAGTTGAGCCACGGGGGATAAACGACAGGCCGATGTATCTATGAATATGAACTAGACTCACACGTCCTAAACCACCTTGTAGGTCGGGAATTAAAACCATAAATATATGTATGTTTATAGTAGTAAAATAAATTAACTAGCAAATATAATATATAAGCCCTACACAATCATACATTCTTTTACCTAGTAACCTTGCCACTGCAAAATCTCAAAAACCTTTCACTCCAAAAAAAAATCTGAAGGTTTCTTTTTAAATGCGAATAAATTCGACGAGCGAGGTCGTTTACCATAAGGCGATTTGGTAGTCGAAGAAAAAACACGCAAACTAAGAAGCTTCCTATTCATTCTACTTTTGAATAGCAGCTTTGCCCGAGTCTGTCTTCCCGCTAAAGTACAATGTAGGTGTCTTCAAATCCCGAGTAAATAGGTATCTTTTAGGTAAGCGTGTTACATCCTAGACCGCATATCTGCTTAACATCGGTCAGTGTGTGTTCAAACGCAAACCTATACGAAATAAAAAAAAAGCTTCAAATCACATCTTTCCGCAAAGAAGAAAGCAGTTATGAATTGCAAATAAAGTCAAGTAGATACTAAACAAATATTCATCCGATCCCACATCAAAACGATTCAGTTTCACACACAAACACAGCACCGTTCCCCACAAGAATTATGTCGGTTTAAACGCAACAATTATAATTGATAACGATTCTCATTAACACAATTATATTAAATGGAGTGAATGTATTTCCCGCTTGGAAACAATAACGATTATTATCTGATGCCAGCATCTGCGAACAATGACACCGCGTTTTGTTGAGGTGCCCATGAATATCTAAATAACCGTGACTTTACGCGACTGCGCAAACGAGAGCTGTTTTTGCTCGTGGAGAAAAAGTACTCAAAATGTATCGACTTGATTTTTAACGATTTTTTGGCATGGATATAGTTTAAAAAAATCAGCTGTTCCATACGAAATTGCAACTCGAAATTGACAAAATGTGTGAAACAGCTATTTTTTCCTCGAATTCTAGATTGGCTCCATACTCCGAGCAAATATCTACAGAGCCACATTCCCTAAGTGAAAGTAGTAAAAAAAATCCGAGCGCCGTCATATAATACATACTGACTTAGATTTTTACATTAAATAAGTCACAATGACCCATTTTCTTTGATCTCGACGTTATTCTAATTAGTGCTTGAAACCGAGCACTTTGCTTGCACACGACTAACTAAAAATCCTGCCCACTACGTAGCTTTGGCAAAGTTTTGGCTCGGACACTTTTTTTGCACGATTATGACTCTATAGATATTTGCTAGAAGGTACCATAGTAAAAATTGTTCATAATAATGGTCTGAATCACCTTCTTTCAGGTTAGTACACCGGTTCTAGATAATTAAGCCTGTATTGTATGCGCACTGCGCAGCGTTGATGACTAATGGGGTAGCAAGTCCTCAAATGGAGATCAAGACAGCAAGAGACAAACTGATTCTAATCGGTTCTAATAGGAAACTATAGGCCTACGCTGAGCAGTAAAAGTTGTCATGGCTGAAATTATGATGGCAATAAGAAAAGAATTCACGAGAAAATCTTTGGTAATATACCGCCACTTGATATTACGAGTACGTAAACCAGAAGTGAGAACAATTTTACTAATATTACATGCAAAAGGAATTCGAGACACAAAAGACAATACACGGCATAAAGAGAACAATGTAGTTGCCTATATTTCATAATCGATTATAAAAATCGGCCAAGCACGAGTCGGATTCGCGCACGGAGGGTTCCGTACTGTATGGGAGCCCCCCTTAAATATTAAATAAGAAGTTAATATAAAACTAAATATTCTGTGAAAATTTCAAGCATCTACCTGTTACTATTATTAATAGAGTGCGAAAAACGTCTAAAAAATCAGGTTTGTTGTATGGGAGCCCCCCTTAAATATATATTTTATTCTCTTTTTAGTATTTGTTGTTATAGCGGCAACAGAAATACATCATCTGTGAAAATTTCAGCTGCCTAGCTATCATGGTTCATGAGATACGGTGACAGACAGACAGACAGACAGACAGACAGACAGACAGACAGACAGACGGACGGACAGACGGACATCGAAGTCTTAGTAATAGGGTCCCGTTTTTCCCTTTGGGTACGGAACCCTAAAAAGGAAAATACAAGTTTTTTTTGTGTACATTAACAAAGTATGTAGGTATTTTTATTTAATTTCAGAAAATTTTTTCAGTCGTCTATTCGTTTAAATTTTACACAGGGTCATAAGTATTAAACGCAAAACCTTATAAGGGCGGGTCTAGTGACGTACATGTAGTAGTAAAGTACATGGTAGACAAACAACTTTTGTACCTACTACGACTTTTGAAAATTCGCAAAACAAAATTCGTTTCTGCATACATTTTGCCGCGCGTTGACGAACTTTGAATGAAAAACCTGATTTATTATTCGTCGTCCCAAAAGTCCTAGAACAAAATGTTGTTTGTCTAGATGAACTAGAAGGTTTTGCGTTTAATACATGCATAGGACCATGTATGAAAATGCCTTTATATGAAGGTGTAAAATTAATTTAACGAACAAAATATGTATTGCATTGCGAAAAACACATTACGTGAAACACATAATTTACGTTACCCATATTTAACCTTTAGTGTATACTTGGTATTCCTGTAGTCTGCCACGATTTGTCATCAATATCCACAGCCTCTTCTATCTCACAACTATGTAAAGGCCTCCATAGGAATATACTCCTAATCCTCCTCCTGGCTGGCACATGCGTCACACTCGTGATCGGGTGCTGCATGCGGGTCGCCGGTTTGCTCGCGGCATTTACGCAATGCACTGAAACTACTAACTTAGACTAAAATTTAAACTAACCCATCTCTATTGTACAGTCGCATTCTATAAATTGTAACTTAGTTAACAAAGGGCACAGACCCTGGAGTCTGTGGATCATTAATTTAAATTTAAAAAAAAAAAAAAATATACTCCTAATAAGTATGTTTATTTTTATTGTATGTATTATTATAAGTATTTATGTATGGCTATTATTATGTAGTTTATTATATTGTTGATTAGGAATTTGTAGTAACTTTCTTCATTACTTTACTTTTTTTTTACGTTTACACCGTCCTTGTCGTCTTTATGTTTCCTTGCATCCAAGAGAGGTTGTCTGGAAGAAATCGCTTTTAGCAATAAGACCGCCTTGTGTGCCTTTTCTGTCTTTGTTTCTTTTGTTATGTTTTCTTGTTGGTGTCAATACGTACGTTCGTATAGGCCGGGTGGCTAGCCCTGGTGTCAGAGTTTTTAGGCCGCCTGAAGGCCTCTGACATGGTCTCGACTCTAAACGGTTAAAACAACCGGGGCCTACAATTTAACGTGTCATCCGAGCCACGGTAGCGCTCAGTTGGATAATGCCACCCGCGGTCTCCCATCCAAGTACTGACCGTGCGGAACGTTGCTTAATTTCGGTGATCGCTGACAATCACCTAGTCAAACTACGCTACGAGCGCTACGGTGTCAATAAAGTGTTGTTGTATTGTATTGTATTGTATTCCTTATAGGAATCAAAGTTCTTGGCGGCTGTGATGTTAGCTGTGGATTACCCAATCCTGACTACAGCTGCGCGAGAATTGCTGCGCGAGAATTGGTTTTCGCGCAGCCTGTACAACACGGTCACAATATCTGTGCACCTGACTTCGTGACGTCATATCGAATTATCGGGACGTATATACATTACCGGGACGTCTAGTATACCGTCCGGACGTAAATTATTATCGGGACGTGTATCGGCAACGAAGATGCTAACCGTACTGTCGCACCGGGGAGTGCGCGGAGAGGTGACAGGGGAAGCGGGAGAGGCGCCGCATTCCAGCGAGGTGCACAGATATTCTGACCGGGTTATAGTAGCTAATTTCACAGCCGATACAAGTTACTGTCCCGTATTATGCCATCTGTCTCAGCTCAGTCTTACGAGGACCCCAGATTTTGTAAGTCAGATTGTAAATGAAAGCGCTAGAAGGCAAACGAGAACTGTGGGACCAAACCTGAAATTGCAGGTTTTTGTTTATCAAGAAAAAACCTTACAGATAATCAATCTAAAGCGAATTCCGTGATTTAAAAAATCGTTTGAGTGACGGGACGAATACTACGCTACGTCACATATGTTCATGACAGTCAAACCACCTAGAGTTTTCTCATGAAGACAGAAATTCCTAGAGAAAAATAGAAAAGTTGTTTTGCGAAGGGCAGACTTACCAGGCAGATAACAGAATTCAGATGCAGGTTAGTATAGTAGAGGTGGATACATATTGGCCACTATGAACACGTTTACTATGATGCCAACCTCAAAATCGCGAAGAAAAACAGCATAAGCACCTACGTTTCGTCGAGAGTCGAAGAACTATTTTTTGACCGCCGAAACGGAGGAGGTACTAAAATCGACGCGTATATTTTTTTTCGATAATTCTTGATAGCCATTTTTGATAAATTAAAAATAATGTGAAAAATGCTACATCGATCCGTTCGAAATATTCGCGAAATCTGTACACGGTTGAAGTCGGTCATGCATGCAATTTTTTGCGAAAAATAATTATTGTATAGAACATGATCATTTATAACCTTGTCCTAACACTACCTGAATGATGGTAAACGCGCGCTTTTAGCCGAGTTCCCACGCCTCAGCTACTGTTAGCTTAACCGCCTGTAAGCGTCGCCATAATACTTAAAAATTAAAAGTTATTGTTTTATGAAAACGTGTGAGAATGTTTAATTAAATAAGTGGGATGGACGGAACTTAGCGTCGCGTCGTCAACGAAAGTGACGACACACTGACTTAATAATAGGATTATTTGTAAACCTCTGGTTCACAGAGTTGCGCAATGATTGCATACGCTATGGTGCTAAAGAGTTACTTAATTAAGAGATTTAATTTGATTTTAATAGATTTTTCTGTGTCTAGTGAAGTCTACGAAGTAGGTGCGTGATTTTCTTGTTAACATGAACGTAGCGCTCTTAATACAAATAAGCGCTCATAGCGTAGTTTAACGTGGTGTTTGTCAGCGATCATCCAAGTTCAGCAACGTTAGGCACGGTCAGTTTTCGGATGGGTGACCGCGGATGGCATTTCCAGCTAAGCGCTAAGCTCGGATGATACGTTAAATTGTAGGCCCTTGTTGTATTCAACGTTTAGCCATGCCAGAGGCCTTCAGGCGGCTAAAAAACTCTGACTCCAGGGCTAGCCACCCGGCCTATACGAACTTGCTTGTTACGGATAAACGGTAAGTATGTATTTGAATGTCAAATTATTCTTTTATAGTAAGTAAGTAGTAAGTAGATACCGGTACGTAGGGACTTACGTACCGAAGCCCTAAAGAAAGGAAATAATTTCACTAAATAATAAATCGGTTTTTGTCGGTAGTAAAACTAGTACCTTTGTTCAACAATTCTTTTACACATAGTTTATATATTTTAGAAGGATAGCCCAAGGGCTATCTCGTGTGAAAGTCTTTAGCCAATGAAAAAATAATAATGACCCGTCGGGAGCACAAACAAAAATTAGTTCCGAATTTAACTCACATCCTGAACTCATCGAGAATTCGTTTCGTCGCATACACGCCCTCTTGCGGCGTCATGTGCCTTCACTCATTAATGAGTTGTTTCGCAGCAAAAAATATGTTCTACACATAGAAGAAAGAAAGAAAGCGGAAGCGCTCTATAGTCGAAAATATGGAGGCAAGATCACCGCATAATGGCGTTTAAAACGCATTGAACACACAGAGCTATTACAACTGGATAGACAGCACTGTTGTCGCTTGACGCAATTCTCAACCACAAAAATGTATGGAAAATCTTGCCCAGAGCTGTCAAAACTGTCAAATATAAATTGGAATTTGACACTACTGAGAGAAAAACACGGCAACTAGTCACTGAATCGAGATATTTTTCATGTCTCTTTCTAAAGCATACCATATTAAATAATTGCATCTCATTCTTTTCTCGGTCGACCACATTATCCCTCTGGTATATCTGTTTTTGAAACTGTGTGTAAATAACTACATAACCTAACATTTGAAAGATATTTCAAATCGGAGCTTTGTACTCTCGTACGACGAACTTAGCATAGGGCGGACCAAACATCTTTGCGTCAGTGAAGTTAGTTACAAGCTGCGCACATCCCTTCTCTTGCGCCCCTAGAGTATGTGCAAAAAGAGTACCGTCGTCGTGGCTTTACGGTGAACGAACAAGAACATTTTAATCAGCAGCCAAGGTACCGACTATACTTGGTAGACGCGAGTAGTAAGAGTACTGTTGAAAACCGAATTGGTGTCTACCAAGTATCAAACACTTTTAGTTGTACTGGCAATGACAGAGCAGTATTGTCAACGTAACAAAATTAGTAAAATGACACACGGGCGACCTCACCTACGACTCTTCTCTTTTTGCACAAACTCTAGCATATGAGTATATTGCTACTGCGTAACCACTCGCCACGTGTTCACAACTTCACAGCCTCCAAGTTTGCATCGTATCTGCCTATAAACAGATCTATGGTCCGACACAATACGGCGCATGACTGGCTGTTCTCCGATCAATTATTAATAAAAAAGCGGGCCGCTGCATTGAAAGGGCGATTAGCTCAATATTTATATGGAATATTCGGTATCAACGGCTCTTTGTGCTCATAATTCGGTAGGTCGTGACGCGGCGCGTTTGATTCGCCGCCCAACGCATAGAGCAACTGTTCTAGATGTGACCCGGGCTTGGGGTGATGTAGCTTTGGAGGTGACATTGCATAGACAAGGGTGAAAGGGTTCATTTATAGAGATATAATAAGCTAAACTAGCACGGTCTATTAATGTGATCTGAGGGCTAACTACGAAACAAAACGTGTTGTACTTCTTCATATCGATCCTTTTTTTAGGTCTCATCTTTATAATAATTATCATAAGTAGCCACTTATCAACCTTAAGACTCCCACTTCTAGACCAAAGTTTTCAATGTGGTTATATGATATCACATGATCAGTTCTAGAGAATTGTGGATACAAACAAGGTTGCCTATGAATTTTAAAACCAAAGTGGAAGTCGTTGCTAGTTACAGCACGACTGTACAGGATTATTTCTAATCAATTAGCATCCTTTTAGGGGTTTATTCTGTACATCAAAACTAACAAAATTTGTTCTGCGACTTTTATTAAAACTAAAAAAAAATCAGCTGTTCCATACATTTTGTCGATGGTGAACGATATTTTTCTATAGAACATCAACTTTTTTTGAGAATAAATAAAAGTCGTTGAGCAAAAGTTGTTGGTTTTGATGTACAGAATAAGCCCCTAAAAGGATGCTAATTGGTTAGAAATAACCCTGTGTAAGTTTTTAGAAAATGTACCTACCCAACTCTAGTTGGGTAGGTACATTTTCGCTTATAAGAAAACGCACGATTTCTTCTTAGAAGGCTCTCACCTATAGGCAAATGCCTTCCAGTTCCGATAGTATCTCGCTGGTAGCGGTGAGGCGGGTGGCCGAGGCTCATTGTACTACCGAATTGACTCGCCGCCTTTGTACCTCGCCGTGAAAGAAGCCACTGCGTTTTATTCAATCTGATACCACTACGGGGCTGCAATTAGGATATCATTTGGGGGCTCTATCTTTACAAGAAATAAGAGAGCATCGCTCGCGCAAGTTATAATATACAAGCTATGGAACGTACTACTTCATCATTTTTACCCTTTCCCCCGGTCGGTGACCACCCGTAGTCTGATAATATGTCAGATCAAGATACCAGTGGGATAATATGGCAGATCAAAAAAATCTGAAAGAGATGCATTGATTTAATGTGGCACGAGTTAGAAAGAGACATGAAAAATATCTCTATTCGGTGGCTGATGTCGGATATTTCGTAGTGTAACGTCAAATTCTCGTTAAATTTTAATAAACAGGTTTTGGCTACTCTAGGCCAGATTTTCCATATTTTTTTTGGTTGAGAATTGCCTCAAGTGACAACAGCGTTAACTCTCTGGAATCTGGGCCAGTAGAACATTCAAAGAGTAAATCAATTCCCTCCCCCATTCGTTTTCACGTAGTAGAAAGTACGTAGAAAATCTTTAAAAAGCGCGAGACGTCCCTAGAAGATATTGACTAGGTACAATACGTGACTAAAACAGATTATAACACGATAAACCTTACGGTTTACGTATAAGCTGTCACAAATTTAATCCGCCCTGTTACCCCGTCCTTGCGCCAGCCCTGCACAACTGAGTACGTTTCCTAGAACATCAATCACAAAGGCGCGAATAAGTGCCGAATTATCGCATTGAAAGGAATTAATGTACTCTATTGTGACGCCTTGTCGCATATCGAATGGAAATTGAGTTTCGAGATGTTTTCGTAATTTAATTATACTTGATTATTGTCCGTAATTCAATAATTATTTAATTTTGTAGACAACATCGATTTTTGGTTGACTTTCTAATGTTATGTAATATTAAATGTATATTTTAGAATGTAAGATGGTATGATTTATGATATGATAGCTTAAACTGTTTTTTTAAACAGTTTCATTTGTAATTCATTGATCATTTGATGGACAATTAAGATCACAGAATCTTTGAACCGATACTAAAACTTTTTAACTAAGTAAAACACAGGTGTTACTCACGTTTGATTTTTAGTAGGATACTAGTTTCGATCGCATTTGGCGATCTTTCTCAAGGTCGGAGTATTAGCTCGCGGGCTCGTCTCGCATAGCACTGCTATAGTAGTATCCTACTAAAAATCAAACGTGAGTAACACCTGTGTTTTACTTAGTTAAAATGTACGAAAACCACGTTAGTTTCCATAGTGAGATACGAAAACTTCTTCCAAACCACGAAACTAGAGCCAACAAATTATAAAATCGATACTCACAGCCACTATTAACGCAGACAGAGCATTCACACACCGATTACCAATACATAAAGGCGGTTGGAACAATTTTTCAGCAGCTGATGGTAATGAAGCGGCATTTTCACGAGCTTTGGCGCCGGCCGGCATGCAAATCGCACGCTAATGACGCGGAGCCGCCAAACTAAAGCGTGCCACAATACGCAGATTGTTATTCATAGGTAAATTCGGTTATGTTTGGGTCGTGGTGTTTGAATTTGACTGGCAGCGTAGGCAAATCGACAGGCGACCCGATGATAGTAATACGCGGTGGGTAAGCTTAAACTTATCTTCTTTAACATTATACTACTGAAATAATAATAATGTTTGTATTGTAAGCAGGAATGTACACAGACGCGTCACCGGAAAAAACTCAGTAGAAACTGCACCCTGAGCTCCGCGAAGAGTCAGCGGCAACCCCTACGGTATAAGCGATAAAAATTGAAAACTTTTTAAAATCCATATTTTGTTTACGTTTTTAGCGAATACGCAGACAAAATCGTATAAGAAACTATTATTATACAGTAATCTTATTGTTTGGGTAGGCTAGACGGTTTTAAAACTTTATGCGTTTATACCTACTCTTACAAATACAATGATAGACGATAACGAATTATTTGCTCACATTTTCTATAGTCATTCTTAAAGTGGAATATCTTGTGACCGCCTATCTTACCTAGCAGCCTGTTTCTAGCGTCTTTAGAAACAGAAGAGAAAAGAAGTGACTCTTTTTGCAAACCATTATTCCGACGATACATGTTAATGTATTAAGTTCATTAGTGAACCACCTCCACTGCCTCGCGTTCTCAATAACTTTAGATTACCGCGTCACAATCAACCCATACCGCCTTAGAAGCCCTCAGACTTATCAACATCATTATGGTAGCTATAGGACATCCACAGCTGGATATAGACCTCCTTTATAGATCTACAGATCACTAATAAGATGGTGGAAAGGATCTGTATCCAGGGAGATCCTGCGGTCTTAGTAAAGTCATCTTTCTATCTTGTGGTTTGAACGTCTTGTGCCTACGGACGCGATTGCGGGGTACGTGGTCTCCTCTTGATAACTACTCGACCCATCGGTCGTCAATCATGTGCGCTATTGTCTTGCCTACTGCCATGTTTTTTTTAGGGTTCCGTACCCAAAGCTAGGCAGCTGAAATTTTGCATTCTGCACAGATGATGTATTTCTGTTGCCGCTGTAACAACAAATACTAAAAACAGAATAAAATAAATATTTAAGGGGGGCTCCCATAAAACAAACATATTTTTTGCCGCTTTTTGCTCCATATTAATAATGGCAACAGGTAGACGCTTTAAATGGGGCGTACGGGGTACGGAACCCTTCGTGCGCGAGTCCAACTCGCACTTGGTCAATTATATTGATTTGTTCCCAACTACACAACATAATTTAACACAATCAGACCATACAGCCACAGTACGAGTATCTTTTTCAAGGTGCTACTATCACCTCTGTGCTGACAAATAAATACAATAAAATAAAACCAGGGACACCTCATCTCTTGCAACTTGGTAATCCCTCAAACTTAATACCGCGAGAATTCAGCATGAAAGCGCTTCAATACTCTTTTAATTTGTCAATATGCAGCAATAAAAACACGGTAAATGAGACCGACAAAAACTCGTTCAGACAAAAACCGCGAGCTGGGGCAGAATTCGCAACTCATGCGGCCATAATGACGGGCGCTTGAAAAAAATTTAAATATCAAAAGGTTGGACGGGCGCGGTAATGGTTTAAAATCATTTTTCATCCGAGTCACTCGTGAGTCGAGTTGCCCGATGGAAAATTTGAAAGTCCGGAGAAAAGTCTAATTTCTATTAAAAATCGCTATTTAAAAAGAGACCCTCAAGTGGTATATTATTCAGCGAAAAATCTAACAAGATGATACATACGTATTACATAATTTGAAAGCTTGTTTTTTAAGCTTTTCAAAAATATTTAATTTATATATTTTTAGCCCGCCATTTTTCTTCATGTGTAAAAAAAATATATGAAAAATGGCAATGCCGCTTGCTAATTTTTGTGTTTTAGCAATGACAACGTACTTTTATCATTATTTTACCTGCATTTCTACCAGATTCTTCCACAATCATCTCATAATCTGCTAAAATTATATAATGTATAGAAAGTGTGCCCAGTTAAAACAATATTTCAAGGAAATCAGTAAGAATTGGGTCCAATTGATAGAGATGCTTTTGTTTTATTTATGACTGGTTGCTTAATCTTAATAGTATGTCTGGTTAGGCCACCAAACTATTGTTATTGTGAGGTGTCTTTGTACTTATTATAATGAATAACAATTTTATGGGATCAACATAAAAAAAAAAGAAAATAATCAGGACATTTTGTCGACCATTATTTGGAACAGCAAATTTTTTTCGCTTACATCAAAAATTTATTGCAAAGAAAGTTATGCATCCTATAATACCGCTAGTGGTACCCAAACACACTGTATACTGAAATTTCCAAAAAATTCTAACTTCAGCCTTAACTTAACCCCGATCCCGCAATCCTGGGAAGAGCCAAGAAATCCTTGCACATGGCAACTCTACAAGTGAGTCAGAAATATGAAAACGGTAGCCAGCGGCTCCATTAGCTGCCGTAGTTAGAATTTGGACAGACTCCATCTTTCATCTTGGAATAAAACCGACAAAAACTGTGATGATCAATTATGGAATTTTAATGAAACTATGGCTTGATATACCTACATTTTATTTATAGTTACACTGTACAATCTGTACATTACATACTCGTGTCACATACCATAAAATGGTTACTGTAAGGCACTTCATCAGAATTACATAATAGGTAAGTAACAAAAAATGCATATTGGTTTAAGGTGAAAATCTTGTTTCAAAACAGACTACATAAATACGTGGATGTGCATAAAATGGCAGTAACAGACCGAAATATGAACTGCAACCAACTAATTCTAGAGTTGCAAAAAATTTATACACTTATAACAATTTTCCACAGCTGTTTTTCTTTAATTTTTCGTATTCGTTCGACAGTAAAAATCGTTACATAATAATATTATAAAGAAAAGATGCCTTTTTGTCAGCGTATCTGCTTAGATCTTATAACTTTTAAAATACATCTTTCGGAAGGTTTTTATTTACAATTCTTCGTAGCCGGGAAAAAGCGAGACGTAGCCGCCCGTCCCGCTTAAAATATACACTTATAGTATGACCAATCTGTATCTATAATTCATAAAAAAATATGGCTTGCCAAGGTCATTTGAAAAGCATAATTCAATTAATTGAAATCTTATTATAAAACATAATCAATTTGAATCAAAGTCTTGTACACTTATACTAAAAATATAATGTAGTCATTACTTTTATGTGGTCTTCTTTTTCTTTTTGCCGGCGTGTTCAATGGGCGGCAGGCCGCTGTCGAACTCGCTGGCGGTGTGCATGGAGCTCTGCTTGTTGACCACGCGGCTGTTGAAGCCGATCTTCACTTTGGGAAACCTGGGGAAAAGTTAAAACAGCGGTCAAACTTGCACTACGCCAAAGCTTTAGCGGTATAGCGTTTGGTTGGAGTAATCAGGGACCAAAATGTTTTCAAAACCTCGGTATCAGTTACATCAGCTTTCACACAAATAACGTTTCGTTTGGCAGTTATTATTAAACAGATAGATGTAAAGATAGCAGAAGAAGAAGACATAAGCTTATCGCACCCTTCTTTTTGCGTCGTCCTGTAAAAGTATTCTTCTCTCCGCGAGTTTTACCAACCACCATTTCTGGGGTGAGTCAGTGCACCTATCCCTACTGGTAGAACTAAATCTACAAAAAGTGCATTTATAATTCCAGGGGGGATAGCTCGGTAGGGATAAGTGCACCAGCCGAAAGAATGATCCCCTACCAGGACTTTGGGGGGATTTTTTTTAGGGAAGGGCAAAAGTAGCATACGCTGAGGCGTGCCTGGACGAAAATAGAACTACTAGGTAATAGTCCGTAGATAAAAACAGAAACTAGAACTCTTAAAGGATTGCATTTGCATGACCATCTGCATCATCAGCAACGTTGTTGAAATCGTCATCCAAGCCCCTGGAACCGTTTGTTGCCCGTGGTACTACCAAATGTACTACTAGTAGGACCACGGGTACGATTTTTTTCCCATGTTCCTACCAAGCATTCTAGTAGGCAAAACACCCATGTGGGACGTTAGTGCAGGACCTATCGCCCTCTCACCTAATAAAAACAAGAGCCCGAATACAATTTGAGTTTTTTATTTTTCTTACTGATACAATACGACTCAAACTTAATGGCGACGGTGAACGCGAGGAGAGTTATTGCGCAGTAACCAAGCTTATACATGTCGGCAGAATTGAGGGGTAAGGTTGTGCGCAGCTTGTAATTAACTTCAAATAAATATTATGTAATTAATGTTCTTATAGGTCTGCGTACTTTATCTTCTACCACAACGTCGCTTACCATCAGACGATTCGGTGGTAAAGCGTGGACTTACTCGCGTTAAAAAAACTTCAAAATGCCATTAAGTTTGATTGGACCTACAAATCCATGTTTATGTAAAAGTAATTCAGCTCACCCAGGCCTTTTCTTTTCTTCTTCTTCATGCATGGTCAATCTATTCACCGGCTTCTCCTTCTTCAGATTAGGATTGGACTTGGCCCTTCGTGCCAGGGCTTCGGGCGTGTCTCGGAGGGCGAAGGCTATAGCCGCGTGCCCCAGGTAAACCAGCTTTGGTATCCAAATAAGTCATTTAACTCACCCAGGTCTCTTCTTTTCTTCTGCCTCATGCACGGTCAGTCTATTCACCGGCCTCTCCTTCTTCAGGTTTGGATCGGACTTGGCCCTCCGTGCCAGGGCTGCGGGCGTGTTTCTGAGGGCGAAGGCTTTAACTGCCCTAGGTGCAGTTTGGCGTCCAAATAGGTCAGTCAACTCACCCAGGTCTCTTCTTTTCTTCTTCCTCATGCATGGTCAGTCTATTCACCGGCCTCTCCTTCTTCAGGTTTGGATCGGACTTGGCCCTCCGTGCCAGGGCTGCGGGCGTGTTTCTGAGGGCGAAGGCTTTAACTGCCCTAGGTGCAGTTTGGCGTCCAAATAGGTCAGTCAACTCACCCAGGTCTCTTCTTTTCTTCTTCTTCGTGCACTGTCAGTCTATTCACCGGCCTCTCCCTCTTCAGATTAGGATCGGACTTGGCCCTCCGTGCCAGGGCTGCGGGCGTGTCTCGGAGAGCGAAGGCTTTGGCTGAGTGCCCCAGGTGGAGAAGTTTGGCGTCTAGATATGGACGCACTTCGCGAGGGTAGCCCGAGTAGAATCGAACCCACGATGTGTAAGCTAGATGAACAATTTTAAATAAGTTTCGTTGCCGATTTATTGCTAACGGCAGTTTTGAGCAATATGAAATCTAACTACTGACTTATTAACTACAATTACATATTGTAGTTACGATATGTAGTTATGATTACATGTTTGTAATTGTAGTTTAATGGTATGATGTTAAATTACATGTAATCATAATTACATGTAGTTAACTACTTTTAGTCGATATTAGTAACCTGTCTACATAGTAGTAGTTAACTACGTCTTTAAAAATGTTGTAGTAGAGGTTCCTCTAGTGGAAAACGGCTGCTTTTCCACCTGCAGCTTCAGTTTAAGTACTGAGTTATTAATTTTTTATTCTGTAAAATAGGTGAACGTAAAAGCACTCCTTAATGGAATAGCAACTACACTTGAAGCAAATATCTACAGAGCCACAGTCCCTAAGTGAAAGTAGTAAAAAAATCCGAGCACCGTCATACATACCGACTTAGATATTTACATTAAATAATTCACAATGACCCGTTTTCTCGAATCTCGACGTTATGTCACCTAATTAGTGCTTGTAACCGAGCACTTGGCGAGGCGTTGTAGTTGGCTTGCAATCGCCATACGACTAACTAAAAAACCTGCCCACTACGTAGCTTGGGCAGGGTTTTGGCTCGGACACTTTTTGACACGATTGTGACTCTATAGTCATTTGCTCGAAGCGCCCACACAATCTTGAATTTTGCAGAACTCTATGGAAATTAGTGTTACCTCTGCTAGCTCTCGCCAGCCAATCCTTGGAACTATGTGCGGTGGCTTCGAGCTTGGTCTGCACAGCGATGGCCGCACGTGCTGCGCTCTGCGCCGTAGGAGCCACCGTACGGAGCGGCTCTAGGGCTTGAGACTCGTCCTTTTGACGTAGCCTACAATACAAGTATCAAATAGACCAGCATGTGTGAAATAGCCAAATCAAAAACCATATTTTACTAAAACATAGCCAAGATCTCGATCACATCAACAAAACAAAATGTGATTACCGACTTCAGATCGCAATCAATTAACTAACGCGTATTTAATAGTTAATAAATGATATACTAGCTTTTACCCGCGGCTTCGCCCGCATGATATTTTAATTCTTGTGCTATCCCATGGGACCCCTTTATTTTTCCGGTATAAAAAGTAGAATATGTCACTTTCCGTCTTTCAAACCCGAGGCCCTACCTTACCACCCTTAATAAAGGAGGTGGAAAATAAAAAAAAAAACAAAAAAATCGATTTGACGGTTGTTCGTGTCAACAGTTGTTTTTTTGGACATTTCTAGAAGCGCACTCTAAAATAGCTCGCAGATAGCAGATTTTTTCCTACTTACTTAACACTTATCGTTATATTATGGAAAATTTACGCAACATCATTATAATTTATAGCCTATGTGTTATTCTGATATATAAGCTATATTTTTGCAAAGTTTCATCTCAATCCGTTCAGTAGTTTTTGCGTGAAAGAGTAAGAAACATCCATCCATCCTTCCTTACAAACTTTCGCGTTTTAGTATTATTAGGATAGGATAACTCCAAAACTACCTACTGGCTAGATTAGCTATATTGATAAAAATTGATACTCCTATAAAAAAATCATCAAATTCAGTTCACCTACAAAAAAGTTATGAGGTAACACTCAAAAAAACCACCTCTCTTCTGAAAGTATATTGGAAAGCATCGAAATTCGTCTGAGGGCGATGGCACAGCTGACACAGACACCCACGTCAACTTATAACACCCCCCTCTTTTCGTCGGTAAGTGTGTGAAGGAGTAAAAAGATCTGAAGCGTGGTATAGAATTCAGTTTATATATTACCTTATTCTCTTCTGCTCCAGATGCCGTACAAACTCTGATTCGCTGGGCAGCAAGAACATAACTGCAGCTCCAACTTGCGCGGCGCGTCCCGTGCGCCCCACCCTACAACAGTATATACTTATAAACTTGTAGTTCTCCGAATAGAAGATCTCTTGACTGATTTGGTTCATATCTTGTTAGTATTTAGATACAAAACAATCTTGCCGAGTATTATCGAAATCAGCTGATAAATAGCGCGGCAGCAAATTTCCCCCCTTATGAGGAAAATAAATCCCCTCCCTATCAAAAATTGCCGACGACAAAAAATTCTAATACATAATATATAGAACCTGTGCGCCAAGTTTCGGTTTCGTCTGTATCTATATAATTTAAACATTATCGTTGGTTCAGCCGATTTCGATAGAACTTAGATGGAACCACCACTGAAGTATGATCTACCAATCAAAAAAAGAATCATCAACATCGGCAGTATACAATACAAAGAAAACCAAACATTCAGTCGAATCGAGCCTCCTTTTTTGAAGACGGTTAAAGACAATAAGACTGACCTGTGCACATAGTCGGTGGCGGAAGCAGGCGCGCAGTACTGCAGCACCAGGTCTACCCGGGGCACGTCGATGCCACGCGCCGCCACATCCTGAAAACATACTCTGTTAATTTTGTAGTAAGGACTATTTTATTACGCGTTTCAAAAGGGGTTAGTATAGTTTAAACGTAGAGGTACACGGAAACTACAATCCAGTTTCCATATAGCTCAAATCATTTTTGCACAGCGTCCCTGGCGGAAACGAGGAAGAACTATCATAAATGTATGGAGTCACACGAAAACGATAGGTAAATAGTTAAGGCTGGAGAAGTATTACACTTTGTTACGGATCCTGGCATAAGTGCCAGGATCCCCTGCGCGAAGTAATTTACCAGGTGCCTTATTGTGTAAGCGCTCTGACGTTCAGGTTCGCTTTTTCTCCTATTCGCGCCAGTTATTCACGCCACGAGAGCGAGCGGGAGGAAAAACGAAGCCGAACGTCAGAGCGCTTACACAATAAGGCGCCAGGTTTTAATAATATTTAGCAGGAACATTTTTATCATCATCATCTAAAGTTATCTTTATCTTACTACTAGTCATAGGGTATAGGTCTCGCCTTTGCAGTGTCATCTGCCTCAGTCCTTTTTTAAATCAGAAAAATTTTAGTCTTGAATTCTTAACAAGATATTCGAATACGATTACGATAAAAGTCGGAAAAAAAACGATTAGATAAAAAGTCGTGTCGAGCCGAATATACTAGGTTTTCCTTTACAAAGTGCAAGAACTTTCAGAGTTATAAATACTTATCGTAAGAAACAATATTTACTACGAAATCTCGAAAAAAAATCGGCTATTCCATACATCTTGTTGAAAGTTAATTCAATATTTTTATGGAACAGCTGATTTTATGCGGGATTTCGGAAGTGGGCCCACAGTAAAAAAATACTTATTCCTAATGACGAGTATATTTAGCTCTGCACCAAATCAAAACAGTACCTTGTATGTATATCACAGAAATAAAGAAAATGTAGATACCTACCTATTTACCTACATAGACCCACACATTCAAGTTGCTTACAAAAATCAATAAGTACGAGTATTATAACTTTTTTACTTATGCAGTCTATTATGCTGACGTAACATAGCATGTTATTATAATTATTTAATTGCTAATTTATATTAATTTTACTACTTACCTCAAATAATAATTAAACAGTAATTTTTGAATGCTAATTTATTTGATTATCCCGCTAATGATTTATGAACACTCGGCAGGCCATTGTTCGGTTCAGTTCTTTTCTTTCATGACCTTTACAATAAAAATGGAAATCATAATTTATTGTGGCTACTGGCTAGTTAGCACTGATTTAGTAATTATACAACAATCTCATTAAAAAAATTACTGCATAGGGGTCTCATAAGTCAATATCACGACTGCAAGCATATCTAAATCTCTAAACACGCTGTAGGCTCGAATAATTATTACTTTTCGCAAAAAATGACAAAACAGCCTTCCATCGTGTACAAAATTCAAATATTTCGCTCGAATTGTTTACATTATTGTTGATTTATCAAAAATGGCTCAGCCGATTTCAGTAAAATTTAAATGGGACCACTTTGGAAGTATACCCTTTCGAATTAAAAAGTAATTTTTCGATTCAGTTCACAATTGGCGAAATTATCGATGTTCATCGTGTACAAAATTCGGATATTTTGCTCGAATTGTTTACATTATTGTTGATTTATCAAAAACGGCTCAGCCGATTTCTGTAAAATTTAAATGGGACCACCTCGGGAGTATACCCTTTCGAACTAAAAAATAAATTTTCGATTCGGTTCACAATTGGCGAAGTTATCGATGAACATACACAAAAAAAAAACATACACACGAACATAGAACCTCCTCCTTTTTGGAAGTCGGTTAAAAAGGGTGCCTAGGACATCGATGAGGCCAACTTTTACTATACAACCAACTATGAAGTCGCTAAACACCTACCACATAACATAACAAGATCGATGATTATTATCGACAAAACATACGGAACACGACCACAGACCACTCCAAACATCATCTACGAGTAATAGACTCTATCCGCCTTACCACAAAAGATTTAAACACGCTTTAAACATTGTTTAACCGTGCAATTTGTACTGTTAAACATTGCCTAAGCTGTGCGTAAAACTTTTGTGGTAAGACGGTTTCATTTAGTAACTCTTTTTCCTATTTTCAATGTTTTTGAACATTAAAAACCCCTGACTGGAAGATAACATCGTGAAATCTGCTAAAAATACTTAGGTACTTACAAATACCACCAATTTTCATGCTCATATATTGTATTTTGGAAAAAAAGGGAGCAAACTTGTAAAAACATTATAAGTCATCAAAATACCAACTCAATACAATTCCCATTGCGACTCTTTTTCATACAAAACACAATTCTTGCGCTACTTTCGTTTTCTTAGCTTTTTATCGCTTGTCTATTTCACTTAAGAATTATAAATGTAATGAACATCGTTATACTCGTAAGTCAAGTCTAAGCTATAATTTACAAAGATTACTACCAGCTCAAAACTAGGTTTCATTGTATTATCGTATAAAAGATCTAATGTTCTATAATCTCATGTAAAGACCTCATAAGATAATTATTAAATCTGTAAGCAATTTCATTTACATAACTATGTCCAGAAAAGACGTGTCTTTTTATAACAATATCGTCAATGCTTTTTCAAAATACTATTAGATTAAAGCAAAACGTCTATTTTAAGTTTATTTTCATGGTCACTTCTGATACGAGGGTCAAACTGAAAGTTCTTAGAACTGGCCACTTATAAACAATATAATAAAAAAATAATTCTATAATTTGAAAATAGAACTCTTTGCCAATATTACTGAGTATATACTTCATTCATTTGTCATTTGTTTTACGATTTGGCGGCAAATTGAAAATTGTCTGTGTCACGTCAACATGAATTTAACACGAGAAAATTTTCGTGCAATGATTTTTTATGACTTTCGATGTCATTTAAGTCAACAAGAAAGTTATGATAGACTACGATTGGCCTTTCACGATGAAGCCCCATCTCGTGCGACTGTTTACAACTGGTTTAATGAGTTTAAACGTGGTCGCACTAATCTCACTGATGATTTACGTGAGGGACGGCCTTCTACGGCGACGACTGAAGATAACATCTGTGTTGTGCGGCGTATGATAGAGACTGACAAAAGAGTGACCTATCAGCAGATTCGGACAAGCTTAGGCATCGGTATGAGTCAAGTGCACAAAATCCTACACGAACATTTAGCGGTCAGGAAGCTTTGCGCCCGGTGGATACCTCATAATTTGACTGAGGCTCAAAAACTCCATCGTGTGGATTGGTGCCGTAAAATGATTGAAAGATTTAACGGAGGTGACTCAAATGCTGTGTTCGACATACTAACAGGTGACGAAAGCTGGATTTACTGTTATGATCCTGAAACCAAAAGACAATCTGCTCAGTGGGTGTTTCCTTTCGAGGAGTTGCCAACTAAAGTGAAGAGAGATCGAAGTGCGGGGAAAAAAATGGTGGCCTCGTTCTTTGGAAGGATAGGTCATTTCGCGACAATTGTGTTAGAGGATCAAAAAACAGTTTCTGCAGAATGGTACACTACCAATTGTTTGCCACTTGTCTTGGAAAAAGTTCGAGAGAAACGACCTCGCAGTAGGATCCTCCTTCACCACGACAACGCCTCATCGCACACCGCCAAGCGAACGATCGACTATTTGGCGACATCAAACGTTGAATTACTGGGTCACCCGCCGTATAGCCCCGACCTCGCGCCTTGTGATTTTTATTTATTTTCAAAAATTAAAGAAAAACTTAAAGGAAAGCGGTTTATGAATGCTGAAGAAGCGGTGGCTGCGTATCGCGATGCCATTGAAGAGACCCCTAAGGACGAGTGGGCAAAGTGCTTTTCCCAGTGGTTCCATCGCATGCAGCGGTGTATTGACGTGAATGGACAATATTTTGAAAAGATATAATAAAACTAATAACTGGCTAATGTAATCAGTTTTTGATTTTCTAAGAACTTTCAGTTTGACCCTCGTAGTTGCATAAAATTATATCACTAACATGTTCAAAAACATATTATAAAACAAAGTCGCTTCCCGCTGTCTGTCTGTCCATTTGTATGCCTATATATTTAAAACTACGCAACGGATTTTGATGCGGTTTTTTAATAGATAGAGTGATTCATGAGGAAGGTTTATATGTGTATTATGATACACCTGTGCGAAGCCGGGCGGGTCGCTGATTACTTAATAAAATGTTTCATATTAGGTGGTTTTTGGTGGTTAAAAGCTTATGTGTTTGAATACGGCTCATCATAACAGCCGTAGGATGTCTACTATTGGACATATGCCTCTCCTATAAATTTACAATGAGACCCAAATTTCAACAAATTCATTTATTCATTTATTGCTTGAAAGCGCCTTGCATCCAGCGCAGATTACAGTTTGATTTTAATAACGAAGTAGTCGAATATGGAAAAGAAAATGATCGATATCTTTATGAACTACTAGCTAAGTAAGCTTCAAATCTTAAAGAAGTGTTAAATGAATTAAAAGAAGAACTGTTAGTGTAAAAAAAAAACTTAAAGGCAACCTGATTGTTTGAATTCGTTGGTAGAGTTTTATTTCCTTCGCGCGCATTATACACTCCTATGGAACAAATATTATTTTTTATAACCAAGTAATAAACTAAAGAATTCAGGGTGCAGCAGTTACATCAATAAACTAGGATACAGTATACGAAAACCAGAAGCCAGAGCCACGAGCCGCGAAGAGTAGCGCCCCCTGGTGAGCGCCAGATTGGTCGCGATACCATCTCTCACGTCTCCAGAGCGATTATCTTTACCCATTATAAAATATACACTACACAACATTGATGTAATTAAAAAAGTCAGTCGCATTTGGATGGTAGATTTCTGTACAAAGAAATATAACGCTTCCTACTCATGGCTCGCGGCAAGGATTTTCGGCGTTGGAGATGCCACGGAACACACACAAAGGCGAGAACTGCTAACACATATTTTTACATACGTAAACTAAACATTCAAAATTGAAGACATAACAATTTATGTTGCCCTGTTTTTTCACGATTTCATCGCTAATCTTATAGTAAAAGTGTTACTATTTAAACTAGCGTGGTGGTGGTGGGTAACAAATTTAGAAAGTCCATGCTCTTTACAAAGTAACAACTTTAAGGTACATATTCCACCGGTCTTCATTATGTTTTTAGGTATGGGTTTAACCTATAGTCTGATTATTAAAGCAATAATAAAAAGTGCAATTGGACTCCGAAAATATTTGCTTTAAAAAGTTACAGTGATTTGAACAAATTGATCTTCGCCCTAGGTATATCTAAGTTGGCCATAGGATTTTTTTCAAACAAAAGCAAATATAAAACTATTTTTTGTGCCAGTTCTAAAAAGTAATGCAAATAAGTTATACCTATCTCATGCGCAAAAATGTTGGTGACCATGTTTATGATTCGTCTTTTGTAATAACTAAATACAGTTAAATATCAAAAATACTTTTAACCAATAGAATAGCAGATATGCTGCGACATTTCTATAACAGAGGCGTCAGATTGTTCCAAATTTTGCTAGATTTTCACTGATTTTACTCGGGAATCTACCGTTACAATCTTACCACGACATTTTTGATAGACTAATAACACGATTTAGAAGAATATTTCACGCAACGCCAACCCGCGCCGGCGCAGCGGTGTAAGCAACCGAGACATGTACGTTTTCCTAATTATCGTAATCATAATTAATAAACGGAGTATTAAATAGAATATGTACTAAGAATTATCCATTATAATTGCGCGAGTCGAGGAAGCTCTTATTTATAATTATTTCAAAGAAATAATTGTAATTGATTTTAATTTATTACAATTTAAGCACGCGATTTTTAACCCAAAATAAGACTCAATTAAACTGAATGTTACGTAGGTATGGGGGGCACAATCAAACTTAATGGCGTCGGTGAAGTTAGCTAAAAGCTGTGAAAATATTAATTATTATTTATTATTAGTGCTTTGCGAGACGGCTCCGCGTGCTAGCACTCGCCAACTTGAGAAAGGTCGCCGAACGCGACCGAAACTATAGTCGTGGTTATGACTATCCGTACACGTGAGTCCCGTTATATCTATACCAATATTATAAAGAGGAAAGATTTCATATTTTGTATGTTTGCATTGAATAGGCTCCGTAACTACTGAACCGATTTGAAAAATTCTTTCACTGTTGGGAAGCTACACAAACCCCGGGTGTCATAGGCTATATAATAAAAAAATAGGGAGTCTGCTAGTATCGAATAAAATATTAATTGCTATACTGCGCAACCACTCGCCTCGTTCACAGGTTGTCCAGAACTGGTAAATAAGCCGAAAGTAGGTGGTAAAGACCATCATCATGAACAATTTTTATTTTTTACTATGGGGACAACCTGGAATTCGAGAAAAAAAGTCAGCTGTTCCATACTAAACTGCAAGTCTGAATCGACAAAATGTATGAAACAGCTGTTTTTTTCGAATTTCGGGTAGGCCCCATATTAAAAGTTGTTCATAATGATGGTCTTTCTCATCTCCTTTCGGCTTATATACAGGGCAAGCATATTATAGCCCTGTATGAATGTAGATACAGAAATATTCGTCATGAATTATGACCCTAGTTGTAATAAATACAAGTATAGGCCTAATCAAACTCATAACGTCTTTGAAGCTGTGCAAATCCCCTCTCCTTGCAGGAGTATAATGCTACTCGCAAGACTCTAAAGTCATGATTCATGACGAGTCTCTTTCTCTATTTGCCTCTAGAGTCTAGGAGCAAACAGAAAAATGAGAACATCTATTGATAACGCTCCACATGGTAGCAAGTTTGGGCGGCTTGGTCCTCAGATGTAATAAATACAGGTAATTGCACATAATAGCCCGATGCGCCCGCGCCGCCGCCGCCGCCGCCGCCGCCGCGTCGTGAATGCAGCTAATAGCTGAAGGCGTAACAATAACTGACGGACAAAAGCGTTAGAGATTCGACCACTGTGTTGAAAGTTGAAACTTTCACAATAGGGCTGCCACTTACATAAGTGTCAGTTAGTTTAGACCAGGGTTAAGCTCAATACATCAATGAATGATTCTAATTCTAATTCAGTAATGGCAAAACAGGAAACAATTTCATCCTTCTCATTAAAATACTTTTTTATGTATTATACTTAGAAAAATCTTTAAGTAACGGTAAATTTCCTAGAAGTGGGTCCCGAGTTTACAAACTCGGAAAATTATGTACGGAATTGCACACCACTGGCTTTTCGGTGAAGGAAAACATCGTGAGGCAACCTGCATACGTCCGTAGAAGAAATTCGATAGCGTATGTGAATCCACCAACCCGCACTGGGCCAGCGTGATGGAAATGGTCCAATCACCCTTCGTGGGTAGGCCTACGTCCTGCAGTGGACTATTAAAAAAAAAGGCTGGTACAGTACAGTACAAGTAAGAATAACGGCGCTCGGACATTTTTTTACTACTTTCACTTAGGGATTGTGGCTCTGTAGATATTTGCTCGAATAATATATTATACCATCTATCAGTATCAGAGCACCCGTAAGACGTCTTTTCACGCGCGTCTTTTCAAATGCGCACCTACAATGCATCGATTTATGGTCAATCTCCATTGACTTCTTGAACCGACATCCTTCATCTTTCATTTATGACCGCCAGACACAGAGATACAAAACACTGTAAATATCAGTAACGGGAATCTTAAAGGAGGTACGAGTACAAATCATACTCTTTAAAACAAGTCATTATTTTCAACTTATGCACTTGGCAACCCTAGACGCTACGCAATCATTAGTCCGTTGGTGGCATTGTATCGTTAATATTGGGCGTTAATTAAAAATATTCAGCGCTTTATTACTTGTTTCCTTTGTTAGCACTACCATAGTAGCTCGAAACCATAAATTGTCTTCATTGTCAATCAACAGTGGGTAGAAATCATGAAACTTTCATAATTACTTGCATTCTAGAGGACTAAGACGTTTCGTAACACGCTATTAGATTTTATTTTGTGGTCTAAACTTGATTGAACTTTTTTTTTTTTTTTTTTTTTTATTTCCAATACAAGATACAACTAAATTTAAATATTAATCCTACCAAAAAACCACAGTAGGTTTGACAAGGTAGGTACATTCACCTCCGCGCCGTCAAATAATATACATAATAATAAGATAAAACTAAATAAGTAGGTACTTTAACACAAATAGAAACCTGTAACACTTAAATTGACTTAAATATATCAACAATTGTCTTAATAGCACAATTTATCTACTAAAAACACATTTAGAATAATATGTAGGTAAGTAAGTATAAGTAAGTATTTGTTAAACTACCAAGGACCGCAAACAGAAGTTAAGCAATCAGTAATACCTAGGTAATAGTCGAGATATCTGCTACACATTGTTTACTGAAGCACTGATAGACAAACCAGTTTTAGCAAAGTTACCTGCCTTCCTCAACATAATAAGTTTTCTCTTCTAGTACTAATTTATGCATTTATCAACTTACGGCAGCTTACTAAATCAATCACTTCGAAAATACTCTTATAATAAATGTGTCTTAAGACACATTTATTTTTAGATCGACTAGGCATCATGAAAGAGATATATAACATTGTAGGTACCTTAATCACATTATATAAAACATAGAATATACCACTATAAATATACTTATAGAAACAGATAAATAAGTAATGTGGTAGGTAAAAAGTGAAATAAAAATTGGTAAGTATATTAATCTACCCACGTATGCACTTTTAACCGTACTTCCGAAAAAACGTTTTAACTAAACTATATATTATGTAGATTCTCTGTTTCCCTCGATAGATTGACGATGTCTTCTTCCGATCTTGCTATTAATGGTTTGTCGTTGTCGTCTTTGCGAATTAACACCTTGCCATCTTGGAACCATACATATTTGTATTTGGGCCTAAGCTTTTGTTGAGCTTGCCAGAGTAACGCTTTGTTGGCTTTAGTTAAAGCTGGACGCAGCATCACTCTCATCTTCGCACTGGCTGGGCAGGCCCCACCAACAATATGTTGTACCAGCATTGGTGTTAATCTTGCGGAGCGTACCCACATTTTGGCTTGATCAACACACTGGAATCCCAACTGGACGACACTATCACTTCCATTACGGCGATCTATTTTTTTAACATACGTGATGTCTGATTTATTCTTGTTTAAGATCTGTGATAGCTTTGAAGATATGTTGCCTAGGTCTTCCTTCGGTAATTTAGGTAATCCAGACAACTCTAATATGTTATCCAAGCGATGCTGATCCACTTCTTGAACAATTTTTTTCAGTGAATTCAATTCAAGTAGCAGCTTATTATTTTCATTTTTGAGATCAGTATACTTTTCATCGAGATCATTTATTTGTTTATCGTGTTTCTCCACCGTCTTTGTTAGGCTATCGATTTTGCTACAACACATACTTATAGAAGTTTCGAGTGGTTCCAAGGCCTTTTTTAGCAATTTTTCCATCTCGGTAGTGATATTTCTCATAAAACTCTCGGTGTCTATGCAGTAGGTTTCTGAGGTACTTCCGGATAACACTACTTCTTTTTCGTGTTCTTCTTCTTCGGGTATTATAAAGGAGGACTTCCTGCCAGGTGAATTGTGCTGACATTCTCCGCAAGTCCAGCTGATTGCATCCGCGTTACGCAGCGCCGTGAGCTGCTTCGCTGTTAGTCCTGAGCATGTTACGTTTGCATGGACTATTTTCCCACACATATGACATTCCATTCCTGGGGATTTTTTAGTGAGAACTTTGCCACAATTAACGCAAATCGAATTTATGTTCGACATTTTAAGTAGGTAGGTAGAATAATATAGTCGCGCGCGCACTACAGGTAATTACACAAATGACGTCTGTTCACTGCGACAGCGCGGGTGTGAATGTTGATTGTATACTATACCAATCGTATACTTAACGAAAACAGCACTACTGTTACTATACAAAAAAAAAGTAAGTTCGTATAGGCCGGGGTCTAGCCCTGTTGTCAGAGTTTTTAGGCCGCCTGAAGGCCTCTGACATGGCTAAACGGTTAAAACAACCGGGGCCTACAATTTAACGTGTTACTATTACTACTGCTATAAATGACCGTGGGCTCCGGGAGGGGAAAAGGCCCCTGGAAAGAAAGAAGAAAGTACAAAGAAAAATGAATGGAGGACGGTGAATAACGACGACGTAAGATGGCGCTGGGACCTCTCCATCTTCTTCCATCCTCTGTTCTTGCGGCATGGAGCCGTACAGTGCAAACATCTCCAGGTCTGCTGGCACATGGCCGCCTTTGGTTTGCTGCTAGAAGCCTTATTCAAAGTTACCATACAAATAAATACACGGTTCAAGCACTTACTGTAGAGATGAGCACGCAGCCGTTCCGAACCACTCGGAACTACAGCTTGAAGACTTACATCCTCTGTTCGTGCAGCATAGAGCCGAGTAGAGCAAACATATCCAGGTCTACCGGCAAGAAGCCGCCTTCAGGTTGCTGCTAGAAGTTCAAGTTACCATACAAATAAACGCACGGTTCAAGCACTTACCGTGCAGATGAGCACGCCGTTCCGAGCCACTCGGAACTGCTTGAAGACTTCCATTCTCTGTTGCTGCGGCATAGAACCGTGTAGTGCAAACATCTCCAGGTCTAACAGCACGAGACCGCCGTCAGTTTGCTGCTAGGAGTCCTAGTTACCATACAAATAAACACACGGTTCAATCACTTACCCTGCAGATGAGCACACCGTTCCGAGCCACTCGGAACTGCTTGAAAACTTCCATCCTCTATTCGTGCAGCATAGAGCCGTGTAGAGCAAAAATATCCAGAACTACCGGCACGAGGCCGCCTTCAGGTTGCTGCTAGAAGTCCAAGTTCCCATACAAATAAACACACGGTTCAATCACTTACCGTGCAGATGAGCACGCCGTTCCGAGCCACTCGGAACTGCTTGAAGACTTCCATCCTCTGTTCGTGCGGCATGGAGCCGTGTAAAGCGAACATCTCCAGGTCTACCGGCATGAGGCCACCTTCGGTTTGCTGCTGGAAGTCTATTTCGAACTCAGAGTCCGAAGATTGCTCCTAAAAAATTTTTTTATATTTAAATAGCAAGTAACGGCTTGACTCAGCTCTTCACGTGAAAAAAATAAAATATAATCTTTAATCCTTTGAAATCAATTTCTTGTAATATGTATAATGAAAAAACTGCAACAAAATCAAATTACCTACCTATCTAGTGTAGAAAAATAGATTAAGAGGAAAATAGACAAACACAGCAGATGCGATTTTCTTTTAGAGACTAAAGAAAACTTGTTTAAAGAATTCAAAGTCCCTGTTCTTTAGATTCCTATAGGATAAATCTTCTTTTTGTGGTAAATATAAATCTTTATTCAACGAATAAATAATTTACAAATAATAGGTATAGCAAATAATTATGTAAACACAGCTTGCTCTTTTTATCAAATGAGTGAATAATGACTAAATTTAAGTTTTATGTTTAATTTGTACTAACGCGATTTTGACATACTTAAAATGTTCATGAGTTTTTTGAGAACTTACCTCATCATCGTCGGATTTTCTTTTTTTCGCTTTCGCCTTTTTACTTTTAGCTTTATCTTTCTTTTTTGCATTAGCATCTTTACCGGTCAACACAGTTTCTATCAACTCTGAGAAGTAATCTACCATTTCCAAGGTAGCCATAAACACGATCATTTTACCGCCTTTCTTGTTCAACACGCAATGTTCAACGATCAAAGAGCAAAGTGTTACCAGTCGCAACTTCATTGGAACTATCAAGAAAGTTTGATTCACTGAAGCTGGCAACACAAGTTCGTCTTCAACCAATGCCGTTTTCACAGCTTCTGCGAAAGTATTAACGACTGGTTCTGATTCTTCTTCAGAATCATCCTGCTCTTTTTTTACTTCCTTTTTAGTTTCTATTTCTTTTTGTACTTTAAAATATTCATAGTCAGAGTCACTATCGCTTTCTTCTTTAGCTTTTGTGTTCGTATTTGCATCGGTAGGTTCCTCTTCTTTTTTAACAAACAGGTCTAGATGATTCAAACCACTGAAGGCTTTTAAACCTATAGCAAAACAGAATTTGATTTTAGGATTAACGAATTTTACTTGATATTGATGGGAATTAAAGTTGATAAAGAATACACACCTCTTTTAGTTTCAGGTTCTGGTACTTCATTACTTTCATTTAAATAACTATCTTCAAGATTATTCTCTTCATGGTCCGACGGTGCTATTATCTTGGGATCTGGTTCTTTATTAACTTTTGGTGTTTCAACTTTACTGGTAGGCTGAGGTTTTAAAGAATCGGCAACAACAGCTCTACCTTCAGATGTATCTACAAATACAGGGTCCACCATAGTAATTCCCGCTAAGTTTTCAACAGCCTAGGAAAATTTTAAGAAATATTTTTTAAGTAGGTAGTCTGGAAAGATGCTAGATATTATTAACGTTTTCATTAAGAATATCCCTTACCTTTGTCAGAGTAGCAGAGAGAAGAATAGTCTGCCTTTCTTTTGACAGAAATACTCTTGTTAAATTGTGTTTAACTTCAGTTTCTTCTGCAGCATTAGGCTTTGGAGTTTCTTCTTCTTCATCAGGGATTTTCTTCTTAACATTTTGTTTGACTAGAGCCATAGGGTCGTAAGTGGCAGCCTTTTTATGATCTTCTATGGCTTTAACAATAGCTGCTACGTCTTTTTCATACCCCATGTCTAATAAGCGATCTGCTTCGTCTAACACTAAACAGCTGTGGAAATATTAAATGAATTATGTAACATGCATTTTACATTGGTGAATTTGATAAGTATTAACTTATTTCAAACTTTTAGCTCTGAAAACACGAAAAATAAATCGAGGCAACTCGCTCTAAACGTCGCGCGTCGGGATAATGAGCTACATATTAATTGTCTCGTGTTTAAATGCGCGCTTAGTCCCGTATTATAAAGAATACAGAGCTATAATGTTAATGAATACCTATGCATAAAACAAAATTGCATCATTAACTCAAGAAGAGGTAATTGGCATATCCAATTGAAATAAATAAAATTGCGAATAAAACACTTTGTGTAATATTAGTTTATACACATCAAAAATAGAAGAAACTAGGAGAATTTTATAGGGGCACTTGAATGAATTGAGTGGTGTCCCAGATGAACATAAACAACACAATTCACCTGCTCTGCAAGCTGCAAGACAGAGAGAAACTGGGCATGGTACAAACTACTCTATTTTTAAGGCTTCACTATTTGAAAGTAAAAGTCATTCTGTTTAATCCATGCTCAAAAGAATAAACATTTCAAACTTTAGTACTTACTTGGTTTTGGCAAAATTCATGGAAGTAGTATGCCTTAAATGGTCATTTATACGTCCAGGAGTGCCGACCAGAATGCTAATACCTTTCCTCAGTCTTGCCTTCTCTGCTTTTCTCTTCTGGCCTCCGCTAAGCAAGCCAGGCACAATCCAGTGAAAAGGCTACAATATGTACACCAAAAATATATACAGGAATCAAGGAATCAGGAATCAAATCAATAATTTCACTGTACATACAGGTTCCCCTAAATTATAGATAGTACTAGCGGTCCCGGTGAACTTCATCTCACCACCTGTCAAGTGTCAATGACATTTTGTACATGCCGGAAAAAAAATGAAATTCATGTTGTTGTTATTTTTCTCGCAACTGTTACAAAATTTCTCACCGTTTAAACCTTCCCTTAACTTCCACAAATATCTCAAGACCAAAATTTGCCCAATCCGTTCAGCCGTTCTCGAGTTTTAGCGAGACCAACAACTACGATTCATTTTTACATACAGAAGATTTTTATATATATAGAAGATAGATAGATAGATGCAACTGCATAATAATATGGTATATTCAACACATAAAAAGGCTTCAGAAACACAAGAATCATTCAAAATATATATTGTAAAAATTACCCTTCAGCCAAGAATTATTCAAAGGAAAAAAAGCTTAATTTATTAGCAATAAATTATAAATAAATATTAGGGGACACCTTACACACGGTCCCTGACCCCAAATTAAGCAAAGCTTGTGATATAGCCAGAGACTGATATACTACATTTACATATTTTAAATACTTACTTGTATAGATAGTATCTAAATAACATCCAGACACAGAGCAAACACCTATGTACATCACACAAATGTTTGCCCTGGGTGGGGATCGAAACCACGCCTCTTTGTCCCAGAAGTCAGGGTCACTAACCACTGAGCCACCGAGGCAGTCAAATCAAGTGATAAAGTCTAAGTCATGTAAGTATTAAATCAAGTTTTGCATACTAATGTCTAGTCTAGAGAGTAAACAAACACACAATGGAGCAGCGATGAAAAAAACGATGTGTGAAAAAGAAGTAGGTGAATAATTATTCTGTTATGTCCCCGTGTGCTAGTACAAATAGAGACAATAGTAGTTCAGATCTGATAGTTAACTCTAATTCAAGAATAACTGATTAATGCACATACCTAACAATTTTTCTTCATTTACAGAAAAATAAATATTTTTAAAATCCACAATAAACTGATAAGTAATAATTTCGGTGATCGCTGACAAACACCTAGTCAAACTACACTATGAGTGCTAACCAAAATTAAGTACAAGTAACATTCCGCATGGTCATTATTGATGGGCGACCGTGGGTGGCATTTTCCAAGTGAGCGCTACCGTGGCTCGGATGACACGTTAAATTGTAGGTCCAGCTTGTTTTAATCGTTTAGCCATGTCGGAGGCCTTCAGGCGGCATAAAAATTCTAACACCAGAGCTAGCCACCCGGCCTATACGAACTTATGAGTACTTATTGATAAAAAAAAAAAAATCTTGGACTGGAGCAGTATTCCTAGTTTGTATTAGGTATCAGGCAGATATGGATACTGTTGTTGAAAAAACACAAGACTATATTAACAGTGTCAGCACACAGTACTAATCTCTAAAGTTGTCATCAAGTGATCTAAACATAAAAAATTCCTCAAGTATTATTTTTACTATTCCCAAAATACTCACCCTAACTAGCTTCGTAAAAAGCTCATCAGTTTGCATGGCAAGCTCTCTAGTCGGGACAACCACAACAACCCTGATACCGTCGTTCCTGTTCAATTTGGGCCTGATCGCTTGAAGTGCCTCTATGATCGGCAATGCATAAGCTAAGGTTTTGCCGGAACCAGTTTGAGATCTGCAATAAAAAATTGGTTGTCAGTAAAGTCGGTTTATGGACAATAATTTTACGTGATAACGACATAAGAAAACATTGTTGATTCAACAACTCAAACAAGCCAAACTCTAAAGCCCGGTCCAGACGAGTGTAACGTGTAATGTAAGATTACGTGTAATTTAGCATCAACAGTGTGGACGGCACACGAACTCAAAGCGAATTGTGAACGCGAAAATATTTCAAAACCTGTTTCCACTCAGTTGCTACGAACATGCCGAATAGGAAGGTCGTGATAGCTGGTGCGGCTTTTATTTTCATGTATTTACTAACTGAATTCAATGAATGAGCAATTTCCAATGAATGAGCAATATCACTCCAAGCATCGTGTTTCAGATTTTTTTTATAGTATTGCGGGTTTTTTGGATCCCAAGTAACAGGTTTTTCTTGATACAAACTAATAAGTTCAAGCGATTGTTCGTCACTCCACATCATAAACGTACATACGACACAACCGTCACGAACGCCGTCCAAACGAGCACTGCGAGCGTCTTTGTGTTCGCACGAAAAACCGACAGCCGATGGATCAACCCCGAGCGCCGCGCGAGCGTTACATGTAATGCTCGTAGTGCCGTCCACACGTAGAATTCGTGTTACATTACACGGTAGATTACATTACACGTTACACTCGTCTGGACCCGGCTTAAGACTGATTATGTTTATTTATTAGTATTTATCTGTCAAGGATTTTTTTTCCTTCCTTATCCAAAGATCCAGTCTATTCTTAAATGTGATTATAGACCTTGCTGAGATTGGCAACCTGTTCCAGTTGTAAACCACTCTGTTGCAGAGGATGTGGTGTGCAGTGTTGATTTGTATCTCTATCGCTTGATCTGCGCTCTCCCTTGCACACTTTCACAGACAGAAAATGACACTTCTAATTCTAATTCGAATTGGGGGCAATAAGTCCTGCACTAACATCCAGCATGGGGTGTTTTGCTTTATTATACGTGCAGTTGGTGCTCACATTGTCACGTCAAAACCAAGAACTAAACAACATACAGTAAAATCTATTTCAAATTTTTCATCTTTGCCGAGTGCTTTTAGATTTTTGTGCCGTAGGAACTATTTATTTTTCCGGGATAATAAGTAGCCTTTGTCAATTTCCAACCTTAGAACTATAAGTAAGATGTATCTTAATATGTATTTATTTATATCCATGACATAAATCAAGTCACACACTTTTGGATTTATAATATTAAGTAAGGGTATTGGTCGAATCAAATATCTTGCTAGCTGTAAGCTGTAATAGCAACTACAAGCTGCAAATAGCCTAATCCTGACTGAAACTCACTTCACATCTGTGCGAAGATTAGGTTATCTACAGCTTGTCGCTAACATAACATTGCAGCCGCCAAGATGCTTGATTTGGCCTATAATAGGGAGAACAATGCGCTCCATTCAATTTGTAAATAAATAAATGAATTTTGGGGACATCTTACACACAGGCTCTGACCCCAAACTAAGCTAAGCTTGTGATATGGCTGCCAGACACGGATAAACTACTTTTACATATTTTTAAATACATACTTATATAAATAATAACTAAATAACACCCAGACACAGAGAAAACACCTATGTTCATCACATAAATACTTGCCCTGGGTAGGGATCGAACCCACACATCTTTGACCCAGTAATTTGGGTCACTAACCACTGAGCCACCGAGGCAGTCAAAGCTTATTAGAAGACAAACACCTCTTACCTGATAAGTACATCTCTGCCTTGCAATATAACGGGCACAGCACTTTGCTGTACTGTCATTAGTTCTTTTAAGCCCATGTTTTGCTGCAAGTTGGCCACACTGTGGGGATGTATGTCAAGATCTGAGAATGTTGTTCCAGCAAACACTTTTTCAACAACTGGCTTTACTGCTCTCTGTCCCATGCGAGGCACATCAGGATTGTTTTTAAATAACGAAGATATCCAGCCTCCGCTTCGAGGTTTCTTCAAGGACAAGTCATCAGTGACTTCTTGATAGTTTTTACCTTGATATTTCCCTTTATTTTCACTCAAGTCAAGTAAGTTAGCTTCAAAGCCCGCAGTTTGCTTTGGTCCAGAAGCAGGTTTCTGAATCTTCTTTGCAGGCTCTCCTTCATCATTCTTAGCGTTATAGCTCCCCTGGGTAGCATTTTGTGGGCGTTTCCTCGCTATGGTATGCCCTGAGAACTTCTGTTTGGATATAAACTTATATTCTGAGGCGTTTTGAGGCACTGCTCCAACTTTCTTGTTCGGCTACAAATATATACACGGTTATTAAGCAAATCGTCGTAATTATACTCAATTATGACAAAACAACCCATACCTTTTTACTGACTGATATATTAAGCTGTAAATCGTCCATTTTTATATAAAAACAATGAAATAACACAAGTTTAGAGGTTATAATCACACGTTTGTTTTGTTTTTAAAACTGGAGTGGTGACATTCTTTAAATCTTGACAATGACATCAATTTGACTTTGACAACACGTTTACTGAATTTGGTCCGAATTGTACTAATAGCCCTTGTAGATTATGATTGTTCATCTGGTATTATATCTGGTAAAATATGTAGGTATATATTATTATACAGGTAGGTTATGTATAAAAAATGAATTTTTGCAGGCATGTTAAAATATGCAAACCCACTTGAACTTGATCATTATGGTTTACTGGATTATCGAGCTGGTGTACTAAGCCGAAAGAAGGTGATTCAGACTATCATTAAAAAAAAATTTTACTACGGGCTAAGAATATATAATAATACTACTACGGGGCCAAAACCCAGAATTCAAGCAAGAACAGGGCAAGCAGATATCCCCGTTTAGGCTTTTTGAGACTAGTTACATATCCTAACATAGTATAAAATAAAGTCGCTATTTTTGTCTGTTTGTTTGTCTGTATGCTTAAATCTTTAAAACTACGCATCGGATTTTGATGCGGTTTTTTTTAATGGATAGAGTGATTCAAGAGGAAGGTTTACATGTATAATACACCTATGCGAAGCCGGGGCGGGTCGTCTAGTAATTTATATTTTTAAAATTTTATTTGATTCGAAAAACCTCGTTAGGTTAAACGAAACTTAAATAAGTGTAGGTTCGTTAGCGCTTAGTGTAGGTATAAGTAATGTAGATCTTATAATAGTTAGCTATACTATTCATCTTTTTGATTTGAGTGCTGTCGTAATAATAATAAAGAAGAAAAATGCTAAGAGCAGAGTAGCTAGATTTTCTGAAATAGGTATCTTGACGACCGCCTAATTTAAGTCCCCCTTGTAATTTTTAAGGCGTTCTAGTAAGTAATAAGTGTCGAAACAAGTCAGAAGATTAGAAAAATACATTATTTTGAAGCTTGAATATTATGTATGTTTATAATTTAGTAAGTTCTTACTCGGCTACTCGGCACGTGCTGTGTAGAGATCTAAACGGCCAAAGCGTGTGGCGGCACGTGCTAGCAGAATATTGGGGCTTGTTTTTGTGGGGTGGAATAAATATTTGTAATCGAGAAAGCCATGTTTATAAGTGGCCATAATCCGCTCATTGGCTACAAATAAAAAGCACTCGAGTGCAATCGATGTTTACTTTCCTTGAACTATCACCGAATTAATGTTTATTTTATAGGTGCTTTCATAAAATCAACAACCTACCTATAGAAAATCTAGGTATTGTAAATAGACACATCGTATTTACAGATAGAGTTTCTTACATATGTCCAAACTAGACTTCCCTTACCTATGGATCTGTTTATTTCTAAAGGCACTCTTATAACATTGCTATGTGATTAAAACAGGCTTTATTAAAATTTTCGTTAACTGAAATTTAAGATATTATTATTTGAAAAGTAGGTGGTACCTACCTAAGTATTGGACCAAACTACCAAAGTAAAGTTACTGACATAGCCCAGCTGATCGGTAAGTTAAAATGGCAAAGAGGAGGGCACATTGTACGGAGGATTGATGACCGAGGGGGTCGAAAAGACTTCGAGTGGAGACCAAGTACTGGCAAGCGCTGCGTAGATGAGATCATCTAATCAAGACCGCAGAAAACGGAAATCCATAGGGGAGGCCTTTGTCCAGCTGTGGACGTCCTAAGGCTGCGGATGGATGCAACGATGGACCAAAATACGTACCTACCTTAGTAAATTAATTTCTTCCATTTCGCAAAAAAAAATGTTGTTATTTGCGCATTGAAAAAAAACCACGCAAATCTAATTTTCCACAAGTGGGTAGAAATCGCCTATATCATAGCACAGAAAAGCCTAGTTCTTCTGTTCTAAACTTTGAAAATGTTTCCTAAATGTTACGCCTTGGGTAGTATGCATAAAAATCTTCTACCGCCAAAACGAGCACCCCCTCCTTTTTTAATAATAATAAAACGTTTATTTCAAGTTACTAAGTTACTTTTTTAGAAGTTGGTAGAAAATGAAACGTATCGTAACACAAACAAGGCTAGAAATACACGTAGTTGTAATTCCGCGTGGGTTTCAGGCGCGAGGGCCGGAGGTGTGAGGGCGCGACGTGATCCCGTGTCCGAGCGGCACGACCCGCCGACCCCGGAACACTGAGGAGAAAAAATCTAATATTGTATGATATCTCATGTCACAGTGTTGGTAAGTGTTAAGAGGCCTTCTCCGGGTTTTTATTGACTAGATAACCTCTTATAAATCGATGATCGCCGGCTGTACGCTCGAAAAATTGCACAGAGCTATTACACTGTGAAAAATTAACACTTTCTGCCTGCGCCATGGATGTACTTCCTACCTACTTGCCTGAGCCGAGCGTGTAAGCGAGAGCGTGGAACAAGCGATAGAGAGGCACGATCGGCCTAAGCGTTCGGCTTGTTTTTTTTTTTATTCCGTATAGGTTTGTTTCAGTTAATAATTCAACAATCTTTTCTTATGTCATTGTCATTTAATATCCTACCTATTATACTTTTTAGTTGTATGGAACAATTACTTAAGTAATTTTTAAGCTATTGCATAGCTTCTATCCTATATAGGCCTTGAGCGCGGGGACCGAATCCAGAAATTCCGTAACGAAAAAACCTCACGCTCCCCACTCCGACGGGCAAGGAGGTGTGGCTTGAAGGCCGTGCATCGTCTAACGTCGTTTCAGTTCGGCAGTCTTCGACACGGCGTTGTGTGCGATTAGACGTATTGTAAAATTATGCAATAGCTTTACCGCGGCAGTCCCCGAGTGCCACACGTCTTTTTTTATTTCGTGATTAATTTAATTCTGGGTTGGTCATAGTAAAAGTTGTTTATAGTAGTGACTACATTGCTCTCATAGAAACTCTGCCTACATCATAACTATTATTTCTTTGGACCTAGGTATTTCTTTGTAAAGATATCCTACTCTGCGCTGGGACCAACCCTAGAGTGCACGCCACATAACTGTGCGCGCAAGTAGTGGCACCACGTACGTTATGTTGCTAGCATTTTAAATTCCCTGGCAAAATAGAATTAGTTCCCCATTTTGGCCGTGCGCAGAATTATCTTGCATGTACTCTAGTCGAATCGTAAGGCACATAATAATAAAGAATTATAGATACCTACACAAACTTTACTAGATATATTAATATGTAGTTACATAGGTATATAAAGCTATAGCCACTGCCACTGCGTGAAATAGAAAGCTGCGTTGGGACCCAGCGGGCTTTCTACGTGGTGTTTTTATTCGGGTGACGGGATTTGTTTGATTTTGAAGGGCTTTAGAAGTAGGAAGGTTTGATTCGATTGTTAACCGCGTTGTTGCATTGGTTTACCTAATCAGATATAATTATATTTTATTCTTCTTCTTCTTCTATAGTATATTTTATTAAAATAGCCTAAAACGAAATGTGCTTCACTACACAGTATAAAACAAAGTCGCTTCCCGCTGTCTGTCCCCATGTAAGCTTATATCTTTAAAACTAACGCAAAGGATTTTGACACGGTTTTTTAAATAGATAAAGTGATTCAAGAGGACGGTTTATATGTATAATACACCTGTGCGAAGCCGGGGCGGGCTGCTAGTATACAATATTTCGAAATGGCGATGGCGCGGCGGACGACGACGTTGAACTAAGATAGCATTGTACATCCCTTATTACTTAGGAACGACTTAACTGTGAATGTTAGTCGCTGGAAAAAATCCCAATATAGTATAAAATAATAGGTACAAACAGTTTGAGCAAAACAGCTAGTAAAATATTTTTACCGAATAAACTTTTATGAAACCTTACAATAAATTTAAAACTTACAGTAGGTACATCACAATAGGCCCAAGTTTAGAGGCGCCATCGTAATTATAGTAGCAAGTTAGAGTAACCCTGTTTCTTTTTCACTATATGCATTTGATAGAGAAAACACTATTTTACGGTGCTATTAAATTTACGATGGCGCCTTTACATACGATTACATATTATGATGTAGAAAATAATAGTAATTTATGCAACTGTCATATGATGAAGGGTATTAAAACACGAGTGTGAGTTTATGAAACTCGCTGCGCTCGTTTCATAATAGTAACGAGTGTTTTAATACCCGTGTTATATGCAGTTGCATACACTACTTTATCTTTACTAATAAAAATAAATTAAAAAACATTAAATTCACGAGTACGTGTATTGTCACAGTGAACTTGGCGCCATTAAAATCTAACCAATGAGAGCGCAGCTGCGCGCGCAGGGCCAATCAGGAGCGAGCCCGCGATGTTAAAATGAGATTTTACGATATCGATGTGGATATTATAACATCATGTGAAATTGCTTAAATTGAGTGTTTTGTTGTCTGCGCTATAACAGTAGTCATTATAAGTCAAGTATTGGAAACATAAGTAGAATGTTACAACATTAGTGTAGACAAAACAATATAGGTACCTACTTAAGTTATTGTTCTGAGGGTAAAACCTTCAAGGTACAACACTTACCTTCATATTTTTTACTGTAAATACTTACAAGTCACTTTGACGTTACTAGACTTAGTAAAAGCATTGTTAAAAAGTTAAAAAATAATCTGATTTATTTTCAAAGTTTATTTATAAAAGCTACTTAGTTTATACCTACTGTAAATTCTTCGCTGAAGAGGAAATTTAAGATTTAAATAGGAATATTTAAGTAAGGTAAGTTAACATTTTATGAGAGCGGCTTGGGTCTTAACTACTCCTACCATGGTATCATCATCTTCATCATATCAGCCGTAGCATGTCCACTGCCCAGCTAGATTTATACTAATACACACACAAGGTCTGAAAGCGCTCTTGTGCGCAGTTTGTTACCAATCATTTAGTTTTTTTTTTAGTATTTATTTATTTCTTGCATTATGTACAAAGCAATCTTAATGGCTGTTATACATACCCATGTTAGGGCGTTGCAAACATAGGTAAGGACTTAATAACTAAGAAAATTTATCCTTAAATTAAACATAAAAAATACCACACAACATATGTTAACATGTTTTATATTACATATATCTGAGTTATTTATGTAATGAGGTGTATTGTCCATTATCATTGTTAGGTTTTATTCATTTTGTTTTTGTCGTCAAAGTAGTCTTCTAAACTGTAATAGAATTTAATTTTGTGGAGCAGGAATCGTTTGAGTTTATTATAAAGTATTTTTCATTTAAACATCATGGTTACCTATCAACCTCCCCATCGATTTCCAGCTTCCAAACGATAAGATCGTTTGAAACCTAAAAATCGATGATCGATCTTGCATCCAGCATAATATTCTTTCAGTATTAACCAGCTCCGCAAACATGGCAAATAGATTAATATAGACAATTCATTGCAAAATATTTTCACAAAAACTTGCGTTTGTATTCGCAAAGTCGCGATATTTGTAGCCCTAAAAGTATTAAGCAGGATGGTTCTAAACAAACTGTATAGACTTTTAGATGTGAATATTTATATACTCATCATTATAAACTTTTACTATGGAATCAACTGCGAAATCTTGGAAAATAAAATCTGCTGTTCTTCATAACAAGTACATTGTCTCGACAAAATACATGAACCAGTAGATTTTTTTCTTAATTTCGGGGTTGGTTGTTCAAAAATAAAAGTTATTCATAACAATGAGCATAAATTCTTTATATATAAAAATTTCGTGTCACGTTGTTTGTCCGAGATGAACTCCGCAACTACTGAACCGATTTTTACCAAATTTTGCACACTATGTGCAGTTTGATCCAACGTTAGAGATACTCGTAGTATAGTTTATACCTATCTCAATTTAAAATTGTAAAATATTTTTTATTTCAAAGCAACGGTTTTCGGGTCAGCTAGTACCTACTATTTGACCGACGAAAGGAGGTACTCAATACGACGCGTATGTTTGTTTTTTTAGGGTTCCGTACCCAAAGGGTAATAACGGGACCCTATTACTAATTAAGACTTCGATGTCCGTCTGTCCGTCTGTCCGTCTGTCTGTCTGTCACCGGGCTGTATCTCATGAAAATATTTCTGTTGCCGCTATAGCAACAAATACTAAAAACAGAAAAAAATAAATATTTGAGGGGGGCTGCCCCTGTGCTGCTGTACAACAAACGTGATTTTTAGGAGTTTTTTGCTCGCTATTAATAACGGCAAGAGGAATGGGGCTCCCATACGGTACGGAACCCTTCGTGTGCGAGTCCGACTTGCACTTGGCCGATTTTATTTTTATGTGTAACCACGCATAACTTTTTACATAGTGTTCCGATTTCGATAATTCTTTTTTATTCGAAAGTGTGCACTTTGAAATTAGTCCCATTTAAATTTTATTGAAATGGGCTGAACCATTTTTGAAAAATCAATAATAATATGAAAAATGCTACATCGATCCGTGCGAATTATTCGCGAATTCTGTACACGGTTTAAGTCGGTCATGGCATTTTTTGCGAATAAAAATTATTAAATTCCTGTACTTTACAAAACATTTTCAGAGACATCTTAGCTAAAATATTAGAAATGGCAGTGCTAAAGCCCACGACTTGCAAGGAGGCGATCGCCCGATGGGAGAAGGAGCACGACCAGAACGCTGCAGACGCCCTGGTGATAGAGCTGCAGTTCCAGTGGCCACCCATTGACAAGATGGATGGAGCGCTTTCTACGTTAATCTCATGCGAGTTAGTTAACAAACATTGACATCTAGAGATTTTTTAGGTTGGCTTACTTCTGCCCACCCCAGAGTTAGAACTTCGTTCTCACTCGTTCCATTGCAGTCCAATGGAGCTATTGAAAATAAAATGTGTCAGTGGTTCCATGGAACAGATATCCACTGGGACTTGTGAGAATTATCCGAAAAGAGTTGTTCCTCATGGATTAACTGGAATAACAGCACTACAAGTTGCTTCCAAAGGATGTTACATTCAAAATCTTAGTTGTAGAACTATGATGGTAGTCATAGCAAAAGCCTTGGCCTAACTAAGGTCCAGAGGCGTCACGACCCCATACACCTCCACCCCTCTGGATCTGCACCTGGTTGCAATTGCATTGTATGAACAAATAAAAACCCTTCAGTACGGAGTTTGAACTTTCAAGAAAATAGATTAAGTGCTACATCTTGATGTAGCACTGTACGTAGCATATCGCTACACGTGCTACGGGGGTTACGAAGAAGCTACGTAATGTAGCAAACATCTTTGCTCGAGTACAAGGTCACGATAATGATAGATATCATTACCAATTACAAGGTGCTCTGCTATCACTATATCAAGCCGTTTTTTAAACCAACAAACAAGAAGAAAAATATATAAATAGTCTAATTTATAAATGCATGTCAGTTGCTGTGTTCGTCTTACAGTATAATAAATAATCTCTACGTAGTACTTATTCGGCGTGAGATTTTTTATTGGATTCGTTTTCGACTTTCTAAATATAGGGAAACCGTATGTTTCCGTAATTTCTAAAGTACAATACCTACATAATTAAATGTATCAATAATTTCAGGAAACTCAGCCTATCTACGAATATGATCGATAAAATAGCTGGCATCGCTGGGATGAGAAACCTGAAAATATTGTCCCTGGGAAGAAATTACATAAAAGGGTTTGCAGGCATTGTAAGCTTATTTAAAATATTATATGTATGAGTATGTGTACTTAATTGATGTGCAGGTGGCACAGTGAGAAATGTTTAGCCATTTCAGAGGCATTCAGGTGGCTTAAAAACTCTGACACCAGGGCTAGCCACCCTAAAAGTACTCATTCACACAAAAAGTAATTTCGTAAGCAGGGGCTACACGAACTTACTTTTAGTGTGAAACCATACCTTAAGTACTTACATACATATAAAATGAGCAGGGAGTGATCATATCTAAGCAGTGAGGTATACTATAAAAAAATTATAGACCTGCTAAGACAATAGTCATTCGATAACCTATAGTCACCCAGATAGGCTTACGTAACTTGGAGAAAATGTCATTATCGTCATCATTATTGCAGTAGCAGTACATCTACTGTTAGGCATACGTCTTATTGGAAATCTATATGTGACGGCAATGTCTATGTAGAATCAGCTTGCATCCAACTCGATTCTATGGTTTTAATGAGAAGGACGTTCTATGCTACGCTAGCCGGTACGTGGACTCTACTGGAGATCTTTTGATCCCATTGGTATGCAATTCTCCATGCTATGTGTCTTGCCCATTACCATTGCCGGTGCCAAAATGTTCTATATTTTACAGGAAACGGTAGCAGATAGTCTAGAAGAGCTATGGATCAGTTACAACCCCATAGACAAGATGAAGGGAATCGGAGCGCTGAAAAATCTACGCGTGCTATACATGTCCAACAATCTTGTCAAGGAGTGGGCCGAGTTTAACAGGCTGCAGGTATTCAGATACAACATCCTTCATTATATACGGCCTTGGCCGCATAAAACCTCACCAACAAAAAAAACTTGAAAGTCAATCTCAATAGGTACATTATTATTTTCCTGTGTGTGCAAAAGTTTGCAGCTGCATCCCTAGAGAACATTTCTAGCTACGCCAACGCCGTTTACAACTGAGCGCTGCTGTGGCTCGGATGATACGTTAAATTGAGGGTCTCAATTGTTTTGGTCGTTTTAACCATGTCAGAGGCATTCAGATGGCTTAAAAACTCTGACACTAGGGCTAGCTACCCTGCACATACGAACTTAGCTTAGGTACTTTTTAACCCCGTACCACCGGACGCAAAAATGATGTTATAAGTTTTACGTGTATGTTATAAATTTTACGTGTGTGTGTCTGTAGTATCGTAGCTCCCAAACTAATGAAGCTATGTTTTAATAGATGAAATAATCAAGAGTGTTCTTAGATTAGCCATTCTCCAATTTCATGTATTTTCCCTAGTTATCCTACGCTCTTTTATTTTGCGTTGATTTGACACAGACTGATTTATTTTATTTTATAGTTTTACGTATTATGCAAGCCTGAGACACGTAAAAACGTGCTTATCGAAGAAAGGCTCTTAATTCAAAGCAATGAAAAATAATAAAGAGTACGGTAACTAGGCAAAAAGCGCCAAATTGGAGAATGGCCGAGATATATATTATTTCATAAAAATCGGTTCAGTCGTTTCAAAGCTATCAGTTCTTTTGTTAGCTGCGGTAGGAACCTTTTAATGCGTTAGGGTGATAGAGATATGATACTTAAAGATTGTGTAATGGTTACAGGAATGTCCGGCGCTACGAGACCTGGTGTTCATCGGGAACCCAATCTGTGAGAACCAGCCCGACATCGAGGCGTGGCGCACGCAGGCTGCCAGCCGCCTGCAGCAGATCACCAAGCTCGACGGCATACCCATACTCAGAGAAGAATCTTAATATTATTTTTGATCCTATTTGCCTAAAAATACCAATATAGAGCGTCTATTAGACACAATTCAGTCTATTCTAGAGTTAATAAAGAGAGCCTATTAGATACTTTTGATTCTATTCGCTTAAATAGGTATATTTATAAATGACTTAAAGTCATCACAAAATAAATGACCCGTTTTGACATTTGTTTTCGCGACGTAACTATTGATGTAACCATACGACTAGAGACTCGATATTCACCATAAATCAATTCAAGTTTGCGTGAGTATTTGATCGATTTGAATATGTATTGTAAAATGCATTGGATTAAAGTTCTGGTTAGGAAATATAACTTAAACTTTCATATTGTAGGTATTTTGAAATGATACAATGATACGAAACGTCTATTTTCTATTTTTGACAATTAGGTAATATTAATGTTACAAAATAAACGAGAAAAAGTGTATCAGTCAATCATTTTCTTCTGATGAGCCAAAATTGTCAGGTGAGCTATCGTCACCCGTATTTATATAATTATTTAATTTTCAATTAAGCTGTGGACAGTAAGAAAAAATCTTAATGCACAGCACGTAGCAGATTGGGTGGAACCCATTAATGAAAAATGTATCTAATTACCATCAGAACATTTCGATCGGTAATAAATAGAAATGAAATGAAATCATTTATTGTCAAAATAGTACATTGATAACAAAATATAATTAAATATTAGCATCTATGTTCCTATATATGGACTCGTCCATCATAAAATAAAATCTTAATAAAATAAAACATTACATTAATAATCAATTAGATCAATTAAAATTCACTCGTTAAATAAAAACTAAATAAAACTATGTTCTAAAAACTATTTCGTATCTGCGTCAGAAAGCGATAAATATTTTGAATGTATGTAGGTAGGAGATTTTACAATCTACCCGCAGATGTGCTGCACTTAAAAACATCGATCAGCTGTAGGTACTGTCAAGTCATACCTGAACAAAATAGAGAACTTCAGGGTCGTGAACTGTCAAAATGGGCCTTTTATTTTGTGATGAGTATAGGTATAATAAGTAAATAATCCATTAGAACTACTAAATTGGACCATTCGATTCAATATGGAGCGATTTCACATTTAAGTGTTTTTGTCGCATTACAGCGGCTAGCGCGGTTGAGTCTCGACGCCAGCCGCACTATAGACGCAACGCGATAATTTGCAACTTACTACTCAATACACATACGTGTATTGTGTAGTAACACTCGTAACACTGGTCTAACGCAGACTCATACAGGAATATTATATACTAGGCGCCGACTGATCGCACGCGACTACGCAGCGTATCTGGGGAGTGTTTTTGAACTTCGCACGGTTTGGTTGTATAAGGAATTTGTACAGAGTAGATTCTCGCAAGCTCGCAACTTCCTTGTATAAGAAAAAGAAATTCTCGTAGAAATTCTTCATACAATCTGTCAAAGTTACGTAGGTACACGTTCCTAGGCGTTCGAAGTTCAATTAAAATCGGCCAAGTGCGAGTCGGACTCGCGCACGGAGGGTTCCGTACTGTATGGGAGCCCCCTTAAATATTTTTATTTTTTATTTTATTATTTACTATTAAAGTGAATTTAAATTAAATATTCTGTGAAAATTTAAAGCATCTACCTGTTACCATTATTAAAATAGAGCGAAAAACGTCTAAAAATTCAGGTTTTTTGTATATCATATATCAGGTTTGTGGTATATAGGTATGTTGTATTCAAAATAAAATGATTTATTTTATTTTGTTTTTAGTATTTGTTGTTATAGCGGCAACAGAAATACAACATCTGTGAAAATTTCAACTGCCTAGCTATCATGGTTCATGAGATACAGCCCCGTGTCAGACAGACAGACAGACGGACAGACGGACATCAAAGTCTTAGTAATAGGGTCCTGTTTTTCCCTTTGGGTACGGAACCCTAAAAACGATCCCCTGCCACCACTAGCTCGGAGCGCTGTACTGTAGCGCTTCTAAGTCGCGCTGCAGTAGCGCGACAAAAATGCCTAAATGTGAAAGCGTTCATAGTATCATTTTTGCTTATATCTTTTAAATGTCATAGATACACTATGACTATCTTTAGCGCTTCCGTTTCTCAAAATAATAAATGTGAAAGCGCTCATAGTATCCATAAAATATTAGTAATCACTTTTGCTTATATCTTTTAAATATCATAGATACAATATAACTAACTTTAGCGCTTCTTAACGCAATCACGTTTTCAAAATACTAAATGTGAAAACGCTCATAGTATCCAAAAAATATTAGTAATTATTTTTGCTTATATCTTTTAAATATCATAGATACAATATAACTAACTTGAGCGCTTCTTAACGTTCTTTAATAGGGACAATACAGCAATTAAACATTAATGTAATTAAAACACTTACTTATATTGCTACTTATTTTTAATTTTCTTGATACCTAGGTATTTGGTACCTCGTGTACCTACCATAACACAGGCAGTGACATTGGTAGAATCACATTTTAATGCGTTAAAAATATAACTTAGAGGTATCATTTAGATGGCAACACTAACAACTCAATTACATAAAAATGTCGAAATCACGTTTCTCAAAATACTTGAAATCGTGATAGCGTGTCTTCCCGTAACAACAGTTGATGGAGGGCACTTGTTTAGAAAACGAATTGAAATGACGATAATACTCGAAATAATAGCCTCATCGCGGCCATGGAAGAAAGAAGCTTTTTGACCCAAAGAAGCCAACGCTTTCGCCTGTCGGATGTTGATTCTCCTTGAGGTTTGAGGTTGCATTTTTCAAGGAATCTTGACGAATCTTGGTAGGTACATGCGTTATTTTTCATATTAATGAATTTTTTGTAGCGATTTTTATTGAGGGGGGGGGGGGGATATTTCTTTCAAAAAGGGGGTTCATTTTATCGCGCTATTTACCAGGCGATTTCGATAATATTTGGCTATCTAGCCAAAGTATTTTAATTTTAACAAGATTTGCACAAGTATGAATAAAGTTGGTCAAGAGCGTCTAGAGATATAGATATAGAGGCTTTTGGGTTCATTATATTGATGTACCGCGAGGTCTACTGTTCGGAGAACTACTAGTTATATAGTTTATTGAATCAGGCGTTACCTTGCGGAAGTTCATCTTCAAATTCTTGTTTTGAATAAATATTTAGTGTATTTCCGCTCTGTCGTAGTCATATAAGTTAAAGGTACTATTCAAAATTCAAATTAAATCACAAACAAAATTAGTAATTAATCATCAAACTGTATCATGGTTCGACTATGGTTAGGTCAGGTTAGAAAAGTTAGGCTTAGGTATGTTTACAAAATATGAATGAACCTGAAACAAAATTTTTTATTAATCCGTTTAAAATAATAATAAAAAAATAATTAAACCTGTAACAAAAATAGTGATTAGTAATCTATTAAAAAAATGTAGTAAACCTGAAAAAAGAAAAAAAATATTTAATTAAAATGTTAAAATTACAAATATAATTTATTTATAAAAAATGGTATAAAATAATTGAAAAAATACTTAGTCAATAAATAGCACCCTTATTCTTACTGTACTCTATTCGACACGTGTTTCGCCTCTAAACGAGGCATCTTCAGGACGTGTTGACTCTTCGAGCTCACTCGCAAGAATACTAGTATACTAGAATAGAATACTAGAATACTACTAGTTATATGATTGAGTGAGCGTTACGCGTGTACATAACAGCCACTCAGAATTTCGAACTATTTATTCCAATACAAAATCCTGCGTGGCACAGCAATGCGTTTGTCCCCCTGAGACTACGAATATCAGAATTAAAAATATTGCAATTTTGCTTGGACAATTAGCCGCGTAAACTTGTCAATGTGTGCGTGTGACGCACACACCGTTTGCAATCCGCTCGATCGCGGTAAATAGCTAATTCGCGCCGGCATCTTACGGTCGATACAGTCTTAACTCTCAGAACAAATGTAACTGACGTAAGGTTGAAAATCTTAATTAATCCATCAATCAAACTGCCGACTGCCCCGCTCACAATGCATTGAAAGTAGATACCATAAAATCAATAACATATTTGATATTTCAACTAGGTACTCTAGTAAATGTCAAATTCCGAGAACTTTACATTATGGCGGAAACTTCAAGGCAGAGCTTATTTTACTCCGTAGATTTTAGACAGGCAGGATGTGGTCAAACGCAAAGCTACGCTATAAAAAAGAACATAATGGCAACTCAATGCTTATAACAATCATATCCCTTGTATAATACATCCATGGTCGCGTCACGTTTCTGCTTGACATTATGACAGATTATGACTCTGGTAACACTAATAACTGACGCGCACGCCATCTATCTATTAAATGACGCAAGCGTGGCGACCGGCAAGATTGAATTGCATTAATCGAATAATGATTGCGATAGGATTGGTGATTATCGAGTATATGTAGCGTCAAACAGGGCATAAATGCGTTTAATGGTAAAATTGTCTCTTATTATCGATAAACTTGCAATAAATTGATAATGTGATGGCAATGCCAATTCGGTTACGCCTCCGTTGTGCATAACATGCCTCGGCACTTAGCTTCTGGTGAATGTTGCGGTCATTGTAGAAAAAAAAATTGGCCCCTCAGTACGTTTACCATAAAACTATTTCTATTTCCTACAATTATCTACAGTAAAGTTGTAAGTAGATCTAATTCTTAGAGATAATAATTTAATTGAAAGAATCTGACTTTACATTAACTTGTAACATAACATTTGGTACTATTTACAGACATACCTACATAGGTAAATGATATACCTAATACATATTAGGTATATTTTTTGAAGAAGAGATAATTAAATATACAAGACGAAATATTAAACCATTTCAACTTGACTAAATATTAAGATAATCACAAGGTGGACGGATGACCTCATTAAGACCGCAAGATCGCGCTGGATGCAAGCCGCTACCAACCGGTCTTATTGGAGATCTTTAGATATTAGATATTTATTTATTTTTTTAGGGGAGGCCTATGTCCAGCAGTGGACGTCCTATGGCTGAAACGAACGAACGAATGAAATATTTAAATATTTGCAATAATATCTAAAAGGACCACCACTAAAAAACCATAAAATGGCGGAAATAAAGTAATTTACCTGATCACTTCAATGATACAATACAATTTAAAAAAGTTACAGAGTTTCCTACAGTAAAATTTTTCATAAGCGCTAGGAAATTACTGAAAAATCATCATTTTCAGGTTTTACAGTTGCTTGTGACAGCGGGTACTAACAACACCTGATGACTTTCCCTCTCTACCCTACCGTTAGCTTTTTATTTAAACTGTTGTTAACTATACCTACGAGGAATAAAACTATGCCTATGAAGAATAATGGAATGGAATAGGAAATTACTTACTTTACGCAATGCATGCCTTTCAAAAGACAACAGGATTTTCCTGTATGAAGATATTTCATAAATGTGGGTAGAGTAACAAAATAATCTTTATAAAAAATGTGTAATATAAATGAACGTACTCCTACTTAGTAATCTTCACTAGCAGCAGATACCTACTTTTTCACTTCGACAGAAAACGTCATTGGTAAAGTATCCATAAAGTAAGAAAGTTCATATAGCCGTGTGCGCCGGATGGCTAGCCCTGGTGTCAAAGTGTTCTAAGCCACCTGAAGGCCACTGACATGGCTGAATGGTTGAAAAACCGGGACTCACAATTTAACGTGTCATCCGAGCCACGGTAGGGTTCTAAATGCCGCACTTGAAAAAAAATTCAATGTTTTCTTTTCTACGATAACTATGAGAGCTATAAATCATTATACTCTAGGTACCTAGCAGTTGTTAACAAAGCCTTGTACCTATGACTAAAATGGCCCGTTATTATCGTTTCCTACGAAAAACGATTTCCGAAGATCAACTTAGTCGAAACTGCCAACACAAATACGTATTTGTGGACCCGAATTATAACTAAATCGACTTTATTTTCAACTAAATCGACGATATCTTCATGTGAATGCGTCGCCATTGTACGTCCGGCTTTACGATTCGTCATACGTCTCCTACCCAACTTAATAGCCTGCTTAATTCGCGCCAAAAGGAAATAGAAATTGGCGGGGGACGCCATCATTGCCTGAAAAGTCCCTCTCTGCGACGCGCGGATGGCCCGCCATTGTGTTGCCACTAATAAAATTTAATGATGTAAACGGATAGCGCGAATTTATCTAATTCAGAAGCCCGTAGGGTTGTGAAAGCTCTGAGGGGAAATCAATTAAGGACAATAATATCAGTTGTAGAATAAATTGAGTTTGTTGCCAATTGTGTCATCGGATACTGTTGTAGACAAATTTTAAGATTTGATTTCAGATAAGATTCAGTTAAATAGACGTACACTTGCAAATATCTATAATACGCTAGGTATAAATGTAGATAAACCTTAACCACTTCTAATCGAATATCAAATACACTTATAACCATAATAGACTGTCTTTGAGCAATACATACTCGAAACAAAGTATCATCAATCGAATTTGGACATAATAGGGCACGGCGCGCGGCGTAGCGTGGGGGTAAACACCTCATATCAATACCGAAGTGACGTTTGAATAGTTCCAATATAATTTAATGGAAAGCCGGCGATTGTGTACTCTACGTAATGGAGCGATAATTGTCCAGCGGTACAGAAGTAACCGTGTTAATCACAATGCGGCTCGCACCTTCCCTCCGTCCCCTCGTTAATGCGTACAAATGTCGACTGCCGACATGAAGCCCGTCATTATTTAATTATTAACACTACAATCGACCTAATTTTGATTTCTATTTGACATTTCGATTACTGCCGCTCGTGCCGTGCCCGCCGGCGAAGGGCCATTTTGTGACATCTGTCCTCGAATGTGTTGCCAACTATAAAATTCAATTTCCCCAATCGGCCGGCTCGACACATTTATTATTCATAGATTTGTACGTAGATGCCCGGCCACTAACAGATGTGATCTTTTACGTGAAAGAATATCAAAAAACATGACGGCGGCATAAAGAGCGCTCATTCTAAGGGACATGAATTTAATATAAGATCCATATGAATCCAATTTATCGAAGTATTCGAATAACATAATGGCAGGATCGGAGTTTATAAATCAAAAAGTCGATCGCGTGACGGGCCGACTCGTGAAATGAGTTTTCGTTTCAGTTATTGAAACGAGTCGATTCATTCCGAAAGCTTATCAATTTTGCACCGTTTCGGTTTATTGCAAGCAATCGGGTCACGATACCGATTATGTTTAATAGTTAACTCGCTTGAGTGGTGCACTGGTAATGACTGTATCGGTCGTGTTCGCTCGCTTTTAATGTACGAGTATGACCAGGATCGCTTTTAATGTACGAGTATGACCAGGATCGGGTTCTTCGATTAGCCTATAAATCAATCTATGTCGTCGGTAATGCACGAGCCATTTGCTCGGAGCCTAATTGCTGTTAGCGCCGCCCAATGGGCACATTAGGCTGAAAAGCCGGGCATTCAGCCCGCCCCGCGCCCGCGTCCTCGGCTCCCGTCCGTCCCGCTACTAGCCACATGAAATGGCTCGATTAGGTGTATTCGGGTGTAATGGCTGATTTTCTAGCTCACGAGATGTAGCCCCGGCAAACGACCGCGCTTACGCCACTCAAAGGCGGAGAAAATGGCTTAAGTGCTTTCTCTATTATCCTTAAGGTCGTTCGTGAAAAGGATAATTTTCAACTCTCCAGCGCCCCCGCCCGGAAAGGACGTAAGATTTATGCGGATAAGACATGAAATATACTTAACACCAAGGTATATGATCTTCTACCTATAAGTAATTTTGAGAAAACTTTATACATACTTATGTGAAAAGGATTTCATTGTTTCTGCGTTTAAAAATATAAAAAATAAAAGTGCAAAATCAAAATTTTATGGCTAACATAAAAAGATAAGGCAACCTCCTAAAATCTGTAATTAAAAAAATTACCTACCTCAATTTCAAAACTGTTCAATTTCTTAGACAATACATCTAAAAAACGAAATAACGTAATTCTGAGTCTGTAAATGGAACTGCTAAATAAAATATAGATATGTAGTAAGTATGCTAGATACAAGTCACTTCTAATCGGTCTTTGCGATAAATCTATTGAGGAAGCCTATACCTTCCCAATACAGGACGTCCTACAACTGATTAATATGAATAACTATAAAAATATACCACCAAATATAATATGATGAACTATAAAATATATAAAAAACTAGAGAATGTCCACGCTAATCCAGCAAGCATTTAGATAATATATTTTTAAGTTGGGCAACCTATTGTCGCGGCAAGCGACGGCGACGGCGACGAGGGTAGCGAAATAAAGCTTTTCCAACAAACAATAGTTCCGGGCCTTTGTCGCGCTGCGAGTTGAGTAAACATTGGTAGTTGGCCATTGTGGAGTGTGGACTCGGCCTTCGAGGGCTTTCAACCGCGGTAAGGTCGCGATCTCATATCACTTGACTTTTTACTTTAACTGTTGATTTTTTGAGGCTGAGTTGCAGTTGTTTTTACGGGTTCTACCTACCTACTTCTATATAATAAAATCCTCAGACCAAATAAAAAAATCAGACAGAATGTTGAGAAACAAACAAGTGAGGCTGGCATAACTACGCCTTGGCTCGTCAGTCGAACTATGGCGGCGCAACACCGACGCACACACCACACGTGAGAAAGACCAATGAATGCGTACTATAGTCGTAAGTTCGTACATGCCGGGCAGCTTATCCTGGTGTCAGAGTTTTAAAGCCGTCTAGAAAGGCTTCTTACATATAATAGCATGTATAATATTACGTTATAACTAGTAAAATACGTGAATGATTTCCCGTTACAAAAAGTAGGCGAAGAATGTGCGGAAATCATTAGTTCCCATCAGTCACATTACAATAAAATAATTTAGTATCAAAATCAAGCATTATCAAAAATACTATAAAATCTTTGAATGATCCAAACCCTTAAAACCGCTCACTACGTGACGTAATTTACTATAGCTAAAGTGACTAAATTATGGTGTAATTGTAGCCAATCGTCTGTGTGAGGTAGGCACTAGCAGACACACGACCACAACGTCGCTTACCATCAGGCGAGTTGGTGGTCAAACGCGGACTTATTCGCGACAAAAAAACTTCTGTAACAAACTTTAACAGTAGAGCAGAAATTGAACCAGTAACTTTACCAGTCTATCACCCATCAGCCGTAGGACTTCCACTATGCTAGATATAGGCCTATACTGATTACAAATAAGGCCGGTTGGAAGCGGCCTGCATCCAGCACCTACCTGCGGTCTTATATTGTCAGTCTACCTAGTCGGTGGACGTCCAACGCTGCGCTTGCTGGTACGTGCTCCCCATTCGAGAACTTTACGGCCCCATTGGCCACCCATTCTCCAGACTATGTATCCTACCAGTTCATAAAATTTTCTGCTCCCAATTTATAATATTTATAATTTATTACTTATTTAAATCACTACATAGTATAAAACAAAGTCACTTCGCGCTGTCTGGACAGACAGTAATGATATATTTTTAAAACTTCGCAACAGATTTTAATACGGTATTTATTAATAGATCAAGTGATACAAGAGGAAGGTTTATATGTATAATACACCTGAGCGAAGCCGGGGCGGGTTGCTAGTATATTTATATAAAACTAGCAATGTGAAGTCAGCCTAACAGCGAGGAGTTTACGGCCAGATAACTCCCACTTACCCTCATTTCAGCTTTTGTTTCTTTGATATATCTACTATTATGGTCTTTATTTTGGAGATCCTGCGGTAAGTCGTTATGGCTACTGGGACCGGATATTTTCTTTATCCTTTAATGTTTAAAATAATTAATCCTCGCCTATTAACAAAAATAATACATGTACAATTTAATGTATAGGTACTTACATAATTTTACTGCCATAGCCAAAATTTTAAGTTACCTACATATTTATACTTAAAGCCCATTTACAGAGGCGCCAGCATACAAATTTAATAGCAACGTAAAAAGCGTTCTCTCTATCGAATGCCTAAAGTAAAAAAGAAACAGAACTATGCTATTTAGCTAATATAATTACGATAGCTCCTTTGTAATCGGGCTTTATGTCTATCTAAAACTCTGACACCAGGGCAAGCCACCCTGCCTATACGCTCTTACTTACTCTACTCGTATCTACCAAAGTATCTTTCACATAAGTTATAAAACAAGTGACCAGACTACCAATAGGAAACAAAGCCCTGTGAAAAAAAGACAGTCACTATCACTACATAGTATAAAACAAAGTCACTTCCCGCTGTCTGTCCTTATGTATGCTTATATCTTTAAAATTACGCAACGGATTTTGATGCGGTTTTTTAATAGATAGTGTGATTCAAGAGGAAAGATCTGTGCAAAGCTGAGGCGGGTTGCTAGTAGAGAGATAAATAATAAAATACTAAAGTCCCACCAAACAAGGTACTATTATAGGTAGCATTATACAAGTAGCGGCACGTAAGTCTAGCGCTGGGAGTACTGTGGAGGGGATGGCTGCGCATGTTGACCGCCATACTAAACTCATGCGCAGCCACCCCCTCCACACTTCGCTCAGCGCTAGATATAATTGCCGCGACCTGTACCATCCTCATCATTATTATCGTCAAAATGTCAGCCATGAGATGTTCACTACTGGATACTTTTTATTAGGAGTAGTCCTTCCTTACAGATTTTCACTAGGACCTGTTGGAAATGCCTTTATCCGGCATATAAGCGAGCTGTTATGAAATATTTAAAACATTACACTTCTACCTTCAAAAGTGTAGAAGTCACGAACACACAATAAATTACTATACTACATTAGCACCTACTTTCCATAATAGCCGATAAACCAAATTTAGTTTTCATGTTACGCACCCTCTTCAGCTACTTATAATAAGCAATGATCAATGGCGAATAATCCTATTGTGTCGCGCGCAGACAAAAACCATGTCTAAATTATTCCGACACGCTTTCGCGCTAATATTATATCTACGTTTTACATTAGCTCAACACTGAGAAGGATTACGCGTTCAAACCATGGATGGATAAGGATCGGGTGTAAAATCACTTGTCTTCGAAAAATTTGCTTCACCCATGAGCTCTGTATTGAATTTTATCCACCACTAGTGACCCGCCCCGGCTTCGCACAAGTGTATTAAACATATATTATACGACTTCTCGGTGGCTCAGTGGTTAGTGACCCTGACTTCTGGGTCAAAGAGTGGGTTCGATCCCCACCCAGGGCAAACATTTGTGTGATGAACATATGATAGGTGTTTGCTCTGTGTCTGGGTGTTATTTAGGTACTATCTATATTAGTATGTATTTAATGTATTTAAAATATGTATATGTCTGGCAGCCATATCACAAGCTTTGCTTAGTTTGGGGTCAGAGACCGTGTGTAAGATGTCCACCAATATTTATTTTATGTATTATTTATATAAACCTACCTCTTGAATAATACTCTCGATTAAAAAAAACAGCATCAAAATCCGTGACGTTATTTTAAAGATATAAGCATACATAGGGACAGACAGACAGGGAAGCGACTTTGTTTTATACTATGTAGTGATGATACTCGTAGTGATAAGCCCGTGCGGGCTAATGAGACAATAGAAAGAGGTGTTCCTTGTGAACTAACTGCTTCTGCACAACTAGTAGTGTAATCAGGAATATTATTTTAAAATCTTTCTGGCACAAGTAGTTCAAATGTCACCTAGGTATATCAAGTTATGTCTTTCATCGTATGTAGTAGTTTTTATGTCTTGTGGGCGACTGGGCGTGCCTGACGCCATGTTACAAAGCTTATTGACTTCAAATTACCCTTATGGCACATCCTCTTTTATCTTCATCCATGATTTAAACACAAAAATTTGACAGTTGTGGCATAGACAAAGACATTGAGTGCATTCCGAAAAGTACGCACGCATAATGATTGTGTTTATTTAATTTTCGTCGCTGGCAACACAGAATAATAGCGTGTTTTCGCCGGCGCGGCGGCGGCGTTCTACTTGAGCCGGGAGCGCCTCAGGGCAATAAAATTAATGAAGCGTGGAGATGGGACCATTTTACTTGTATTATTCGTCTCCTGCGGCCTCAGACTGGAGCGAATGTCCATTAGTTCTGTTTTAACATGTTAGCGAGGTTGAAACGTTGTAAATGCGATTTACTTTACAGAGAGGGTGGAAAAGTAGCCGGAGAGATTTGCTCGCGATCAATAAATAGTTTGTGATCGGAAGTGATTTTTATTTTAGGGGATTTGTTTGCCTTTAAAAGCCTTTATCGGTATGTGCCCATCTATAAGTAGGTATACAGCGTATGTTCGTTCAATTGCAAAATGTTAGTTACGTAAAATATGTATACAAGTGTGCTTATACCTAGTGTAAGCTAGAATAATTAATATCATTAGCAATATGAAGGCACAAAATTGTAACGAAAATAACATTAAAAAATAAAAAACCTTCCTTTAGTGTACAAATAAATTGTCTTTCTTTGCACTTAACTGCGATAATTGTTAGGAACTGGTTGACTACTCTACATCTCCTAAATTGTTAAAAGTGGCTAATATTGAAAACTAACCAATAAAATAAAGTAAATGGTATTTTCCTATGTTATAAAACAATGTTTGTACTGACTCTATAGCACAGAAACCGCTTTCAAAACTAGGCTTCACCACGAGCGCACTAAATCTACAAAGCAAACACATTACCAACAACAATGGATGCATTACACCGTATTAGCGGTTAACTGATGATGGCCCATCATGGCAGCGTCACGGCAGCCGCTCCGACGCCGATAGCATCTTAATCCGTGCGCTGGCAACACCGCCGGGCACGCCGGTCATAGCGCTATTTGCAGATTATTTTTGAACTGAATGGATATCAAAGCTTAATCAAATGGTAATCATGAGGCACTTATTTATTTAGGTATTGAAACATGTAGGAGAACAATAGAGGTAGATGGCTCTAGCAAAATACGCTAATAAAATGCTTACAGTTAGTTACCTAGTTAGTTTTAATTTAATTTCAATTGCATTATTGCAATTAAAAACTAGGAAGCTAAAGGCTTTATTGAAAATTAAATTGTACGAGTAAACTTTTGTTAGGTTGGCGTACCTATATCAGATCATAGAGCTATTACAATTACAACCAGAGGGATAATGTGGTTGACATGAAAAATACCTATCTCATTGCCGCCTACGCAAAAACGACGGGGTGTTGTAGTTATAGAAGAAGAAAATTGCACATCTAGATACCTTTTTCGTTTTATTTGAAAAATATCAATCATAGAAAAAGTTAATGGGAAACAAAAGTGCAATCCAAAATCCAATTATAAGCAACTTTAGTTCTAACCATTTCTGGCGTAAAATTGAAATTACTAGAGTTAATCAACATTCAGGAAGTGGTTCAAATCGTGAACCACCAATTCCTGCCTTTTCTTTAACTGAATGAGCTCCCAGTTGGCATGAAGCGAAAATTTGATCAAATCATCGCATCGTGTATGCCCACCTTAAGAAGTCTAGCGTTACGAGTACGTAACTTTAAACGCTGCGTCTTGAAATAATTTTTGGAAGACGCTGCTTTTTAAAATATATTTTTTTAACTAGTGCAAAGTGCGGAGCCGAATAAAACAACTTGTCGGCTGTGATTGTTGCAGAAAGATTGGCTGAGATTGGCTGCAGAAAACCCGATCCCGACTAAAGTTCACCGAAGATTGGGGTATCCGCAGCTTGTAGCCAACATTACAGCCGCCAAGATGATTTGGCATATACTATGGTTTTTTTAAATTTGTATTGTGTATGTTTTGTAAATCTTTTTACCAGAATTGTATGAGTTCACCACAAGGGTACTTTCGGTCAAATTAAATAATCGGCCAAGTACGAATCGGACTCGCGCACGGAGGGTTCCGTACTGTATGGGAGCCCTCCTTAAATATTTATTTTATTTTAATTTTATTATTTATTAGTGAAGGGAATATAAAACTAAATATTTCAAGCATCTACCTGGTACCATTATTAATATATAGAGCGAAAAACGTCTAACAAAAATCAGGTTTGTTGTATGGGAGCCCCCTTAAATATTTATTTTATTTTGTTTTTAGTGTTTGTTGTTATAGCGGGAACCGAATTACATCATCTGTGAAAATTTCAGCTATCTAGCTATCATGGTTCATGAGTTACAGCCCGGTGACAGACAGACAGACAGACGGACGGACCGTTTTTCCCTTTGGGTACGGAACTCTAAAAATATATGACATTGGTTAGTTTGTTTAAGTATACGTAATATGTAAATGGTATAGTCTCAAACGTCGTAGAGACTAACGCCGACTACAGGCCTACGCAGGACTCAGCTCTACAATGTGGTCCTTCGAACTCCTCGAACGTTTTAATTCATTAATATCAGTATTTTGAGTATTTATTTATTTATTTATAAAAAATACATAAACTTAATAATTATATTCTTGCAGTATTACATACAACTTGTAATAAACTTATTTGCCAAAAATGTTTTTGGTAATTAATTAATTTCCTTTTAAAACTAACTCTGGTTTGTTTTAGGTAACTACTAACGAGTTATCGTAACAATTTATAAAACGCTAAGTAAATAAGTGCTACAGAATTATTTGTTACCCAATTCAAATAAAAAAGGTCCGAAAGTGTAAACGCGGAATAAATCTTGTTGCAGTAACAAAAAAAACCTACGCCTACTTTCCGCGACTTATTTCAAATTTAATGTAAACAGGAATATACTCCTTACTCATTTTGCGAGCATTTGCCATCACTATTAGCATTACCATATCAAACAACTAAGTAATAGGAGCTTATCTGATGAAACAGCCGCGTTTGCAACCAGAAACAATGACGCGATTACTGGCCAACACAGGAACCCTAATAATATACTCATGTATAAACCGCCAACTTTTAGTCTCAACTGGCTAAATTGGTAAACTAAAAAAACTATAAGCGTTTAGTTGGTAAAACACGTTAGTGGCTCTCCCACCCAAATGTATAGTCGCCGCTCTCATTACAAAAGAGAATCACGGATTTGCAGATCCTTATCGAGGAACGGGCGATTGAAAGGCGTGTTATTCGATTGACACTCGAGGATGGATGTAGAGGATTAATGCCTTTTATGCTTTATTGTTGGGTAATAGTGCCACATGGGTATAAGTGCGAACTTTATGCTCTACATAATGGTTTTCTCTGAGAGAAACATTCTATTACACGAATTAAAAAAACCTAGTAAATTCTCTGAATAATTTGTTTGAACGTTATTGTGTAGAGATTTGTCACAAACAACTTTTTGTAGTCGTCAGAGCAGATCGCCGCGCCTGTGAAGAAGTGAACAAAGTACTGTAGTAGTGACTGGATTATGATGATCATGGTCTAAAATGCTCGAAACATAACCCACCAAAACACAAAATGCTTGGAAACTGCAGTCCAATATCGGACTACAAGAAAAAAATACTAAACTACTCTTTACTGAATACTGTGAACAAAATAAAAGAGATAATGCAAAAATGGATCGAGGTTAGGCCATTACCTTGTACAGTATTCAATTATTACTTTATTTGTTTTGGAAAATGATATTTGTAATATTTTCTTTTATAACAATGTTCATTTAAAGGAATTTGATATTTTCGGATTCTATTATCTTGTGATATTGCTTGTAAAATATGGCGGCGTGATGGCGGCCTTGAGCAATAATCAAATTAGAAAATCTGAAATACCGTTCTAATTAAACATCAATAAGGTTGTTTTACTCTGCGTATTTATTTACCGTACACATCTCCGCTCAATTAAATATTTTCTTTGGTACACATAGTCTGGTCCCAGCACAGCTAGATCTTCCAACTAACTACCACGTGCAAAGTAGAGCTTTTAACAAAACATATCAAAACTAAACTTCTACAAAATGTAGACATTACTTATTTAGCGAACCAGCGAGTACTGAAAAAATAAAAGGGAATATCTAACCAGCGAGAGCGAGCCTGTAGTTTTCCCGCTCTTTTATTACCTCTCACGTGCCATTTAGTCCGGGAAATAGAAGTTTTTGCATGGAAATCGGACGCACTAACCCCGGCCTCGGTACGCTCTCTCTTTGTTACCTAACTCACATAAAAGTTTATCATTCGGATATAAAGCTTTGGATGTTTTTGCTACAGTTACTGTTGTAGCGGGTAGCTGGGAGGCTCGGCCTATGAGGTCGCTGTGGGGTAGATGATAAACAAACAATTTCGGTACGCGACTGGTTTTGTGATTTTTCGGAAGCTGATAAATAACACGACAAAGTACGAATTAGAAATATTTTTCGGTTCATTTTCATAAGTGTTTTTTTTTTTTTTGTTATCCCTATTCTTGGTCGATATAGGCCGCGCCGCACAAATTGGCGGATGTGAAGTTAGCTACAAGGAATTACCGGTTTGTATCTCCTGGGTGCCGGTTATAGCCCGTGGCGTTGAAAAATTTAGAAGGGGATTTTGTCTAACATCGGAAGTTCTAAAAGTAAAATATTAACCATAATAAAGATGATTTTATTCATTGAAAGTTACTTGTAAAAATGCTAGGTTTACTTAGTAATATCCTATTATTTAAAAAGCCTCCTTTTTTTTCTTTTTCCTGTCCCGGCGCATAGGTGGTTCCGCGAGCTTATGTCCTTAACCAGTTGGTATCAGGGGTAATTAATTACACTCTACGTATTTATCATTCAAAAACCCAACTTAAATATACAATTTAGCTTGAGCCTAAGTTAAAATTTCAAATAGCCTCCTTAGAAGCCCCCCACGACACACACGATATGTGTAAGTATAGCCTGCAACCACGTAACAGAAGTGTGAATATATTGGTCCGTAGTTCCATATCAATCCAGTCAATTCATAGCAACAGTAGTATCAAACCCCAAAAATCTAGTAGAGATCTCCCAGCGGTCACGGATGGATCACGTCTCCTGATCTCAAGCCGAGTCGCGGCATCTCTTAGGAAGTGATTTGTCAGCGCCGCCCCCTCTCGATTGAATAATTCAAATAATCGACGTATTTATATGTAAATAGCGGGCCACATCTCCATACGAAAGGGCCGAACGGTACATAAATTTGGCAAGACGAGAGGAAAACTGCGACGCACCGCCGATCTGATTTATTCGGCAAGTTTTGGAAAAAGTGGCGCACTCGTCGGAAATGTTTGTCTAACCGCGTTATGGGCCGGCCCGGGATTTTGTGCCTGGCAGCACATGGGGCTCCGGACATCGCCCCGGAGCCCGCTTGAATACGAAAACAACTCGACGATAGCTGGTGTAAAGCGTTTGGATTGTACGAAAGATTTCACTGTAGCTAACTATGTTGTGTATCGTACCGTATACGCTTTTGAACGTAGACATACGAAGATCCCTTCGAGAATTGAGGCTGGCCTCTGTCTACAGTAGTTTTATGTTCTTCATTAGACGTCCTGTGAGATTGCAATTGAGATGACAATGATGAATGATCTTGTAAGATGGATGTACTTATTCATTTTTTAACAATCCCTAATTATAAGTTTACTTAGAAATTCGTAATTCAGTACAATGTCACAAGCAGCGAATGGCAGAGAACAGCAGCGTCAGAAAACGTGAATAAATATTATGTCTAGCCTGAAACTAAAATGGTCTATGTAACATTTTGTGTTTTGTAACATAGACTTCGAGCAAATATCTACAGAGCCACATTACCTAAATGAAAGTAGTAAAAAAATGTCCGAGCGCCGTCACACATACCGACTTAGATATTTAGTTAGGTACTGACATTAAACAATTCACAATGACCCGTTTTCTCGAATCTCGACGTTATGTCACCAAATTAGTGCTTGTAACCGAGCATTTTGGCATCGCGCGGCGTTGTAGTCGGCTTGCAATTGCCTTACGACTAACTAAAAAGCCTGCCCACTACGTAGATTAGGCAGGGTTTTAGCTCGGGCACTATTTTTGCACGTTTGTGACTATAGATATTTGCTCGAAGAACATAGGACCACTTTTAAGTACCATGCTAGCCAAATATCGTAGTATAGCCTCAGGGAACGCTCTGTAGCTCCCATCGCACAACTCATGGCGTGTCATCAATCATGCTGGGTAAAGTGTTAATAATGCCAACCACTATTGTTAATTTCGAACCGAATTACTAGCGACGGCAGCGACGGCAACCAGTGAAATATGGGATGTGATCCAGACGCCGCGCCGCGCATGTTTTGGAGCTTATGTTTTGCAAATAGTATGCGTGTTCTATTACTATCTATGGATTTTCGGAGGCTTCAGGTTTCTGATGCTTGATTGAGTGATTAGAGTGGTTTCGCTTTTCAACAACTTTTCTATAGAACTAGGTATGGTATAGCTTTTCTTAGTTGACTAGTTTTATTGGTTTTTCGGTCAATTATTTGTGCAAGTTTGTTGTCTTCACCTGTAATTACTGGGACAATAGAGCCATTATTTAAGTTTTTTTTGCCAATGCATTGATGTATATTGTGCCCGTGAATTAAATAAATAGATTTGATTCGAATAGATTAGCAGAAGATCAAAATATATACATAGATAAGTACCTACAGACAACACACTTATAGAATTGACAATAAAGAGGAAGCCTATGTCATACAGTAAACATCCGATGAGATGCTAATATTTTTTGAAAAGTATACCATAGAAAACCATAGTAAAAACAACGTCATTTTAGTGACAAATTTTCTTAAAAGAAATAAATAATTTCCTTTTTATGGTTCCGTACCCAAAGGGTACAAACGGGACCCTATTACTAAGACTCCGCTGTCCGTCTGTCTGTCCGTCTGTCAGTCACCAGGCTGTATCTCATAAACAGTGATAACTAGAATGTTGAAATTTTCACAGATGACGTATTGCTGTTGCCAAGTTATATAATCCCGTCAAAGATATTAAAATAGAACATATTAAGGGGGGCTTCCATAGGTACAGTACGGAACCCTTCGTGCGCGAGTCTGACTCGCACTTGGCCATTTTTTATTCTATTTATCTATAAGTAGATAATTATCTTAAAGATATAAATCATGAACTTAATTAATTTCATTTTCTTCTATTTATCTATAAGAAGATAAATATTACCTGCTACCAGCAGTGACTCTTTAATAATGTTCCTAAACCGTTAATCGTTTTTCAGGTTCCCAATCGGATTTTTCAGACATTTTTTCGTGGAAACAATAAACCCAAATAGGCCGAATATACCAATAGGCAGGCAATTCATCCCTTTAACGGGGTTTTAGAACAACACGTAACTGAGCAACAAAACGCACTTTATCAGGTGGCAGCCGCTTTATTCCGCTAATGACCAACCCCTCCGGGTAATAAAAGTCGATATCAGCCTCCACACTCTGGCCGGTGATCAAACTGTCTTGATACTTGTGTTTTTGACCGACGAATCGGAAGAGGTACTCAATTCGACGCGTATATATTTTTTTTTACAAATGTTTGCTCGTAAAGTGCCTGTAATTACACCAATTTCAATATCGTAATGTATTTCATTACGCACTTGTAATGTAATGTAAAACGCACGCCACCACCGACTGCAGAACTCTGTGGTCTCGTTTCTCCTACTTTCACTCAAGAGAGTGAGAGACATTACGCACGTGTGCGTTATTGTAATGTAAAACGCACGATGATACTTTCACTCAAAGTCAGAGTTTTATTAATTTCCTCGCAAATATGTTATAAAACGTTGCTAGCCCGAGTCGTAGGCGAGGGCTAGCAATATCGCCACGGCTGTAATTTTCATCTTACCGCACTTATTTATATCATAATGTACTATTATGTATAACCACGCATAACTTTTGTCGTAGTAGTCCGATTTCATCAATAATTATTGTTTTATTGGAAAGAGTATACTTCGAAATTGGTCCCATTTACGAAATCAGCTGAGCCATTTTTGATATACATACTAACAATAATGTGAAAAATGCTACATCGATCCGTGCGAAATATTCGCGAATTCTGTACATGGGTAAAATCGGTCATGCTATTTTTTGCAAAAAAGAATTATTAGTTAAATATCCCGCCGAGTGATAAGCGTCGACGCCATGGTTGTAGCGCACTGGACAGGAGAAGTCGCGGACCGGCTAAGTTGCCTGGAGGCCTCCAAAAATCATGAGGTCATCATATACGAAGACAGGGGAGAAAACTTAAGTTTTCTGAAGTCTTCGTCAGAAAACTCTGCAACCGACAGCTGGGGACACCCTGTTCCATGTTCATCCAATCAAAGCGGTTCTGAAAGGGTACAAGAAAGAATATCGGCAGAAAAGGCCGCGAAACAGCATAGTGGCAGTAGCAACGAGAGTAGAGGTCAAGTTTCGGCTTTTCTGACAGCATTCAGCGCCGCAGCACAGAGCTTGTTCCTACAAACACCAAAAATAAAATGGCACAGCACTACATCAGCCACGAAAACAACACCTCGAACAAGGCAACCGGCTCCAACCAGAGCGGACATGGGACAGGTCACTCCACCCCTCTATATTCCCGCCTCAACAGCAACAGATCACGCCAGAAACGCCTTCATAGAATTCTTAGCTATAACGAGAGCGACTAGAGAAGTCAATCACAGGAACTGCAAAAACATCATGCAGGCTTTTCGGCTAGGAAATGAGAGTCTATTGATGGCGAGACTGGAAGAAGCAGAAGCAGCCATATACAATAACGACACTTCCCATGTCATCAAGGGAACAATGAGAGGTCAATATATGGCTGCTTATAATGCAATAAAAGGATTCGTGGCCCTCAATGAGGATGAGACGGATCGGACGGGAAAACTGAAGTACGTGACACCACCAGAGGACCCTATTGTGGTTACCGCCAGGTGTACCAAAATAATGCTGGACGACAGGATTGCTGACATGGCAAAAACCATCGAGGGCAGTCCTGGAGTCGAGGCGCGGTGGGACAACTGGACGGTACCCGAGATCCAGTGGGTCAATGGAGTGCCCGGTTGCGGCAAGACAACTTGGGTGGTACGACACTTCGATGTGGATAAGGACGTTATCATCACCACAACAACTGAAGCAGCCAAAGATCTAAGAGAGAAACTGGCGCACCGTATTGGTAACTTAGTAAGAACTAAGGTGCGTACCATGGCCTCCATTCTTGTAAATGGTTTCCGAAGTTTCGAGAGTTGCAACCGTCTAATGGTGGATGAGGCTCTCATGAATCATTTTGGAGCCATAGTGATGGCTTTGAGGCTGTCTGGTGCCAGTGAACTTATCCTCATCGGAGACGTAAATCAGCTACCTTATATCGATAGAGAAAACCTCTTTGAGATGAGGTACCATCGCCCTAACCTGGTCGCAAACATCAGCCAGGAGTTGTTATGTACGCACCGGAACCCCATGGATGTAGCGTATTCACTGAGGGAAATATACACGGGTGTATATTCCTCAGCAATCCAAGTCAGATCTCTAGAGCAGAAAAGATACACGGGTGCGCTAATACCCCACAACCTCCCCAACACCCTCTTTTTGGTTCACACTCAAGAAGAAAAGGAGACCCTTATCAGCCAAGGGTATGGAGAGGGGTCAGGGTCGCGCATCCTTACCATCCACGAAGCTCAAGGTCTGACATACGACTCTGTCATCGCCATTAAAATCAAGGCCAATATGAGGTTGCACGAAAGCGTTTCGCACGCGGTCGTCGCAGTATCACGGCACACCAGGTCCTTCACATACTTCGCCGACAACGAGGAAGACGCCATCAGCCGCTTTGTGCGGCGTGCGACTACTGCGTCACCTAAGGTCATCGTAGACTATAATTTAAAGATGGCCATTAAAGACCGGAACGCGGCGGTGATGGAGGCCCTGAGCAGTATAAGTAGTTATTTGGAAAATAATAAATAATTAATTTAATCGTAGTTTAAAATCGTATTTAAAGAAAATTAGATTTAGATTCATTTTAGTGTCCTCTTGTAAAGCCTTTAGTTATAAGCAATATTGTTCAAATCATTTTAAAAAATGTTAATCTTAAAAAGCACAGACCCTGGAGTCTGTGGAGTGAAAAAAAAAAAAAAAAAAAAAATATCCCGCCGGACCTTATAACACTAGGCACTGCATTGATAAACTATATGATTCTCTAAACAGTAGACCTCGAGATACAGGTCACGGCATATAAGGCTAGCGCTGAGCGAAGTGTGGAGAGGATGGCTGCGCATGGGTTCAGTATGGCGGTCACCACGCGCAGCCATCCCCTCCACACTACCCTCAGCGCTACACTTAAATGCCGCTACCTGTACACCTCAGTACAATCTTTATAAGCCTTTATCTCGACTCGCTATTGATCGATTTGGTTCATACCCGGAAATTTTGTTAGGAATTTGATATTAAACTATCACCAAATATTTAACTATCGAAATCGCTTGATTAATAGCACGACAGAAAATTTTCCCCGTTTCATCATCGAGACAGACGAAAACAAATCGACTATTGAAGCAAAGACCTTCGCTTCGCTTCGGTCAATAATACAACTGGCTTCGACTTGTCCCAATTGTTTATCTCTAAATAAAACTCGAGAACTCTACTTTCTTTAGAACTCTAGTTTTAAACGACAGATACTTATTCTCTTTAGAAAATTGGTCGTGCCACGGAAGAGAGATATTTTTTAGCACTACTGGTTGTGCCAAGCAGTACAGCCACGGGGTATAAACGTAGGATATTATTGTACTGACTTACCATTATGACTAACTTTTACTATAAGGACTCACCCTGGAATAGTGAAAACCGACTATTCTAAATTTCTGGTTTTGTATGGGAGAGCTACGAGTAATTTATTTCTACGCACAATAGTGTGCAACCATTACCTACTGTGTTCCAGATTAAAGGGCACTGTGCCCAAAGAAAGTTCTGGCATTCCATGAGATTTCGCTGGACACAGTGCCCTGAAAGATCTTCATATTTCAAAGTTACAGTATACAGTGCACAATTTACTGTTCCATACTGAGTTTTACGCTGGTATTGTTCAAAATTTAGGGTGGTGCAAACCTGCCATGAGCATGTGTGCCGCTTTCATGTCCAATCCATGCCCATGACTGATAATAGGCTAGTTGACAATATTTTTTGATGTCTTCTTGTAACAGCTAACCATAAACAGAGCCGATTACCGAAAACAAGAATAAAATCAACTTGGAAACAAAGAAATTACAAACATTTATTTTATACTCGTGCTAGACAAAGAGAGCACTACAGCAGACTATAACGTCACTGCCCCTAATGGTAAGCGTCCACTTGTCGGTATCTTACGCAACGGATGCATCGCACGCAACGGATCGTAGCATTATTTGTATAGAGACTCATATTAGTGCGTCCACCTGTCCGCATCGTACGCATCGCACATCGGCAATGCCGACACCATTGCTCCGAGAGGCAACTTTTGCGATGCGTGTCGATGACGTCATACGGAATGCCGATCCGTGGACGCACCCCGCGCGCAGTTTCTCGTGTGGTTTCAGGATATAAACAAGATAATTGAATTTAGCTTGCGACATACGAAAATTTTGGAAGAACTTGGTGTCATTGTTTGACAAATCAGGAATCAGGGTGTGATATTCTCCATGTTCCGATCTCTTCTTGAATATGTCGTGTATCCAGATACTATGTTTCCTTTTAACTTTTTTTTCCAATTCTTCCTCTTCTGCTAACAAACAAGCTACAACGACTATTTGTTCTTCATCGCTTTCCTCCATCCTCACAGAGTCCGCACGTACGCTCACTACGAAAATCTGAATGAACTGGCATCGTCAATCCGTATTCTGGTACTCACCGTCGGTAATCCGTACGCTGCCGATACAGTGGACGCACTGTGAAAACTTGTATCTGTTTGATGCGACGCGTCCGTTGCGTACGATACCGACAAGTGGACGCTTAGCTTAAGTGTCATACATTCGCCATAATAGAGATCGCCTTAACTAGAGATTAACAAAAGAAAACACCTATGAATAATAAACTAAACACACTTATATAATACAAAATTTAAATATACTTACATATATACGTTATTAGCCGTGGGGTGCCGGCAGAGTAGAATAGCACCCCCCTCCAGTACCAGGTGTCGTAAGAGCCGACTGAGGTACAGCGGAACCGACTAATGGCGGTATAACCATTCAATTCAGACGTAGCTAAAATGGCACAGGGCAGGGATGGGCAGCAGCATCCCTGTCGCGAAGCTACGTCTCTGCGATCGCCACCACGCTTGCCCAGCGAGGCGATTATTGGGCAAATACCCCCTATGAAAAGTAAAAATAAGACCAGGCCCCCAGTCCCCAGCAGCTCCGCTAGTCCGGGCTACGACAGCGGCCCCGGTAACGGCGGAGCAGGGGGTACTAAGAATCACTGGAAGATGCACGGCTGTCACTCCAAAGTATTCAAACGACGACTGGCCCTGGTAACACACAACGTGCGCACTTTAAGGACTGACGAGAAGATTGCTGAGCTGGAAGAAGAGTTAAGTAGGTTGCGCTGGGATATTGTGGGGTTGTCTGAAGTCCGTAGAGAGGGGGAGGACACGATAACCCTAAAGTCCGGCAACCTGCTATACTACCGGGAAGGTGACCAGCGGTCCCAAGGTGGTGTCGGTTTTCTCGTTCACAAGTCCCTCACTAACAACATTATTACCATCGAAAGCGTGTCGAGCAGGGTTGTGTACCTAATACTCAGAATATCTGAGAGGTATTCGCTGAAGGTCATTCAGGTATACGCACCGACCTCGTCACACCCAGATGATGAGGTGGAGACTATGTATGAGGACGTAAGTCGAGCCATACGTATGTCTAAGACCCACTTCACTGTTGTTATGGGGGACTTCAACGCAAAGTTGGGCAGAAGAAGCGATGATGAGCTGAGAGTGGGGAAATTTGGATATGGACAACGGAACCCCAGGGGCCAGAGGCTGGCTGATTTTCTGGAGAAAGAGGAACTCTTCATGATGAACTCTTTCTTTCAGAAGCCGCCTCACAGGAAGTGGACCTGGATGAGCCCCGATGGTTCCACGAAAAATGAGATAGATTTCATCATGACCACCGAGAAACGGATATTCAATGATGTCTCCGTGATACACAGGGTGAAAACCGGTAGTGATCACAGAATCGTAAGAGGCACATTGGATATAAACGTTAAACTCGAAAGGTCACGCTTGATGAAGTCCACGCTCCGACCTACACCTTCCGATATCCAAAACCCCGAGAGCTTTCAGCTCGAGCTCTCAAATCGCTTTGCTTGCCTGGAGAACTTTGCGTCAGTGGACGAGATCAACAACGGGCTCGTAGAAACTGTCCAGACGGTGGGTGCTAAATTCTTTAGACCCCGTCGTACAAATAGACCTCAAAAATTTTCCGATCAAACTCTAAATCTCATGGCCGAACGACGCTTACAGAGACTGCAGTCTTCCGATGATGCAAAGTCATATAGGCTGATCAATAGACAAATTTCGAAATCCGTGAGGCGCGACATTCGTCTCTTTAATACTAAACATATTAAAGAGACCATAGAGCAGAACAAAGGCTCCAAAGTGTTCGCGAGGAATTTGTCTATTGGGCAAAGCCAGCTGACAAAGCTGAAGAGAGAAGATGGCAGTGTAGCGTCGACCAAGGCAGAGGTATTGGAGGAGATCGAAAGGTTCTATGGACAGCTATACGCTTCGGTCGCTAAGCCTGTCAACAGCTCAGCCAAAGACCCAAGATCCAAGCTGACCCGACACTTCACCGAAGATATCCCGGACATCAGCCTGTACGAGATTAGAATGGCCCTAAATCAGCTCAAGAACAACAAGGCGCCGGGTGATGACGGTATCACATCAGAGCTTCTGAGAGCGGGTGGAACACCGGTATTAAAAGTCCTCCAGAAGCTTTTCAACACCGTCGTCCTCGAGGGCATCACGCCAGAAGCATGGAACAGAAGCGTGGTGGTGTTGTTTTTCAAGAAAGGTGACAACACCTTATTGAAGAACTACAGACCCATCTCGCTTCTGAGCCATGTTTATAAGCTGTTTTCAAGGGTCATTACGAACCGTCTCGAGCGCAGGCTTGATGACTTCCAGCCTTCCGAACAAGCCGGTTTCCGAAAGGGCTTTAGCACCATGGACCACATTCATACGCTGCGGCAGGTTATACAGAAGACCGAAGAGTATAACTTGCCACTTTGCTTAGCGTTTGTGGACTATGAGAAAGCCTTTGATTCGGTCGAGACTTGGGCTGTGCTCGAGTCTCTCCAACGATGCCGTGTTGACTATCGGTACATCGAAGTGTTGAAGTGTTTGTATAATAACGCCACTATGTCGGTCCGAGTACAGGAAGAGAGCTCCAAGGCGATCCCTTTAAATAGAGGCGTAAGACAGGGAGACGTAATCTCTCCGAAACTGTTTACGGCTACTTTGGAAAACGCCTTCAAGCTCCTGGAATGGAAAGGATTCGGCATCAATGTCAATGGCGAATACCTCACTCACCTTCGATTTGCTGACGATATAGTAGTCATAGCAAAATCGATGGAAGAGCTCAGCACGATGCTCGAAAGCCTCAATCGGGTTTCTCAACAGGTGGGTCTTAAGATGAACATGGACAAGACGAAAGTCATGTTTAATTCCCATGTTGTACCCACCCCGATCACTGTTGGGAACTCGGTTCTTGAAGTCGTTGACTCGTACGTCTACCTAGGACAAGTAGTCCAGTTAGGTAGGTCCGACTTCAAGAAAGAGGCCAATCGCCGAATCCAACTCGGCTGGGCAGCGTTCGGAAAATTGCGTAACGTCTTCTCGTCCGACATACCTCAGTGCCTCAAGTCGAAAGTGTTCGATCAGTGTGTGTTGCCAGTGATGACTTATGGCACTGAAACGTGGTCTCTTACTATGGGCCTTATTAATAAGCTCCAAATAGCCCAACGAGCTATGGAGAGGGCTATGCTCGGAGTCTCTCTGCGAGATCGAATCAGGAATGAGGAGATTCGCAGAAGAACCAAAGTTACCGACATAGCCCAGCGGATTGGCAAGTTGAAATGGCAGTGGGCAGGGCACATAGCGCGGAGGACTGATGGCCGATGGGGTCGAAAAGTTCTCGAGTGGAGACCACGTACCGGCAAGCGCAGCGTAGGACGTCCACCCACAAGGTGGACGGATGACCTCATTAAGACCGCAGGATCACGCTGGATGCAAGCCGCTACCAACCGGTCTTATTGGAGATTCATAGGGGAGGCCTATGTCCAGCAGTGGACGTCCTATGGCTGATGGATCGATGGAATATACGTTATAATACATATAATTATACATATACCTACATAATTAGATCTACATACACCTACACAATTAGACCTACATATACCTACATAATTACCTTCACCATCGCCCGCAGCGTTCTTTTTCCCACTGCTGGGTATGAAGCCTCTCTCTTGTAGTGCCATCTGCCTCGGTCCGTTGACAATCGAGCCCAGTTTCGACCAGCAATAATGACGACATTGAGTTCTACCTACTTCGGTTATTTACCGCCAGTAGTACAATTAATTAATACCCCTGTAAAAGTATCAAGACATCGCGAGCCCGCTACGTGGGCACCGGAGCGCAGCCGAGAATTAGCAGCGACGGAAAAGAAAAATGATTGTGACAGTCCGACGAACAGCGCTAATGGAGTCCGCGCCGAATGGCCCCACTTTGGCCACACAATTTATAATTCGCTAACGCTCCGCTAATATACGGTTAATTTCTATTTTCTCTACTTTGGGTTATCTGTCTTGGCTAGTTTCTGGATATTTAATTCAATGATATCTAAAACTAAGAAAAAGGAAAATGATTGTGACAGTCCGACGAACAGCGCTAATGGAGTCCGCGCCGAATGGCCCCACTTTGGCCACACAATTTATAATTCGCTAACGCTCCGCTAATATACGGTTAATTTCTATTTTCTCTACTTTGGGTTATCTGTCTTGGCTAGTTTCTGGATATTTAATTCAATGATATCTAAAACTAAGAAAAAGGAAAATGATTGTGACAGTCCGACGAACAGCGCTAATGGAGTACGCGCCGAATGGCCCCACTTTGGCCACACAATTTTTAATTTGCTAACGCTCCGCTAATATACGGTTAATTTCTATTTTCTCTACGTAAAGTTCTCTGTGATATTTATCTTGGCTAGTTTCTGGATATTTAATTCAATGATATCTAAAACTAAGCAAAAAGGAAAATGATTGTGACAGTCCGACGAACAGCGCTAATGGAGTCCACGCCGAATGGCCCCACTCTGTCCACACAATTTATAATTCGCTAACGCTCCGCTAATGTAAGGTTAATTTCTATTTTCTCTACTTTGGGTTCTCTGTGATATCTGCCTTGGCTTGTTTCTAGGTATTTGATTCAATGTTATCTAAAACCAGTCTAAAACTAATGAAAAGGAAAATGTTTGTGACAGTCACGAACATTTTCCTTTTCACACGAACAGCGCTAATGGAATCTGCGCCGAATAGCCCCAATTTAGCCACATAATTTATAATTCGCTAACGCTTCGCTAATAATCGGTTAATTTCTTTTTTCTCTACTTGAGGATTTCTTTAATATTTGTCTGGGCTAGATTCTGGCGAAATATTTGATTCGATGTTATCAAAAGCTAAGGAAAAAAAAGGTTTGTCCGAGGAACAGCGCTAATGGATTCCGCGCCCAACGGCCCCATTTTGGCCACACAATTTATAATTCGATAACGCTCCGCTAATAATTATATGGTTAATTTTTATTTTTTTCTACTTAAAGTTCTCTGATATTTGGCCTATTCTGGTTCAGTTAAAATTAAATACTTCATGCCATTGTTCCTAGAACATTCGAAATCGAACCGACCGTCCGTAACGTTCAAGTAAACTGTTCAAGTTTAGAGCGTGCTTTAAGCTTATACGTTAGCTTAGCTTAATCTATTAGCAGAAGCTAAGTCAATACTTACCTACTAACACTAACACAGATCAAGTATTCAACTATTATGAGATAAAAGCACCGAATATTTTTGACACATTATCCACCGAACTTTCTAAATATAAATATAATCCATCAACGACACCCGAAACCTCGCCAGCCGTTAATGCGCACTAATCTCCAGTTTAAAAGCGATCGTACTGATAAACAGCCGATAACACAACGGGGTGACTTATCTGATTCGTGTATCTACCTACTTAATTCAAATCGTCTAATTCGGAGGGCAATTCAAGTCCCACCCTAACGATACAACCCTCCCCTCAAATTAAGTGTAAAACAAACCTAATGAAATTTAAATATCTCTCCGACGCAATAACTGCACAAATAAAATCATGTCGCGGGGGAGAACATAATCGCGTCTATTGTGTATACATTGTAAGATATTAAGCCAGGGAGATTTAGGACTCTGTCGCAATTGGTTTTGGTACAGTGCTTAGGTAGGTAGGTACTCGTATCTAATAGCGAACATGCATGCACGCAGCCATTTTTACGTACAGATGCATGATTGCTTGCCTGATCGTGTCTGTAAGAATAGGTACTTATTATATTCCATTTCTTTTAGATGTCGAAAAAATTTATCTATAATAAAAATCCGAAGAAATATATCACGTACTGCGTAGGTGAAGGGGTCAGAGGCAACTACGTAGACAGCTTTATGACGTCATGTCAAGTTTAAATCGTCAGAATATTTTTATTACTACTAGTTTGAAAAATCTTTTTACAATAAGTAACTACTAGTATTTACCCGCGGCTTCGCTCGCGAGATATTTCCATTTTTTGTCTTACCTATCCTAAGAAACCTTTTATTTTTCCGGGATAAGAAGTAGCCTATATCACTCTCCAACCTTGGGACTACTTTATTATATCCAATCATTTCCTCCAAAAATCAAGTCAATCCGTTGCTCCGCTGCTGCGTGAAAGAGTAAAAAACCAACAAACACACTTTCGAATTTATAATATTAGTAAGAAAGGATATTATTTAAGAGCAGGATATTATTTTTATCTGACAGTGTAAGCTGTCGATTATAAATATTTAAAAAAAACATCTATTCCCTATCGTAGCTAGGTATATGTTCAGTCTTCACCTGAAGTGTTGTTGTGCACAGCCAAAGTCCACGTGACCAATCCTTTAAATAAAGAGTCCACAGAAGTACGTGCTCTTCTAGACTGTGGCGGTCAATCTTCATAACAGAAGCTGTAGTAACATGTTGTAGCTTGGATTGGAAGTGTGAATAGCTGAATACGACAAGGTTGTAGGGTGTGGAATAACGTAAGGAGGGCGGGGATGGGATGGTGATGGTCTCGAGACGGTAATAGGCTCTTGGGGTGACGGCAAGCCTCATTGTTGGCTTGTTAGTGGATCATTCTAAATAATGCGTTTAGCGTGTATGTAAATCTGGCTGCGGTGTGCGCGGTTACGATTTGTTAAGAAAATTAAAATGTTGTTCTACAATACCTCATTGTAAATCTTTCGCCAAAAATGGCATTACCGACTTGAACCGTGTACAGAATTCGAATAAGGTACCTGATATAAATAAGGCCTGTAGTGCAGAAAATTCGGTTAAAATATAATTCGGAACGGATTAAATCATTTTAATTCGAGATTTTAAATACCTACTTAAAATAGCAAAAGAAAGCGAATCCTTTCGAGAAAACGAGAGCAAAGCGAGCGCGAAATAATATCAGTTTTTACTGAAATTTTAAAAGAAGCATGAGCCATGAAGGTCCCTTCGCCGCTAACATAGGTTAGCGTAGCAAGCGCGAAATTTATTTGATTTTTTAATAATTATAAAACCGATATGCAAAGCATAGCACTGCCCTGCTAATACATATCCGCGAGCATAGCGAGCGTAAAAATTAGTTTATTTTTTCAGTAATTCTAAACGAATAAAATGAGTAAAGAGGACCAAGTTACGGCTATTTATTGTCAGCAAGCGCAGCGAGCACGAAAAGAAGACCTTGCAAAGTGGGACTTTGTACAAACTTTGTTTATTTTAAATTTTCTAATTAGATTCTTGTTGTTCTTCAAGGCCGCCATCGCGCCGCCATATTTGACCAGCAATATCAAAAGATAATAAGATCCGAAAATATGAAATTCCTTTAAATGCAGATCCTTATTAAAGTAAATAATAGGAAAATCATTTTCCAAAACAAATAAAGCAAATAATTAGATACTCTGTACCAGTAAAGGCTGCTCGATATATTTTTACATTATCTCTTTTGCAAATTTTTTGATAATGCTCAAAAGAACTTACAAAATAGGCCACCGCAGTGCCATTATACGCAAAGTGCAGCGAGCGCGAAAACAAACGGTTTTTTGTTTTCAGTGACTTAAAAATAAATATGGAGCAAAGGATATGGAATGCTCTACGGCGCTATAATATAATGCGAGTAAGTAAAGTAGTTCTTACAATAATTGCAAAAGGAATGCATAACGTTGAGTAACCCACTGCTATAATTCGCGAACGTAGCGAGCGCGAAAATGCTTTTTCAGTGTTTCAGAGGAAAAGAGAGAACTATGCTGCTGTGATCGCGAGCGCAGCTAGCGTGAACTTTCAAATGCAAGAGTATAGCAAGTATTCGCGCTAACCATGAACCCCCGTTGGATCCTCGCCTTTTGAGCACTAGAGCAGTGAGCTCGAAATTTTTCGACCCCAGGGGGGTCATCACCCCCACGACCCCTGGGTCCGCGCTTGTACCTTATGTGCCTAAATCTAAAAAATACCAATCAAGCAGAGAAACATTATTATTCTAACAGATTGAGTCGCCCCAAACGAGTCTTTTAAAACACGTTCCTCCCCTCAAAGGGAAGGATACTAATTTTCTTCCAAGTTTTAAAAGAAGCTTTCTTTTAAGAAGTGGAAAAAAGTTACAATCGAAAAGGAAATTTGCGTTTTAAATCCTCTAATGAAGCTGAGAAGTTCGTAATGGAGGGGCGAAACATGGAACATGAAAAAAAGCAGGACTCTCTACGTTCCGAAATAAAAAGTCGACAACCTGTCGAGAAAGCATGTTCAACAGTTGCGAAATAAAAAGTCACAAACCTGTCGAGAAAGATCTCACAATTTAGCAACGCACTGCATTCTGTGATCACAAATGGAACATTAATAAATCTCAGAAATATTACGGAAATTCTTCATTTTTTTACTATATCACTACATCCTTACATAGTATAAAATAAAGTCGCTATTTTCGTTTGTTTGTTTGTTTGTCTGTATGCTTAAATCTTTAAAACTACGCAACGGATTTTGATGCGGTTTTTTTTAATGGATAGAGTGATTCAAGAGGAAGGTTTATATGTATAAAAATTCCCGAAATTCCCACGAGAACGGGCACAACGCGGGTAAAACCGCGGGGCGCTGCTAGTAGTACATATAAAACAAAGTCTCTTCCCTGTCTGTCTGTCTGTCTGCCCCTATGTATGCTTATATATTTTAAACTACGCAACGGATTTAATGCTTTTAATAGATAGAGTGATTCAAGAGGAAGATTGATATTATATCAATACGCCTGTGCAAAGCCGGGGCGCGACGCTAGTTTATTCCATAAATACGAAAGCAACAGCGAAAAAATCCCGCAGGCAAAAGGTGAAACTAGTGTTGACAGATCGGCTACCTATGCTATGCGATTGTGGTGATGCGTTTATAGGCCGAATCATACAAGTTGGCGATGTGAAGTTAGTTATAAGCTGCGCAATCTCCAATCCTGCCTGAAACTCACATAGAGCTGCCTTGATTGGGTTTCGCGCAGCTTGTAACTAACTTCACATCCGCCTATTTGTATGATTCGCCTATACTTTTTTCGTCAACAACAGCCTTCACTGCGCTTTGAAAGACAGAGAGAGCGCCTTACAAACTGTATTTTAGAGTAGTTTTTGTAGCTTCACTTTTTGAGGGCGAAAGTCCTTCTGTATTTTCAGTGTTCGGAGAGGCGAAAGGCTGCACGCAAATTGAGGAAAAACTCGAGATTGGACGGACGCTGTCTGGGTGCCGATCACGGGATTGCTTTGCACCTTTGTTTTATTCAAGTGGTAGATAGAGACAGACGGTAGGGAATCGCTACTGTATCAGCTTTTAACACATTTACAATACCTACATAAATGCCTATAGGCTGAATGAAATGAAAATGTATTACGTGTAAACATATATCGTCTGTCAAATCAAATTTACATAATTGTACTCTAGATTGAGATATTGTTACCCAAGCTAGGATTGAACCTGTGTCATGGAATAACAATACTCTCCGCTGGACGAGTGGTGAAATTACATAATAATGATATTTAAAAAACAACACTTTATAACTTTTTTTCGACTTTTTCGCGAAAAATACGAAATTCGAAAATTATAAACAAAAAAAATAATTATTCGTGATAAGATTGAGGGAGGGGAAGGTAATGTAACGGACTAACCTCCTTGAGGAGTTTAGTTTATCTATATATTAAATTAAATAATCATTTATTCAAGTATCAAACACCCAACATTAAAGAATTTAAAAACACACACACAAATATATGGTAATGCTTAGTGTATTTGAATGGGTGTGTAAATCAATGAATCATACAAGTCAGCGGATGTGAAGTTCCATATCCAATGCTGACTAAAGCTCACATAAAGCTGCGCGTTGATTGGGTTTCACGCAGATTATAGCTTACTTCACAAGGCCCACTTGCCGCCTTTTACCCTACGCTTCTATAAGATCAATCCTTCTTTTTACAATCCAGTCATTAGAATGTGTCGCCAGTACAACGAAATTCATAAGATCTACCATAACTTAGTAGACATTTTCGACTCGAATTTACCCAAATCTAAAAGAGATGTGAGGATTGCATTCACGGTTCACCTTGAATGTAGTTATAATTAAATTACTTTGTTTACATATTATAACTACACTAGCGACCCGCACAGGTGTATTACACATACCTATAAACTTTCCTCTTGAATCTAGTAAAAAAAACGCATCAAAATCCGTTGCGTAGTTAGATATAAGCATACATAGGGACAGACAGCGGGAAGCGACCTTGTTTTATACTATGTGTATGTAGTGAGACTACTTATTATCAATTGATTTTTTTTCAAATACCTGTTACAGTAATCATGTTGTGTACACATGTTTTAGAATATGGTTTAGCTCATAGTTCTTAACACTACATTATTAATTAAGCATACTATTGACTGTATTGTTTTGTGTACCATATAAATAAAATAAAATCTATACCAATATTAAAAAGGGGAAAGATTTGATTGTTTGTGTGCATTGAATAGGCTCAGAACTACTGAACCGATTTGAAAAATTCTTTCACTGTTGGGAAGCTACACAATCCCCGGGGGTCATGGGCTTTATGATTTAAAAAAAAATTAGGGATTGATAGCTTATTTTAAGCAATCGGTGAAAGCCTTTGTGCAAGGAGCACTGCCGTGGGGCGCGACGACTGACTTTTGTCCCGCGTATGCTTAAATAAATAAATAAAATAATAAGTGGTCCTCTTTTATCGCGGATAAGTCCGCAATCGACCACCATCTCGCTTGATGATAGTAAGCACGTTGTGGTCAAAGATGCACCACGCAGACTTAGAAGATACCTAGACACTGACTTTGAAAAGCTTTAGATTAGATTATATCTCTCAGGAAACGGAAAAGCCGGCACACCGTTCCTTTCTCTAACCGTGCGAGTCGGAAAAGTCGTGTTAAACCGCTTCGTACATATCGAAGGGAAATGGACTATAGCTGTTAAGTGAGCTTCAGTCAGGATTGGGTTATCCGCAGCGTATAGCTAACATAAATACCGCCAACTTGTGTAATGTGATGTCAATAAGTATTATATTTAAAAAGCCTTTTTTTTTAAAACAAACTTTTTCTGAACAAGTACTCGATGGCCGGCACATGCGTCACACACACTCGTGATCGGGTGCTGCATGCGGGTCGCCGGTTTGCTCGCGGTATCACTGAAACTACTAACTTAGACTAAGATTTAAACCAACGGTCGGCAACAGGCGGACCGCGGTCCATTTGCGGACCGCGAAAGGCCGAACCTAGGATCGCCAAATATTATAATGTGTTGTAAAGTTATTGCAATAGGTAAATTCACAGGGCGCTTGGCCTTTGTTTGTGTTCTATGCGGGGTGTAACAGTGTGCGTGAGTGACTAACAGAGCGATCAGTTTCGTGTGTGCTAATTATTTATGAGGGATGTAATTTAAATATTTATAAATCTTTGTTACGCACACGAAACATCCTTATATTGAACTAAATACCATGTTTACGGAAATATGTGCGGCAGAGTTTCACAGCGCCCGTATCCAGCGGCGCGCTTGCGATTGTTTTGTTGAAACAAGTGCGAGCAGGAGCGAGTATCGAAATCGAAGGTGCGAGCGTGTGAGCGCGCGCGGGGGAAAGCAGATGGCCTTGGCCAGTCGGTAAGTCGCGCGCGGCGAAACCGTTCATTTCTTTTGTGATTTCGTTGTAATAAAAAACCTTTCCGTACATAAGTTAATATGGATCCTAAAAAGCGAAAAGTGGACAGTGAAAATAGGAGGTTTCTTGCAGAATGGACTGAACAATATTGTTTTACGCTGCCTGATAGGGCTCAAGCGGTTCCAGTGTGCCTTATATGCAATAAAACTGTCGCTATTGTTAAAAGTGGCAATTTGAAGCGACACTACGAAACTACTCATCAGCAATTCCACAAAAACTTTCCTCTTGGCAGTGAGGCTCGTAAAGAAAAACTTCAGACAAATCTCAGTTCTTACAATAAAAGCACGAAATTATTAGCTCGTTGCATGAGCGATATAGAGAAGTCCACAGAAGCAGCGTTGTGCTGGACGCTTAATAAACACCAGGAACCATTTTCAGATTCTGAGATAGTGAAGGAATGTATGTTGGAAGTAGTCACGGCACTTTTTGAAGAAAAAAAAGATGTTGTCGCTGCAATTCAAAGTATTCCATTGTCAGCGAGAAGTAATACAAGAAGAACGGAAATTTTAGCTTCTGATATTAAAAACACTCTTCTTGAACTTTTGCAAAAGGCACCTTGCTACGCCATAGCACTAGATGAATCATGTGACATTGTTGATGATGAGCAAATGTCAATTTTTGTAAGATTTCTTGACATTGAGTATCAGGTGTTTAGAGAAGAGTTGCTAGCAATATTGCAGTTGAAAGGTAACACTCGAGGAGAAGATTTATTCAAGGTCATTGATAAATGGATTACTAAATCTAACATTAGTTATGATAAAATGGTGTCGCTTTCAACTGACGGGGCCCCAGCAATGATGAGCAAAGAAAAGGGTGTAGTAAAGAGAATCAGGGATAAAAATTCAGGTCTAATATTGTGTCAGTGCATAATTCACCAGGCAGCCCTTTGTGGAAAACTTAGCGCTACATTAAAAGAAGTGATGGACGGCTTGGTCAAGTTGATTAATTTTATTAGATCTCATTCTGCTCTTCAACACCGACATTTCAAGGAGTTTCTTTTTGAATGTGATTCAGCGTATTCTGACTTACTGCAACACAAAAATGTTCGTTGGCTAAGTAAAGGTCAAGTTATTGAACGTTTCTGGCTAATAAAAGAACAAGTAACCTCTTTCTTGCAAAACTCAGATGCGCAGGGAGCCAGAAAGCACTTTGAGTTCATAAGAAACGAGCGTAATATGCTGGTTGTGGCTTTCCTAAAAGACATTTTGAAATACTTAAATGCGCTCAACACAGAGTTACAAGGAAATGGAAAGTTAATTATGTGACCTGATACAAAGCGTGTCTGCCTTTCGTCGCAAGCTTAATTTATTCATTTTCCGACAATTCTTGAATACAAAAAGGAGACCTCTGAAGAAGACATTGAAGTGTTTGTGAAATTTCTGGCCGATCTTAGGAACGAATTTGCTACAAGATTCCAAGACTTTGCAGAGGTGGGCAAGCTAACTCCGTTTCTTAAATCGCCATTTGAAGTTGATCCAGCGGCAGAATGGACAGATGTGGCTGCCAAGTTGTTTAATCTGTCAAAAGCATCACTTCAAATGGAGATAATTGATTTCCAAGAAGATGTATCTTTGCAAATACAGCAGGGCCTCAATGATCCGAACACCGAAAATTTATACCCTGTTCGGATGCACGAAGCGTTCGGATTATAGTATGTTAAAATATTGAAAGGGATTTTTCGAAATAAAACAAAAATATTTTACATTATAATGTGTTTATTGAAGTATTAACGTTAGATGTATGTTAGATACAATGCTATTAATAACACTTTTTTAAAGAATTCCAATATAGTGCTCTGACGAGTAGTATTTAGTGACATAGAAAATGCTTTATCCCTTAATTTACGTAACAGCATTTTTTCCGGAATAGAAATGTCGACTTCATCTGCCCATTCCAAACAAGTATTTAAGCAAGACACAGCTTGAGTATGTGGGATCCTTGCAACTGATTCCGATGTCTCCAATTCTTCTTCGTTTTCGTTGTCTTGCTGAGTCTTATTATGTCTTCATCAGTCAAGGGCTTCTGACAATCAATGTCATCATTGCTAACCAAGAAATTATTAATATCTGCTTCAGACAATCCTCTGTTCTGGAAAATACTCAACGGTAAGTCATCTTCAGGATCAAAATCTTCTACATCTTGGCCAGACATTCCCTCTGATTCTAAAAGCAGGGGCCACAGAGGCTTCCAAGACTTTTTAATTAGAAATGGTGACAATTGCTCCCAAGATTGAGCTAGTGAAAACACTACATCTTTCATAGTGTTTTGTTTAAGCACTTCAGTTACTGTCCATTCTGGATTAACTTCTTGCTGGGCAAAAACTTGCAACAGGAGTTTCTTCTTGTAATTCACTTTAATGTTCTGGATCACATTTTGATCCATAGGTTGAATAAGGGCTGTGCAGTTGGGCATGTACAAAATGCTAAAATTTTCATCAATCGACTGCACATCGTCTTCGAGTGGATGGGCTGGTGCATTATCAAGAAGTAACAGTGCTTTTAGCGGGAAGTTCTTTTTTGATAAACATTTATTTACTTCGGGAATAAAATGTGTATTTGTATTTATATTTTTGATAATATATAATAAATATTTATATATTATTTACATTTTTATTATTATCAGTTGTGTTTGGTACCTCCCATTTATACTCTTGATTGTGATCTCTTTCCGTTCAGTGGTTGCCTGGTAGAGATCGCTGTCAGCGATAAGGCCGCCATTTGTGGCACTAATTTAAGATAAGTTGTCTACTTTGTACAATAATAGTATTAGTGCACACAATAAAGAGTTCTATCTATCTATCTAAAATGTTCCTTCAGCCACTCCATAAATATTGGTCTTGTAACCCAAGCACTTCTTTGACCTGTGTAATGAACCGGTAATTTTCTGACTGTTGCAAATGCACGTGGCCTTTGTGCTTTGCCTACAACCAGCAAGGGCAGTTTGTGGCACAAACTGCCCTTGCTGGTTGTGCGTTCCGGTTACGTTCGCGCATGGCATAAATGTGATCCTCTCCTTCGACACTTTGGAACCTGGGGCCCTAATTTCTGATCCCGACGCCAATGTTTTATCTGGTATCAATCTCCAGTACAGGCCTGACTCATCAGCATTATAGATTTGGTCTGCAGACAGATCCTGTTCCCTTATTACATCCATGAATTTGTCCTGGAATGGCTTTACAGCTGCTTCATTATTCGACAATTTTTCGCCACTTACCTTAAGTTGGCGTATACCATGTCTTTTCTTAAAATTATCTAACCATCCTCTGCTAGCCACAAACTCTCCTCTTCCAAGTCGTTCATTGAAAAACTTAGCCTTCTGCATCAGTATATCACCAGACAAAGGGACGCTCTTTCTTCGCTGCTCTATGAACCACGTAGTGGAACTTGGGGCATAACGGGATAGTTAAGACAAAATTTACTGTATCAAAAAAATCAAATAGTTTATTCTTAAAAATCTTAACCTAAATGATAAATGAAGATGTTGCTTTCATATTATTATAGTTTCATTAACATATTCAGTCTACTTTTTTGTATAATAGGAACATAGTAAGTAGTGGCAATTTTCCTGTTTTGCCCCACATATGGGGCAAAATGGGATGTGCTATGGGGCAGAATGAAGACAATAACTAATCTGGCAAACAGTGTGCACAAATGTGGGGATCTTCATCCATGCCAGCGCAAGAGTTATGAGCCCACTCACGGCACTGAAGGCACTGAACCCATCCTTCATTCGATTTCGAATACAGGTACCCACAATACAAACAAACACAGTCATCATCTTCGTCATTCGATGATTCAGAATCGGTTATGTCTACTTTTTTTCGTCTTTTAACCTAAATGTTTCTTGGTTTCTTTTTTTCCTTCTTCTCAGTCTTTTTCCGTTCTTTCTTTCCTGTCTTTTGGTTTGGGTTAGTTTTCTTCTTCATATTAGATTTTTCTAGAACTAAGTCATTTTTATAAGGCGACTCCGTTAAAATGGCACATTTTCCTCGTTTTCTACTCTTTCTTTCCTTAGTTCTTATTTCTTTCGGTATAGGTAGAATGATATTTGGGCTTATTAAAAAAGATCTTCTTGTTGATTTTGGTTCTGGAGTTTTCATTCCGCCTTCAAAGGAAGTTGAAGGCAAATTTGTTTCATTTGACGAAATATTTCCAGTGTACAGTGTATCTGTAATAGCAGATAAATCTTGTTCGGATAAAGGAAGTACAGCAGAAGGGTTCTCAATCGTTTGTTGCACGGTCTCTGTTGGCACACTGGTTTCGTCAGTTGAATGTTGGGGTGCAGGAAGTACAGCAGCAGGGATCTCAATCGTTTGTTGCACGGTCTCTGTTGGCACACTGGTTTCGTCAGTTGAAAGTTGGGGTGCAGGAAGTACAGCAGAAGGGTTCTCAATAGTTAGTTGCACCGTTTCTGTGTTTGTTGTTTCAGCGGCCAAGAAATCTGCATCTGTAAACACATTTCTGTCTACGGGCCATATTCCACATTTTCGGAAACCATTTATGGCAGTGACCATTGTTGCTGCTTGTAGATAAGCTCTTCCAAAAAGCATTCCAACTTGGTAAGGAGTCACGACTCGTCCTGGATGTTCTCGTAACCATTTTTTTACCTCTGCACTGTAGTAGGTGCTTAATGGTTTCATAAATGAAACATCAAGGGGCTGCATTTGTGAGTGCAGTGTGGTGGCACGCATAGTAATATGACATGATGCTCTCTCGCAAACTCGATTAGATCGAGGTTTTTTGTATGAGACGCATGACTATCAAGCATAAGTAGAATTGGTTTTTCTTTTGTGGACTTAGTAAATTCAACAAACGATTTGAACCACTCGAAAAAGATGTTAGTAGTGATCCAACCATTGTCACTGCATGTACCCCAATAATAAGCCGTGGTGGTCTAGCGGTAATGACACCGGCCTTACAATCGTGAGGTCGTGGGTTCAAATCCCGGTCCCGTACCAATGAGTTCTTTGGAATTTATGTACGGAATTCCACACCACTGACTTTTCGGTGAAGGAAAACATCGTGAGGCAACCTGCATACGGCCGTAGAGGAAATTCGACGGCGTATGTGAATCCACCAACCCGCACTGGGCCAGCGTGGTGGATATGGCCCAATCACCCTTCGTGGGTAGGCCTACGTCCTGCAGTGGACTATTAAAAAGGCTGGTACAGTACAGTACAGTACCCCAAAACCCGGCAGGCGCTCCATCAAGAAGCTCATTTTTCATGCGTTTCCTAGCAAAGATTAGCATAGGCGGGACGTAGGTTCCTGTTGCACTAAAACATATTTCTGTTAAAATTTTCTCACAGTATTCGGACCCCACCTAAAAATACTTGCCGACCCCTGATTTAAACTAACCCATCTCTATTGTACAGTCGCATTCTTTCAATTGTAACTTAGTTAACAAAGGGCACAGACCCTGGAGTCTGTGGATCATTAATTTAAATTTAAAGAAAAAAAAACAAAAGAAAAGTACTCGCCAAGACGAATCAAACGAACCGAAACTCGACAGGGTTGCGTCGTTTCATTACAGAGTTTCTATGACCACCTTCCAGCTCCATCATTAGACCCTGGTTACCATTGAAAGACAAACTACTCACCAAGACCATTCAAATGAGCCCAAACTCGATGAGGTTGTGTCGTTTCATTGCTAAGTTCCTTTGGCCACCTTCCAGCTCCATCATCAGAATAGCACCACGTCATCATAATATTGCATTGTCATGTGATTTACACATGTATGCAAAATTTCAGCTCAATCGGGAACTTGCAAGATTTGATTACAGACAACGGGACAAGTGAAACTAAATGAAAGCTTGTAATAAAATAGTGTAGTGTAAATAAATTGTAAACATAGGTCTTTTCTCTAAGAGATAAAGAAGAATATTAATTTTGAAAATGTGTTTGCGTTTAAGTTTTTTATTTTAACTGACGCGACGCAACAATCATACTATCGTGAAGTATAGTCTAAATCGTATTCCTTCGGCCTATATTTAATAATCGGCCAAGTACGAGTCGGACTCGCGCACGGAGGGTTCCGTACTGTATGGAAGGTAGTTAAATATTTATTTTATTTTAATTTTATTATTGAAGTGAATATAAAACTAAATATTCTGTGAAAATTTCAAGCATCTACCTGTTACCATTATTAATATAGAGCGAAGAACGTCTAAAAATTCAGGTTTGTTATATGGGAGCTTTTATTTTCTTTTTAGTATTTGTTGTTATAGCGGCAACAGAAATACATCATCTGTGAAAATTTCAGCTGCCTAGCTATCATGGTTCATGAGATATAGACCGGTGACAGACAGACAGACAGACAGACGGACATCGAAGTCTTAGTAATAGGGTCCCGTTAAAAACGAATTCCTAGAAACTTTGATCACTTAAAACCAAAATAAAATAAATAGAATAAATTATGATAAAGACAAAGATCAGTTTATTTTGTAACAAAAATGTATTCAAATATAATAATAAATATTTTCAATATTTTATGACTAAAATATCGTACAGTATCGCAATGAATTGCATTAAAATACATATTTTACAATATTTCTTACATGTTCAACACATTTACATATTAATAATTTAATGTATCTGTGAATTCCTGCGCAGATTAGATTAAATATTCTTTTTCATGTATTTCAATTCGAGAAAATTATATTATAATGATGGTTCTAATTGGTAAAATCGTTTTATTTGATTCTGAAATTGTTTAGATAAAATGAATCGCAAGTGAATGGCCTAGATGATTAAAAAATATATAATAAGTCCGTCAGATAGATTATCAAAAAACATTATCAAAAAACATTATTGATTATCAAAAAACATTTTTTCTTTTGTCAATTAAACAAAAATTGATGAAGATAAAGTTACGTTAAAGTTATGCGTAACGTCACTTCTACGTGAAAAGTATAGCACATTTCGTAGACGTGACGTCACGAGCCCATATCCCCACTCCCGAAATTTGACAAGGTTTATCTTTATCAATTACTGTTTGATTGGCAAAAGAAAAAAATACGTGTCCAATATTTTTGGATAATGTAACTCACGGACTAATTATAATAATGGTTTTTACCCGGCCATCATGCATATTGGAGACAAGCAGTTCGCTCATTTGTAGGCACTTATGATTATTAACCTTTAGAATGCCGTCACTTATACTTGACCAGCACGTCTTGTCGCCAAAGACGTCCATAGACGACAAAAAATTAGGCTTCATAAATTGATTTCAAAAGGAGTGAAATTGAGGCGTGGCAGTCAAAAGATTAATCGATAGTCGATATTGGTCTGGTACGTTGCTCACCAGTTATTACAGTAAGGTCGCATTAGCGATAACAGATCCGGCAAGGGATATTTAACAATACTACACCGGGATAGGGTCGACATTAGTTTGTATGCTGCTTGTTGGTTACTGCAGTACGGTGTTAGTGACCATGAAACCGGTAAGCGATAATGAATGATACTACACCGGGATAGGGTAGATATTAGTATTCGCTGGGTGTCAGTTACTGCCACTTTGGAATAGAACCGGTAAGCGATAATAGACTATACTACATCGGTATAAGGTCGATATTGGTTTGTATGCTGCTTGTCGGTTACTGCAGTACGGAGTTGGTGACCACGAAACCGGTAAGCGATAACGGACGATACTACATCGGGATGGCGTTGATATTAATTTGAATGTTGATTGTCGGTTACTTCATTTTTGGCGCGATGTCGGTGAGAGATCCGGCAAGGGATAATAGATGATACTACACCGGGATAGGGTCGATATTAGTTTGCGCGCTAGGTGTCGGTTACTGCAGTACGGCCGCGTTGGCGATGATGGAAGGAGAGTTGATGGTCTCGCCGAGGCTTTCGAGCAGTTCCTTACGGTAGTCGTCGAAATCGCCGTCCACCTGGAAATTATTCCACAAATAAGTATGGGAGAGAATAAGTAAAATGCATGTATGGTAAAGTGGTTCCTAACCGTTTCAATTTATCCCTATGACATGGCGCTCTATTTTTATCCACCCACCAACCTGCGTCCTTATTTTAAACGAGCTGTGGCACTGTGGTTTTGCAAAGCCACAGAAGACATTAGAATAGCTAACGAATTGCATGATGTTTCTGCAGTATTTTTATGCCATCATCTCATTCACCATCCAACACAGTTATGCCAGCGGCCCAGAGCCACGCTCCGTTACTTTAAGGAGCTGGGCTGGCTCGGGTAGACGCTGGAGGGGGAAATGCACAAAACACCTCATGCGGGACATCAGTGCAGGACTTATCGCCCCTACTTCAAATTAGACAATAATTTATTGAAATGAAATGAAATTAGAATTAGAACGCGCTGTGGCATTGGACTTTGCGTTTTGTCCTACTCCAAAGTTTTTACTCCTGACCTGAAGAGACCCTGAAGAGCGGTGTCAATAGTTTTCCGTGAATATAATTTCTGAAATAGTATGTCTGTCCATGGCAGCTAGGTTTTAGTTTAGAAAAGGAACTTTAAACTTTAACAAAAAAAAAAATCTATAACAAAAAAAAGAAAATTATCAGATTCACCGAGTGTGAGGCTGGCGAACGCGAAATTGTTTATATTTTTTCAAGATTTCGTAACGTGGACGGTTTGTTAGACATATCGATTATTATGACCCAATAGGCCTTTAAGGAAAAGCCTGTGTTTAACAGTGGGCTATAAGGCTGACATGACACGGTATTGTGGATACCCACCTCGTTGATAGTCTGATCTTCGATAACGTAGAGCGTGCACTCGGTCTCCCGAATAAGTCGCTCGTCGTGAGACACGATGATGACGCCTCCTTTGTAGTCGTTGATGGCCTCCGCGAGCGCGTCTATACTCTCTATGTCCAAGTTGTTGGTCGGCTCGTCCTGGAATCATGAGGGTGTTTTATCAGTGGCGGATTTACCAATGGGCTGGGTAGGAGCCTAGAGCGGCAGATTTTAGTGGGCGTAATATTGGCAAATTTCTGACCATCTCGTTTTATTATTGTTACAAATAAAAGATTAATTGTTATACTTATACTAAGCGCCACAAAAATCGGCGGATGAGAAGTTAACCGCAGATGACACTTCGCCGTGTGCACAATTCCGACGCCACGTGTCGTGTGTCGTAGTGTTGAGCACGGGCGTAGGGAGCGCGCGGGAGGCATGAGGTTGGCGGGCGGGTGTGCCCCGGCGCGAGTCTCTCTGGCTCCCGCGCATACCTATATTTCGCCTTTTGCGCAGCATTCTGCGCATAACTTCCCATCCGCCGATTTTTGTGGCGCTTAGTATACTTATATAAATTTTATATTTTTATCTGGGCAAAAGCGGGACGGGCAGCAAAATTCTCACCAAAATAACAACATCAGATGCCATCAGCGTCAGTTCAGCTAGCGCCACTATTGTTTTTTTTCCTCCACTGAGATCCTTCATTTTGATAGTATGCGCATATTTAGCCAGACCGAACGTACCAAATGGTTTTCTTTTATTAAATACCTAATACTCATTTAAGAAGAAAATAATCTCCAAAATAACAACATAAAGCGCCATGAGAGTCAGTTCAGCTGCGCGACTCTTGCCTTCTGTCCTCCACTGAGATCTTTTATCTTGATAGTGTGCGCGTTGGCTGGCCAGACCGAAGGCGCCGAGCGCTTTTCCGGTCGCTTATATTATATTGTTCCTTATTTAGGAGGAAAGTACTTACCAAAATAACAACATCAGGTGCCATAAGAGTTAGTTCAGCTAACGCCACTCGTGCTTTTTGTCCTCCGCTGAGATCCTTCATCTTGATAGTATGCGCGTGGCTGGCCAGACCGAAGGTGCCGAGCGCTTTCCTGGCCTTTTCGTACTGCAGCCCGAATAGACGCTGGAGGTACTCCGCCGGCGACTCCTCGGCCGTTAAATGTTCGCCTGAATGCTGGTCGAAGCGACCTATCCTCTGTAACAGAAATCAGTTGTAAAATTAATTTCCAATCAATTAAAATATTTAAAAAATAGCGAAAAGAACAGAGTCCGTCTGCGTTCTATCACAGGGGTAGTTGAAGTCGACTGAAAAGCCGCTAAACTAAAGTGGGATTGGGTGAAACATGTGGCGCGGATGCACCCCGACCGATGGGCCAGGATCGTCACGGAGTGGATGCCTGACCGAAGACGCAGCGAGGAAAGGCTCAAGAAACGCTGGCGTGACGATCTTGACTCATTGCCCAGGAGTAAGACAAGTATAGGTTTAAAAATCCATTTGAATTCCACATTTTTACAAAAACAGCAAGGAGAAACTGAGCAACCTAAGTTTCCAGTCACTGCTATTTCTCAGACCTGGGTGACCATTCTAGTTAGACGTGATTAACTTTAGCTTGACATCAGATTATGGTCAAACCAGATGCGTACAATGAAAATAAAGAGTAATTTTAACTAGGAAGAAAACCCCAAAAGCTATGCAGTATTCGGAGGATTTTAACGTCTTTTCATATAATCCATTGACATTCCATAATTAGATATAGCTCCTATGTAAATTTCCTTTGGCTGGTTCATTGGCAATGTATGGACTATTTTCTATTGAATCTCTCAATCGCTTCCAAACTACCCCTAAGTATCTCTTACTCTTAACTCTCGTACTTTTTTCGTTGGAACACGCAGAGTCGCATCCTAGCCCTTTACAACCGAATCAAACCTTGCGTGAAATCGAAAAAAAAAATTGCAGAAGTCTCAGAACCAAAGTTGTTAGTTTTGATGTACCTATAGAAAGTACAGAATAAGCCCCTAAAAGGATGCTAATTGATAAGGAATAACCCTGTAGGTCTGCGTATGCTGCACGATCGGATGAGACAGGTTGCGTTTACGAAATCAATATGGTTTTAGCGCCATTTTTTTGTTGATCGTCACGTATTGAGCCCGTTCTAAAAGGGACGTCGATTTGTGCGAATCCAGTTAGCTGTTAACAGTACCAAACAATCTGTGATTATTGATAAGTTCTGTTCTCCCTTGATAGGGTTAAGGTCTCCAACTAGACTGAGGAAGGTGGACTTGCCCACTTAGTTGGGGCCCACAATGGCGATACGAGAGTTCAGGTCGATAAAGCTAAGCAACTGTTGGCGCAGTCAGTATTCAGATGGGTGACCGTGAGTGATACTTACAACTGAGTAGTACCTTGTCTCGAATGACACGTTAAATGGGCCCCGGTAGTTTAAGCTATAATAAGCCTTTTGGCAGCTCAACTCTGATATACCAGGATTAGCCACCCAACCAATACGAACCGCCAATACAATTTAATTATTTATTCTTAATATTAATTTTATATTATTATTTTCAAATTGTACATAAATATATTATTTTTAACGATTAACTATCCTTTTTATATTTGTACGCCACGATGGGCAAGAAAATGCGTTCTCTATTCTCCAAAAATCTGTAGATTCACTGTTCATCTGTGTAGATTACACACTACCATGTTTCTACAAAATAAGTATATTGAATACAAAATACTGTTGTTTTTTGTGTTTTATCATTTGTTTTGTCGTTATGTATTGTACCTCTTATTTTTGTTGCAAATAAAATTTTCTGTATTCTGTAAATACTAACCAGTCTGTGATTCCTGATGAGTTCTCCTTTGATAGGGCTGAGGTCTCCGACTAGCAGCTTGAGGAAGGTGGACTTGCCCACTCCGTTGGGCCCCACGATGGCGATACGAGAGTTCAGGTCGATACCGAAATCGACGCCGATGAACAGCGGCTTCTGAGAGGGGAAATTGAAGTCCACATCTGAAAAAAATATAATGTTCCTTGAATATAATAATAAAAATAGAAGAACTCTTAAATACGACAAAAGTATACAATAAGTAAATGTCTAGTATAACCTAGAAATATTACTCAAGATACATAGTATAATGTTCGTTGATGTAAAACTTGTTGCTCTGTAAAACATATAAAGATGCCCTGATTTTTTTTTTGTTTTGATTTTTAGTTGGACGTAACTCAACCTTGTACATTTTGCAAAGCGACATGTTATTATATATTAAATACCTATAGTGTGTGGAATGTAGTCATGATTTCCTGTAAATAGCAGTATTTTTCTTTTCTTTGTTTTATTATTTTATGTGGCACGTACTAGAATACTTTTACGACGATCGAGCGAAAAAATTAGTTCGTAACTTTGGAAGAGTCTCGATTGTCTTGAAAAAAAATCTTAGTCATTTTAATTGACAATTCTTATTATATCTGGTTTCATAAATTCATAATTCATAAACATTTATTTGCGCATATGGGTACAGAAAAAACAGGATGGTAAAAATACAACAAAATGAACGCCATATTCGACCTTTCGGTATGCAAAAATGAGAGAAACAAGGGAATATAAGTATAGGTGATAACAACTTTTGCAGTAAATGAAGTCATAACACTAAAATAAAACAAGAAATGAGATCTAAAATTTCAACAACCAAACACAGCAAACACACAAGAGCAATAATCATGTCTGAATAATAATTACTATTGTTACAAAATATATTAAGCCATCAAAATGCATCAAATGTCAAGAATACCTACTATGTCGATGATAAATGTCAAGAATACTATGTCAATGATAAATGTCAAGACTATTATGTCCATGTTAATGTCAAAATATAATTAAGTCAAAAATAAAATAATACTGCAAATCAAATTAAAATTTTTCATTCAGACATTCAGACAATTATTCACATACTAAACCGAAATGAGGTTGTTCAATCGGAATTCAAGAAATAAAATCAGTTGTCCCATACAAAATCGCGGGTAGAATTGAATAGCTGATATTTTTATCCGAAATCCAGGTTCGCCGCATAGAAACATTTGTTCATATTGATGGTCTTAATAACCCCCTTTCCGTTTAGTATAGAGTAAGCACCTTACATAAAACTTAAAAAAAAAAAAACATAAACATACAATACAAAGACGTTTTGAGTCTCTGATAGAATTAAAATGCAGATACACATTTATATAAATAATTGGCAATAAAACTAAGGATCATTAGTACGCGGTATACAGGGTGACTCCTAATCAATTAGCATCCTTTTAGGGGCTTATACTGTACATCAAAACTAACAAATTTTGTTCAGCGACTTTTATAAAAACTCAAAAAAAAATGTTGTTCCATAGAAAAATATCGTTCCCCCGCGACAAAATGTATGGAACAGCTGTTTTTTTTTAAAGTTTTGACAAAAGTCGTAAAACAAAAGTTGTTAGTTTGATGTAGAGAATAAGCCTCTGAAAGGATGCTAATTGATTAGGAATAACCCTGTATAAGTACGTACTGTGCAGCCCCAATATGGGCAGTTTCTTGCCTACAGGTCAGAGTTTTTTGGTCTTTACAAGTGACCCTAGTTGACACTAGATGTATACGTACTGTGCAACCCCAGTATGGGCGGTTGCCGGCCCTACTGCGGTTCTTCTCTTGTTTTTTCTTCACATTTGACCCTGTATATAGTTGACACGAGGTGTATACGTACTGTGCAGCCCCAGTATGGGGGGTTGTAGCGGCGGCGGGTCGGGGAAGCTGAACTTGACGATATATTCCTTTGGCCTTTGTAGGAGCGTGACCGGCGCCGAGCCTTCCACGTCGTCGTTGCTGGCCTTATTGCGGTTCTTCTCTTGCTTGCGTGTTAAGGTTTCTTTCTGTTTCTTTTCCTGTATGAATATAAAAAAAGACTTCATTGTCACCGTACACTATGAGCACAGAGATTGGAATTTGATACAAGTTTTCATGTCTCTAACTCGTGCCATATTATATCAATACATCTCTTTCAGATTTTCACGATCGACTACATTATCCCTCTGGTATCTATGGGAGCGATATGTCGGAATAGCAGGGAACATACGCCAAGATAAGGCTGCCAAAACAAAAACTACACAGAATCGTAGAAGGAATATAAAACACATTTATGACACAAAGAAAACCTCTCAACCCTCAAAATATAAATACCTATTATTGTCTATTCACCAAACAGCAATGATTGCACACTATAATTTCAGGATTAATTCCTTATTCCATATGCAATCTTATGATGTACTAGCTGCCTGCCCCGGATTCGCCGGGCTTATATTATCTGATAATGTATTAATTATTTTTTATTTGTAGATTCGGAGTTGCAATTTTGAGAACGGCTGATGTTTTTATCTTTTTACTAGCTGACCCGGTGAACTTCATATCACCTTAGCGCCACCGACGACCAAATATAGTAAACTCTCACAGATAGGAACATTTTGTATGGGAAAATTAAATTCATTTGTTTATTATTTTTCTCGCTACTTTATTAAATGTTCTGACCGTTTAAACCTTCTCTTAGCTTCCACAGATATTTTTAGATCTAATAGCCACATCGGTTCAGCCGTTCTCGAGTTTTAGCGAGACTAACAACCACAATTCATTTTTATAGATTACTAGCCTATGCCCGCGGCTTCGCCAGCGCTTACTTTATAGCCTATGACACTCACAGATAATGTGGATTGTAAAAGAATTATCGAAATGGGTTGAGTAGATCCAGATATTACCCCCTACAACCTTACAAACGTTACTTCTTTATTATATTAGTATAGATAGATATTTATTTTTATCTCGAATTCCGGGTTGCCTCCTTAGTAAAACTTGCTCATGATAATAGTCTTAGTCACCCCCTGTCGGCTTACAGGGCAAGCAGATAACCATGTATTTGTATACATATCAATTCATACTTACAGCCTGTTTCTTAGACTGTCCATGCGCCTTCAAGTCTTTCAACCTCTTCTCTTGTTTCTCATACTCCTTTATCTGCTCCTTTCGCTTTTGTGCGAACATTTTCTTGAACATTGAGTAGTTTCCTTTGTAATAGAACAGTTTTTGTTGGTCCAAGTGTATGATTTCATTACACACGTTGTCTAAGAAAGACTGGTCGTGAGATACTACTAGGAGAGTCTTTTTCCAGCCTTGTAGATAACTGAAATTTAAAAAATAAACATTTCTGTGTAAAAACATGTAATTTTTAGGCCCCCACGCCAAATTATTATTTTTTTGCTTCATAATATAATGGAACCGGTTTTTTCGTCCACTATAGGTTTCGTTTGCGCCCGGATGTGCTAGTCAAGTATAGGTTATTAGGACTTTGACGGTCTAAATGTTAAAGAACACAAAATTCGCAGTTCTAAATAATTCATTCATAAAGCTCATCTTATGAAATAAACCCTAAAATTACAAATGAACATTTGAAAATATGTCTAAATGGTGCAGCTCAATGAATCTCAATGAAATATAGAGCAGGAGTAAAATCTTTTGTACTAAATTTTACGTTATACAATCTCAAAAGATAGAAACAAATTATATTAGTTACATGCTTAATTTGTTACAGGTTGAATTCTTGACGAAACATGTTATTTACGAGTATACTTATACTATTTTCTTGTCGTGGCAGTATTCACAAATAGTCTACTTTTATCCCGAAATAAAAAACTGTTAAAGTAAGATGTATACAGGGTTATTTCTAATCAATTAGCATCCTTTTAGGGGCTTATTCTGTACATCAAAAGTTACAACTTTTGTTCTGCGACTTTTGTCAAAATAAAAAAAAACAGCTGTTCTGTATTTTATCGAGGGTGAACGATATTTTTCTATGGAACAACAACTTTTTTTTTTGAGAATTAATAATAGTCGTAGAACAAAAGTGTACAGAATAAGCCCCTAAAAGGATGCTAATTGATAAGAAATAACCCTGTATATGCAGATTCTTAGGTCAGTACTTACTTATCTAACCAGATGACAGCGTTCAGATCTAAGTGGTTCGTAGGTTCGTCGAGAAGCAATAGCGTTGGTTCGATGTACAGCGCTCTAGAAATAACAGAAAATGTATAAGATTAATTAACAAGCATTAGGTGCGAAACAGGCTCTTTAGTCTCTAATAATTATTTTTCACAAAATATGGCAAAACCGCCTTCCATCGTGTACAAAATTCGTATTTTTCGCTAAAATTGTTTACAATATTGTTGATTTTTTCAAAAATGGCTCAGCCGATATCTGTAAAGCTTAAATGGGACCATCTCGGGAGACCCTTTCGAACTAAAAAAGAATTTTTCGATTCGGTTCACAGTTGGCGAAATTATCAATGTTCATCGTGTACAAAATTCGGATATTTAGCTCGAATTGCTAACATTATTGTTGATTTTCTCAAAAACGGCTCAGCCTATTTCTGTAAAATGTAAATGGGACCACCTCGGGAGTAACCCTTTCGAACTAAAAAAGAATTTTTCGATTCGGTTCACAATTGGCGAAATTATCGATGCACATACACAAAATTAAAAAAAAAAAAAAACATACAGACGAACACAGAACCTCCTCCTTTTTGGAAGTCGGTTTACGTGTTTGCTGTACGGTAACCCTGCTATTGTATTGGCTGAATCATACAAGTCGGCGGATGTGAAGTTAGCCACAAGCTTATCGCGCACTTTGCACCAGTCGTTATTGTTTCAACACCTGCAAATGAATAAGCAATAAACAATTATTTTATCGATATTTTTTAGCACGAAATTCGTCTCGTCATGTCTATAATTATTAATCGATTTTCATCATGCCTATTGATGTGTCGAATGTCGTGTTAAAAATATATCGATAAAAAAATTGTTTACTGCTTAATCATTTGCAGGTGCTGAAACAACAACGGCAGGTGCAAAGTGCGCTTATGAAATTATTTACTTATTTAAGTTATTTGGGATTTCCCAAGTCTTAACCCTGCAATATGCGTCAATTAGTTCGATCCAATCAGATCGATTGTCGAACTTATCAATAAGGAAAAAACATAATATCAAGTAATGACGAATGATTAAAGCAGTTTATTCAGAAGTAATGTACAATTTGTACAATACCATTATTCTTATGAATAACACTTTAACATAGGGCCTCTCCAGGCAATATAATAAATACATAAAGCATGGATAACACGGAGGCCTGATGACCGATGGGGTCGAAAAGTTCTCGAGTGGAGACCACGTACCAGCAAGCGCAGCATGGATGACCTCGTTAAGCCCGCATAATTGCCCTGGACGCAAGTCGCTACCAACCGGTCATATTGGAGATGCACAGGAGAGACCTATGTCCAGCAGTGGACGTCCTATCGCTGATAGATGGATGCATGGAATAAATACATATATGCACCATGAATAAAAATTGGCTAGACCATCATTTTATAGAATTAATAAATGTATAGCACATTTATTAATTCTATAATTTATTAATAATTTAATAAATTATTATTTATTCTATTTCTATTTTTGTTGGGAACATAATAAACAACGGACTACATAATTTTATAGATAAAGGTTAAGTACAGAATTTGCTTTGCTCGATTTGTTTGGTAACAGATAGGCATGGACACAGGCGTTCGGTGCCAACCCTGAGTGGCTTTGTCAACCTTAGAAAACATCAAAGTATATTCATTTATTTTTTCTGGGCTGAGCAAAAATAGGCAGCTATATGAGTATGGGCTATATGAGTACCAAACCACACCAATAGAAGTTTAATAAGGGTTAAAAATCAAAATCTATCATTCATGAATCATTATACCAAATTAGATACCACAAATATAGATACAATCACAGCTTATTACAACGCAGGTGTGCCTATTACACCTGCGTTATAATCCGATAATAATTATCATTAAGTGAAACACCAACCTCTTTAAAAGGTTCGGTCTTCATTCCTCATTGAGTCATTCCTCCTGTACCTATCAATCAGCTCAGTCTCCGTCGATTCGTTCTGTACCTTGCCAATATGTTCAAGACAATTGTATTGGTATTTGCGTTTGTGACGCTAGCTAAGAGTCAGAGCACTCCAGTCAACCAATGTGAGTATTTTCAACGCAGTTTACAAAGTGTTGTTGATTTATTTAATTGTACTATTTATCAATTTACTATAATTTTAATTATAACTGTATTAATTACTTTAACTATAGTTTTAATTCTAACAAATTAAAGTAGTTGGCGTAACTACTGTGTTAATTTAAAACAATAAATCGAAATTTAATTGTTTTTCAAAGTGCAGGGATTTAAAGTGGGGTATATACTCGTAGTTACGAATAACTTTTACTATTTGACTAACCCCGAAATCGCGGGAAAAAACAGCTGTTATACATACATACGAAAATACCTAGACTCTCGACAAAATGCATTCATCGTTTTCGTTCATTTACGCGTGAAATTTTCAAAATGTAAAGAGCATTTTTGACCGACGAACCACCGGAGGAGGTACTCAATTCGACGCGTATTTATATATTTTTTATGTATAACCACGCATAACTTTTTTCGTAGTAGTCCGATTTCAATAATTTTTTTTTTATTGGAAAGAGTATACTTCGAAATTGGTCCCATTTAAATTTTATCGAAATCGACTGATCCATTTTTGAAAAATCAACACTAATGTAAAAATGCTACATCGATCTGTGCGAAATATTCGCGAATTCTGTACACGGGTGAAGTCGGTCGTGCTATTTTTTGCAAAAAATAATTATTAAGACTCTTATCGATTGAATAAAAATATTGCGTTTTTAACCGACTCCAATCCTTTGCCCAGCAGTGGGACAGTACAGGTTAAATAAAAAAAATACTTATTTTTCGCCAGAAATGGCACAACCGACCTGAATCGTATAAAATTCGAATAGTTCGCTAGAATCAATATATAATATGTCACTTCTAGATTTCTATTGATTATTCAAAAATTATTCAACCGATTTCGATAAAATTTAAATGGTAAAAGTAAGTACCATCAAAATCGGTTCATACCTCTAATTGACAGAGTAATCACGTACAACCCGGTCACAATATCTGTGCACCTGACCTCGTGGCGGAATTGATTACAGATTATTACAGATTCAGTATTATCTAATATGTTTACCAATTCTGTATCGGCAACGAAGATGCTAACCGTACTGTCGCACCGGGGAGTGCGCGGAGAGGTGACAGGGGAAGCGGGAGAGGCGCCGCCTTCCAGCGAGGTGCACAGATATTCTTACCGGGTTGTATAGGTCGAATCTAACGTCTTGGCGGCAACGCCAAGCTGCGGATAACCCAATCCTGACTGAAGCTCACTAAACAGCTGCAGAAACTGCTAAGGATTGGCCTTCCCGCAACTTGTACCTGATTTCACAGCCGCTTAGACGTTAGATACGGTCTATAACATACATAGCTTTAGGCAGCCTGGAGTCACTCATACGTACAATATGACCGCACCATCTCAATTGTCCTCTTATAAGCATAGACTCAATGCCACTTAATTTAGTTCGTCTGAGTATTTCAGAATTTGATACTCGGTCTTGCCATTTAATGTGAAGTATCGATCTTAGGCACTTCGTGTGAAAAGTATCAAGGCGCTTAATTTCGCCTTTGTAGAGACACCAGGTCTCAGTGGCATATAGCAATATTGGTAGGATTTTTGCCTTATACACTGCTAGTTTTGTGTGTAGTACATGCAAAAAATCATACATTCGAATTGAGAACCTCCCTTTTTGAACTCTGTTGAAAATAGCTGTAACACCCTATTCCAGGCGTCCAACACAGCGGAGCCCTGCCCATCAGCACTTACATCGAGGGATGTTCTTCGCTGCCGTGCCAGCTGCCTCAGCTGCAGGATGCTGTGGTGAACATCAAGTTCCGAGCTCGTATGTACCCTGTACTTTCACCCCAAATATTGGAAACTACTCGTACTGTTCACCGAACAGTTAATTTCGCGACTATATTTTTGTAACATTTTTGAGTTAGCTCATCTACCCATCCGATCCATCAGCCAAAGGACATCCACTGTTGGACATAGGCCTCCCTATAGATTTTCAATAAGACCAGTTAGAAGCGGCTTGCATCCAGCGCGATCCTTTAGTTCAGTCCGTTCTTAAAAATAGGCAATTTGTACATGCATAAATATTCTCAATAACAGTAGTAAGGTTAAATTTCGTGGCACAAATAGAGGTATTTCACTAAATCCTATGAAGGCAATATCTCGACTCGCTTTTAAACTCTTTTAAGGAACTTTTGATATGCTCATGTGTAAATTACACGCACGAATATGTACCCATATACTAAGCGCCACACAAGTCGGCGGATGAGAAGTTAGCCGCAGATGACACTTCGCCGTGATTCGCTAAATATTGCGCATGTGTGCACAATGCCGACGCCGCGTGGCGTAGTGTTGAGCACGGGCGTAGGGAGCGCAGGGTAGGCATGAGGTCGGCGGGCGGGTGTGCCCCAGCGTCTCGTCTCTCTGGCTCCCGCGCATACCTATATTTTGGCTTTTGCGCAGCGGGCGCTCTGCGCATAACTTCCCATCCGCCGACTTGTGTGGCGCTTAGTATACCAAAGTATAATACTATCACTCGAAGGGGTACTAATAATGCTGAAAAAGTTTCTGAACTTTATGACAACTTTTTTACAGCGCACCAAGTGAACTCAATGCGAACACTTGCGACCGCGTACATTCTGGGCATCATTGGCATCCCTTACGACCTGGGCAATGAGTCAATCACCTGCAACTTCTTGACCAACGCTTCCTGTCCCGTGGAGCAGGACCAAATCATCGACTACACCCTGAAGATGTACATTGAACCGTTTTTCCCTATTGTAAGTATAGCGAAAGATCATCATTATCTAACTAAACCCTCGATCTACAATAGCCCATTGCTCGGCTGCCAATTTTCAAACCCAATACGGACTTAAAACGAAATCTTTCAGGAGCTTAGCTTAGCTTATAACTAACTTCATTTCCGTCAACTTGTGTGACGCGGCCTATACTACTAGTCCACCACAGCTACCTTCCTGTGTAGATCATAACAGTGGTTGGAAGCGGCCCGCATGCGTCAATATTTTTCTATTCGAAACCTGAACATTGCATCTCCATCCCTGTTCTTTGCTAGTTTCTATAAAAATGTTGTCAACCTATGTGACGAGCATATTTTCCATTGGATCCGTGCCTTAGCAATAGTACTCAAATGTCTATCTTTCAGGGAACTTCAACGACCATTGAGTTCAGGGTGAACGACGACAACAACAGCCCGATAACGTGCCTCCGAGTGCCCGTAACTATTGTCGCACCCGTGTCCGAGTCGGCCGGGCTACAGTAACTTACTCTACCTCCTTTCTTACATCCCTGACAGGACCTTGATTACTGTCAAACTACGATAAATACTGCTTAAAATAATGTCACACTGCAATAAATATAATTTAAATTGATTTTCTATGTTTAATTTACAAATACGTCGCATCAGTGTTGACCACTCCACATTGACAGCCTGACTACTTTCAGCTTACTCATGTGGTTTCTTAATATGGGCCTTATTACTATACATTACGGGCTATAATTTTTTTCGCCAAAAATAGCACAACCGTCTCCAACCGTTTACAGAATTCGAATAGTTCGCACACATCGATGTATTATCATTGACGTACTAATGTACTCGTAGTATGATCTATCAAACAAAAAAAGAATCACGAACAATAAACTTCCTTATTTTTGGAATTCAGTTAATAAATGAAGGAAAATGATGAAGATGTTACCTGGCGAGAGAGACTCTCATCCTCCATCCTCCGGAGAAGTTCTTGGTGGCTCGGTTCTGCATCTCCTTGCTGAATCCTAGACCGGCCAGGATACGGCGCGCGCGCGGCTCCGCAGAATCCGCGCCGATTGCTTTCAGTTCTGCATATACCTACAAATACAGATGACAATCAAAATCCTACTATATTATAAACGCGAAAGTTTGTGAGTATGTATGGATGTTTGTTTCTCTTTCACGCACAAACGGCTGAACCGATTTGGATGAAATTCGGTATGAAGGTAGCTTAGACCTTGGATTAATACATAGGCTACTTTTTATCTCGGTCTAACGCGGGTGACACCGTGGGGCGCAGCTAGTATGTATATAATTTCGTTCAGAAGTACCACAGGATTGCCAATATTAAAATTCATCTCAATCGGTTAAGGTTTACTGCATTCAAATTTTGTTAGATGCCAAGTCGATTTGTATAAATAGACTAGTTTTTACACGCGGCTTCGCCCGCATGATTTTTGATTTTTTGCTATCCCATGGGAACCCTTTATTTATCCGGGATAAAAAGAAGACTATGTCACTTTCCGTCTTTCAAACCCGAGGCCCTACCTTACCACCCTTAATAAAGGAGGTGGAAAATAAAAAATAAAACGATTTGACGGTGGTTCGGTTCTACATTTGTTTTTTTTTGACATTTCTTGAAGCACACTCTAGAATAGCTCGCAGATAGCAGAATGTTTCCTACTTACTTAACACTTATGGTTATATTATGGAAAATTTACGCAATATCATTATAATTTCCAGCCTGTGTTATTCTGATATATAAGCTATATTATTGCAAAGTTTCATCTCAATCCGTTCAGTAGTTTTTGCGTGAAAGAGTAACAAACATCCATCCATCCATCCTTACAAACTTTCGCGTTTATAATATTAGTAGGATACAGTGGCATATCAATTAAACGCAACTCAGTGTGTCCCAAGGTCTATCTAAATCTAAAAGCACCCTGAGCCAAAAAGATAGAACATTTTCATAACATTTACCAACAAAAGACTACCAAAAGTACTATTATTTGAGTTTCATATTATTGTACTACATGGTACAAACATTGTACAACCCGGTCACAATATCTGTGCACCTGACTTCGTGACTTTATATCGAATTATCGGGACGTATATACATTACCGGACGTCTAGTATACCGTCCGGACGTAAATTATTATCGGGACGTGTATCGGCAACGAAGATGCTAACCGTACTGTCGCCCCGGGGAGTGCGCGGAGAGGTGACAGGGGAAGCGGGAGAGGCGTCGCATTCCAGCGAGGTGCACAGATGTTCTGACCGGGTTGTAAGTTAATAGAAGCGTATAAAAATATCTGAGACAGACATCGCTCTAATAGAGTAGCTGACCGATCACCAAAGTCAGAAACGGACCTATCATATGGCTTTTTGGGCTTGCCCAGGGCCGCGTCGATTCCAGGGGCCCCCTGCTTAGTCAAGTCAAAGTCTAAAATAGGTAATAATCCGAAAAAATCTATAACTTTATTAAATTAAACAGATAACAAACAAAAAGGCATGATTTATCAAAATATAGGTACATAAAATATTTTACTATCTTTTTTTCCAACACTGAGTAATTAGGTGGGCGGTGCCCCTAAGTAGTATTAGCCCAGGGCCTCCTAAACTCACGGTCCGGCTCTGACCAAAGTGATAGTTGGGTGGCAGTGCTTACCTCATTAAGTCTATCTTGCACTTTCATGTTTCCTTTTTCAGTTTCTGCTTCTAACTCTTTGCACTCCTTCAGCAATTCTGCAAACAAAATGTATAGTTATGCAAGTGTTATGTTTAACAAGATTAAATTAATAATTTAAGAAAACCCAACGCACTAAGTTTCCTACTGCAGCTAGCACAAAAGCTGATAACTGACAAACTGTACGTCAATATGGGGCGGCAACGGGAACACTCGCTGCGCGAAACGCCGCTAAAGCGTGGTTTTGCCGTGCCCCTGGGGAAGACACTACTAGTCTTATTCCAAAACACGTTTTAACTTTAGTACTGAACTTAAACCATAAACTAACAAAAACGTTATTATAAAACGAAGTTTATCACTAAACCACGGACTAAATAAGGTACTAAAGATAAACCTGCGAGACCCCTAGTTTAACCATGGACTAACTTCGGCACTAAGAGAGTATCAGCTTAGAATTTGATTTGAATTATTTCACTCGGCACTTTTATTATAAATTAGAATTTAGAAATACATGAAAAATGAATTTCTGTGTAATTAATAGCATAGAAAATAAAAATACACTATTAGGTTCAAAAACGACAATAACAAAGTCTCACTTTTTTCTTGCTTGTGTTTTGGCCTCACATACACTCGCATTTGCCATTCACGTGAAAAAATGTATAAATAATGAATTAAGTTTAATTATTCGATGGATACTTAAACAAACAACAATTCGGATATATTTATGCATTAAGACGCAATTATTTAATCATTTGAAGTGTGTTTTAAAAAGTTTTAAACACGCAAGAACGAATGAATGATTGTAATTTCTATTTTTCATCTGTGGCTACTGCTTAAACCATGGACTATCATTGGTTTATCTGATCTTAGGTTAGTCCTTGATTTGTAATAGGAACGTATTTTAATCCTTGGGTTAACTTTAATACCGTAACAACTATGGATCTGCTAATCCTGGTTTAAACCTGGTACTAATGAACTTTTTTGGAATAAGAATGTACAGGTCCTATTTTAAACCTATAGGAGTCCTAGATAATGATAATACTTACCAGTTCTTTTAACATCAGCCTCCAACAGCGTATCAACCGCGCTCATATCACTGGCTGTCACCTCTTGTTCACAGAGCAGTATATCAATATGGGGCGGCAATGGGAACGCTCGCTGCGCCAAATGCCGCAAAAGCGTGGTTTTGCCGTGCCCGTTGGGACCAACCAGGCCGTACCTACGCCCGTGTGCAATAAGGAGGTTGGCATTTAAGAATAGGTCTTTGCCCTTCGCTGCGATGGAAAAGTTTTCCACTTTAATGTCGACTGCGTTTTCTAGTGCTGCCATTTGACCTGGAGGATAAAAAAATTGAAATAAGAAAAATATTACTGAATTGGTAACTTAAAATTATGTAACAAACGACTTGGCGGCTGTCATGTTATCCAGGGTTATTCCTAATATTCCTAGCATCCTTTAAGGGGTTTATTCTGTACATCAAAACTAACAACTTTTGTTCTAAAAAAAGTATGCTAATTGATTAGGAATAACCATGTATAGCTACAAGCTAGAGTTTTGGCGGGAACGCGGAAAAATTATGTCGCCTCATTGTATTATTTAGTTAAACTTGTTTTTAACAGTGATAATTAGTAAAAAATTGTGGTATTTCGTTGATTATGAGCTAATTTACGTGCATGAGTGTGGGCAAGTGACATATAATATGACTTATCATGGTGTTCCGTGTTGTTACCAATACTCCACAGACGCCTCTAGTAAAGTCTCCACTGCTTTACTGAGGTGTGACTTGGACTATGTTTGGACATGACCGTGACTTTATTGGACTGCTATGCTGTGATTACGACTGACTTTTTTGACAAAATATTATAAAAAAATATTAAAACTTTATACTTGACACTTGGCAAATGCACAAGAATGCGACGCCAAAATGTAAAAGAAGAAGAAGCTACAAGCTGCGGATGACCCAATCCTCGCGCAGCTATTAAGTGAGCTTCAGTCAGGATCGGACTATCCGCAGTTTGTAGCTAACGTCACAGCCGACAAGTTGTATGATTCGGCCTATACACCAATGCCTCTATAGCCAACAAACCTGCAGTCTTCTGCGCCTGGCTGACAGTGAAGTTCGCGTCCAAGTCACTGTGTCCTTGACCGCCTTTCTTGGTCAGCAGTTCCATTTGCTTCTCGTACTCCTGCTGCTTTTTCAACTTCTTCTTCTCTTTGTGACTTAGTTTTTTCTCCGCGGGTTCCTCAGACATTTCCTTCTCTTTTTCTGGAAGCTCTGATACCTGACAAGGTTATTGACAAATGTTATTTTCTATATTTTAAATGATATTTTTAACCTTTTAACCGCCACGCCTCAATTTTATTTTATTTGTTTCATATCAAGAATCCCAAATTGTTGTCCACTATAGACATCGTTATCGGAGGGGCTGGTCAAGTATAGTTGACTTTGTAATGTTTTTAGGGTTCCGTACCCAAAGGGTAAAAACGGGACCCTATTACTAAGACTCCGCTGTCCGTCTGTCTGTCTGTCACCAGGCTGTATCTCATACACCGTTACAGCTAGAAAGCTCACATTTTCACAGATGATGTATTTCTGTTGCCGCTACGAGTATAACAACAAATACTGAAAACAGAATAAAATAATATTTAAGGGGCCCCCCTTGCCATACAACAAACCTCGATTTTTAACCGTTTTTCACTCGGTATTAATAATGGTAACAGGTATATACTTGAAATATTAACAGAATGTTTAGTTGTATATACAATTCAATAATAAATAATTAAATTAAAATAAAGGAAATATTTAAAGCGGGCTTCCATACAGTAGGTGCGGAACCCTGCGTGCGCGAGTCCTACTCGTACTTGGCCGATTATTATTTCAATACAAAGCCAAAAGCTTTAAAGTAATGTGATGAATTGATGATTAAAACAGTGCCTTAGGCACTTCTCACACATCGTCATCGAATCATTATTTATCTATCCACCTTTTTTTAGGGTTCCGTACCCAAAGGGTAAATACGGGACCCTATCTAAGACTCCGCCGTCCGTCTGTCTTGTCTGTCTGTCTCCAGGCTGTATCTCATGAACCGTTATAGGTAGAAAGCTAAAATTTTCACAGATGGTGTATTTCTGTTGCCACTATACCAACAAATACTAAAAACAGAATAAAATTAGCATTTAAGGGGTGCTCTCATACAACAAACCTAAATTTTTACCCGTTTTTCGCTCGCTTTTAATAACGGTGACAGGTAGATGCTTGAAATATTCACAGAATATTTAGTTGTATATACAATTCAATAACAAATAATTAAATTAAATTGAAATAAATATTTAATGGGGGGGCTCCCATATAGTACGGAACCCTTCATGCGCGAGTCTTGCTCGTACTTCGCCTATTATATATTCTTTTCTCAATTAAAGAAAAATTGATGAAGGTATAGCCCGTCAAATTTCCACGTGACGTCACAAGTGCCATAGAAATGTATAGACTTCTGTGAGAGAGGTGTCGTCACGACCCCCACTCCCAAACTTTGACAAGGTTTATCCTTGTCATTTGTTTGATTAGCAAAAGAAAAAATACGTGTCCAATATTTTTTGATAATCTAACTGACGGACTAATTATAATAATGATTTTTTACCCAGTCATCATGCTTATTTTATTGTGTATTATTATTTCGAATGATTCAATTACAGCAACCAGTAAAGTTAATAAAAGCACTCAAATACATCATTTTTCAACTGGTTTGTAATAATACAACTCATTCCACAACTGACCTCATCTCCTTCCTCTTTAGCAGCATCCTCTACTACTACTTCTTCTACTTTCATTTTTTTCTTCTTATCCTGGAAAAAAAATAAAAAAAATACATTTTTAAATATGACAACTCTGACATAAAATTTCTTCATAGATACACTACACTTTTTATAATATTTTTTTTTTTAGAAAAAATAATAAATATTCTCAGTCTGTTGAGCTGTAATACAAGGTAACATTGTAATTAGATATCTAATTAGTAATTTATATTAATAAATAGTATTATTTACCTTAGATTTAGGAGGCTCAGGCTCCGGTTCAGTCTCTTTGATTTCGAATTTCGCTAACTCCGCTTCAATATCGTCCATATTGTTCTTCTTTTTCTTACCTAAATTGACAAGAAAATAGTAACTAAAGTAACATAAGGTAAGGGATACAAGAAAAATTGTAAACGTATAGCTTGATTACAAAAATAAAGACAATCACAAGTTTTAAAACTACATCATGATTAAAACCTTTGTTTGTCACTCTATCACCATAATATTGTGCAAAATATGTCACTCATGTTGACTCTCATCATGGTGCGAAACAGCGTAAAAGAAAATATAGGAAGTGGTCAAAAAACCAGTATTAACAATAAACTTATCTTCAATCAGTTTCTGTCAATACAGGTACATCCAAGCAAAACTTTGATATTACATGAAGTTAATCATTGCTGTAGAGAGCGTTATGGCAGTTAATGCTCAACAACAATGGGTAATCAACTCTTCTTTACTATTTCTGCTTGGCTGTTTCGCTAACTGCGCATTCAAACAGTTCTTGTTGTAACGAAACGGCCAAGTCACTTATATTGACTAAGCTGTAGAATTTGTGGAGTAATGACTTGTAGTAAGGCGTGTAGAGTTAGAAGCTTGACTTTACGTGAGACCTGACAACTTTTTGATAGTGGGAACTGTGATTTAGTCTTGGCTACATTTCACATGAAAATGTTTTTGTTGGATATTAATACCGGCAACAGGCTTGAAATATTCACAGAATATTTAGTTGTATATTCAGTTTAATTATAAATAATTAAATTAAAATAAATATTTAAATGAGGCCTACAGATACAGATACATATACAGATGCGTGATTTTTTGCTCAATATTAATAACGGCATCGTGTAGATGCTTTAAACATTCACAGAATGTTTAATTGTACATTCACTTGAAAAATAAATAATTAAAATATATTAAGGGGGTTCTCCCACACAGTACGGAACCCTTCGTGCACGAGTCCGACTCTCACTCGGCTGATTATTTAATTTCATATTATGAAGCCCGATTTTTTATACATTGTTGGCGCCCGTAAATGCTGCTCAAGTATAGGTGACTTCGGCGGTCTAAAGGTTAGCACTTTACCTTTACTCTTGACCACTGGTATGACCAATTCGTCGTCTTCTTCCTCCTCCGAAGGCATTTTCAGCTCCTTGTCACTTTCTTCATCTGGCCAGTCTTCTTTCTTACCTTTACCTAAAAATTCATACCAACTTTAATAAAATGCACCTAAATTGTAGTCGTTACTTAAATTGGGGCAGTAAATTTCTCGATTGGAGAACACGCGTCGTAGGACGTCCACCGACTAGATGGACCGATGATATAATCAAGACCGCAGGAACGCACTGGATGCAGGCCGCTTCCAACCGGGCTTATTTGAAATCCATAGGGGAGGCCTATGTCCATCATCCTACGGCTGATAATAATGATGACTTAAATTCTAATTCGAGATAGAGGTGATGTGATCTACACTGACATCCCTTTTGAGTGTATTGTGCATTTCCCTCTTTCCTAGTCTACTCAAACCAGCCAAGCTTCTTAAAATAACTGAGCATGGCATTTGGCAACCATGGCATGGCAACGATTGCCAAATAAAATAATTGCATCATTAATTCAATGTGCGATGAGACTTTTCAATAGATAGTTTGATTATGGAAACTAGCATAGTTTTCACACATTCTAATTAAAATACAGGACAGAGCTTTTAGTACAGGTTTTGCATAGTTTACTTAAACTTGCGCGTTTGCGTGTGGCTCCATACATTTTTGTTAGTTCTTTCTCGTTTCCGCCAGGGGCGCTGTACAAAAATGTATAGAGCCATACGGAAACTACTGTACTTTCAATTTACTTGTAAACCTGTACTGACCCATCAGGTATTAGGTACTCACGTATTCCGGAATCCTGACTAATATCTACAAGAGTTTCTATCGCATTTGGCGATATTTTTCAAGACACGTGTATTGGCACGCGGGCTCGTCTCGCAAAGCACTGCTAGCCACAGCGCGCAGAGCGATTCTTATTCTATGTGGGGGCGATAAGTGCTGCACGAACATCCCGCATGGGGTGTATTGTGCAACGCTCGGGGATGACATCGGTTGCGGTGCTAGGTTGACTGGTACTCAAGTCTTGAAAGAGATCGCTAAATGCAGTGGAAACTCGGGTAGATATTACTCAGGAATACGTAAGTAATAGCTGTGCTATATTTTAATTATAATAGATAGTTATTTGTGATTATGATCAGCTAGTAGAATATATGCCTCACAGCACATGCAATTAGCATGCCGAAGTTTGATTTACATCTATATCCTCCAAATGAACCACCGCTGCGCTGGTTGTTTACAATCAGCTTTCAACGCTGAGTTGTGACTGGTTTCGTGGCAAACTTTTGGGTGCGTTTTAGTTAACGCCTATTTGTATATAATTAGATATACAGGGTTATTTCTAATCAATTAGCATCCCTTTAGGGGCTTATTTTGTACATCAAAACTAACAACATTTGTTCAGCGAGTTTTGTCAAAACTCAAAAAAAAACAACTGTTCCATACATTTTGTCGAGGGTGAACGATATTTTTCAATGGAACAATAACTTTTTTTGAGAATTAATAAAAGTCGTAGAACAAAAGTTGCTAATTTTGATGTACAGAATAAGCCCCTAAAAGGATGCTAATTGATTAGAAATAATCATGTATAATAGTTTGTTATGTGCCCTGTACTTGTTTTTGTTTGCTATGAAATAAATATTTCTTTCTTTTTTTCTGTCAAATTAAAATTAATTGAATCTCCAAGTAAAACCACAGCACCATTAAGGTAACAATATACAATATAAATATTACGTACCCTTTTTCGTCTTGGATTTGGGCGCAGGCTTGGCCGCATTACTAGATACATTGCTAACTACAGACTTGGCATCATCGTGATCTTGCTCCTCCTCTTCGTCTGAAGACTCGCCTCCTTTATTTTTCTTTTTATTTTTAGCTGAAACAAACCGATATTAAACTAATATGCGACTGACAACCCATAATATCTCCTATCTCATGTTTACGTCGAAAAATGCGCCGCGAATCAGAAACTATAGGCCGAATGCTTTGAGCAAATATGTATTATCACAATGATGCAAAAAGTGTCTGAGCCTAACCCTGCCCAAGCTACGTAGTGGACAGGCGATTGCAAGCCGACTACAACGCTGCGCGATGCCAAAGTGCTCGGTTACAAGCACTAATTAGGTAACATAACGTCGAGATTCGAGAAAACGGGTCATTTTGAATTATGTAATGTAAATATCTAAGTCGGTGTATGACGGCGCTCGGACATCTTATTACTACTTGCACTTAGGGACTGTGGGTCTCTAGATATTTGCTCGAAGGCCGAATGAAACATGTCGTATAACTCCGCTCCTTCGCGCCACTGACATATAAAAATACTGCGCAATGACTCGCTTCGTGTTCACAGAAGCCATTAAGCTTGATTCTGACAATCTTTTATTTTTATAATTTATTTGTCTAAACAGTATTGTTGATAGTTTTCTTATTATGATAAGTTAGTATACATTACATTCGATGGAAGACAACATAGTGCTGCAGCTGGGATTATAAGTGAATCATGTTTATTCAATTTTTAAAACTATTTTATCTACACTAATGTTGTAACATTCTACTTATGTTTCCAATATTTGACTTATAATGACTACTGTTATAGCACAGACAACAAAACACTCAATTTAAGCAATTTCAAATTATGTTATAATATCCACATCGATATCGTAAAATCTCATTATAACATCGATAAAACGCGACCTATTAACCTGGCGAGCCTTATGTCAAAATCCTCATACAAGTTGTATAAAATTTTGAAATTAGGCTGGCTTTTGAAAACAGTTGGGTTATACGTGAAAACTTCGTCGAAACTACTAAACTTACATACACAAAACTCTTTGGTAAGATCTTGTGCCAAAGAAATAAAAAAAGAACAGCGCGCGCTCGCTCCTGATTGACCAATGAGAGCGCAGCTGCGCGCGCAGTCATTGGTTAGATTTTAATGGCGCCAAGTTCACTGTGACAATACACGTACGCGTGAATTTAATGTTTCGCAATATGTTTTTATTTTTTATTTTTATTTTTATTAGTGAAGATAAAGTAGTGTATGCAACTGCATATAACACGGGTATTAAAACACGAGTGTGAGTTTATGAAACGAGCGCAGCGAGTTTCATAATAGTAACGAGTGTTTCATTCATTCACTTCATTATATGACAGTTGCATAAACTACTATTTTCATTTTGTATTCTATCATTTTTGCTTTCTTTTTTCTATTAATTTATTTTTTTATTGTAATTTTGTGAGGCAAATGTAATTGATTCAGGTCATTTTCACCTCAATAAAGGTACTTGTATTTAAGCCATTATTCCAATACTATTTTTCCTTATTCTCTAGGTAAAGTGGGGGTCATAGAGATAATAATATACCTACTGGGTAGGATAGGTTCTGAAATTACATAACAGAATAAGGATTATATAATATGAAATTGTCCAAGAACACACATTGTTAACACACAAAAAAACTGTAACTTTTTTTCAAATTCACATACTACGATTCTTCACTTGGCTTATAGCTTAAAAGACAATACAGATTATTCAAGATCAATATCATGCTAATAGCACTTAATATAGCTTGGGCTCTGGATTCCAGTTGGTCACAACTGGACTCTTTGAATGACAGATTTAATGAGTGCAATCAGGCTTTGAAATCTTTTCCATAAAACTATGGTTGCCGTAAAATGGATCTCATCAAAAACATAAATGTGAAATGGGAGCCAAAGTGTCGCCACCAAAAGAATTGAGATCTAACACGGGGGCCAAGTGTTCTGTAGAAAATCCTAAAGTTTAAGCTACAAGATCATTCCTACAACATTTAAAAGAAATTTACTTATGTAATTCAAGCTCAAGATTTGACTTGGCTAGTTTAAGAATAAGTACAGTGCAAATAAGCATTTGTCTGTACATGTAAACTAGCCAAATCAAATCTTGAGCTTGAATTACATAAGTAAATTTCTTTTAAATGTTGTAGGTATGATCTTGTAGCTTAAACTTTAGGATTTTCTACAGAACACTTGGCTTGAGATACAGCCCGGTGACAGACAGACAGACGCGCAGACAGACATCGAAGTCTTAGTAATAGGATCCTGTTTATCCCTTTGAGTACGGAACCCTAAAAACGGAAAGTGACATAGGCTACTTTTAATCCCGGAAATATAAAAGGTTCCTATGGGATAGCACAAAAATCAAAATATCATGCGGGTAAAGCCACGGGCAAAAGCTCCTTACATAGTATAAAATAAAGTCGCTATTTTCGTTTGTTTATTTATTTGTTTGTTTGTTTGTCTGTATGCTTAAATCTTTAAAACTACGCAACGGATTTTGATGCGGTTTTTTTTTATGGATAGAGTGATTCAAGAGGAAGGTTTATATGTATAAAAATTCCCGAAATTCCCACGGGAACGGGCACAACGCGGGTAAAACCGCGGGGCGCCGCTAGTTATGAATATGATATGATATACATACACAGAAAGGACAGAATTTATTTCACAATATTATGAAAATAAAGATAATGTACTATGTGATATGGTGTAATTTTAATGTGTCCAATTTAAAATAACTATGTCTAGAGTATCAGGGCATTTATTATGTGTAATTTGTTTACCTCTATATACATATAAGTATAAGTTTTATTGTGTACATTTGTACAGTATTTGAAAGATGTATTTTAAGCAATGACTAACTAGCTCATTTACAAGTACCTACATACTAACGCAATAGCCATACATTTTAAAATGTGCATAATCTAGCTCTGCTGTGATGTGGTGATGTGGCCAGCAATATGGTCCAGTTTATTTACATCCTAGTTTAACATCCATATTTTACTAACTTAATAATTATCCAGGCCGTAAAATATGACTTAAATCACTAGGCATTAATTATACTGTGGCGTATTACTTTTTCACACTAGGTAGAGCCAGCTTTTTAAGGAAATCTAGAGGATATTAGGTGACAATCGTGTTACCTTTTTTCTGTGATTTTTTAGCAGCCGGTTTCGGAATATCTTCATCCTCGGAATGATGGGCTTTCTTCGGGACTTCTTCTTCACTATCACTCCAATCCCCAGCATTCGCTTTTCCTTTCTTTTTACCTTTTCCTTTACCCTTTGAGGTTATATCATGATCGTTGGTTACTACTTTCTTCTCTTCAAAATCGTCGTCAAAATCTTGGTTCTTTTTGTTCCCCTTCTTTTTGGACATCTTGCTTCTTTCAATGACTATTCGCAATAGTTTATGAGCTGAAAATTTGAATTACAACAATGATAACGACACTTCGAAAAGAAACTTTGAATCCCTTCCACTTGACACTTCCACCATTAAACCAATGTCCGACGTGATATTTCGCAACACGATATTGTACGGCCTGCATCTTGAGACACTTCATGTTACGGTACTTCCTGCAATATGCATGATGACTGGGGAAAAAAATGATTATTAAGAATCAATCGAGCTTACCTGTTAAGAGAAGATTGATGATAATTATCTGAAATCACCGAAGAAGAGACTGCATAGTGACTCAATAAACAACTGAGTAAATTAAATAAATAGAAGAATAAGGAGCTATGCAGTCTCTTCAAGGTGATTGAAGGATAATTATAATTAGTCCGTGCGTTAGATTATCAAAAAATACTGGAAATGTATTTTTTCATTTCTTCATAAACAACAATTAGCAAAGATAAACCTTGTTAAGATTTGGGAATGGGGGTCGTGAAAAAGTATGTATATTGGATGACACTCGTGACCTCACGCGGAACTTTGACGGACTTTATCTTCATTAATTTTATTAAATTTACAATGAAAAAAATACGTGTCTGATATTTTTGAACAATTTATCTGACGGATTAAACATATGTTTTAGCTAATCACCCTTCGTTGGTAGTCCTACGTCCTGCAGTGTTATATTACAAAAAGGCTGGTACAGTGACAGTACAGCACAGTTAATCATCATTCCTTGGATGTAGTGAAGCAATATGGGCTCAAATCAAACATTGGTAAAAATTCAATATTATAGTCTATGATATAAAAAAACAAGATATTTCAAAAAACAGTCATACATCTGGGGCCTTACTATGTACGCGCTCTGACGTTCGGCTTCGCTTGTTCTCCTGCTCACGCCAGTCACTCACGCGTAAAATTCGCGTCGATTCTCAGCCATTCAAACTTTTGCTTAAAATATTGCGTTCGAAGATCTGTTCCTCGGCGACATTTTGTACTCTCGCATACGTGTGCACTTGGTGCCTATCCTATCATGTTTAAGGGTAAAAAATGGTTTTTCTCGATTTCCGGCAAAACTAAAAGTCCTATCGAAAAAAGTAATAAAGCAAAGTTGTAGGTAATAAAAAGATGTAAAATTTTTGTATTCACACTTTTTTCAAATAACCTCAAAATTTATGTAAAACATTCAAAAAACAAAGTTTGTGATTTTTTATTTTTATCTTTCACAATTTTTGTAACGAAATTTAGTGAAAACTTACCTTTTCATGTCCCAAATATGCTGTAATTTATTTGATTAAAAATATTTATTTTTTCACCTTATTTTGAATGAATATCGAAAAAGAACCCTAATTTTCAATCGAAAATTCACCCGTCGAAATATCAGCTTTTTAAAAAAGTTGGTATGTTTTCTGTTCGTTGAAATCTCTACTTTGCGATGGTGAAAAAAAAAAATGTTACCATAGTAAATCTTCTCAGAAAATGCAAAACATATAAGTTAATAAAATTAATATTTAATAAGACAATTAAAAAATTGGAGATATTGTTATTAATTATTGTAGTATATTTTAATTCGCAATTTTTTTATCAATGTAATATGTAATCTAACGTTTTTCGAGTAATTAAAGTGTAAATTTTAATAAATAGCTCAAAATTATTTATAATAATTAAAAAAAAAAAATCGAATTCAATTTTATTTTTTGCATTTTCTGAGAAGATTTACTAAAGTAACATTTTTTTTTCACCATCGGAAAGTAGATATTTCAACGAACAGAAAACATAACAATTTATTGAAAAAAGCTTATATATTGACGGGTGAATTTTCGATCGAAAATTAGGGTGCTTTTTCGATATAAATTCAAAATAAGGTGAAAAATTAAATATTTTTAATCAAATAAATTACAACATATAAAGGACATAAAAAGGTAAGTTTTCTACAAATTTCGTTAAAAAAATTTGTAAAAGATAAAAATCAAAAATCAAAAACTTGGTTTTTTGAATTTTGCACATTAATTTTGAGGTTATGTGAAAAAAGTGTTAACACAAAAGTTTTACATCTTTTTATTACCCACAACTTTGTCATTTAATTTTTTTCGATAGGACTTTTAGTTTTGCCGGAAATCGAGAAAAATCGTTTTTTACCCTTAAACATGATAGGATAGGCACCAAGTGCACACGTATGCGAGAGTACAAAATGTCGCCGAGGAACAGATCTTTGAACGCAATATTTTAAGCAAAAGTTTGAATGGCTGAGAATCGATCGTTCGTTTAGCCGACGCTTCAACCACTTTCTCTTTCTTCTTCGTGGATTCTTCTTGCTCACTCTTTGTGTTGAGCTAGGTTGCAGCCTCGAGGATCACCTCTTTGCTGCGGCAGGACGCTGCAAGTCACTACCTGCAGGGAATTTCTCGGAGGGTGCGAGCATCCGACCCGCCCGCGAGGGCAGGTGGTATCTCCAGCACCCTCTCAGCTGGTTGGCTGGCGGCCGTCTTGGCTTGGATGAGCCTGAAATAATGGCATTAGTGGGCATGGGAGGGGGGGGGGAAGGAATGGGGGGGGAGTAACTGAGGATGGTGGGGAGGGTAGGTTGGCTTTATGGGAGGAGCGAGCGTCCGACACTCCCGCGAGGGCGATTGGTGCCTCAAGCCCCTCTCAGCCTGTTGGCCATCACGGCTTTGTGGGCCATCATGGCGTTGGTGAATCTATGTTTTCTTTACTCTTACGAGGGCCTTATGCAGGGTCGCCTACTTCCTCTTCGTCTTCCTCCAGGAGGAGATCTCGAGGGAGAGAGCGCCAGGTTCGTTCATTAACGTCCGGTGGACGTGCATGGTGCGGGGCGATGTTTTGTAGGTGAGGGTGTGGCCCGTTGTCTGCGCGGTCGTACATCCGACGCGCCAACCGGACCACGAACTCCCTCACCGGTTCTGCCTTCAGGGCTTGTGCTAGTAGGTCGTTCCGAACGAACCAGCCAACTCCCGAGATCATCCTCAGACTGGTATTCTGGACTACCTGGAGTCGCTTCCTCTGGGTCTTGTTGCACAGCGGGTACCAAGCTGGTGCAGCGTATGTCAGACGGGTCCTGATGTACGTTTTGTAGATCCCCATCTTGGTACTTAGTGGCAGCTTAGAGCGGAGAACCGGTCGCAGCAGTGCTCTAGCGGCCTTTGCTTGTTGGACAGCATGCGTTGTCTGCGAGCGCATGCTCAGGCTCGGGTCTATGAAGACACCCAGGTACTTCACCGTCTTTTCCCACGTGATGTCTTCTCCTCTAAGCTGCAGTGGTCGGGGGTATGTGGATCTTCTGGTGCTTCCGACAAGCAGCGCGGCTGTCTTGCCCACATTGACAGCCATCCGCCACTTGTCTAGCCACTCTGGCAGGATATCTAGGACCCGCTGAATCCTGGCCGCGGCTAGTGCGGCTCTTTCTGAGGAAGCGACATACGCGCTGTCATCAGCGAAGAGGGCTAACATTACATCGCTTTCTCCCGGTGTGGGGTCCTCCGGGTTTGGGATGTCGTTTGTGTAGGCGGCGTAGTAGTACGGAGATGTACAGCTTCCCTGTGGAACTCCTGCTTCGATTTTTCTCTTCCCGGAGTGCATGTTCTCAACGGACACGTAGAAATCTCGATCGGCCAGGGACGATGCCGCGACTCGAACTAGCGCAGGCGGCATCGTGCTGTTCATCAGCTTGAAAATGAGGCCCTCGTGCCACACCCGGTCAAAGGCCTTCTCGATATCCAGGAACACGGCGACGGACCGTCTCCCCATATTCTGGTCGTGTGCTAAGTGGTGGAGCACCCTCGTCAGCTGGAGCGTTGTGGAGTGTTGCGCGCGGAACCCGAATTGCTCGTCCCTGGGTGTTATGTGGGGACGCATTCTCCGCAGCAGCAACCGTTCAAACAGCTTGGAGAGGTGCGGTAGCAGGGTGATGGGGCGGTAGCTGGCCGGCAATCGTCGATCCTTGCCAGGTTTAGGTAGGACGATTACCTTTCCAGTCTTCCATATCGCGGGAAAATGTCCGGTCCGAAGTATCCCATTGAATAGCCGGGTCAGACAAACCAAGCCTCTCGCCGGCATCTGCCTCAGCGCGGCGTTCGGTATCCCGTCGTGACCCGGTGCTTTCTTCACCTTCAGACTCCTCACGGCTCTTGTCACTTCCGTTGGGGCTATGAAGTCCAGCCCGCCCAACGGTGGCGCCGGGGTCTGAAGGTACTCGGACACTTCCCTCGCGACTCGCTCATGGTGTTCCTGTACCTCGTGTGAGGCTCCTGGTGGGACCGGGTGTAACTGGAACTGACCTGCCAAGTGGTCAGCGAGTAGCTCTGCCCTCTCTGAGGCTGGGTAACGCCGTTTGCCGGAGCCGTCTAAAAGTGGGCAAACGGACGCTTTAGCCTGGGTCAGGTGGCGGTTGAGGCTGTACAGGTCGGTTTTGTTCTCATCGCACTGGGCGATGTGGTTGTCCCAGGCGGTGCCCCTCCAGGCCCTTACCGACTCTGCAAACCTCTCTGTTACGGCGTTCAGTTCTCTCTTGATCCTTGGGCAGCGGGTGTGGGCCCACAGCTGCCTGAGCTCTCGCTTGCGATCGCGTACAGCTTTCAAGTCTCGAGGAAGTTCTTCGCGCCGTGCGGTAGGTGGCTCCTCTGTCGTTGCGGCCTCTTGTGCGGCTACAATCGCTGCAGTTAGTTTCTTTGAGCAGTCCTCCACCTCTTCTGCGGTCGTGAGATTTCCTACTTTTAGCGATTGCAGTTCTGTGCGAAACTTCTCCCAGTCTACCCTTTTCCTCGGTGGTCTCCTCGCCATGCTCGACGTAGGTCCTCCGATGGTAATGAGCAGGGGGAGATGCTGATCTTGCAGGTCGTAAAGGACTTCAACGAACACTGGAGCATCGATCCCCCTGTGCAGCACTATATCCAGTACGTCGGCACGAGCTCGAGGGTTCGATGGGACATGAGTGGGCGAGTCTGGGCCTATGACCGTGATGCCTCTCGTCTCAGTCATGTGGAGAAGCTTTCTTCCGCTGACCGAATTTACGTTTGACCCCCACGTCTTGTGTTTGGCGTTTAGGTCTGCGGCTAGCAGGGTCGGTCTTGACGTGAAAATTGTGTCCACGTCTAACGCATTGATCTCTTCACGATTCGACGGTGGTCTGTAGCCGGCAAAAATGTCTGTTTCCTTGCCGGCCACCATGGTTCGGACCCCCGTTGTCCTCGTTGTTTCGAACTGCAGGTTGTCCAACTCTTCGTGTACGACATCCCTCCTCACCAGGACGGCTGTTCCCCTGTAAGCGATGCCCCGGGGGGAGATCTCGTCCCGGCGATACACTACATAGTTGGGTATCTTTAGCTGATGCCTGGATGTCAGTTTCGTCTCACCCAGGAGTATGAAATGAATGTCCTGCGACTGGGTGAGAATTCTTAGTTCGTTGGTCTTCCTTGTGATGCCTCCGGCATTCCAGTATAAGATGCGCGTTGGGCCACTATCCATAATGTATTGACTGGAGTGTGGCCAGTCCGCGCATCGCCGCCGTTTGGAGGTTTTCCCCCGCAGCAATGGCAGCAAGCAGTCCCACAAGGGCCCCCATCATTGCACTGATGGATTCCCCTAAATTGGCGCTCGCCGGAGGTCCCGTTGTGATACGGGGGAAGGCATGTTGCTGGTACTGTGCATACTGGTGCAGCCGAGGGTCCCTTCCTGGCGGGCCGAGGGGAAAGCCAGGTGGGGGGCATCTCTGCTGCGCCTGATGGTGAGGATATGTGGCTCTGGGGGCTATTGGGGCGCCTCCTCTATGCATTATAGCTGGGTGCGGTCCAATGGGGGCAAAATGTACCCTCTGTTCTGGTCCCCCTGTGGTGGTCTGATTTGGGTGCTGCCGTTGTAGGTGGAGCTGTCAGTGGGGCCACCCTTCTGGTTGCTGCACCCTGTGTGCTTAGAGGCTCTGCAGTCGAAGTTGATGGCATTGGTTGGGTTTGGATTTCACTGGGTTTCTTCGGTTGGTTGTTCGCCTTTGCCGTAGCAGAACTTGCCCCAGGTCGATGGCCCTCTCCTGGTGGGAACGGTGCAAAGGCTGGCAGTTCAGTTGAGGGCGGGACAGGGGTTGATGCTGCGTGTGGGGCCTTTGCACCTATCCCCCTCCTTCTGCGCTTCCTTCTCCTGTTTGTTGGTTGTTGCTGGTGTTGTTGTTGTTGTGCCCTCCTTGCGTTTGGCATGTTTGCTGGAGAGCACAAGGTAGTTGGAGGTGCGGGCAGCTGTGGCCACCCCCATCCTGACTGGTAAGGGGGCATCTGTAGCATCTGCGGTGCCTCCATTGCTGGCAGTTGGCCAGGCATTTGATACCGACCACCTGCTGGTCTGGTTTCTCTTCGTGGGGATGGCGAAGCCCTCCGTCTGGGTCTGTCTGTCTGAGTCTGGGTTGGTGGGCGGGGGTCCCCAGGTAGCCTGATTCCCCGTTTTCTTGCCTCTCTTCTGAATATTGGGCATGTTCTGCTGTTGGCCGTGTGTTTGCCCTTGCAGTTTGCACATGTTGGTGGAGAGTCGGGGGCTTTGGGGCACTCACTCCCGAAGTGTGGCCCCGCGCACTTAACACATTTTTGGTCGTGGTAGCAATTGGTCGACGAATGCCCGAAGGACTGGCACCTATGGCACTGGGGCATTGTCGATGTGCCTTTCCATGCCTCGATCCGCACCCGTGGCATGTTGAGGAGCTCGTCCAATTTGTACAAATCGTCCAGGTGATCTTTTTCCATGGGATCGAGCTGTACGTGGTACACAGTTTTCCTGTTGTTTCTTCGTGTCGGTAGCGCCCTGGCGAACCTCGCTGGATACCCTTTGTCCTTCAGCGCGTTCACTATCAGGTCACCGTCCGTGTCTTGCGGTAGGCCCCACAGGGCCACTTTGTGGGGTCTCTCGGAGTATGGTGAATAAATGTGAAATTGTATGGCCGGCTCCTTCTGTTTGGCCTCGACCAGGTAAGCTTGGACGGCCCTGTACTCCTCCGGGGACTTCGGATGGTACATAATCCCAGCATTGTAAGGCCGCGCATTGGGCACGTGACCCAATCTCTGACGAAGGGCAGTCATGTGTGTCGGCCAGTTCTTTATTTTCTCTACTACTAGAGGAGGATATGAATTTTTTCTTACTTGAGGCAGTTGGGACGTGGGTGAGGTCCTAGTCGGTGCGGATGGCCGAGTGTTAGGATCTCTTCTAGGTTCCGGTGAAATCTTCGGTTTGGGCGGTGATAATGCCGCCAGCCTTCTTGCATACGTCTCAGCTACTTCAGGGGGAGGTGAAGGTGGGGACGGCATGGGGGCGGCATCGATCGGCACCGATTCTATGGCGGCATACGAGGTTAAATTTTGATCTTCATTTTGAGTATGCGCCTGTAGTAATACCATGTCTTCTAGTAGCATAATTTCCTCCCCCCTACTAACCTGTCTCACTGGTAAGGATGGGGGGTGCGGCAAATTTGCGGTATGGTGGGTTGCATTTTCTTCTAGTTGCGGTTTGGTCTTCGTACTTTTGTAGCTGTTTGCATCCGTTGCCGCCCTTCCTTTGGTGGGTTGATTTGCCCCTGCATACGGGGGTGGGGGCGGCGGGGGTGGTGCATCTTCTGATTTTCTGTATAGTCGCAGGTCACGTTGCAGCTGCGGCTCTTGGACTATGTATTTTCCAATTCCACTACCACTCACCTTTGTGGTCGTAGCCCTCTTGGTGACGGGGGTGGTCGGTAGGGGGATGTTTGCCGCTTCACGAGGGGGATGGTGAATCTCCGCTCTCACGACAACCGGCAGGGGTGGTTTACGGGGTTGAGACGCGGAAGCACTCGATTCTTCGGCCGATGATGTCGCTTCGCTAATGGTACCTTGCCTTTGGTGCATTTTCTGTACCTGGTCCGCAGCTAAGACTTTTATGACTTTTATGACAGGTATTTTGGATGTTTTGGACGGACGGGTTGCCGGGGGCGAAATCGTGCGCTTCTTACGCGACTCACTGGCATCTAGGGTGGTCTTATTTCCACTATGGGCGAGATACTCATCGCTTCCTATGGCTCTGGGGACGCTGCGTGTGGCACTGCGCGCCACGCTTCCCGCTGAACGCGAGCGCCCAGTTTTACCTCTTGGTACAGAGATGCGAAGTAACCCTATTGTAGACTTGGGTACTATTACCGTCTTCTCGGGGTCGTGAATGTCCCTGATTGCAATAAGGTTTTCTGGAGGCGTTAGCCTGCTCTTGGTATCAGCGGTACCTGAGGTTCGAAGTGTGGTAGGTACTGCTGGTGTCACTGCTGGAGTCGGAACGGGGACTGCTGGTGTCGGGGCGGGGTCATTCACGCTCGACGACGACGATGACAGGTTTATTTCCCAGTTACCTGACATTGTTGATTGATTCACGCCAGTTGGCGGATTCACTCTGGTAGGCGGATTCACGCAAGTTGGCGGATTCACGCCGGTAGCCGGACTCACGCAAAGTTGGCGGCTTCAGCCTGGTAGGCGGATTTAAGCAAATTGACGGGATCACGCAAGTTGGCGTACTCGCCAAGTTTGCGGCTGGTGGTTCCCGCGCGGCCTCCCGCTGGGCGGCCGTCCAATCTGGACGACGGGCAGCTGGGAGGAGGGCGACGGGGCGCAGACCTCCTGCGCGTGGGTGGCGGCGGCGCGCGCGACCCCGCTCTCACGCCTAGACCGGCGGAGTGTTGGGGTCGCACGTGGCGACGCGACGAGGTGGACGCTGTTGCGGCAGCGACCTCGCTGTCAGAGGGGCAGGTCTCGTACGAGGCCCTACCCGTCTGATGGAGGGCGGTGGCACACAAAAGCTGTAGATTCGCTTGCACTAATTCACAAAACGCACGGTAAGGGAAAAACCCACGTGCGCTCCGGTCGAGCACACGGCGCAGAATGACACTTTCTCTTTTTTTTTTTGGTTTTTCGTCGACAATTGTGGACAAAACTGCTAGAGCTAGGCCCACTTTTTGAAATTTCGACAATGTTGGAGCCATTTAACAACACTGCAATTTGTCCACCGCAGTGCTTAAAAGCCAATGTAACATTTCATCAGGAGTTCAAGTGTTAGTTGTGTCAAAGTATTTCGTAGATAATACAGCCGTTTCAAAAATCAACATTGTACTACCTGTATTTTTTATTCAAACTTTATTTTGGAGAATTGGCTTCTTATTGGTTATGCCAGTCTCAAAGAAAAAACAAAGTAACATAATTACGGAACATGCAAAAGAGAAATAGGATAAAACGTCCCGGCAGCAGCTGATGTAGCCAGAACGCTTTGAATCCAATCAATATCAAAACTGTTCAAGGCATATGTATTGTGTCCAAAATTTAGTCGCTCTCAGATTCACCTCCTGATTGTATTTTGTTCTAGTTAATAAAGGTGCTTGCTCGTAGAAAAGAATGTCCAAAATCAGGGCGTGCTGATAATGTATATCAAGTAATAAGTAAATAATAAGTAATGATAGCCAAAATTGACCAGCTTTATATCAGATACCTGGCTGGTACACGAAGTATCGTGCTTTGTAATATCAAGCCGTACATTATCGCTGTTGTAAATAATCACCTCCCCATTTTTTGACACACATCTATGACCACAGAGTAACATAGCTCTGTGTCTTTGACAGATGTTTGACAGATTCCTGTCATCGAGTTCGTACTTTATCTGTCAATTTGAAGCACATTTGAAGCAAAGATTTTATAAAATCTTTGATTTGAAGTCTGTCTTTGCTACTTTGTCTTTTTTTTTTCTGTCTTTGGCACCGTACACAATTGTGGCATCAAACCCGGCATGTGGAATGGCAATGTTTTTGTGAGTAAATATACGACTAAATATTAATGTTTGATTATGTTTAAAATCAAACATTCCAACATTCAACATTCAGCCGCTTCTAACCGGTCTTATTGGAGATCCATAGGGGAGGCCTATGTCCAGCAGCGGACTTCTTATGGCTGATGGAGGGATGGATGTTTATAAAATCTGGCCAATTCAAACTGCAATGCCACACCGCCCTTCCCTTTATTAATTTTCGGCCTAATGAAGGCCGAGATTGGCTTAAAGGGTCTCTCAGACAGCTGCGCGCATGGTGTCACGTTCCGCCTGAGCCGAGCCTGCAAGCAAGAACGCGGAACAAGCGATAGAGAGGCACGATCGCCCTAAACCATAGAGCTAGCACGGGTAGCACGGCAAAGGGACAAATAGTCTTTCCACTATTATATCCCCTCGAAGAGGAAGTATGGATGGTATGGAATAAGGTATGTAATTATTATAGTATACCTACAATTTTTGCCTTTTGAACGGCTCGGAAGTACACAGAATTGGCTAGGCTAGGACATAATTATATTATACCTACCTACAACTTTGCGGATTCTCCCATATATTATATTTATTATATTATATGTCTGTGGTGTGGCCTTAGCCTTAGCCACCCCAAGTCTGAAAAATCTTGTAGGACTAGGAACAGACTGACCCACTAGGCACTAGGTACTTTTCCCAGTCGCACTGATAAGGTAGGCAAGAAATCAATGCTAATACCCGTGCTAAAATTAGCTTAGAATCTTATGTAATGAATGGTCGTGAGCGAGACCAATCATTTAGCTTATACAATGTTTACATCTCGAGCTTCACATTGAACTTGCTAGCTAACGTCTTAAAAGTTTAAAAGCTAATCAACCTTCTTGAATTCATGCTAAGCATTTTCTTTTCAACTTTTCACGATTTGAAAGAAATAGGAAAATCTTTGACAAAGATGTGAAAGAAGTCAAAAAATAACAAAAGACTTCGGGATCTTCGAAACGTGTAAGTAAACTGCAAAATCTTTGACTAAAAAGATGAAGTCTTTAATTTTATTAAATCTTCTTTTCATCAGCATAATTGTTTTTAACTCACTAAACTGTGATGCTAAAGGTGTTAACGTCAAAAAGAGTGTTGATGATCGTGACGATAATGGTGACACCAATGAGGAAACTAAGGATGAATCTCTAGATATTCCTGTTGAACCAAATGAACAACAACCTAGCCCAAGCGAAGCGAACGTCACTTGCACTAGAAGAGCAAATGCCCGAATGCACGAAGTAAGAAATGCTATTTACAAACAGTTCCCATTTGTAGCATCCCTAATGTCCGAACAGAATGATCACCTTTGCACGGGCACTGTAGTATCCAACGGGCTTATTTTAACATCTGCTCAGTGTACACAGGAACCTATCAGCCACGTACTGATAAATGCGACAAAGGCGAAGAAAGACGAAACTACGGTTGCTCTCCACGTCATAAAGACCGAGAGATTCCCTACTTTCACTACAACTGAAACAGACAAAGATGTTGGTCTTATCTACACAGAAAAACATAACAACACCATAGCAGTCAAGTTACGGTTGAGTAATTTTACATCCACGCGTGATATGGTGGATATGGTAGTTATAGGCTTTGGACTGAATACACACGGTGGTCAAACAAAAGATCTGCAGTACATGGGAGTTGAAAATCGACTGACACCAACTCACCCAACCGATGTGAAAGATAAATTGATTGCTTACATCGATTGTATCGATACTAAAGTTCCGACTTGCTTCAAGGACAAAGGTGGACCTAGCATGTTTTCCAACGAACTTGTAGGAGTCATAACTCACGGAGATCATAACTGCTATGACGAAATGACTTCGACTTATTCTGTCAACAAAAAGATTGCAAGTATATTGCCAACTTATACTTTCAAAGCGTGGTTGGAGGAAAAAATTAAAAAGAACGAAGAGAATGACTTAGTAGCCTTACTAAGTTTTCCAAACAAACCTGGTCCTGCGCGACGTACCATGACATCTTTAAGAAAGGCTGCATTAAACGGCTCCAGTCGCGAAGCGACTATTAACCTTCTTACCTATTTCTTTGCTTTTGCACTACTGTATTGTTCTATCTTTTAGTTAGCATGTCACATATTTTTAAAATATTATTTTATTGAATTAGGTAGGTGCTAGTTAATCTAGTTAATGTTCCCTAAATATAGCAAATTTAGTTATTTGAAACAAAATTGAAAATAGTGAAAACGAAAAATAAATACCCTCATTATTTCTGTCAAACTTGTATTTTTTTGATAATATTGGTACACAAATTGACATGCGTGATAATGTGTGCGATCATCATATTCATAAGCCAAATAAGCCCATGCCTAGCATGCCCCGAGAATCTTAGAATGGTCTGGAAACTTTGGGAACTTTCAAGTGACGAGATGTGAGGGTCTGTGCATCAAGCATCAGCTCCACATTTGTAAAGACACGAGTTAAAAATACAGATCTCATAGGTTTAGCGGTTTTTTTTTTTTTATTTGAACAGATAATCGGCGAACAGTGACTTCGATGTACAATAACTTCGTTCAAGGGTAACTAATTCTGTAAAATGTATGGAGCTCGGTTTATTTCACCGTTTATTTATAATGCGCGCTGGGATTCCCCAAATCTGTGTCGCTATTAATCACATTAATAATAATTGGTTGTCATGGTACGGCTTCACTCTCCACGAGGTGACACGAGCACCGCTTATGTACCTAGCTAACTTCACATCGCCGACTTGTATACCTACTTGTATACGATGTGAAGTTAGCTACAGCTGCGGTGCTCGTGTCGCCTCGTGGAGAGTGTGGCTGCACTACAGAACAGCAGAACTAGATTCTCTCTTCTGTGGGCTGCACCCTGCACCATCAGATATTGCCTCACAAACACGCTCGCGATGTGTATTTTTAACTTACGGGGGAATATGCATAACCACAGAACCTCAGACCAAGAAGACAGATTTCTTTCTCTCTTCTGTACGTATAGCATCCATTTTGTTGAAAGTCGAAAAATAAAATTAACTGGGTCCCTGTACCCTGGGTGGGACTTACTACAGCTAAGACTTGGACTGACTTACTTTATGTATGACTGTGACTGTAAAATGAATAAAGCGTCGCCCCGAAATCTGCGATCTAGCTGCGGCTGAGGCCGACTCGGCTGTTGCCTAGCCATCTAGAATTTGATTGGCAATCTCTAGATCGCAGCTGCAGCCGCAGTCTGGGAGACGCTTAAGATTTGCAAATCTCTTTATATATTCTATTACATAAAATGTAACGAAAAGAACTTTGTTGCCATGCCAGGAAATATTTTAAAAAGGGTTTATGAAAAAATATGGCATACATCTTTGGTGTTACCATATTTAGCAAAGCACTACGATTATAGTAAAATTTTAATGTCATAGTAAAATGTGGAGGTGGAGAAGTTACTATAATTATAGCATATAGGGTTTGTGAAAAATGATACATACTATAGTCATACGTAGTATTATTATAATATACTCTTTGGTCATACACACGTTGTTATGATTTTATCATTATTTAGACTCTAGATAATAGTAAAAACCTGCATAATACTGATAGAAGTGATAGATCATTAATGATAGTTCATCCATAGATAATAACGCCGATAATGATAGTTGCAAATCAAAAAAATCTCGAGAGTGAAGCATCAACACGATTGATGTGTATGCGCGAGTCATACGTATTTACACGCGGCAACACGCACACTACGATACAAGTAATGTTACTATCAGAATCAGATTACCCCAAAGAGTTGGGAAATTGTTTCAGAGCCTTTAGTACAGATTTTGCATAACTTATACTTGTGCGTTTGAGTGTGGCTCCAAACATTTCTGTTAGTTCTTCCTCGTTTTCACCAGGAGCGCTTTATTTAGCTTACCCCGTTGGTTTTCTTGGGTGGAATTTAGTCATTGAAATGTTACCCTTTTCCTGTCAACCGATTGCTCTTAAATTTGGTATACTTCCTTGGTTCTTGTGACAATAAAATTATGTTTATTCAATATTATTGTAAAAACAAGATGGCCGCCGCTATAAAATGGCGGATAACCTTTTTTTTTTAATTCCATCAGTATGGGTATTACATGAAAGGGCTTTTCGTGTGGAACACAGTTTGTAGTAACAAAGTAAATCTAAAACCACAAAAATGAAATTGGTATTTTTTTTAACTAAACGGTTTTATGTACTAAAAGATAAAAAATAATAATTCTAAAATAATATCGTGGGGTGCATCATACATAATGAAATCTTTCAGGCGAAGGCCTCACGATTTTATTTTTGAGCTATTATTTTTTATCTTTTAGTACATAATTATAACCGTTTAGTTAGAATACGATTTTTACCAATTTAATTATTGTGTTTTTAGTTTTACTTTGTTACTACGAACTGATTTCCACACGAAAAGCCCTTTCATGTAATGCCCAGTTTAAATTTTAAAAAGTTGTGATTTTTGTCGCTTGCCTCCTGGACTATAATTGCTACTTGATTATCGTATGAAATCTCTTTAAGGTGGGCATACACGATGCGATGATTTGATCAAATTTTCGCTTCATGCCAACTGGGAGCTCATTCACTTAATTCAAAGGTAGGAATTGGTAGTTAACGATTTGTACTACTACCTGAAACTGGGCGCACAGAACGCGATGATCGCATTAATTCATCAGATCAGTTCAGTGGAGGCCAAATATAGGTAGTTAACTATAGCTGGTTAGTAGTTATTGAGGACCTTTGAATTAATTGAATGAGCTCCCACTTGGAATGAAGCGAAAATATGATCAAATCATCGCATCGTGTATGCCCACCTTTAAAGTACCTATACATAGCTATACGTTTTGATGTCACAGAATAAGTGATAGTATGTATGGCATTTAAAGTGGGCATACACGATGCGATGATTTGATCAAATTTTCGCTTCATTCCAACTGGGAGCTCATTCAATTAATTCAAAGGTAGGAGGTGTACCATTTTGTTTCCTCAATAACTACTAACCAGCTATAGTTAACTACCTATATTTGGCCTCCACTGGACTGATCTGATGAATTGATGCGATCATCGCGTTCTGTGCGCCCAGTTTCAGGTAGTAGTACAAATCGTTAACTACCAATTCCTACCTTTGAATTAACTGAATGAGCTCCCAGTTGGCATGAAGCGAAAATTTGATCAAATCATCGCATCGTGTATGCCCACCTTTAGGCTGAACTGAAGGGGTGAAGAATGCGGGGGGCGAGGTTCATTTGACACCACCACAGATAATGTCACGGCCTAAAAAAAAAACTTCGGCAGTCGGTCGTCTGATACTTAGTAATAATTAGTAGTAATTTACACAGAGCTACTCTGTGGTAATGTAAGCTTTTTCTATGGTGGTAATCACAGAGCTATTACTCTGTGGTGGTATCTCTTTAGTTTGTGTGTGTGTGCCCACTGCCCAAGCCCCAAGGTGCTTGACGTGCTTGTTTGCTTGCAAACAAAGCACAGACCACAAACTAGAGGATACTACGTATAAGACGACCGACTGCCGAAGATTTTTTTAGGCCGTAACGTTATCTGTGGTGCGACAATAGAACCTCACCCGCCGCATACTTCACCCCTCGGCCAACAATGCCACACATACTATTACTTATTCTGTGATATCAAAAGGTATAGCTATGTATAGGTACTTATAGTTATAAATCTATCTATAAGTATAAGTTTCTATATATTTGTATTTCTACTTAATATTTTGAGAAACTGAAAAGACTACAGGCGAAAATGAAACGAAATTCACCACTATTTTGCACTGCACTTTATTATTTCCTAGATGTAAAAAGAAATACACACTGCATTGATGATTTTTCATCCAATTTATGTAGATGAGCCGGTCATCTCGAAACACGTTGAATTATCTTGAAGTAAGTGACTGAAGACACTAGACATACACACACAGGAAGAAGATTAATCGAGGATGGCGATATACATGGCTTTTCGAAGTTTTAATGGCGTAAAACTATTGTTTATTAATATTTTCCGTAAAACAACAAGATAAAAAATGGCGGATGACGAGGGAGATTTTTTTCTTTTGCGCAGCCTATATTACTTTCTATTACTATCTCATTCACGCATCACACTACTTCTCTCTTTCATTCTTACATGTCATTACGTCCATCCGTCACTGTCTCACAATTCGTGATGCACGGCGGGTGACCTATGACCACGAAGTTTAAGGTAAAGGTGGAGAGTGCATTCCTAATACCTTTAATTCCCGAAAATGGGTAAATTTAATTTCAAAGTTTTGAGTTTATCAATTTTATCCAACCCCTAACTATGATTTATATGAATTTATGATTTATAATTATGAACTATGATTTATACGAATGATTTGTTTTTTTTTTGTAAATAATTGTAAATTATGTGTGTTTGTTAATAAACTATTATAATTTGAATTACATTGTTTTTGATTACCTTTATAGGGTTCCGTACCCAAAGGGTAAAAACGGTACCCTATTACTAAGGCTCTGCTGCGCGCTGTCGAATTACATATGCCATCAATAACAGGCGCAGTATTTCATTATAAAGCATATAAATTCAGAGCGTAGCTAGTTGTACACATTTATTGACTTGTAAGATTGCATTCTTACACATTTATTGAAGAATTAGTTTTTGTATATCTGCGATGCCCTATAGAACAAGATCCTTAAGTTTACTTTGTATTGTTCATTTACCAATTGTGTATTTTCATATAATGGTTTACTCAACATTGTGATTAATATATGTACGTCCTAAATTTAGACAAAAATGTAGGGTTACCCTATTAGAAAGATAGTTCTGACCACAGAAGAGTGAGATAGCAATATGTAGGTATTTGACTCAAATAGGTATTAGGAGTGCACTCTCCACCTTTACCTAAAACTTCATGCCTATGACGTCACAGCTTTGACGAATGAACCTTGGAATATCATACTTATTGTTCATTAATTCTGAAGGAAAATCTAGTCGTTACAGTTCGCCTTACGGCGAGTTTTTTTATAGACGAGTGAGCCGGGAGTGGCACAGACTACTGTAGATACTTTGCAAAGATACGGAATGGAGTTTTGATATTCTTTGTGGAAATTACTAATGTTTGTGTTGATTTCGTGAGATTCACAGCGCTCAGGACTCTTGCGCTGCGAAGTTAAATGAACAATATAGTTGAACAGGGAGTAAGTTTATTGTGCATTATCCATGCTAAACATCATTGTTGTGTATCTACCTACATAATCATTATTGTATTTCTAACAAAACATTTTTTTATGAAACAGTAAAGATATAGCACTTATAGGTAGATCATTTTCGATTCCATCGATCATTAGATAAATATAATAAATATTGCTTGTCACATAAGTATCATCAGCTGATGTCAAATAGGTGTGTAAACACAAATCGTCGAAACAAATCTGAATGTAACTTTCCTTTCTAAAAGTGTTATTTCTGTTGTTGGCGTAAAGCATGTAAGTAAAAACAGTAACACACCTCACTGTACAAAATATGAAGTCCTATCTACGAAGTTTGATTCGGCCTATAATAATAATAATAATCTTTATTGACATCAAAATACATGAGATATACAAAGATGTGTTAGCACCCGGACAAGAATTTCTGATTCCCGGATGCTACAACGTGTTAAATAATTTTGAAGTAAATGAAAACTGAAAAATAAGATTAATTCTAAAAATACATTCATGTGATAAATACAATGCCAAGAGATTAATTATATTAAAGTTATAAATTTGGAATTTAGTTCTTAAGTAAAAACAGATTATAGAATATATTACTCATGTTACAATATTCGAAACAAAATATACTTAATTATAAAAAGATCAGATCTGTATAGCAGAAACTTTCATCAAAACAGAGAGATAACACAATTGTAAAAAAGTGAACCTGTGTGAGTGCGTACTGGTTTTAACCCTTTGATATAGCGATACATAAAAAATGCGGAAAACTGTTCATGATTTTATGCCATATGAAATGAAACTATCACATTGGAAATTAGTACTTTCTACCGATATTTGAAGATAACATTTAGTAACAATACTTGTGCAGTCAGGATAGTATAATGTTGTTATATACTCGTACTACATCCGTAATTAGACCAGATAGGGAATTAAAACTGCTATATTATTGTTTATAGTTACTTCATTGTTTGCTTAAGAGGGTGCTAAGTGAGCAAGAATACCTAATTAAAAAGCTTAGGAAATTTTATCAAAAATTATTTCAGTCTCCTCATAAGTGAGGGACTGGAGCCAGGATTTAACTTTCATTTTACACTTTATGAGTTTAAGTGGGTAAAAGTTAAGTTTTCTATTTAATTTTTTATACAAGTAAGGAGCCAGAAAACAGCATTGAGTATTTATGAAACTAGTGTTATAGATTGGGAAATTTAGATTTACTTCGAACTGGCGTCTATTATTTCTTAATGTTGAATCATAGGGAATTTTAGTATGTTGATAAATTATTATACGTAGGACATAGCTGTCTAACTGTCAGGACTTTACACAGTGCAAATAATTCCTTAGTTGGGAATAGGTAAGGCTTAAAAGATAGGACTTTTAGCAGGGACCGTTGTGCCCTTTCCAAAAGTATCATATGAGTTTTGTAGGCACCACCCCACGCAGTGATACAATATGATATAATAGATTGGCATAGTGCTTGATAAGTAGTAATGAGTAAGTTAAAGTTCGCTATATGCCTTAGTTTCTTAAATATCCATATTAATTTCCTCACTCGAGCAGAAATGAGTTGAATATGAGGTAACCAAGACAGGTTCTGGTCAATTATGACGCCCAGGTATTTTATTTTTGAAACATTTTCTAGGCAGGGACAGCTGCATGTATTTTCATTCACGCAGTTATGGACACGAAGGGTAAAGTTGTACGATGGAATATTATGACTGCGTATAGAAAAAGAAATATACTTTGTTTTTGATATATTCAAACTAAGCAAGTTGGCATCCAGCCATTTTGTTACAAGCTTCATGCCCCTTTCAGCGCTATCGCGCGCTATAGCCCAAGTCTCTTCCCGGAAAACCAAAGCTGTGTCATCAGCATATGTAAACATGCTGGCGTTAGGAATCTGCATCAAACAAAGGTCGTTGATGTACATCAGGAAAAGAGTAGGACCCAGGATACTACCCTGGGGTACACCACAAGTAATTGTAGCCTCAGAACTAAAAAAATCGCCTATTTTAACTATTTGGGTTCTATTGGAGAGGTAACTTTTAAAAAGATCTAAAGCTTTTCCTCACACTCCAAGGCGTTCCAACTTGCGGAGGAGAATGGGGACAGACACTGTGTCGAAAGCTTTAGCCATATCAAGAAATATTGCAATACATTTAAGCTTCTTATCAAGTGACTTGGCTACAGTGTTACTTAAACCGGTCACAGCGTCTTCGGTAGACTTGCCAGCTCTGAAACCAAATTGAGTTTCCGCCAAAAGCTTGTACTTCTCTAGGAAATTAACAAGTCTAGAGTTGAGAATTTTTTCAAAGATTTTAGAAAGAGCTGGCAGCACAGATATGGGTCTATAATTGGTGACTAGATGTCTGTCCCCACCCTTATGAATCGGGTGGATAATAGCTTTTTTAAATACAGTTGGAAACTGTCCAAGGTCGATACATATATTTAAAAGTTTAACGAGAGGAGGAATAATAATGTGCCTAGTTTTCTGAAGCAGTTTTGTAGGGATCTTGTCCCAGCCCACAGAAGAGTGAGGTTTGAGGGACAAAATTAAGTGTTCCACTTCCGAATAGTCTGTGGGCGTAATAACCAATGAATTTAATGTGGCTGGAAAGTTGAAATCATCATTGGAACTAGTGACTGAAGAAGGACGATTGTGTGAGACTTGTGCTCCAAATTGTTGTCCAATGCTGGAAAAGTATTTATTGACTTCGTCAACGGAATCAGGTTCTGTGCTCTTAGTATGTAAGAGTTCTGTCGGAAAGCTGGCATCCCTACTAGTATGTGTGACTTCTTTTATCGTTTTCCAAGTTTGTTTGGGGTCGTGTAAGCTATTTTCAATTTTTGCTTGATCGTAAGTTGTTTTAGCTTTATAAATTACTTGATCACAATATATATAGCCTATAGCTCCTTGTAAGGATGTATGCAGATTGCCTAGCAATGTTTTTCTTATTCCTAAGAAGAAAAACATTGCTGGCCATTTGCTTGCCCATTACTAAGCCGAAAGTGGGTAATTAAGACCGTCATTATAGTCACCATATCTTTAACTTTGGAGCCAACCTGGAATTCAAGAATTAATATAAAATATCAGCTGTTCCATACAAAATTGCAACTCGAAATCGACAAAATGTATGAAACAGCAGTTTTTATCAAAATCCAGTTTGGCCTTATGGTAAAAATTTGTTCATAATGAAGGTCTGAATCACCTCTTTTCCGCTTTGCATATTTTTGATAATCCTGTCCATAAAAAAATATCTTGTAAAGTGGGATCAGACTGTGCACAGTAGCTCAAAAGCATTGAATATTTAATTTGCATGGAATTTCATATTTTCTAATTTGATTTTTTTCAAAGCCGTCATTGCTCCGCTATATTTTACAAGCAATGTCAAAAGAACATATCTTATTATCCGAAAATATGAAATTCCTTTAAATGGAGATTGTTATGAAAGAAAATAACAGGAAAATCATTTACCAAAACAAAGCTAATATATGAATACTGTACAAGATAATGGTATAAGCTCAATATATTTTAGCATTATCTCATTTGCTAATAGAAGTGTTCATTGTTCCCAGACTGGGGGGGCAATAAAATCACCATCAGCACGGCCGAGCATTCACAGTCATTTTGGTTGTGTTTTTGCGGCGAAGGAGAGGATGGTACGATATGGCTTGCCAGTCTTGCCACCTACGAGACATGTACTCGCAAAAGATAATTGCTCTGAAGAGCAAAGCAGAGATGAAGTGGATAATGTCTTAAGGTATACATAATCTACATACTGCGTGTTTCTATAGATCAGCAGTTCTCAAACTTTTTTTGTGATGGAGCCTTTTTGGAAAGTGAAATATTTGATGGAGCCCTTAGTACACAAAAAATTACTGTTCATACTCTGTCTTCGTTAAAATGTTTCAAAATAACCGTGCATCAAGTGAGATATTGGCCAAATTCTTCAAAAATAATTATCGTCTTGAAACGTTGAATAACTTAACTTAAATGAATAACTTATACTATGAGGCCAAGCCTGATAATGATCCATAAATCAGCTGATTATTTTACAATATCAGGATATGCTGCTACTGCTCCGGCTGAGTCAATGGACTTTTTGTACAGAGTTAATTTTCTTGCGATTTCAGGGTTCCATGATAAAAGTTATTATGTATTCATTATTAAGAGTAAGTAGGTACAATTGAGACATAACTTCAATGTCTCAAGTCGAGAGTTTTCGACAGTTGTGTATTGCCAGTGATGACTTATTGAAATTTAAATGGGACCACCTCGGAAGCATACCGTTTCGAACTAAAAAAAAAATCAAATTCACAATTGGCGAAATTATCGATGAACATACAAAATAAAGATACAGACGAACATAGAACCTCCTCCTTTTTGGAAGTCATTTTGATGGAGATGCATCAGTATGACCAACTTGTACATTGCAGTCGCAAAATACATAAAGCTTGAATTGAATATTCAACAAGTTTTTAATTATGTTTCTAGATGTTTGCACAATGCACGATTTCCGATTCGTTGATATTTGTGCGCAATTCTGTAGTATACAGGGCTATTCCTTATCAATTAGCATCCTTTTAGGGGCTTATTCTGTACACTAAAACTAACAACTTTTGTTCTGATACTTTTGTCAAAGCTCAAAAAAAATTGTTGTTCCATAGAATAATATCGTTCACCCGCGACAAAATGTATGGAACAGCAGATTTTTCTTTTAGTTTTGACAAAAGTCGCAGAACAAAAGTTGTTAGTTTTGATGTACAGAATATGCCCCTAAAAGGATGCTAATTGATTAGGAATAACCCTGTATAAGAATAAGTATTCGAATTTTGTCCACGATTGAAGTCGGTTGTTATTTATATTTTCAGCAAACCAGCTTATCCTATAAGTCCAATAAACAAACGAAAGAATGGATATCGCAGAAACTCTGCAGGAACCTCTAACTCTTCATTAGAATTGGACGAGTAAGTAATGTCCTTAGTGTTGTGTTTTTCTTTTTAATAATGCTTTAGATTAATTATCTTGAGCTTGCCTGCCAAATCTCTAAACCTAAACCATGCTTTAATCATCACCTTTCTACATACTGTAAAATTGTTGCCATATTTGTGATATACTAAGCGCCACACAAAGTCGGCGGATGGAAAGTTATGCGCAGAACGCTGCGCAAAAGGCAAAATATAGGTATGCGCGGAGCCAGAGAGATGAGACGCCGGGGCACACCCGCCCGCCAACTTCATGCCTCTCGCGCGCTCCCTACGCATTGTGCACACATGCGCAATAATTAGCGAATCACGGCGAAATCTCATCTGCGGCTAACTTCTCATCCGCCGATTTGTGTGGCGCTTAGTATAACTCCGTGTATAGCATAACATCCAATCAATGCGTAACTTCGTGAGCTTCAGTCAGGATTGGATATTGCGCAGCTTGTGGCTAACTTCACATCTACCGACTTGTATGATTCGGCCACTATCTATCTTTATTATCTTTACCATCACTATCTTTATTTTGAGATTCTTTTCGGTTTTTGGTACCAAAATTGTTTAATGCACACATAAACGTATTTAATATTCTATATAAATATCGAATGTAAAGTTTTTTGTGTCCCCTAAAAAGATGTCCCCTTATTTGGAACAGCACTACAGGCACTACAGCAGGGTTACCATGACGTCTTTGATCGGATCATTTACCGCCTTACCACAAAAGATTAAAACACGCTTAACCGTGCAATTTGTACTATTAAACATTGTCTAAAGCGTGCGTAAAACTTTTGTGGTAAGACGGAACTGGAGGCAAGGTTTATTTATTCCATAAGACACTTGGTGGGACAAAAGCAATGCTATACTTTCTAAAGCTTAGGTACGCTGAAGACTGCATGGTACAGGGTCAGGTTGAACCAAATCGCATGTAGCCAAATTCTATAGGTATAGCAGACTTACATACCTCTAATCATAAATATCATCTATTCAAGTTGTAGTATTTGTCCAATTTAACTTATTGGCGTCTGTAAAGTTAGTTACGTTAAGATGCGCAAATCCCCACTCTTCACCGCGCCGTTGATATGAATTTGATACTGCGTAACTACTCGCCTCGTGTTCAAAGACTCCATTAAAGGAGACGTTCACAAGTGGTATATTATTTAAAGAAAAATCTAACCAAGATGATATAATATATATCGTTTGAAAGCTTGCTTTATGGGCTTCTCAAAAATATTTAATTAATTTTTTTCATCCCTTCATATCTTTTTTTAAATGATAAAATATAATAGATAATGGAAATACAGCAGCAAAAAAAAAATATAACAAATAAAAAAATACAGAATAAAAATATGTAAAAAAATAAAATAATATATAAAATATATAATAATATATAAAATATATAAAAATATAGAAATATAGCGCAGGCTTGATGACTTCCAGCCTTCCGAACAAGCCGGCTTCCGAAAAGGCTTTAGCACCATGGACCACATCCATACGCTGCGGCAAGTTATACAGAAGACTGAAGAGTATAACTTGCCACTTTGCTTAGCGTTTGTGGACTATGAGAAGGCCTTTGATTCGGTCGAGACATGGGCTGTGCTTGAGTCTCTTCAGCGATGCCGTATTGACTATCGGTATATCGAAGTGTTGAAGTGTTTGTATAATAACGCCACTATGTCGGTCCGAGTACAGGAAGAGAGCTCTAAGGCGATCCCTTTGAAAAGAGGCGTCAGACAGGGAGATGTGATATCTCCGAAACTGTTTACTGCCACTTTGGAGAACGCCTTTAAGCTCCTGGAATGGAAAAGATTTGGCATCAACATCAATGGCGAATACATCACTCACCTTCGGTTTGCCGACGATATCGTGGTCATGGCGAAATCGATGGAAGAGCTCAGCTCGATGCTCGAAGGCCTCAATCGAGTTTCTCAACAGGTGGGTCTCAAAATGAACATGGATAAAACAAAAATCATGTGTAATGCCCATGTCGTACCCACCCCAATATCTGTTGAGAGCTCGGTTCTTGAAGTTGTTGACTCGTACGTCTACCTAGGACAAGTAGTCCAGCTAGGTAAGTCCAACTTCAAGAAAGAGGTCAATCGCCGAATCCAACTCGGTTGGGCAGCCTTCGGAAAACTGCGTGACGTCTTTTCATCTGATATACCTCAGTGCCTCAAGACGAGAGTTTTCGATAGTTGTGTGTTGCCAGTGATGACATATGGAACTGAAACGTGGTCTTTTACTGTGGGCCTTATGAATAAGCTCAGGATAGCCCAACGTGCTATGGAGAGGGCTATGCTCGGCGTCTCTCTGCGAGATCGAATCAGAAATGAGGAGATCCGCAGACGAACCAAAGTTACCGACATAGCCCAGCGGATTAGCAAATTAAAGTGGCAATGGGCAGGGCACATAGTTCGGAGAACGGATGGCCGATGGGGCAGTAAAGTTCTCGAATGGAGACCACGGACCAGCAAGCGCAGCGTAGGACGTCCACCGACTAGGTGGACTGACGATATAATAAAGATCGCAGGAACGCGCTGGATGCAGGCCGCTTCCAACCGGCCTTATTGGAAATCCATTGGGGAGGCCTATGTCCAGCAGTGGACGTCTTACGGCTGATGGATGGATGGATGATGGAAATACAGCTCAAATTTTTTTAGCCATATTAATGTGCTTCTATCGTTCTTTTACTTGCAATATTACCTGATTCATCCATATTTATGTCATTTTGCTAAAATGATAGAATTCATAAAAAGTGCATCCAGTTAGAGCAATATTTCAAAAAAATCATTAGGGTCTGATTTCTAAAAATGATTTTATTTTAGCTATTTCAAGGTTGCTCAATCAGAGTTGCCAGAAATAATCGACTTATTCTGCCAAAAATATTTATTTATCCTAAGTTAATTTTCATGTTAATTTTAAGTTAATTTAAAAAAAAAACAGAGGGCTCTTTTTTGATTTTAACTGATGTAATAGACTCAGAAATAGACGTTCTTTCTCGAATTGTAACTCATGTTATGGTTAGATTTTTTGATTATTATTATACCAGCCTCCATACATTTTGTGGAAGTGTCTTTTGATTCGGTCCGTACCAATATATCTCCATTGGATACCCACTTTATTAGGCATCAATTCTCTTTTATCATCGAATGAGTAGTATATGATTGCATCTGCTATTGCATGAATTCATTTGATCTAAATATAATGAGTGATAAAACTTTTGATTCAACATTGAATACATTTACAAAACTTTAGTTATCTTATTTAGTACCTATTTATTTTATTTTTTGTGTCTTCATGTTATGTTTTTGCGTTTGTGTTTTGTCCCGAATAAATATTTCTGTATGTAGAATCCATAAAACGCAGCCAAATGCTATAGAACATTACCATTTCATCGATCTAACATTTTAACTATCACCTTCATACTCGTAATTGCACACTCGTTCATTAGTTTTTGTGGCTAAATGAGCTGGTAATGTCCGTTTCATTTGCAGCGCTGTGCTTTCAAAATCCGTACCCGCCACGCTACCATCGCAATTGTATTACAGAATATCTGATGATGACCAAGACATTGTTGAAGATCGGTTAAGCAATGTGTCTTTCCGGTCAGGGGACAGAAGTCCCAGCAGTCACAATACAAGCAATGCCAGTAGAACCAGTGGACAAACCTCCAGAAAAATACCGGAGCAATTCACAGAAAGAGAAAGAATTGAAGATAAAGAGAATCCGTCGAAGCTCCTGCTTTGTATCGTAGGAGTTTTAGTTGTTGTATGCGCCGCTGTGTATTCTAGTGGATTCAATATTGGGCATCTATCTGGTGTCGATAGTTACTATGATGCGTTCAGATTCAACACAGATCTGAGTAGTCTAGGAGAGAAATATAATGTTGATGAAGATTCGATTCTGCAGGTGCAAACAGGTTAGTGAAATAACTGATATATTTTCTTAATTTTTTTAAATATACCTACGCGTAATTTTCTAAAGGCGACTAACATGTCAGTATGAACAACATCTACGATGGGACCAAACCCCTGACATTACTATTAATAATTGACTATTCTACTGAAGGAATTCATTCCTGTACCAGCCTTTTTGACCGACGAAACGGAGGAGGTACTCAATTCGAGTGTATCCCATCTGGCCCGGTGACAATGATCGACGCGTATACATATACGAGTATTTGTTTTTTTTTATGTGTAACCACGCATAACTTTTTACGTAGTGGTCCGATTTCGATAATACTTTTATTTTATTTTATACTTCGAAATTGGTCTCTTAAATGGGTCATTTAAATTTTATCGAAATCGGTTTAGCAATTTTTGATAAATCAATCAACAATAATATGAAAAATGCTACATCGATCCGTGCGAAATATTCGCGAATTCTGTACACGGTTAAAGTCGGTCATGTCATTTTTTGCAAAAAATAATTATTAATAGTCCACAGTAGGACGTAAGCCTACCTAAAAAGGGTGATTGGGCCATATCCACCATGCTGGCCCAGTGCGGGTTGGTGGATTTATATATCTACGCCATTGAATTCCTTCCAAGAACGTAGGTTGCCTCACGAAATTTTCCTTCACCGAATAGCCAGTTTTTTTTTCGATTTTATTTCACATACTCTGGATCTAAGTGTCACTCTTCTAATATCTACAAATCCAACCATTTGCCATGAAAAAAAAGGCATTTTAGTAACTTACTAGCAGCGCCCCGCGGTTTTACCCGCGTTGTGCCCGTTCCCGTGGGAATTTCGGGAATTTTTATACATATAAACCTTCCTCTTGAATCACTCTATCCATTAAAAAAAACCGCATCAAAATCCGTTGCGTAGTTTTAAAGATTTAAGCATACAGACAAACAAACAAACGAGAATAGCGACTTTCTTTTATACTATGTAAGGATTTGGAAGGTTAGTTCTAGGCAACTAGTATAACGGCAAAAAGTAATAAATAGTAATTATTATTTTCAGGTGTTTCCACAATATTGGACAAGGAAGACACGGGCTCTTTCATGTTTGTGTACGACAGTGATGCGAAACATTTTAATCCCAGAGAGTTCAATGGGTTCATCAATGATATTTCGCTTGCTGCGTCAAAGTATTTACGTAAGTGTTAAGGAACGCGCACATTATGTCGGGCCGCAGCGCAAAAATCCGCTCAAATCGCTTCTCTGTATTTTACATGAACTAACGTACACTATGTCGGGGCACAGCGAGCCCCATTTTCCGCATTTCTATACAAATATTGCGCTGCGGCCCGTTCCGCCTTGTTGCAGCCCGATATAATATATATATAGCCAGTTATAATTTTGCTATGCCCGACAAGGGCGACTAAGTTGTAAGCACATAATATCTTATTTAAGACCTCGAATGTAACACTTAGTAGCAATAAATAAATATGAATATGAATAATGTGCGCGAACTTTTATTCGTATACTGTTGCATACCTATGTGCCAATACAGCACGGTCATTTTCAACCGAACCGTTGGGTTAGGCCCGAATTCCTCTGTCGCTGATGTCGGTCGCGCGTACGAATATACGTTGTGTTCTATGAAGCACCACACTGTGACGCTGACATCAGCGGCGCGCGAGTTGCTACGCGCCGCTGATGGCGCGCGTCGGTCTCGCTCGTCAGCGCCGCGTTCGTCGGTCGACTGACGCGCTATAGAACGCTATGAGCGTCCTCACTCTGTTCCCGACCGTCGGCACGCGCGCGTACAGTCGCCCGCCACCATGATGAACATTGCTAGCAGTTCATCAAAAGTTTTTACTTTCATTCTAAAATAATTAAAAAACTTTTCATCGTCCTGACGTAGCTTTTCAAATAAAGTAGAAAATTCACCATTCGTCACCCTATCAGCAACAATTGGGTGAATGTGATATCTTTTTTTTCTAAATTGACGCCGTCTCCGCTTGCGTAAGTATGCTGCAGCAACTAAACAATTTTTAATTTTTAAATAATAATATCCCAAATTCAAACTCCGCTTCACAAATCCACAACAAATCTACTTGGAGACGCCTGTACCGTGGAGCGGTCAGTATCGCACTACGGATGTTTTCATTGGCGCTGATGGTCAGCGCGCTACGCGACTGACGGTACGCGACCGACGTCAGCGACAGAGGACTCCGGGCCTTAGAAACATCAGAGCGAGACATCTCAACAGCACTTCATGGGATTAACGAGTGCAAACGAGACAAAAACAAATAATTTACGGCTAAACGATTCGGTTTAAAATAACCGATGTATGTAACAACATCTGCTATTTTTGATCGACGAAAGGGAGGAAGGAGGTACTCAATTCGGCGCTTATATTTTTTATGTCTACCTGCAAAGGTAGAATATTTGATACTATCCATGTAATTAACCTATGTTAGACAATATTCTCGCAAATAAACTGATTTTATTTATATTTATTTATGTGTAACAACGCAGAACTTTGTACGTAGTAGTCCGATTTCGATAATTCTTTTTTCATTGGAAAGAGTATACTTCAAAATTAGTCCCTTTTAAATTTTATCGATATCGGCTGAGCCATATTTGATAAATCAACAATAATGTGAAATATGCTACATCACACGAAATATTCGCGAATTCTGTACACGGTTGAAGTCGGTCATGTCATTTTTCGCAAAAAATAATTATTAATAGACCACAGTAGGACGTAAGCCTACCTACAAATGGTGATTGGGCCATATCCACCATGCTGGCCCAGTGCGGGTTGGTGGATTCATATATCTACGCCATTGAATTCCTTCCAAGGACGTAGGTTGCCTCACGAAATTTTCCTTCACCGAATAGCCAGTTTTTTTTTTTTCGATTTTATTTCACATACCTACTCTGGATCTAAGTGTTACTCTTCTAATATCTACAATTCCAACCAGTTGCCATGAAAGAAAAAGTCTCATTGGAAAGAGTATACTTCGAAATTGGTCCCTTTTAAATTTTATCGAAATCGGCTGAGCCATATTTGAAAAATTAACAATAATGTGAAATATGCTACATCGGTCCGTGTGAAATATTCGCGAATTCTGTACACGGTTGAATTTGGTAATGCCATGCCAAAAATAGTCGTGCCATAAAATAATTATTTATTTAGCCTTTGTCGGCGTTTGACCACGGTCGCCCTGAGATAGTAAGCGACGCGACCAGGGGCGGCGCGACGACGTGGGCCACGGCCTCGCTCCTTGAGCCTCACAAAATACAGGGTTATCTATTTGCCTCGACTTGACTGCCTCGGTGGCTCAGTGGTTAGTGACCCTGACTTCTGGGTCAAAGAGGCGTGGGTCCGATCCCCACCTAGGGCAAACATTTTGTGTGATGAACATAGGTGTTTGCTCTGTGTCTGGGTGTTATTTTGGTACTATCTATATAAGTATGTATTTAAAATATGTATATATGTAGTATATCAGTCTCTGGCAGCCATATCACAAGCTTTGCTTAGTTTGGGGTCAGAGACCGTGTGTAAGATGTCCCCTAATATTTACTAATATTTATTTATTTATTATTATTATCATAATGGACACGAACATCTTTTATTATGGAGCCAATCCAAAATTCGATAAAAAATAATTATCAACTATCCCACTCCCATACAAAACTGCAACTCGGAATCGACAAAATGTATGTAACAGTTGCCTTTTTTCTTCGAATTCAGGGTTGGCTCCATAGAAAATGTTCATAATGATGGTTTGAATGACCTCTTTTCGGCTTAGTATACCAGTTCTGTATAAGCCTATACAGGGTTATTCCTAATCAATTGCATCCTTTTAGGGGCTTATTCGGTACATCAAAACTAAAAACTTTTGTTCTGCTACTTTTGACAAAACTCAAAAAAAAAGTTGTTCCATAGAAAAATATCGTTCACCCGTAACAAAATGTTTTGTTGTAAATATCGTTCACCCGTAACAAAATGGAACAGCTGTTTTTTTTTAGTTTTGACAAAAGCCGCAGAACAAAAGTTGTCAGTTTTAATGTACAGAATAAGCCCCTAAAAGGATGCTAATTGATTAGAAATAACCCTGTATTTAAGTTGCCCACGTGAAATGTTGGTCCTGCTCCGCCACTCGACGCGAGGATGTGGTCAAAAATGTCGTACACAGACTTGGATATATCTATTCGCTCCGATTGAACCTCACTAAACATTTCAGGTAATCACAGCGCTCCAGTCGTATACACTGCCATAGAAGGCACCAAACTGGACATGAGCGAGCACAGCGAACTGATCTGCCGCTACCGGGAGTCGCTCGCCGCGTCCGGGGTACTACTGGTGCGCAGACTCGAGGCGGTGCCGGCGCGCCTCGCTATGGCCTTCCATTATTACTGTGACGAGTACAACCCGCTCGTCAAGAAGACGGCCATTTTCTTCACGCTGAATCTCGCGTCGTGTCCACAACGCTCGGGTATGTACACTTCTAAACTATAAATAATTAATTAATTATATAAGATAGTGCCGGAGTACTACTAGTGCGACGACTCGAAGTAGTGTCGATGCGCCTCGCTCTTATTATAGGCCGAATCATAAAAGTCGGCGGATGTGAAGTTAGCTACAAGCTGCGTAATATCCAACCCTGACTGAAGCTCACATAAAGCTGCGCGTTAACTTTACATCCGCCGACTTGTATGATTCAGCCTATACTATTGTGACGAGTTCAAGAGTACAACCGTCAACAAGGCGTCCATATTTTTCACGCTTTAAACCAGTGGTCGTCAAACCGTGTTTAGTGCGGCCCGCGGTACAGGTGGAGGTCATGTGTACTATTATCATATTTGTTTTCTAAACTACTAGAAAAGCGAATAACAACGAGCTAGCTACACATGCTTATAATTAAAATATGAACAATGTTCATACTTGCTTTCAAATGACTAAAAATACCGAAAAAACATTCACGCTCGCTGCACTCGCGCATATAAGTACTATAAGTAGTAACGTGGTCTGCTTTGATCACGCCTGTTTTAAAATTACTGAAAAAAGCCGAAAAATTTTGGCGCTCGCTACGCTCGCGCATAATAGCAAACACATTGTCTGCTTTGCTTACGAATGTGTCTATTTTGAAATTACTGAAAAAAACCTAAAAAAAAATCGCATATTTTTTTGCCTTGGCATGTTCCGTAGGTAGCGCGGTAACCTGTAACAACGCGGGCTAGTACGTTATAATCAAGTTCACCAGTGTGCGGCCCGCAGTGATACATCGCACTATGGCCCTTGACCAGAAAAGTGTGACGACCACTGCTTTAAACTCTCAGAACAGTCAGTCCATAGAAATTTGGTAGGTCTTTACTTGGTACTGGCTCCTCCACACAAGAGGTTGTGTGTAGCAAATATTCATACAAATTCAAAATATACTTAAATAATACAACCATATTGCAAACACAATGCAGTGCTGCGTGGGCGCTTATGAATAAGTGACTTTCAATAACGATCACTAATCTCAAATATTGTTCATTGTTTCCAGATAAGAAGTCCCTTCACGCGTTGATAGAAAAGTGCCTCGCGGAGAAATGGGAAGGCATCCCCAAGGACAATATCGGGCCGCTACTTACCAGGGTGGTCAGCGTGGTCGTCGACGTCACCAGTGCATTTTAACCAGTATTTTATAGTATTTATTTTATTTTATTCGGGTATAGTCCGAATCATAAAGCCGCTGAATTAATCGACGTAAATAAAACTTCAACTTTAAAACCGCGGTTTTAAAATCGACGACTTTTTGACGTTCCATTTGACGCTTTTCTCTTTAGCAGTTTACCTTTTCTTTTAAAATAGCCGTGTCCAGTACTAAAAGTAAAACTAGTGTTGTGCGAAAAGGTAATTCTTTCAAATATAATTTAAAAAAAAAAATACGCAACGATGTAGTACTAAACATGGCTGTTCTTAACGAAAAGGTAAACTGCAAAAGAGGAAAGCGTCTAATGGAACGTCAAAAAGTCGTCGGTTTTAAAACCGCGGTTCTCAAGTTGAAGTTTTATTTATGTCGATCAGTGGCTCTACAACTTGGCTGCTGTGATGTTAGCTGCTAATCTGCGGATAGCCCAATCCTGACTCTTAGGATTAGGTTATCTGCAACTTGTAGCTAACATCTGAGCCTCCAAGTTGTATGACTCGGACTATTACCTAACGGTTACAGATTCAACACGTATTCTTTGATCACGTACTCGAATGTACCTGAATAAAATAAATAGTATTCTTATTAAGTTGCTCATAAGATGAGGTGATTTCCGCGTTGTCTCGCGCGCACATCTAATGAAGTGGAATCACTGTACTGTGCCAGCCTTTTTAATAGTCTGCAGGACGTAGGCCTACCCTGGAAGGGCGCGTCCTTAAAAGATATTCAATGGCGTATATGAATTCACCAAACCGCACTGGGTCAGCGTGGTGGATATGGCCCAGTCAACCTTCTAACCTTAACGAACCTTAAGGAGGAATTATTAGTCAACATTCCTACTAATATTATAAACGCGAAAGTTTGGAAGGATGGATGGATGGATGGATGTTTGTTACTCTTTCACGCAAAACTACTGAACGGATTGAGATGAAACTTTGCAATTAAATAGCTTATAAATCAGAATAACACATATGCTATAAATCATAATGATATTGCGTAAATTTTCCATATTATAACAATGTGTTAAGTAAGTAGGAAAAATTCTGCTATCTGCGAGCTATTCTAGCGTGCGCTCCAAGAAATGTCAAAAAAACCACCCGTAGAATCGAACAACCGTCAAATCGTTTATTTTTATTTTCCACCTTCTTTATTAAGGGTGGTAAGGTAGGGCCTCGGGTTTGAAAGACGGAAAGTGACATAGTCTTCTTTTTATCCCGGATAAATAAAGGGTTCCCATGGGATAGCACTAAAATCAAAATATCATGCGGGCGAAGCCGCGGGTAAAAACTAGTATTAAATATATTTTCAGTTATAGACCGAATTAAACGGTTGGTTCCCGGTTGGGAAAAAAAAAGTTTCGGTCGTCCCCAGTGGTGACGATTGGAACTTTTTATTTCCCACTCGTTCCGCTATAGACCGAGAGTCAAATGCAATAATCGCAACATTATAGTTAAAAATAACTAAAACGGCCTAAGTTCTTATACAGTATAAGAACTTAGGCCTTTTTAATTATTAAATAAAAAGTTCCAATCGTCACCACGTGAATTAAATGTGTCTTAAATTATTGTAAATTAGGTTAAATGTCTATAATTCACCACAATACAGTATAAGAACTTGGGCCTTTTTAATTATTTTTAACGATAATGTTGCGATTATTGCATTTTGACTCTCGGTCTATAGCGGAAAAAAAGTTTCGCCCCCGTGGGGACTTTTTATTTCCCACTCGTACCCAGTGGGGACGACAGGGTGGGGACGACCGGGAACCAACCAATTAAACTTATGGCGTTTGTGAACACAATGCGAGTAGTTGCGCAGTATCCATATGTTCGTACGTCAGCGGCGTAAGAAAAGGAGGTTTCGCAGCTTGTAGCTAACTTCACAGGTCTAAGTTTGGTTCGCCCTATTCGTGAGTTGGGTTTAGATTATGTCGTTTTGATGTAAAGATCTCATTCATGTTAGTGAATGATAGCATCTTTAGTCTATAAACTACTAGCGGTTTCGCCCGCGTGCTATTTTGGTTTTTGTGCTTATACCACAAGAACCTTTTTTTTTTCGGGATAAAAAGTAGCCTATGTCACTTTCCGTCTTTGAAACTATGTCCATGCTAAAAATCAAGTCAATCCGTTGCTGCATGAAAGGGGAACAAACCAACAAATACAATTTCGGATTTATAATATTAGTAAATAAGGATCTTCCTTATTAATTAAAGCTATATTACATGCGTGTGCAAAGATATAGTGCATGGACTTATCATAGGTTTATACTAAGCTCCACACAAATGCGCAGAACGCTGCGCAAAAGCCGAAATATAGGTATGCGCCGGAGCCAGAGAGACGATAGACGCCGGGGGCACACCCGCCCGCTAACCTCATGCCTCCCGCGCGCTCCCTACGCATTGTGCACACATGCGCGCACATAATTAGCGAATAACTTCTCATCCGTCGATTAGTGTGGCGCTCAGTATACCTATATTATGCTCATGGTTAGAACAACTTTTACTGTTGGAACAAACTCAAGATCGCAAAAAAAAACGTTTTGATGTGATAACGTCTTATAAATCAATTAACGCCAGCTGCACGCACGAAAAAGCATGACTCATTGTCACGTTCCGCCTAAACCGAGCGTGCAAGCGAGAGCGCAGAACAAGCGATAGAGAGGCACGATCGGCCTAAGCGTTCGGCGTGTGATATATATACCTAACGTTATCACGTAAAATTATTGTCCGTAAACAGACTTTATAGACAACTACTTTTTTTTTTAAATTTTGCTGTTGATCGCTTCTATAACATTGTGTGGCAACGAAATATTAAATGTGCGAGCGGGACAGCCAATAATAAGCGAAAGAGTTCTTAATTTATTTTTCGTTGTGCCTACACATAGTGGATATTGTATTTTTTTTTATAATTATGTAATAATTAATGATTATTGTTGATTAAAAGCATGTTAACGAATTATAGAAGCCTATTATTTACGCCGTAATATTTAGGTAGATACTTGACTTAAAAAGATAATAAAAAAACCACACACTTGGCATAATTCATCGCTGAAAAATACACACTTGCGATAATTTAATCATTTTCCTGTAGGTCCATAATTTTTGTTAGTTCTTCCTGGTTTCCGCCAAGGGCGCTGTGCGGGAATGTATGGAGCCACAAGGAAACTACTGAAGTTTCCGTTTACGAATAATCTCGAACGAATCCCTCCCCCCACCCAGCAAGAGAATCATTGAATCTAAAGTCACGATCGTCGATTCTCAACATCAACACTAACACCACCTTTCTACTTTCTAAAGCCAGCAGAAAAGCTTCCAGCAGGCAGCCACCTCCCGCGACCCACGTGGAAGTCAATAAACCGACTCCGGACCCAAGTGGGCCGCTGCAAGATAAACCTAGTTAAGTGGGGATTTTCGGATACTGACTGGGTACAGTGTGATTGCGGAGCCCCTGAGCAGAACATGGATCACCTGCTTACGTGCCCACAGTGTCCGAGCCCCTGCACGATGGAAGATCTACACCAGGCTACTCCTTACGGGGTCGTTGCCAAATATTGGGAGAAAATAATTTAACTACTTTGAACCATTGACACGAAGAAGAAGAAGAAGTCACAATCGTGCAAAAAAGTGTCGTAGCCTAAACCTTGCCTAAACTACGTAGTGGGCAGGCTTTGTAGTTAGTCGTAAGGCGACCACAAGCCGACTACAACGCCGCGCAATGCCAAAGTGCTCGTTACAAGCAGTCCAAATTACAATAGTTATACGTGCGGAAAAATGGATATCCTATCATATTTTCGATACGTATTATTACGAAGTTGCGATTTTTTTACGTTCGGACATTATTTTAGTACTTTCACTTAAGTACTGTGGTGTATCTCTGTGACTGTAGCTCTATGATAGATATTTATAGCTCTATAGTTATTTTTTGACTTTTGAATGGCTCGGTCGTAGGTATACGAAACTTGTATGAAGACGGCTAGGGCGTATACGAAACTTTACGGATTCTCCATACAATCTGTCATAGTTCCGGATACGTCCGAGCCGTTAGAGTCAAAAATTAGTCCCTTTCCCTTCTATAATCTAAGTGGTCCCTCGACAAAGCCGACGCACGAATGCAAAAGCGTTGGAAAATCGCCTCTTTTGAACAGCCTCTAAACAATAAAAGAACGCCGAATTTTTAAACAAGTATTCTTCATTTAATGAAATGAGCTCAATTGTGTCCAAAATTGCCATCCTGCTTTGCAGAGAAGCTGCGTGATCGATCTAGATTTTTTCGTGCCTCATCCTTTTCATAATGAGAAGTGGTCTATGCTTTGCAATAGTGAATTATATATATCCACCAAATTCTAGAAATGAAACGAAAAAATACTATGAAATAAAAATAATATGAAATAATTTATTTATAAACATTCCCTAAATTAATTATGCAATCTTTCTCAATAACATTACTGTATAGCCCACAAAGCACTCTGGTCGGATACATTAAGATCTTGAGACACATTCAGATCGTCTAAACTTTCCGGCTCCAGTTCATTGTTGTTTCTTGATGGAGAATATGACGTTGGAACGTCCTCCTCTTCATCCTCGTCGTGAGACTCTTCAGATTCATCTGATTCGTCATTTCCTGTAGAAAAGAGCAGAACTGAATGAACAGGTGATCCTAGTGTATTCTATATGTTTTTTTCTAGTAGTGCATTTTTTTAACCTATATCTAAGAAAGGAGAATTTGATAGACAAATAAATGGACTGATTTGGGCTGTGTTTTTTATGTTTGAAAGTTGATGACTGCCTCGGTGGCTCAGTGGTTAGTGACCCTAGCTTCTGGGTCAAAGAGGCGTGGGTTCGATCCCCACCCAGGGCAAATATTTATGTAATGAACATAAGTGTTTGCTCTGTGTTTGGGTGCATTTAGTTACTATCTATATAAGTTTGTGTTTAAAAATAAGTATATGTAGTATATCAGTCTCTGGCAGCCATATCACAAGCTTTGCTTAGTTTGGGATCACAGACCATGTGTAAGATGTCCCCTAATATTTATTTTATTTGATGTAATATTGACAGTATGATATAATAATTAACCCTATAGTTGGGAGCTTACAATTTTTTTTTCATTTAGTAGCAATATCCTATACAAATTATTTTTCATTATAACATGCTACGGAGCAGGAAAGTGCCTAGTAACTCCAAATATGTACTGACAATAGACAGACATTTATTGGAAGGAAACAAAACACAGGAAAAACAGAAAAGTTAAAGTTTTATTTTCACCTCAGCATAATGAAAATAAAACATAGAGCTGGGGCCTTATTGTGTAAGCGCTCTAACGTTCGGCTTTGCTTTTCCTCCCGCTCGCTCTCATGGCGTGAGTAACTGGCACTGGCATAAGGCCCCTGGTCTTCCATTGGGACCTTGAGTAATTTATGGATTGTATCATAATAGACTTGACTATTACTTATATCCCTCTCTTCATGCCATTACCTTCTTCCTCATCAGTTTCAGCTTCCTCTTCCATTGGTTCTGGCTCGGTCTTCCCGAGTGGGGCCCGTTTCATATATTGTTCTGGGATTGAATTTAACTGTGAACAAATCAATAAATTCGTGATTACCATTAATAACGAGATTCCATTACAGAATCTAGTGAAAAAAGATTACAAGTAAATAGTTAAGCATTCATGTACCACAATATCACTCATCATCATCATCATCTGCTGCCTTCTCTATTCCACTGCTCAATCTGTCTACGGTGCCAGTTGTTTCAGTCCTGTGCTTATCATTGCCAGGTTCGACCTTCAATTTTTACAATATTGTCGACCCATCTTGCAGCTGGATGACCAACGCTCCACTTGCCTTGCCTCGGCCAACATTATCACTAAAGAATTGATTTTAAATAGCAGTTATTATGCTTCCCTATATTCATATACATATAAAATCTCATAAGCTGCATTACTCATTTGATTTGATGGATTTGAAGTTACTTGCGTGCGCTTTGCATTTTTGTTTGTACACCACAATGTGCAAATAAATAAAGAGTAAAAAATATCTCGCTGGTTTAAAGTGTTTGTCTGTAGGTACATGTATTGTGGAGAAGCTTTGGTTGACTTACCCATTGTTGGTGTTGTTGCTCGAGAGCAGTAAGTTCAGCATCTTCGTCGCAGGGACTATCTGCGCTGAACCACTTCGAATCGATCAAGCGCGGTGTGAAATTAGGAAAAGGGATATTCATATTGTAATGTGAATGTTAATTTCAAAGGTTATTTTTGGAATGTTATTCAAAATATTGAAGTACTCGAGTAGGTAGTACCTTCTCGGCTGAAGCAATGCTATCGGTAGAGGCGCACTTAACTCACTATCACTTTTATTTAATGCAAATCACAGATTTTTCTCTGCATTTTACATTAATTGCCAATTTTTAGTCTTCTCTTGTTGTTTTCACGAATTATGTTTACAAAAACAATAAATGACTATACATTGGTATTTGACATTTCACTTTTTTTTTAATTATAGCGGCCTGGATTTTTGCCCTTTTGCCTTTACATTGCAGTGAATTTCTGTGTCGCCCAGCCAGTGTGCGAAATACAAAATTCTTTGCTATCTTTATAAACCAAAGCTACCTATAGGCCGATCAAACATCTTTGCGGTTGTCATTTTTGAAATTAGCTAGCTGTGGCTGTAACACAGAATAGGCCCTATTACACAGGGCAGGCTGTAACATGCCCTCTCTTGCACCGGTAACATTTGAATATATTTATTTATTTATATTGCTACTGCACAACAGCTCAACGCAGCCACACGCTTCATGTTCACAGGCGCCAAGAGGTTTGATTCAGCATACCTATAGCCTATGCGATAAAATACCTAGGTAACAATAACAAATTGCACATCAAAAACCAAGGTAATATTTCTTTCTCTGTACAGACAGGGAGGTTCCTATTTCCCAGAATAGAAAATTGCAATAGAATTAATTATGTTAGAAAATAACATATGTAAATATCATATTTATTATTGGTTTTAATCACCTTCAAATTATACAGTGGTCATTCTTTTCCTCAATCCCAAAATAATTAGTTCATTTACTCTTTCACAACATTACAGAGAAAATATGTTTAGATAACTGTCCCCATAGATTTGAATATTTATACTATTTTGAAATGTACAATGCATAACTAACCCGATGTGCTGAAACAATTTATTGAAATGGGGGACTGGTCTTTCAATTAAATACTAATACTTTCATCAAGCCAATTTATTATAACAAATACAATCTTTTATATGATCATTGACTAAACCGCAAGCCTGCATAAATGAATAACACGTAGTAGGGCCTACAAATTTGAAACCTTTGCTCTTCAACGCTTTTGAAATCGTTTGAGATATTAGCGTTTGTGTAGGAATTTCTTCAATTTTACTCCAGCTATTATTAATAGGTTTGTCATTCACAAAACTCCATAAAAAATCTGAAAAGTCTGTGCCTTGTTTTTCTATATCAATGTATGACTTTGCATTGTTTATTATCGAATCAATTTTTCCTCTATGTCGAACAATTTCAGATGATTTCATTAGTTCTTGTTGTTCACTCTCCGTAAATTCTACTATTCTATATGGATCAAAATCAAAAAATAATCTCCTATAATTATCTCTTTTCTTTAAAATTGTTATCCATGATAGTCCAGCTTGTTGGCCTTCAAGACAAATCATTTCAAATAAACGCTTGTTATTGTATTCTGGTCTTCCCCATTCTTCATCATGATATGTAATGTAAATGGGATCTTGGTTTAACCAACCACATCTTTTAACATTACAATTTATTACTTTACCATTCATTTTTATTTTTGGAACTATTAGTTAAGTAGCTGCTACCTGCCTCACTGAGTGAATAAACAAAACTGTATAGAAAACTTCTTTTTAAACTTATTTTAGTGAATATCGTTGAAGTGGAAAAATATAATGTATGTAATACCTCTCAGAGTATTCAAATTATAACAAAAAGTAGTAAGAACTCGAACAAAACTAAAAGAAAAACATTAAAGCCCTTGATAAAAGCGTAAAGGACATCATGAAAGTAAACAAAACAAAACTTTTTTTTGTGCTTTTTTTTAATACCCTAGAAACTTAATCGTTTTGTCGCAATCTTAATTCAATATCATCAGTCATAGAACTATTTATTCTCTAAGTCATAGAACTAATTATTCTCTCTAACTATTTATTCTCTAAGGGGCCAAGTCATAAGTCATGCCTCAGTAAATTGAACTTTATTTTAATCGCGCATGGAGTTTTGGTAGCAACATGAAAAGCCAAAAGTACGGCCGGAAATATTGGAATTTTCTAAAACAAAATTGCTGTTGCACCCACAGTGTTGCCATTGAAACGAGAAAGCTGTTTGTGAGGTCGTGACCGCAAAAAAGTATCTATATACACATTTTTATTTTCTTGACTAAAAAAAAAACATTATAAAAAATTATTTTTCGCTAAAAATCGCAACACTTACTTCCACCGTGTAGAGAATTCGAATATATTTGCACGAATCGATGTGACATCCATGTACATTTTTGTTGATTATAAAAAGTGGTTTAGCCACAGAAGAGAGAAGGAAATAGAAAGGCGATGTGGAGGGGAGGTTTGTCGCCACGTACATGAGTTATAACTCAAGTTACGTGAAATCGTGACATTTACTGTCTCAGTCGTTCAAGTGATTTCAGAGGTAATTTTTGCCAAAAAAATGCCGGTTTGCGCTATTATAACGTGTCAAATACAAAGCAAAGACTTTAGTTTACAAAAAGGAGGAATATCCTTTCACCGGTAAGTCTAAATTGTGGGCATTTTTAAATTTAAATGATTTATTTTACTGCCTAGATTTTCGTTGATAGTGGTTGCAAACATTTTATCGACATCGATAAATTTCGCTAGTAAGTTAATATTTCGCAATTCGAAATTTATTGTTATTAAGTATCTGAATATTTTGATTTAATAAAATATTTGTGATTGTGGTGTGATTTTTTTTAATAATTGTATTTGCATCACACTTTAACTATTATGTTCCTTATGAATAAAAGTTATCAGGTCCAATATATATACATATAAATATATAGATTGAACACGAAGCCGACTGCCGTTGCATGTTTGCTTTGATTTTCATTGATACATTGTATCTTCATTGCAGCTTTCCAGCCGATCCTCTGACGAAGAGTAAATGGATCGAGGCTACAGGACGGCAAGACTGGATTCCTACAAACGTTCCATTTACACGTGGTTCTTAATTAACATGTTTTTTATGGTTATACATGTATATTATCTCGACATATAAAATGCTTAGATCTGAATGACTGACTGACGGATCCACGCACAGCCTAAACCGCTTCAATAAGCGGTCAGGAGAGACTTGAACTTCGGAGCGTGAGTTCTTTGTATGAAGTAGGCGTCTGATAAGAATAATTTACCGAAATTCTAACCAGGAAAATACAGACGTGAAAAATTAGAGCTAAATTTGTGTGAAACAACGTAATTTTTGGTTCATTTACTTTAGATTTTGCATTAACATTCTGTAATAGAATTGATGGAAGATGTGTTTCGTGTTTTATTGAAATATGAAAGTTATTTTGGGGTTGATTTTCTTCGAAGTTGATATCAATACTCTTTAGTGTTTTTGAATTAAATTACTTTTTATTTTGATGCGTGTTTGAAAATTAAATCCGATTTTATTTAAGTAATCGGCCTATTGTTAGTAAAGATTAACCTTTTCTGAAGTTCCTTATACCATTGTATATGTAGTTCCAATTAACAAAATAGCAATATATGTCTAGGTATAAGGGTTCCTTGTTATGAGGTATGGAACACTACTTAAAGATATTTATAAATGTTGACTTATAATAAGGGACGCTAAAATAGAATGTTTCGAGAAAGAATGTATACGAACCACCCCGAATAATAGCTAGCACAAGCACGCGCTCTTACTCCCCCACGTAACCATTTACGTCTACGTTCAGCTAATCCAATGAATTAATTATATTATCGAGCTCCAAACTAGAAAGATATGATTGTAATTATTCTTCTCCTTATAAATATTGGCGTCGCATGGAATATGCATTTGCCAGTGTCAAGTGCAAGTTCTATTATGATGTTATGATAACTAATATTGTCACATGTAATTCAGTTGTGTTCACATGTAATGTTAGTTTAAGCTTGTTTTGTATTTACGATGTGAAAATAAAGTTATTTTTTATTGTATTGTAATTATGGTGTAATTTAATAAAATATTTGTACTATGATAATATTCATTATGAAAAATAGTTAAGTACAGTCGTGGCCAGCACAAAATATCTAAATACAATTGATTAGCCAACAATGGAATTTAGGCGACTTCCACCGTGTTCGAAATCCAAATAGTTCGCAGGAATTGATTTGGCATCCATGTAGTACCTATATTAGAACTGATAGAAACACAAGTTTTATAAATTAATACAATACGGCACGTTGACATGATTTTTCAGTGTTAATTCCAAAAATTCCTAAATAGTAATAAAACTGCACAATCATTTTCATCAATTATATACTACATATATCCAGTTACATTATCCATAAATTATGCAATACGTATAAAATCACATTATCGATAAAATTAAACTGCACAATTCATGTCGCCCATCACTAGCTAAATGCCAAAAAACAACTGTGATACCATATTCAAATTCGAGATTGGCCCATTATTTTTTTTTTGGCTTGACATGTACCACGCATTTGCCATTGTTATGCAACATTAATAAAATAAAGTGAATTTAATAACTTTAGCACGGCCTTTAAATTATGACCAAATTAATGTTATGGCACAGCCCGTACACTCCGCGATTTTTCATACAAAATCTGCTGTCTTACGCACACCTACACAGTACTTACTCACAGACAACACACTTACGCACGGTCGCTACACGCGCATTTGTGTGCGGAACGTCTATGGCTGTCAGCGATCACCACAACGTGACGACATGCCGCGTGAGTGAGACAGTTGCGTACTTAATTTGCAAAAATGAATATTAATCTAGTGCTTAAAAAAGTATAACAATTACTTAATTTGGAAGCATTTTAACAAAAAGTAACCGATCTACTTCTTTTGTAAGATAATATCAAGAGGAAGTTACCAAATAATGTAAAATAAGTTCCTATTATTTATCCTTAGGGAAACATTAAAATTTCTTGTTTTGTTACGTATCATTGATATTCAACCATACACAGTACAAGTGTTCCCTATTGTCACAGTCTAGGTAGTTTTTATTAGAAAATCCACCGGCCAGTGCAGCCCGCGCGCAGAGTACACGATGCGGTACGTAGCGCGGGGTGGAAGTGAGGAAGACTCAAACGGGTGGGGGGTAACGAGTGGCCGTTCTATACGTAGTATTATTATATATTCTTTGGTTATGGGTCTTAGGTACCTTGCTGATGTGACAGAAAGTATACTACGCTCTATTCTAAAGGAAAAAAAATATCTCCGATCCTAGTGAAAATTGCACAGTTATTGTGCAGATATTTTACAGTGGTAATACACACTTGGCGACAGCGGTTTTCATAGAAAATTTGTATGGATTTCCTTTCTAATCTAGTTCTGCTGTTCTGTGGGTTTAGCCGATTTCGATAAAATTTAAAAAGGAACTACCTTGGAAATAAACTCTTACGAATGTAGAATCATTATGACCTCAAATCCAATATCTCCGCATGTGTGGCGTAGTTGGCTTTGTAACTATTAAAACAAGGTGATGTAACTTCAATAATTGTTGTATAATTCTTCGTTAACAATTAATATCCTACTGCTCTAAATGTAAAATCCTTTCCTTCCTTTTCAACCAACTCTTTTTTCCGAGTCCCCTGTCATGTCTGGTGTTGCCCGGTCTACCAGATCCAATTTCAACCATTATCGACATAGTAAAAAAATATGATAAAATACTGAAAACCTTACACGAACTAAACAGGATTTTTTCAAATTGGTTCACAAATGGCGTAAATATTGATAAACATAGAAAAAAATAACACATACAGACGAACATAGTAGGTATCTTCTCCTTTTTGGAAGTCATTAAAAATCTAGGTCGCTGCTGGGACACAAGCTAGCGGTGGTTGGAGCTACAACCCGAGGAACTTCTTTAGTTCAGTTACTTATTTTGCTACTAAATTTTTATATGAAAAATCGGATACACTCACGATAATATTTGAAGCGGCCGAGCCGCTATGCGCCCAACTGGTTTCGAAGTAGTTAGTACTTCTTCATCAGGGAATACGCGCGCCCCCGACGTGCGCGGGCGTCCGGGTTTTTCATATAAAAATTTAATAATGAATCCTCACGCTAGTTTCAATGAAGTATTTTGCTACTCCTAGTTTCATCATTTGAAAAATATAATTCATTAGCTCCATCAATTTGGTATGGTGGTGGCGCGGTAGGGACATGGTAGAGCTACCCTCCATGAGTTGTACTTTTACATGCCATGTTTTTTTTGAGATAGAGATTTTTTAATAAGCTTATCTGATCAATTTTTCCAAAAAATTCGAACTTAACTTTTGATAACTTATTTAAATCTTTGCACTAAGCGAAGCTTGGTAGCACTCTCTTCAGATTATTAAATATACAGTCTTTAGGTAAATTGGGAGTAGTTCTCCGAACAGTAGGCCTCGCGTCACATCTCTCCAACTGAATCTTCATAAACCTATACTCACTCTTGATAGATTTTGTCCATATTCACAAATCTTGTTGAGATTTAGATGGTACCTACTAATAAACAATCTTGCCAAGTATTAGACATATATTATTTTAAACGAAAACCATTATCTGGGCAGACGAAAGCAAAATCGCTTTGTTAAAACGATCTTTGCTGTCCATCGATCAAAAGTAATTACTTAAGTACACACTATCATAGGTATAAAGTAAGAGTACAAATCAAGTTACACTGGACATTTTCAAAGTAATATTTAAACCAATACGTCTGATGTTTTGATAAAGCTATTTATTTAATCATAAAAACTTGGTGTGTTCAGATTCAAATAACCAGTACAAATAAGCCATTTTGGCCCACCATATACTTTCGCTAATTTAGATTGGTGGTTACATCTATGTGGTTTTATATATCTGCGGGAGTCTGGGGCAGTTATCAAACTTTTCTTAATTCCAAGATTAGTATTGTCGATCGACCCTTCTGATATGTTTTGGAGAAGAGGTACGTACTCCGGCTTCGAAAGTTCGTTGGCGATGCGAGTCATCTGAAAGTTGAATATTAAAATATACTATAAGTATTATAAAGCGAAAGTCTTTATGAATTTGTAGGTCCCCAGCGTCGTTGCCACGATTCAGCCATAGGACGTCATTATGAAATAGGCCTCTCATATACAGGGTGTTTGGGTTCGAACTAGTGATATTACTGGATGTCCATTGTACTCATCGTCATCGTTGACAAATTTTACTATGGGACCAACCTCGGAATCGCAAAAATAAACAGCTGTTCCGTACATTTGGCCAAAGTCGATAAACTTTTTGTACGGAACACGTGGTTGGTACCTCAGTAAAAGTTGCTCACAATAATGAGTACAATGACATCCTAGAATTTCGCTAGTTCGAACCCAAACACGTACAGTTCGAACCCAAACACACTGTTGGTCTGAAACAGACCAGTTGGAAGCGGTTTTCACCCAGCGCGACTTTGTGGCTTCGGAGGTCATCTGTCCACCGTACCGTATTAAATTTTTTATCAGCAATACAAATACTTACAACTAGTTTCAGTTGAACTTCAGAGAGTGGAGTTGTAATAGGGCCAAGCAATAAAACACTGCTGTTTTTCGACAAACTTTCAGGATCTACCACTATCAGATCTTCACTGTTATTCGTACTTGTGATTTCATCATTTATTACTAAAAATATGTGCTCCTTCGCTTTGCCCGCGCTTTGCGTTGAGTATTTTTTCTGGACTTCCTTTGATTTCCTCTCTAACATAACATTTTTTAATAATGCTTTTAATTTATTCAGTGCGTTAGTTTTTGGTTTAATTTTCTTGCAACAGAGTGATTTTAATTGCGCTACCAAAACATCAAAAAGCATTTCGTCGTTGGTATCATCCTCATTAGAATTTCGTTGCTGTGGACGGCTGTACAGTATATTATTTAATTTTTGCAACGCATTATATTTTGGATCTCCTTCATTATTGTAATTGAATGGTTCCACTTCTTGGTTGTCCAATTTGAAGAAAGCCTTCTTATTTTCTTTTTTCCCTAAAACTGTGTGTAAGGAACCTAATTAAGTTAATCATCAATTAATATTACCTATAATGTTAATGATAAGCCGTGGTGGTCTAGTGGTAGTGATGACTATCCGCCTTACGATCACGAGGTCTTGGATTCAAATCAAGGTCCCGTACCAAAGAGTTATTTGGAATTTGTGTACGGAATTTAACACCACTGGCTCTTCGGTGAAGAAAAACATCGTGAGGCAACCACCGGGCTAGTATGCGCGCCACGAAATATTTCTTTCGTAGTGTCAGAACGAGACAGCGTTATGGCAAAGTATATATCTGTCACGTTTTCACACGTCAAAATGAGTTCTTTTCGTGGCGTTTCGTGGTCGCATGCTTGACTAGCTGCAAACGTCCGTATACGAAATTTGAAGGCGTATGTGAATCCATCAATCCGCACTGGGCCAGCGTGGTGGATATGACCCAATCATCTTTCGTAGGTAGGCCTAGGTTCTGCAGTGGACTATTAAAAAGAAGGCTGATACAGTACAGTAGGTACATTATAATGTTTCACACTCATAGCCCTACACTAGGATCCCTGTTGACAGTGAACACACATAGAGAAGGACAACTAACACCAAGAATAGTCAACTCATCAACTAGGTATTCGTAGTTTTAAATGTTTTGTCACGCTAGATTTCCAGAATAATTTTATTTTAACAATATCGATATTTTATTGTAACGAATTTATGTACCCACTACAAGTACCTAGATCTATATAAAGTTTTTAGGGTTCCGTACCCAAAGGGAAAAACGGGACCCTATTACTAAGACTTCGATGTCCGTCTGTCCGTCTGTCTGTCACCGGGCTGTATCTCATAAACCGTTATAGTTAGAAAGCTGAAATTTTCACAGATGATGTATTTCTGTTGCCGCTATAACAACAAATACTAAAAACAGAATAAAATAAATATTTAAGGGGGGCTCCCATACAACAAACCTGAATTTTTAGAAGTTTTTCGCTCTATATTAATAATGGTAACAGGTAGATGCTTGGAACTTTCCCAGAATATGTATTTAGTTTTATATTCACTTTAATAATAAATATTTAAATTAAAATAAACTAAATATTTAAGGGGGGCTCCCATACAGTACGGAACCCTCCATGCGCGATTCCGACTCGTACTTGGCTCATTATTTTCTATATATACAAAATCGCTTACCAGTTTTGTGATCAGAAGGAAGACCATTAGCTACTTTGGCATTACCAGCAAACTGAGCTAAATCATTAAGGTCATACTCATTTTTGTAGGGTTCCTGGCTGAGCAGATTTATCAATTCTTCATCCGATAATTTCGATAGTATAAACGTTGCATCATTATCTAGAAATATATTTATCACTATAGTCTGGCTAGCGAAAGTTGATACTTTTTCGCAAACGTTTTATATGACAACACTAGGTGATACCACTATCGCGGATTTACCCTTAAATTTGTGTATTTATAGCGGAAAGTACCTAAGCGACATAGTATTAAAAACATTTTTTATAAATATACGCCATGTACTAAAGTCTACAAAATGATTCATAGTATATCCTAGAATGCTCTTCAATAATCTTCATAGTATTGAAGTAGCTGATAAGTAGGTTAGCGTTGATAATCATTTAGAGGGCAATGCACAAAAGCCTCAGTTTAGTATAATAATCACGTAATCAAAATACAGAAATTATTTAACGTGATTAAAAACCTACTCGGCAAATAAAAGCTTGAAATGTAAAAAATAATTTTGGCGAATCCCCAAATATTTGGAAGAATCAGAATCGCGGTAATGGTACCAATACTACGTCGTGCGAGTGAGAAAAAGTATTCCCATCTCAGTTTAGGGCTGCCAATTGCCATGCTGGTATTTTTTAAATTTGCCGCGCTTTTTCGGTATCAGCTTTTTCTATGAATTATTATAAACTAGCTGCCCGTCCAGGCTTCGCCCGGATTCGATTGGCTAAATAAGACAAATAGCAAGGATCCTTAATTTTTTTTGAAAATATAACATAGCCTAAGTTTACCGGGGATAGTGTAGCTGTCCAACAGTGAAAGAATTTTCCAAATCAGTTCAGTAGTTTCGGAGCCTATTCGATGCAAGCAAACATACAATCAAATCTTTCCTCTTTGTAAAATTGGTATAGATCAAATAATTTTAAGTATTTTCTGATACCCAAACTCATCAAAATTTTAACTTTTTATGAATTATCTTACCGTTATGCTTTAAAATAGTTGATTTTGGCAGGTCTTCTTCATTCGGTAAGTAATTTTTTGTATTTAATAATTGGAAAATTTCACTTTCCGCAATTTCTTTGCCATATAATGAAGGAGTTTCTAAGAGAGCTAAAGATTTAGCATATTGTATCTGAAAAAAAAAACATTGTTATCATATAATAGGACACTTTCTCGTTGAATTTACTTATTCATCTGCATCGATTTGAATCTATAAATGGAAATATAAATAACAATAACGAGAATAAATCAAAAATCTAATAAGAAACCCCAATGCAATAACATTCCTACTACAGCGAACAAAAGAGCTGACAACTTTGAAAAGACTGAACCGATTTTGATGAAACATATCTAAGAACACTCCCGAGTAATTTACCTTCTAACAAAAAAAATAATTAAAAATAGGTTCGTGAATCTGTTTGGGAGTTACGATGCCACACGCACACAGGCATAATATCAAACTTATTTATGGAGTCACAACCGTGTAAAAAAGTGTCCGAGCCAAAACTCTGCCCAAGCTACGAAGCGGGCAGGCTTTTTAGTTCGTCGTAAGGCGATTGCAAGCCGACTGCAACGCCGCGCGATGCCAAAGTGCTCGGTTACAAGCGCTAATTAGGTGACGTAACGTCGAGATTCTAGAAAACAGGTCATTGTGAAGTATTTATGTCATGTAAATATTTAAATCGGTATGTATGACGGCGCTCGGAATTTTTTTACTACGTTCACTTAGGGACTGTGGCTCTGTAGATATTTGCTCGAAGCTTATAAATCAATGGAAGCCGGATGCTCGCACGAATGGCCTAAGCGTTTGGCTTAGGCCGATTGTCCATTTGTTGATTCAACAATCTTTTCATATTGTGACGTGATCGCGTAAAATTATCTTTCGTACTTACACTTTAACGACAACATTATTTTTTATTCAAATAACTTTAAGAAATATTTTAAAAAATTGTTTTTATCTTTATGATGTTAATAGCTGACTCGGCGAACTTCGTTTCACGCAATACCTTTATAAATTATAGCCTATGTGTTATTCTGTCTGATGTATAAACATTACTATTGCAAAGTAATAGTAATGTTTAGATTAGGGTTTTCTCCGTCATCTATACATAAGTACTTAATTTTTTTTAGCTCAAGTGTTTTATTTTTATTTTTTTAATTTGTTTAGGTTTGTACATATGGCGTAGTAGTTGTAATATATAGTTCTGCAAAGTTAACTCTCAATCTGTTCAGTAGTTTTTGCGTGAAAGAGGAATAAACATCCATACATACTAACTTTCGCGTTTATAGGTAAATATGAAGGCGCCATCTTAAATTTAATAGCAACGTAAAAAGTGTCCTCTCTATCGAATGCCTAAAATAAAAAAGAAACAGAATAGTCTAACTAATTAGCTATTATAATTACGATAGTGCCTTCATAATTGGGCCTTTTACCTACTTACCCCGTTTAAAATCGATAATGTTACAAAAATACAACAAGACATCGTCTGTTGATGTTTTCACTGATGCAAACGTTTTAATAATCGTATAATCATACGGATGAATGATAAACACGAAATTGGTAATTTTCTAGATAGATTGCAATCCACCTCATAAATGTTTATGCTTTGGGACAATGAACAAACGCTCGTTAACTTACCTATCTATTGTTTGACTTGAGATAAAGAAGTATTTTTATTCATTTTTTGAGTTTTGAATACTGATTTTGAGTAGTAGGTACATTAGATTGGCAACTGTTTAATCTCAACATTCGTCATCCATCCATTAGCCATAGGACTCCACTGCTGGACATAGCCCTTCCCTATGGATCTCCAATAAGATAAGTTGGAAGTGGCTTGCATCCAGCCCGATCCTGCGGTCTTAATGAGGTCATCTGTCCACCTTGTGGGTAGACGTCCAACGCTACGCTTGTTGGTACGTGGTCTCCACTCGAGAACTTTTCAACCCCATTGGACATCAGTCCTCTACGCTATGTGCCCTGCCCACTGCCATTTCAACTTGCCAATCCATTGGGCTATGTCGGTAACTTTGGTCCTTTTATGGATCTCCTTCTTCTTTTATGTTTTGGCGTCGCGTTGTTGTGCATTTGCCAGTGTCAAGTATTAAGTATTCCTAATTTTTGATAATATTTTATCAAAATAGTCGCGGTTGAAGTCATGTCATAGTCCAATGAGGTCGCGGTCAAGTCCGAGTATAGTGCAACTAATACCTCAGTGGCGTCTATGGAGTTTCGGTAACAACACGGAACAACATGATCAGTCACATCATATCACTTGCCTACACTCATGCACGTAAACCAGCTCATAATCAACGAAATACCACAATTTTTCACTAATTATCACTGATAAAAACACAAGCTTAACAAAATAATACAACGAGGCGAAGTTCCCGCCAAAACTCCAGGGATCTCCTCATTACTGAATCTCGCAGAATAAGACTGTGAAATGCATAATATGTATAAATACAAAATACATAAATTCTAATGCAAAAAAAAACTGTAAAATCTAGATAGAAAGTTTATGGGGGTGTACATTTTTTCATGGCGCTTATCTTTTTGTAATTATATTTTATTATGAGGAAGCGTTACTTTGGCAACACCACTTCCTTTTCAAGTTGTTTGACATTTTAGTCTTTTAGTGCTACCAGTACAGCTTTTGCCTAGCTAGATCTAGATATGAATTCTAATATAAAGCTCCGTTTTACCATTCACTATCGTGATCACACACCGCAATACTCCTTTAATAGTCAGCAAACTGCATTTCACGTTTAAGGACCGCACTCTCTTCTACTTCAACATGTTCTGTTATGGCGTGGCCACATTATCGCCCTACGGTGAAGTTTTCGTCACTGGGGGCTCATTCATCTAATTCAAACGGTAGTAATTGGTTGTTCACGATTTGAACTACTACCTGAAGCTGGGCACACACGCTGCGATGATCGCATCTATTCATCAGATCAGTCCAGCGAGGTCCTAATATAGTTGCATTGCCAGTAGGTAGTTATTGAGGAATCAAAATGACACCCCTATTTTAATCGAAAAATATTGATTTAACAAAAAAATTATTGGCATCAAAGTTGTAGAAAATCAAATTTTAAACAACTTTTGTTCCTATAACTTCTGCTGAAAAATTGAAATAACACAAGTTATTGAAGAAATGAAATGGTACAACCAACTATTTAAAAAAATACCGATCCTACAAAAAGTTGATGGGAATCAAAGTTGTAGAAAATCAAATTTTAAACAACTTTTGTTCCCATCAACTTTTTGTAGGGTCGATCTTTTTTTAAATAGTTAGTTGTACCATTTTGTTTCTTCAATAACTTGTGTTATTTCAATTTTTCAGCAGAAATTATCGGAATAAAAGTTGTTTAAAATTTGATTTTCTACAACTTTGATTCCCATAAACTTTTTGCAGGATCGATAATTTTTTAAATAGTTGGTTGTACCATTTCATTTCTTCAATAACTTGTATTATTTCAATTTTACAGCAGAAGTTATGGGAACAAAAGTTGTTTAAAATTTGATTTTCTACAACTTTGATTCCCATCAACTTTTTGATGGATCGATATTTTTTTTAAATAGTTGGTTGTACCATTTTGTTTCTTCAATAACTTGTGTTATTTCAATTTTTCAGCAGAAGTTATAGGAACAAAAGTTGTTTGAAATTTGATTTTCTACAACTTTAGTTCCCATTAACTTTTTGTAGGATCGATATTTTTTTCAAATAGCCGGTTGTGCCATTTCATTTCAATAACTTTTTTCAATAACTTGTGTTATTTCAATTTTCCAGCAGAAGTGATGGGAACAAAAAATGGTTAAAATTTGATTTTCTACAACTTTAGTTCCCATTAACTTTTTGTAGGATCGATATTTTTTTCAAATAGCCGGTTGTGCCATTTCATTTCTTCAATAACTTGTGTTATTTCAATTTTTCAGCAGAAGTTAATGGAACAAAAGTTGTTTAAAATTTGATTTTCTACAACTTTGATGCCAATAATTTTTTTGTTAAATCAATATTTTTCGATTAAAATAGGGGTGTCATTTTGATTCCTCAATAACTACCTACCGGCAATGTAACTATATTAGGACCTCGCTGGACTGATCTGATGAATAGATGCGATCATCGCAGCGTATGTGCCCAGCTTCAGGTAGTAGTTCAAATCGTGAACAACCAATTACTACCGTTTGAATTAGATGAATGAGCCCCAGTGACGATAACTTCGCCGTAGGGCGAATGTGTGGCCGGTCCATTATAGAGTTGCAATATTTATTTTGTGATATTTTTATCTCATTATAGGTAAGCTGGTAGCACTTTTGCCGAATTTCAGTATTGCCTACTTATCAAGGATTTCGCTAGATTAGTAACGTTTTTTTGTTATAATGTTATATTTACATTCGTTGATTTATTTATGACAACAATATGGTTTAGCGGTGCTTAAGCCATTTCACGTTTTTTGAGTACAAGCCATAGCAGCTTTCTACCACTACGATGATGGGTGTTATATCTACTGGCCTTGTTCACATATTAGCGACTTTTGCCATTGATTCTAGCGAGTCAAACTTATAGATGCCTGCAACACTGCCACATTTTCTTCGGCCACTCTGTTCCATATTCTAACCCACATTAGACGTACCGGCAATCCACCACACATCAAAATGGCAGAGCAACGTGAAAGGACCTTCCTCATGATCAAGCCCGATGGCGTCCAGCGAGGATTAGTCGGTACGATCATCGAGCGTTTCGAAAAGAAGGGTTTCAAACTGGTTGGCCTCAAGTTCATGTGGCCCTCTGAACAGCTGCTGCAACAGCACTACAGTGACCTGTCGTCCAAGCCGTTCTTCCCTGGTCTAGTTAAATACATGAGCTCCGGCCCCGTCGTTCCCATGGTATGGGAAGGTTTGAACGTTGTGAAGACCGGCCGTCAAATGCTCGGCGCTACCAACCCGGCCGACTCTCTGCCCGGCACTATCCGCGGTGATCTCTGCATCGAAGTGGGCCGCAACATTATCCACGGATCAGACAGTGTCGAATCAGCTAAAAAGGAAATTGGTCTCTGGTTCACCGAAAAGGAACTCATCGGCTGGACACCTGCTGCCGAAAACTGGGTCTATGAATAAACCTGTCTAGCTGCTACACTTTGAAGAATTCCATAGTTAATTCGGCACACGCGTGTTGGGTTATGCATTTTGTAAGTTATTGTAACACAATAAAAGTATCATATTAAATTAATGCTGTCTTTTGTTTACCCTATTTTCTTAGTTTAATTTTGATAGACTATTACCAAATTTAATTTTTAAGGTTAACTTTTAGAAAAAATGTCCATCAACCATAGAACCTGTAAAAAGTATAATGTTGCTTGAAATTAATTTTAACATCACTTCCACAACTATTTTTAAATAAAGATAGACATACCCTTTGATTAATAAAGTCAAAGGACATAATATGTACCTAATATTGACATTCTTATTTTTTCACTGGTCTAATCTAATAAATGTTTAAATTAGTTAACAACCTTTCCTAGTTATCAGGATTAACTTCTCAATCGTTATATGAAAACAAGCTAATTCTCATTCACAGTCAGAGGTCTCGTTTTGAATCTATTATATTAAATAGATAATCTCAGAAAACAACTTCAAGGTCACTGTCAAGAAAACAAGCTTAGTTTCAATTGGAAATATGACTCGCTTGACTTGTTCTTTTAAAATTACAGAACCATATTCTAACACTAATCCTATTTAAATTATCAGGCCACTGGAAATAAATACTAAAAAAATCTACAAAAGAAATATGTACACACAAATGAACATATCCTTTTGTCACTTGTACCATTAATGGTACTACTGACACGTAAGGCAGAATTTTAATGTAGTTTGTTGAATCCTAACACCTGAATATCTGAGACAAGACTTATTTCAGTACGCACTCAATGCAGTTTGCCTTTCTACTATGTATTCCCATATCGGTGCTATATTATTGAGTAGAGGATAATTATTTGACTTTGTACAAATAGTCCACTGCTTAATAAATGCCTACTCAAGAGAGATTGGGCTATATCCATCATATGGCTCCAATACGGGTTGGTCAAATGGACATAAATAAAACAAATTACGATTCTATTACTTCACTATATTTATTTTTTCTTATTTAAAAATTCATTTCTAACCATATTATAATATGCTTAAAAACGCTGAATTATAGTGCTGTCGGAAGGGTTCCCCTTACAATGTTAAATTATCTAACTAAAAAGTACAATCAGACTGGCTGATTAAAGAATTCTTCCTTTAAGTCTTCATATGTGATATAATGTCTGGTATGAATAGGGCTTTATTCACATTTTGAGACATGTAAGTACTTACACCTATTTATGTAACAATTGAAAATATGTACAAATTAACATTCTATACAGTTAGTACATACTATGTTAATTATCCATATGCAGCTATAGACTAATTTCACTACAGAATGATCACTGGACAACTGAAATCAAATTATATTAGCAGATCTGAAGTGGAAAAGAAAGTTTTACTAGCATGGAATTTTGATTAGTTGTAATAGCAGGCTACCTATCCCATTCACACTTATTTACATTTGCAATGCTGTCTCCTACTCACACACATTCGCCGTTACTATCTAGATTTTCAGTTCAGCAAGTCTATGGTTTAGCTTTTAAAAACCCGCCGCAGTTTCTGTGGCTTCCTTCTGATCAAACAACATAATATAGTCAAAAAAAAGTAGTAGTGGAGTCCCTCCGCGCAATAGTGCTCTAATACCCCCTCCATGGCAGCGTTAAACGTTTAACGCAACCTTGTTGGAAGTCGCGTTAGAAGACTTCAATAAAAAATGTATCATAGAAACGCAGACTCGACAAGAAGAACCTTACAAAAGTCTAAAATGTTATTGTAAAAAAGGAAGATTAAGCTTTTAAAGTTTATTTGTCAGCGATCATCCTATAGTTATTATTAATGTATATAGTATAATAATGACATGGTTTTAAAAACAATAAATATCTTACTATATTTACACTTTTTGTCCAATTAAAACAAGGAAACATAATATATATAACTTAACAAGAACACTATACAAAGTCTAAATAAATTATTCTAATACAGTTTTGCGATTTTTGCTTGGCAGTGAAGCTGATATGAACAAGGAATTGTTTCACCTGACTGCAAATAAAATAGGTTTTATCTTCTCTGAAAGTGTGGCATCAAATACAGTTCTCCTTTCTACATCTATATTTAGCTCAATGTCCAATGCTTGGACTTGTCTAAACTTACAAAACATATAGCTGTCTTTTTCATTGTGATGTATTAGACAAAGAGAGCAACCCTCGAAAAATATGTTTAGAGCTATGAAAGAGCCTTCAAAACTGAGCCTGTGCGAATATGCAGCTTCCCTACATTAGACTGAACAACTTTAGTTATATGACTCATAAAACCAAATAACATCGTATTTTTTTAAGGTTTTGTGAACTATAATATTAAGATTTATAGGCCGAATCAAACTTGTTGGCGGGTGTGATGTTAGCTACAAGCTGCGGATAACCCAATCCCGACTGAAGCTCACTTAACAGCTGCGCGTGGATTGGGTTATCCACAGCTTGTAGCTAACATCACAGACGCCAACAAGTTTGATTCGGACTATAGCTCTTATAGTTCTTTAGTTGAATGAAGGGAACCTGTATCAGGTCTTAGAAATATTTTTATAAAGCCTTGTTTAAGCATACCTGAGTTAAGTATACTAAGCGCCACACAAGTAAGCGGATGAGAAGTTAGCCGCAGATGGCACTTCGCCGTGATTCGCTAATTATTGCGCATGTGTGCACAATGCCGACGCCGCGTGGCGTAGTGTTGAGCACGGGCGTAGGGAGCGCGCGGGAGGCATGAGGTTGGCGGGCGGTTGTGCCCCGGCGTCTCGTCTCTCTGGCTCCCGCGCATACCTATATTTCGGCTTTAGCGCAGTTTTCTCTGCGCATAACTTCCGGCTTGTGCGGCGCTTAGTATACACACATCTGAGTTACTATACTTCACAGTCAGTTTCTTTTATTGCTATTTGATTGTTACAACACTACAAAATGATAACATGAGAGCTAGTTGATTAATGAGTTGATGTTTAAGTGATTGGTATAACAAAATAGTACACGTCGAATATTATACCTAATGGTAATGTATATTAGTTATAGCCCGAATAAAACTTCTTGATGGCTGTTATTTTAGCTAGAAGCTGCGAAAACCCTTATCCTGGGCTCAGACCAAATAAAAAAATAATGACAGAATATTTTGAACAAACAAGTGTGGCGCCGGCCTCACTTGTTTGTTCACTAGGCATAAACTATGCCTAGCCGTGTACAGACACAACACACACATGTAATGTACACGTACAAAGAAACTATGCCTAGGCTCGTCAGTCGAACTATGGCGGCGCAACACCGATGCACTCACACATGTATAAAAAACCAGCCTCACTTGTCTGTTTACGACGTTCCGTCTTGATTTTATTTATTTGTCTGAGATCCTGGGTCAGTTCACAGCCGACAACAAGTGTGATTTGGCCCTATATTTGATACGTCAAATATGTTGATATCAAAAGTAACCACACTACATGGTTGAATTAAAATGTTCATATCACAATTTCTTTTAAACTAATAGTTTCGAATTTCCCTAACAAATTAATTTTTCCGTATGGACAACATTTCTAAACGTAAACATTAACTGCTAAACGTTAGCAGGATTTCATTAGTTATGTTGCAAACTGTAACATTTCTGCAGCAAATAAATACTACATTACACCGTCAAACACCACAAACGTATGGAGTATTTGTGCTTTCATGAGTCCATAATAAAAGCCCTCATATACGTTCCGATTTGGTTAGCGTCAACCTTTTAATAGTCCACTGCAGGACGAAGGCCTACCCACAAGGGTTATTGGGCCATTTCCACCACGCTGGCCCAGTGCGGGTTGGTGAATTCACTTATGTATAAAAAAGCCAGTGGTGTGAAAATCCGTACATAAATTCAAAAGAACTCATTGGTACGGGACCGGGATTTGAAGCCACGACCTCACTGTTGTCAGGCGGGTGTCACAACCACAAGACCACCACGGCTTCCGTAACGTGATCGGTCTCATATTTATTTATTAATGATGGTAGGTGGCGGTCGAGTCCAACCAGCCAACTGTGCATCGGCTCATAGGGACGTCGGAAGCAATGTTGGATGTCGACCAAAATTTCGATTTGGTTAACTTCAACCAAATCGGAACGTGTATGAGCGCATTAAGTCGTATAAAGCCGCGTATCGACGTCCGAGCGAGCGCGCATGAGCCTGCTCAGGGGACCTATAATTGAATCATTCGAACGCCTAGGACGTATACGAAACTTTGACAGATTGTATTGAGTATTCGCAAAGTTCGTATTCGTAGACGTGCTAGCCGTTCGAATGGTCAATTATTATAGATCCCCAGAGCGGTTAGTACAAGTTTACAACGTAAATTGAAACTACAGTATTTTCCGTATGACTTCATACATGTTTGTACAGCGCCCCTGGCGGAAACGAGGAAAAACTAACAAAAATGTATGAGGCCACACGCAAACACGCACGTTACCTAAATTATTCAAAACCTGTAGACGTAGAGTGTAGGTACTAAAGGCTCAGATCGCAAGTTGATATAGGCCGCGCCACACAAGTTGGCGGATGTGAAGTTAGCTACAAGCTGCGCAATATCCAATCCTGACCGAAGCTCACATAAAGCTGCGCGTTGATTGGATATTGCGCAACTTGTAGCTAACTTCACATCCGCCGACTTGTATGATTCGGCCTTTAATTAATTTATCTGTGAGATTTTTAAGGCAGAAATGCCTCCAGAAAGAATCTGATTTTTTATACAACCAAATGACGAGACGAGCAAGTCATATTCACATAGCAAACGTCAAGTTGACCCCATAGAATTAGAACTAAAGTTATAGAAACCGTACTAAAATAGCAAGAGATATACAGCAAGACTTTTTATTCAGTGCACACATTATCGCGCAATAGATATCATTAATAGAACATATTGTTACGAGATGGGTTCTTGGATAATCAGTTAAAACGCCGATTGTTCACTTTGCACTTTATTGCACAAAATCACAGTACACACGACACAACTGGTTCGCACAATACTTCACACTGGCACTGATATTCACACAACTAGTCACTTCACAATCACTGGTACCGCACTTGAACACGAGATGTTTTCACTCCGGTATAAACGCGATAACTACTACAAACGAAAACCATCGCCCTATTTATATCGGAATAAGGGTTCTCTAGAAATCTGTAGAATATTCGGTGCCATTGTGACTGACAAAGTAAACAAGTGTAAAGTTCGAGAAACCCTATTGTTCCTAATTATTACGGAAACACCACAAAAAAATCTAACAAACAACAAACAATAGACGCGACACAAAGGCCGGTGCCGCCTGAGTCATAAAACCATAAATCTCGCGGTTAAGTGTAAACAACTAGCCGTCGTACCGCGCGCGGCCACAGATTAATAAATAGTTACTAACGGCGTGGCCTACTGCGTAACACCACCTCCTCCCAAGACATGCTCGTCCCGAGCATCGTTGCATCCGTGATATCGCGCCAATCGATCCACGTGAACTATTTTGGGGGCACCTCGAGGTCCTTTCTGTATGCGGAACGTCACGTCGTTGATCTTGGTCACCACTCGGTACGGTCCATCCCATTTGGCTTGTAGCTTTGGAGACTTTCCTTTGCTGCGTATGGGATTGTGCAGCCATACCATAGAGCCTTCCTCGAACCCAGGATTGTTAGCCCTTCTGTCGTATCGAGTCTTCATTCTTTCAGATGCTTGCTGGCCATGCTCTCTAATGTGCTCATAGATGTCGTTCATCTTGTTCCGGAGGTCACTGGCGTACTCAGTTATGGGTTGTGGGGAATCCGGTGGAATGCCAGTTATTAAGTCGGCTGGTAGCCGTAATTCACGTCCAAAATTGGCAAAAGCGGGAGTGACATTTGTGCTCTCATGAACAGCACTTCGGTATGACAACAAAAATGGCTGGATATGCTTGTCCCAATCCCGTTGTTTGCTTCCGACTACTTTTGCCAGGTACCTCTCCAGAGTTTGGTTGAATCGCTCCACCATTCCATCTGATTGCGGGTGGTAAGACGTTGTCCTTGTTTTGTGTGCACCCATTAACCGGCACGTCTCTTGAAACAGCTGAGATTCAAAATTTCTTCCTTGGTCACTGTGGATTTCCAATGGTACTCCAAATCGACAGAATACTTCATGCACCAATTTGTCTGCTATCGTCGATGCCTCTTGGTTCGGAATTGCGAAGACTTCCGGCCACTTGGTGAAGTAATCCATGACGACAAGGAAGTACTTGTTGCCACTTTCACTCACAGGAAATGGTCCGGCCACATCCAGTGCGATTCGCTCCCATGGTGCTCCAACATTATACAGCTTTAATGCTCCTCTGCTGCGGGTATGCGGACCTTTCACTGATGCACAGCTCGTACATTTCCGTACCCAGTCTTCTACGTCATCTCTGCAGTTGATCCAGTAAAACCTTTCTCGAATTTTCAAGAGTGTCCGTTTCACACCCAGATGTCCTCCCGAAAACCCTTCGTGGTACAGCTTCAAAATTTCAGGTATCTTTGCTCTGGGTACAACCATTTGGAGATGGCACTGGTTGCCACGAGCATTTTCCCATTTTCGGCAAAGTACTCCCTCCTGAAGCACCAGACTATCCCATTGCGCCCAATAGCTCTTTGTCGTAACACTCATTGAAGCAATAGCACTCCAGTCTGGCTTAGGGGCATCTGATTCCATCCATTCAAGAATCGGCTTGATGTCGGCGTCTTCTTCTTGTGCAACCTGAAGGGTTTCTTTCCATTCGTCACCGATGTCAGCTTTGAGCATTCTGACGGGCACTGAATCTTTCGACTCATGTCTTGAGCAATGCTTGCAGTCCTCTGAGCATGGCCTTCTTGACAGTGCGTCCGCGTTGCCATGAGATTTTCCACTGCGATGCTCCGTGGTAAAGTCGAACTCTTGCAGTTGCTCAATCCATCTTGCCACTTGGCCTTCGGGATCCTTAAACTGTAGTAGCCACTTTAGAGCAGCGTGGTCGGTCCTCAGATGGAATTTTCGCCCAAGCAGGTATTTGCTAAAATGGCGCAATGTCTTCACCACTGCAAGTAGCTCCTTTCTTGTCACACAGTAGTTTCTTTCTGGCTTGGACAGGGATTTGCTGAAATACGCAATCACCACTTCTTGGTCTCCTTTTCTTTGTGACAGTACTCCTCCAATGCCGGTATTGCTGGCGTCAGTGTCCACGATGAACTCATTCTCGGTGTCCGGAAAGCCAAGAATAGGCGTATTACAAAGTCGCTTCTTTAGCTCTTGAAAAGCTGCGTCGCAATTTTCATCCCAGAGGAAGGATCGTTTTTCCTCAGTCAGCCTATGCATCGGCTTAGCGATGTCAGCAAAGTTCTTCATGAATCGTCTGTAGTAGGAGCATAAACCCAGGAATGCTCTAACTTCCGTCTTGTCTTTTGGCACAGGCCAATCCTTGACAGCACTGACTTTTCCTGGATCCGTCTGTACGCCAGCTTCGGAAATCACATGTCCCAGGAAATTCACTTGCCTCTTGAAGAAGGAGCATTTCTTCGGACTCAGCTTGAGATCGGCTGCGCGAATCTTAGTCAATACTCGTTCCAGGTTTTGCAGGTGGTCTTCGAAGGTTTTTCCCACAATTATGATGTCGTCCAAATAGACAAGGCATGCATCTCCGATCAATCCAGCGAGCACTAACTCCATTAGCCTTTCGAACGTAGCGGGGGCGTTGCACAATCCAAACGGCATCACTTTGAATTGCCACAGGCCTTTTCCCGTAGAAAATGCGGTCTTTTCCTTATCTTTAGGGTCTATTTCCACTTGCCAGTACCCGCTCTTCAAGTCCAGCGTAGTGAACCACTTCATGCCCGTCAGTGTATCTAACGTGTCATCGATCCTCGGCAAAGGGTAGCTGTCCTTCTTCGTTACGTCGTTGAGTCGTCGATAGTCAACGCAAAACCTCATACTTCCGTCCTTTTTTTTCACCAGAACCACTGGAGAACACCACGGGCTGGATGACGGTTCTATCACACCGGTGCGTGCCATGTCTTCGATCATTGACTCAACTTCTTTTTCTCTGGCAACTGGTATTCTTCTTGGCCGCTGTCGTATCGGTAGCACGTTTCCTGTATTTATTGTGTGCTTCACTAATCCAGTTTTCCCGTTGATGGCATCATCGAGGGCAAATATGTCGGTATAGCGCTGCAGCATCTTCTTTGCCAACAGAAGTTCTTTTCCGGTCAGGTCTTTACAGGAATCTTCCAATAGCGTTGATATGTTGTAACTCCCAGCACAGTTGTATTTCTCCTTTGGTTGTTCTTGGCATCTGCGCATCCAGTCTACTTCTTCACAAGTACCAATTGGGGTTCCTCCTTTAATGAGTTGTTCCTCGTTACTTGTGTTGAGCACACGCACTACAGCAGTATTTGTAGTCCTCACCAGGGTCCGAGCCACTAACCATGGTTGGTCACCTTCCGGAACAGTTTCTCCACTTCGACAGCCCACTGCTGAAGACTTTCGTTGCGACGTTGCACCCTGTTCTTTAACTGCGCTCTGTACACACGCTCTAGGTGCTCATCACCGTAGCGACTCTCCAACGTTTCCATTAATTTATCGTAGGTCACTTCCTTGCCCACCGCATCGAGAATACTCAGGGCTTCATCACGAAGGCTCATTATGAGGGCGTTCATGGCTTGGTCTTCTTTGTTGCGATCGAACATCGACTGCATCATCGACATCATTGCAGCCATATCAAATGCCACAGGGGTGGCTGGTGCTGCAGCAGGTGTTGCAGCTGGTGCCACAGTAGGTGCTGCAGGAAGTGCCGCAGCAGATGCTCCCGGGTTTCTGGAGTCGTCGTTGGTTGCCTCGGACTCGCTGGCTTCCATTAACAGCGAACTGCTTCCGAAGCGTCGTGTATCGACCTCCTCCTGGCGGCGCTCCTGCTCCTCTAGTCGGCGCGCTTCCTCCTGCCTGCGCTGGTTCCTTGTGCGAGGTGTCTCGTCGTCGTATGGCGTTACCGGCATTTTCAGTTATCCCACTTCTGACACCAAATGTTACGAGATGGGTTCTTGGATAATCAGTTAAAACGCCGATTGTTCACTTTGCACTTTATTGCACAAAATCACAGTACACACGACACAACTGGTTCGCACAATACTTCACACTGGCACTGATATTCACACAACTAGTCACTTCACAATCACTGGTACCGCACTTGAACACGAGATGTTTTCACTCCGGTATAAACGCGATAACTACTACAAACGAAAACCATCGCCCTATTTATATCGGAATAAGGGTTCTCTAGAAATCTGTAGAATATTCGGTGCCATTGTGACTGACAAAGTAAACAAGTGTAAAGTTCGAGAAACCCTATTGTTCCTAATTATTACGGAAACACCACAAAAAAATCTAACAAACAACAAACAATAGACGCGACACAAAGGCCGGTGCCGCCTGAGTCATAAAACCATAAATCTCGCGGTTAAGTGTAAACAACTAGCCGTCGTACCGCGCGCGGCCACAGATTAATAAATAGTTACTAACGGCGTGGCCTACTGCGTAACAATATTTCGCTCATAAAAAGATCAACTTCAATTTTTTGTCAAACTATGCCAAAAATAATTAAATTGCATGCACCTTACACTCCAGACAATAACTACTACCTAAAACGTATAGCTAGCTCTCTCAAGGTCAGTGCTATAGGTCAATGACCTCTCACCGTAGGTAAATAGTCAGCGCGGCGTACAACTCGCCCCCCTCGGTTCTTAGTAGGTACAATACCTACGTCTCGCGACGCAGCCGTAGGTATTCAGACGTAGGGTGACATTGATTACCCCGTTTATCTGTATACTTTCTCTTGAAGTTATTTCAATATTTTTGTACTAAAGTGAGTGAAAGATTTTTTTTTTATTGACCTTATAACTACGTATGTTACATTAGGTACGTCAAATTTACAAACAAAAGAAAATCATAATTATATAAATCTCAAAAAATAATAATGTCAATGTTAAAATAATATAAAGTTAACTAAAAAAATAAAAGTTTAGTAAAGTAGAGGTTTAATTGTTTGTTTATTATACTTTCCGTATGCAAAGTTTGTGCACTGGAAGTAAAATCACCCTGTACACTTCGTCCCACTTTAAATGTGAAATTAAAAAAGGTGTTAGAAAAAATGCACATACACCCGAACTTACGTAATTTCGAAGGGTTTCACAAACTAGCATTGAGCTATCTCGGCTGTCCAAATTCAAAAAGGTAAAAAGTAGAAAAGTAAAATGGTCAGAGATTTATACCTTCTTACTAGAGGGTTCAAATATCCGATCACATCGCAAAAGACAAAGTGGAACCACTTTTAACCATTTTGACATTCCAACTTGTGATTTTGACGTATGCCGACAGACTATGCGCTTTTCTTGTTCCACTCTCTCTGTATAACCAGATATGAATAAGACAGCTGTAACATAGTTTTTATTTCAGTCTCTGGCAGCCATATCACAAGCTTTGCTTAGTTTGGGGTCAGAGACAGTGTGTAAGATGTCCTCTAATATTTATTTATTATTTTATTTATTTGAGCAAAATTTCTGTAAGTATTCTATTACTTTAGTTCTAATTCTATGGTTGATAAGTCATATAAAAAAAGTTCCGCGCCAAAATCTCGTCAATACTAAACACTGCACAGCAATGCATCACTTTGAGATAAAATTATGTTTTTAATTGACGCAGTTGTTCCGATAGGACAATAGGCTAGATGACTAAAAAAATATATAATAATTAGTCCGACAGTTAGATTATCGAAAAATATGCCGGCTGCACGCACGAAAAAGTGTCACGTTCCACACAAAGTGCAAGCAAAAGCGCGGAACAAGCTTTAGATAGGCACGATCGGCCTAAGCGTTCGGCTTGTTTCAGTTGTTGATTCAACAATGTTTTCTTGTGACGTTATCGCGTAAAATTATCGTCCGTAATCCGACGTTACAGAGAACCAATTATTGAAGTGAAAACCTCTATAGCGGCGTTGTGCTCTTTTTGGGATGGGTGAAAAATGTTAAAATCGCGTCAGGACACGTGACCTGCTCGAAAATTCGTAAGACGGTGTAGGGCGCTTGCGATATATGTAAATGATAATATATTTTCAAGATTTACATGTTCAAGTTTTCACTTCTGCCGACTCTCCCAGAGTGCAACTCGTTTTTTTTTTGTAATCTAACTGACGGACTAATTATAATATTTCTTTGACCCAGTCGTCATGACTATTGGTTCACAGTTCACATAGACGTTGTAAACGTGATTTACATGTCCTCCTCTCATATGGTGGATTCTATCTGCACGTGCTCTACTTCGACTGCGGGTTGTGCGTTTTCGGTGCTCTGCGTCGATTGCTGCTCCTGGTTCTGTTGCACTCTCGATGGCATGGGGGCTGTTTGACCTGCAACAAACATGGCATTAAGTAAGTTCGTATGAGACGAATCCAGCCCTGGTGTCAGATTTTTTAGGGTTCCGTACCCAAAGGGTAAAAACGGGACCTTGTTACTAAGACTTCGATGTCCGTCTGTCACCGGGCTGTATCTCATGAACCATGATAGCTAGGACGCTAAAATTTTCACAGATGATGTATTTCTGTTGCCGCTATAACAACAAATACTAAAAATAAAATAAATATTTAAGGGGGGCTCCCATACAAAAAACCTGAAATTTTAGACGTTTTTCGCTCTATATTAATAATGGCATCAGGTAGATGCTTGAAATTTTCATAGAATATTTAGTTTTATATCCACTTCAATAATAAATAATAAAATTAAAATAAAATAAATATTTAAGGGGGGCTCCCATACAGTACGGAACCCTCCGTGCGCGAGTCCGACTCGTACTTGGCGGATTATTATAGAAAACTTGGAGATACGTCGAGTGAACCTTCCAGTTACGTAGTTTACAAATTCCTTGGTTCCTAGTAATCAGTTCTAAGGAGAAAGTTTCAGGGTAAAAGGTTGCCTCACCATATTTGTCGTGGATCCCCCGGTGCCGCTTGAGCGCGAACCTGTCGGCGAAGGCTGCCGTGCAAATGTCGCACTTGAACGGCTTCTCTCCAGAGTGCACTTTCGCGTGATTCTTGAGATGCGCCGCCTGGCTGAACGCCGAGCCGCACGTTTCGCATCTGTTGGGGTGAAACCATTAACGTATAACCAGGTTTATCCAGAACTGAGGGGTTAATACAAGTTTACACGTTAATTAAAACTGCAGTAGTTTCTGTATGGCTCCATACATTTTTGTACAGCGTCCCTGGCGGAAACGAGGACGAACTAACAAAAATGTATGGAGTCACACGCAAACGCGTAATATATGTAAGTTATGCAAAACTTGTACTAAAGGCTCTGGTGTACGAAGCCCAAGGTGATTCGGACCATCATTATGAACAACTTTTACAATGGGGTCAAACCGAAATTCCAGAAAAAAAAAGGTGTTTAATACATTTGGTCGATTCCGATTTCCGAGTTGCAGTTTTGTAAAGAACAGCTGTTCTCTTCTGTTCTGTTTCTCGAAGTTGGCCCTATAGTTAAAGTTGTTCATAATAATGATCTTAATCACTCCCTTTCGGCCCAGTACAGGGTCCAACCCTGTCGCCGCGGCATTATTTTGAAGCGTTTCATTTTGTAGTTTTCATCCTCAAATAAAGTGGCCCTGTGTTAAACCAAGCTATGCTTATTACTTTCCTTGAAATGATCAAACTTATCTTTTCCGTGGTATAGGCATGGAACGTTATCGGTTAGTTTCCGGCGAGACTACATTGCCTGTATTTTATGTAAAACCACGACATTGTATCTTGTGGTTTCCAATCATTTGCAGAAACTGATAACTGTAGTGGTACAATACGGTGTTAAATTTGGTTAATTTTATAACATTTAATGGTATGCAATCAATGCAATGTATTTGGTATTATTACTAAATTTAAAGATATTGTACTAAATACTAAAGTTCTTGTATGGAGATCATGTGACGGCAAGCGCAGCGGGCAGCGACCGACAAGGTGGATGAGACGATGTTATCAAGACTGCAAGAACACGCCGGATACAAGCCGTTTCCAAATGGTCTTATTGGAAATCTATAGAAGGCTTAATTCTGTGTTTAGTAGTGGACAATGGACATCCTCTACAGCTGATATAATTCATTGACACGTTTTCGTTTCTGTTCTTCACAAAACACTGAATTCAGTAATTTCGACATCATATAATAATATTATGTATGGCGATAAGCGATAGGATTGTATAAGCCGGGTGGCTAGCCCTGGGGTCCGTTTTTAAGCCGCCTGACGACCTTTGACATGGCTCAACCGGGACCTACAATTTAACGTGTCATCCGACCCATGGTAGCGCTCAGTTGTAAATGCCACCTGCGGTCACCCATCCGAAGACCGTGCCGAACGTTGTTTAACTTTGGTGATCGCTGAGAAAAGTCCTGAGCGACCTAGTCAAACTACGCTATAAGCGCAACATATCGATAGAACAACCCGAGAAACAGAGTACTGAGTAAACAAAACAGCAGAAAGGGTCAAGTGGAATCCAATTGTGTCACACTTACTTGTAAGGCTTCTCGCCGGTGTGGATGCGTCGGTGGTTCCATAACGTCGCGTGCCGCGCGAACCCTTTGTCACATACCTGACGACAAACAGAACATTTTTGATGAGTTATTTAATGCACAATAGGCATGATTAAAAAAATACATAATTAGTCCGTCAGATAGACTATCAAAAAATATTAGACACGTATTTTTTCTTTTGTCAATTAAACATAAATTGATGAAGATACAAAAGAAAAATACGTTTCCAATCTTTTTTGATAATCTAACTCACGGACTAATTATAATAATGTTTTTTTTACCCAGTCAAAGTGCCTATTGTGGAATTAAAACAATATGTAGCTTTGATAATAGCCTTAATCGAGATGATCTTTATCCATTAGCTGTAGGACGTCCACTGCTGGACATAGGCTATTTATTTAAGTGTATGTCTGCACCTGCACTTAAATAAATGTTTTCTCAGTAAACATACATTTTTAAAACATCTAGACACGCGGAAGCGTGTCCAACCAAGTCAAAAAAAGAGGAACTGGCGACGCGACGTGTGTAATATTACACGAACCATTTCGAGCCACTTTTGACCCCATCATAACTCGAAAACTATTTAACCTATATATTATATGAAATTTAACACCTTTATTAAAGTTCTTTAGCTTATCTACAATACAAAATTTCATTAACTTTGCTTTGACAGTTAAAGAAATATTAACGTTTAAAAACCGGGGTTTCATTGACTGATTCACTCACTGACTCACTGATTCACTGACTTATAGATCAAAAACCTAACCCACTTCCAGATGACCTAGAAACTTGATATTTGGCATCAAGGTAGGCTATCAGGCATATACAAAGGAAAAAATCTAACACTTTGAACTTTTACCCCCCAACCCTATATAATAGGGGATGAAATCTTGTATGAGACTTCCACAAATTTTCATGCTATAAGTCTAAAAATTGATTTAAAGACTCCCTGTTAGAAATAATAAAACACGTATTTCAGGGTTTTTTATAAATCAGCCCCCAATCCCTAAAATTGGGGGATGAAAATTTGTCTGTCACTTTCGAAACTTTTGATGCCAGAAGTCAGAAAATGGATATACGAACTCGTTGTAATAGATAATAAAACACAATTTCAGGATTATTAATAAACCACCCCCCAAACCCTAAAACTGGGGGATGAAAGTTTGTATGACACTATTGCAAAGATTGATGCTAGATGTCCAAAAATTAATAAAGGGACTCTTTATTACAAATATAATCAAACACGTATTTCAAGATTTTTAGTAAATCTCCCCCTAACCTTTAAAACTAGGGGTTAAAAGTTGGTATGAGACTTCCGCAAGTTTTGAAGCTAGAGATGTTAAAATCGATAAAATTACACTGTAAAAAGAAGTGAAATCCAACAAAATATTTTCATGTGAAATGAAGCCAAGTCACAGTTCCCACTATCAAAAAGTTGTCAGATCTCACGTAAAGCCAAGCTTCTAACTCTACACGCCTTACTCTACAAGTCCTTACTTCACAAACTCTACATCTTAGTCATTATTTGCGGCTTGGCTGTTTGCTAACTGCGCATGGGCGTAAAGTGAAGATTAATTCATTAATTCTGTTATATAAAGATTCTTGTGGTAACGAAACGGCCAAGTCACATATATTGACTAAGCTGTAGAGTTTGTGGAGTAAGGGCTTGTAGAGTAAGGCGTGTAGAGTTAGAAGCTTGGCTTTACGTGAGATCTGACAACTTTTTGATAGTGGAAACTGTGACTTGGCTTCATTTCACATGAAAATGTTTTTGTTGGATTTCTTTTACTGAGGTTTAGCGACCCCCCTTTAAAGACTTCGGGGTCGCGAGTCGCGACCCAGATTTTGAAAAACACTGGTCTAGGCTCTTGAGAAACATCTGTTAAATTTTAATAGCCTTATACAGGGTTATTTCTAATCAATTACCATCCTTTTAGGGGCTTATCCTGTACATCAAAATTAACAACTTTTGTTCTGCGACTTTAGTCAAAAAAAAAAAAAATGTTTGTTGTTCCATAGAAAAATATCGTTCACCCGCGACAGTCAATGTATGGAACAGCTGATTTTTTTTTTGAGTTCTGACAAAAGTTGTTAGTTTTGATGTACAGAATAAGCCCCTAAAAGGATGCTAATTGATTAGAAATAACCCTGTATATTATCATCATACTCTTAACAATAAAATATCCACTTTTGGGCGTACTATATAGAACTAGATTCTGTTCGCGGCTTCGCCCGCTTGATATTTCGAGGCCCTACCTTACCACCCTTAATAAAGGAGGTGGAAAATAAAAAAACAAAAAAAAATCGTTTTGACATTTGTTCGATTCGACAGTTCTTTTTTGACATTTCTTGGAGCGCACGCTAGAATAGCTCGCAGATGGCAGAATTTTTCCTACTTACTTAACACTTATTGTTATAACATGGAAAATTTACGCAATATCATTATAATTTATAGCCTATGTGTTATTCTGATATAGAAGCTATTTAATTGCAAAGTTTCATCTCAATCCGTTCAGTAGATTTTGCGTGAAAAAGTAACAAACATCCATCCATCCATCCTTACAAACTTTCACGTTTATTTTATTAGTAGGATAATAATATCTGTTAAAAACATAAAATGACAACTTACCTCACAAACATAGGGTTTTTCACCCGAATGGGTTCTTTCGTGGTTCTTTAAATGCGGCGACTGCGAGAACTGCATTCCGCAAGTATTACATCTAAAACAATACAAAAAATCGTTAGACTTGCTTATTCAGGCTTTACAAAGTAAATCTGCAATAGTGACTGTGATTTGTTATTTATTTCTTCCATAATGTCGATTTGTATCTTAAAATTATGAATAAATAGGTCAAGTGCGAATCGGACTTGCGCACGAAGGGTTCCGTACCGTGTGGGACCCATTTCAAGCTTCTACCTGTTGCTGTTTTTAATATCAAGCAAAAGACGGCAAAAAAATCACGTTTGTGTATGGAAGCTCCCCTTAAATATTTATTTTTAGTATTTGTTGTTATAGCGGCACCAGAGATACATCATCTGTGAAAATTTCAACAGTGTAGCTATAACGGTTTATGAGATACAGCCTGGTGACAGACTGACAGATGGACGGACAGTGGAGTCTTAGTAATAGGGTCCCGTTCCGTACCCTTTGGGTACGGAACCCTAAAAATGGTTAAATATCATTCGCTCTTTTGAAAAAAGTATATTCGAATATGATAATAATGCTAAGGATAATGAACAATCTCTGAAACATTTTTACTACAGTATTAGTTTGACTTCTGCAGAAAGAGCGACACTAAGAAAAGAGCCAAAATAACATAAGAATGAGTTTATTTTACAGCTTGTTATAATTTCTTCTTTTCAGCCACAGGGCAAGCTTTGCTGAACCCATGTCCAGCAGACATCCTACCCAATAAATCTCTAAATAAAGACAATAAGGCCAATTGGACGCGGACCATCCAGGACCATCGTATTAAGGTCTTAAATTAGATCGTCAGTCCACCTAACAGGTTGTTATACGGGTTATACTTATAACTGGAGGAAAGGTCTTGTTTTTGTTGCGAAAATGCAACATCCTCACAGCTTGAATTGACATCTTACCTATAAGGTTTCTCTCCCGTATGAATCCTAGAATGATTCTTCAAGTACACAGCCTTAGCAAACGCTATTCCACAGATGCCACACTTGAAATTCTTCTCTCCTGAATGCAGTTTTTTATGCGACCACAGCGAAGAATATCTAGAGAAAGATCCGCCACAAATGTTGCAGTGGAAAGGCTTGTCCAGGTTGGCTTGGTGGATCTTGTGCTTGATGCCTCCAACGAAGATGATCCCTGAGCCGTTGCAGTTCTGGCACTTTGTCACCGATGCCAGGTTTCTTTTCTTCACAGGATGGTGGCCCGGCACTGGAATACAGATGATTTTTTTTTACAAGATGTTCATGATCAGGCTGAAGAAAATTGGTCATATATATGTTTCCCACCTCATCTATGGTCTCCTTAGCTCTAACTTAGAATATAAATAAGTTATAATGTAAATATGGTAAAAAATATTGTTTTTAGGGAGGAAGTTTCCATTTTATTTTAGGTTGTAAGTTGTTGCATGTTTATATAACATCACGAATTAATCATAATAGGTAAATAATGTAATAAAACGACTGCTTTTTAGAACCAGAAGTTTAGTACTCTTGAATATTACTTATCCAAGAACGTAGACATTACGTACCGTAAAAAATCAGCTGTTCAATACATTTTCTCGCGGGTAAACGATATTTTTCTATGGAAAAACTTTTTTTTTAGTTTTGACACAAGTCGCAGAACAAAAGTTGTAAGTTTTGATGTAAAGAATAAGCCCCTAAAAGGATGCAAATTGATTAGAAATAACCCTGTATAGTTTAGTTGTTGTGTAGATAATATGACTCACGTGGTTTTTGCGTGAGCGGCTGTTGCGGCGGCGGCGGCGCGGGCTGCGTGGCGAGCGGGTCGGTGGTGGGCTGGGCGTTGCTCATCTCATACTTCACGTTGTTGTCGGCCGCCACGAATATCTGACCCGAACTTACTGGGGACAACGAGACACGGTTTAAACGAGATGCTCGATCAATTCTTTGAAACTCGCGTGAATTTACAAAACATTTTGTGCCTCTAACTAATTAATCACTTATAATATGCTAAGAAAATATTACATTCGTTCTATTTCGACACCAGTAATTTGTTTGATTATTAACTCGTGATCGTCTTGCTTTTCAGCATAGGCCTCCCCAAGAATTTTCCATAGTGATCGGTCTATTGCTTTTCTTGTCCATGTACTTCCTGCTACCTTTTTTAAATCATCTTCCCATCTACATCTCTGTCTACTCTTTTTTCTTTTGTACTGTCTAGGGCACAATTCCATGACATCTTTTGTCCATTTGTCTTTTTTGCTCCTTATTATATGACTTGCCCATTTCCAATTAAATTTTTTGATGCAATATTTGACATCGAGAATTTTTGTTTGGTTTTAATTAAGTTTAATCTTACTTTATCTTTTAATTTTATGTTTAACATACTTCTTTCAATGTTATGTTGGCAAGTTTCCAATGCTTTCATGTTTTGGTTTGTTAAACTCCAGGTTTGACAACCATATATCATACTTTGTAAGATACAGGTGTTGAAAATTTTTCTCTTAGCTTTTAACGGCATGTCAGAGTTTTTCATTATTTCCTTAAATTACCAGTATTTTTTCCAAGCAATGTTAATGTTGTTATTGATTTCTTTTGATGTCAAATCTGGTGATATAACTTGCCCCAAATAAATGTACTCGTCTACATATTCTATAGAACTACCATTTGGGTGAATTGGGATTTTAATATGGTTTGTCATTACTTTTGTTTTGTTGTTGTAACAACAAAAACAATTTCATTATGACTAAATTGTAAATACGGTTATTTACTCTCGGCGGCTCAGCGGCTAGACTGCAGCAATGAAATAGTTCATGAGTAAATAACCATATTTATAACAATTATAAATACTGTTATTTACTTACCTTAATTATTAAGGTAGCCGATCCTTCATACAGTGGATGTAGCACTGATGTAGATGTGATACTTTCGGGAGGAAAAGCATAAAGCCTAAATTCGTCTTGGCAATTTGTTTATCTGACAGTAGGTACATTATTGGTCATATTCGGACAAAGTGTCCGAAACGTTAGTGACCCGATTTTGAACCAAAATTACGAGTCTCGGAAAATAAAAACAACACTTGTTAGGCCTTGTTTATGAACACTCATTAGGAGTCATAAAAAAGTTTTGAGATGTCTTACTTAGATTACTTCTTTGATAATCAACTGAGTCTTGTGCAATGCAGTTTTCACATTGTATGAGCTTAGGCTCCTTTCTCTTCGGGTTGCTGCTAATGTTGCCGCCGAATGTGATGCACTTCTGCACTTTGTCTACTATTCCCGTACTTACAATTATTAAGGTAGCCGAATCGTCATACAGAAGACGAAGCGCTGATTTACATTTAATACTCTCAGCAGGAACATCAAAAAGCCTAAATTCGTCTTGGCAGTTTGTTTATCTGACAGTACAAATGATTGGTATCCGAAACATAAGTACAGCTAACATTAAAATTTGTCAGTTCGGAAAACATGTCTGAAACGTCAGTAAGCCGATTTTAAAGGCGCACACATAAAAATAACATGAGACAATAATTAGTCTAAGAAAACAAAATTACGTGTCTCGGAACCAAAAAAACAACGCTCGTATTATTCTTAAAAACTCATTAGGATTCATAAAAAAAAATTGAGATGTCTTACTTTGATTACTTCTTTGTTGATCAACTGAGTCTTGCGCAATGCAGTTTTCACATCGTATGAGCTTAGGCCCCTTTCTCTTCGGGTTGTTGCTGATGTTGCCGCCGCATGTGATGCACTTCTGCACCTTATCTACTATCACTGGCTTGGCTGAAAATTAATATTACAGATATGTTAGTAAGGTTGTATACAAAGTTATCCAGAACTGGTGTAAGTACTAGGGCGAAAGGTGATTCAGACCACTATTATGAACAACTTTTACTTCAGGGCCAACCAGGAATTCAAGGAAAGAAATCTGTTCTTTCATACATTTTGCCGATTCTGAGTTGCAATTTAATAGGGAACAATTTTTTTTTTCTGCGATCACGAGGTGAGTCATTGAGCAGTACCAAATTCGTTGCCAGCTGCATGAGGAGAGAGGCATCTTGTAACTAACTTCACCAAGAACTTTGATTTGGCCCATACTTGTCTATGAAAAAGCCATCTGATCTGCTGCAGTTGACGCAGTTCAAAGAGTCTATATTTGTTCAAGACATTATCCACAAAAGATTTAAACACGCTTTAATCACTGTTTAACCATGCAATTTCTACTGTGTACTTTTGTGGTACTTAAGATGGTAAAAGTTCACATAACCACATAATGTTATGTGAACTTTTAATCCAACTATGTTATATTATAGCCAAAATACAAAGCACAATCTGTAAAGTTAGTTCTTATTCTTATTTAATGTAGAGGCGATAAGTCCTGCACTGACGTCCCCCATGGGGTGTTTTGTGCATTTCCCTGCATTTCTTCTCAAGCTAGCCCAGCTCCTAAAAATAACAGAGTGTGGCTCTGGGAAACTGGCATAACTGCTCCAGTGGCTTGGATGGTATGATGAATGGATGGATGATGGCGATGAGGATAATGTCAATGCTGATGACAAAGCAATAGTAGCATCATGCAACCCGCAAGCGATTCTAGTTTCTACCATGGCCTTGCAATGCCTCAAAACACACTCTACCATTTCATGCTCCTGCAGGCAACCATGACAGAGTAGGCTGTTGGTGGCTCCCAGTTCATTCATGTGACTATTCAAGTTGCAGTGACCAGTGATGAGCCCTACCATAATTCGGAGGTTTTGTCGCTGCAACCTGTAAAGTTAGTTATATGGTATACTCACTGTCTTGCATTTGAACGTGGTGCTGTTGCTGCTGATCACTTGGATCTGATGATAAGATCTGAATATGGGGAGGCATCGCCACGTCGTTGGCACTGCCCACTCCTGTTGTCACCACTGTTATGTTTTCTGAAACAAGATTAACATTCTTGTTTATGAAGTTGTCAATTCAGATATTCCTTTGTCACCATAAACGAAATGACCGAGGTATGGTTTTACAACTGGTAGAAATGTGACATCCCTACTGATTTTTGAATCATGGTTAGTGAGGCAAGATAAATAAAATACACATATAAATAAATATTAGGGGACAGCTTACACAAACTCTCTGACCCCAAACTAAGCAAAGCTTGTAATTTGCCTGCCCGAGACCGATATCCCTACTAATATTATAAACATGAAAGTTTGTATGGATGGATGGATGGAAGTTTGTTACTCTTACACGCAAAAACTACTGAACGGATTGAGATGAAACTTTGCAATTATATAGCTTATATATCAGAATAACACATAGGCTATACATTAAAATGATATTGCGTAAATTTTCTATATTATAACAATAAGTGTTAATTAAGTAGGAAAAATTCTGCCAACTGTTAGCTATTCTAGCATGCGCTCCAAGAAATGTCAAAAAAGAACTGTCGAATCGAACAAATGTCAAATCGTTTTTTTTTGTATTTTTATTTTCCACCTCCTTTATTAAGGGTGGTAAGGTAGGGCCTCGAAATATCATGCGGGCGAAGCCGCGGGCAAAATCTAGTACTACATATTTTTAAATACATACATAATCAAATAGTACCTAAAATAACACCCGGACACAGAGCAAACAGAAGCAAGCAGAAGACATGGACACTAATTAAATGCTTGCCCTGGGTGGGAATCGAACCCACACCTCTTTGATCCAGAAGTCAGGGTCACTAACTACTGAGCCATTGAGGCAGTCTAAGATAATGTTATCTGATTCCAAATCTCTTTCCTGAGACCAATGTCCATTCTTTATTTGCTATTACTATGATGTATTTTGCATTGATGTTGTTCCAGTATCATTATAGATATTTTGGTAAATTTTTTTCGTTTTTTAATATAAAAAATGTATGGCAATAATTCTTGGCCTGCACAATGATAAACTGTATTGTTGCTTACCTTTATTAGTATGCATTTTGATTTTCCCTAGTGAATTTAACAAACTATAAATACTCATTGCAGTAGGTACCATGCATATTTATCAGTTACATTGTGGGGAACTGAATAAATTGTTGATTAACTTGTAAATAATCAATTTTGTAAGTAGGGCTAGCTACTCAGTCTATACAAGCTTAATACAGGATTAAATTAAGAAAATGTACTAAGACAAAGAAAGGTCATCATAATCTTGATCAGACACAACTCTTGGTAAGAAATAAACAGTGACAAAAATCGGGCAAGTGCGAGTCGGACTCGCGCACGAAGGGTTCCGTACCGTATGGGAGCCCCATTCCTCATTATAGTGAGCAAAAAATTCCTAAAAATCACGTTTGTTGTATGGAAGCCCCCCTTAAATATTTATTTATTCTGTTTTTAGTATTATATTTTGTTGTTATAGCGGCAACAGAAATACAGCACCTGTGAAAATTTCAGTTGCCTGGCTATGACGGATCATGAAATACAGCACTGTGACAGACGGACATCAAAGTCCCCTAAAGGAAACCTAAAAAAAACATATGGTCAGTCTTTATTTGGGTGACCACAGGCAGCATTTTCCAGCTTTACCTTGGCTCCTATGACATATTACATTATAGGTCCTGGTTGTGTTTATCATTTAGCCATGTCAGAAGCCTTCAGGCTAAAAACTCTTGACACCTTGCTACCTAGCCTATACCAAATTAGAGAAGTCTTTTTGACCAATGAAACAGAGGAGGTCAATTTGATGCATAATTTTTTTTTTAATGTAGAACCACACATATCTATTTACTTAGTGGTCTGATTTCGATAATTCTTTTTTTATTGGAAAGAGTATACTTCGAAATTGGTTCCATTTAAATTTTATCTAAATTGGCTGCGCCATTATTGATAAATCAACAATAATGTGAAAAATGCTACATCAATCTGTACGAAATATTTGCAAATTCTGTCCACGGTTGAAGTCGGTCATGCCATTTTTTGCAAAAAATAATTATTTGTATAGTGCACTTATTTGAGTCTTAGAATGAAAGTAAGGTCTTACCAGTATCTTGTGCATGTATCCTTTTATGGGCATTAAGCAGAGTGAGGTGCCCAAACATAAGTCCACAGACATCACATTTGAAGCTAATATTTGATATGGCATTTTGTATTCCATTTGGCGCAATCTGCATCTGGTTAACCAACGCATAGTTGTAAGAGAATGGCTGGGCGATGTAGCAAGTCTTGTCATCTGTTGTGGTGAGCTGAGTTATGTTCACCCCTCCCGTGCCGCTTGTGGCGGCCGTTCCGAGCTTGCCAATCATGTTCACGTTTGTTGTGTAGCAAAATGTTGGGAATTCCTAGAATGTAAGAATATAAATATTAGATATATCACTGGTGATCCAGCGTGGAAATGCAGCTAGCATTATGGGCATCTTCGGCCAGGTCACTGTCAGGGGAGGACTGTTCAATTAGGAGAGGAGGAGACCTATTTTGACATTTTTCTCTCTGTATTGGCTATTTATTATTATTTTTATTTTGACAATTTTGTAAGACAACTGTAAGTATATGACTTTATATCTAGTTTTCATTTACAAATAATCTTATAAAAGAGATTTCTTAGGATAAATAAAAATTGTACTAATATTATAAATAGTTCAGTATTTTTATTTTATTTCATATAGGTTTGCATTTAACTATATACTGCCTGATGTTGAGCAGATATGCAGTCTATATAGTGTAGTCTGTATAGTGCATGCTTAACTAGAAGATACCTTCTTTCAAAGAATGTATCCTACTGTTTTTATATGAGAATGTTTATATGTTGTTATTCAATCACATAATAAATGAACTGAATTTGTTGTTTGGTAACAGATAGTTTATAACTTAGTTAAATGACATTTTTAATTTTAGTAATCTCACTAATGGTTTGGTAGTCCATACAGTAAATAAATTGATATACTTATGTTAAAACTAGTAAATTTTAACGTGCAAATACATACAAAAAGATGTTATGTGCATGGAGGAAAACCTTAGCATCTCTTGAGCCCATACTATGTGAAAAAGAATTGTTGTCTATATGAATTGGATAGGAGAATTTGTTGCACCATCCTGACAGAAAGACAAGTAGATATTTGTGTGACAAGTACCTGTTGTTGCTGCTGTGTCTGCTGAGTTTGTTGAGCGTTTTTCTGTTGCACATTCTCTATGTTCTTGCCTTGGGATTTGGGCGCGTTGTGCTCTTGGTACTGCAGCGTCGGCACCGAGCCGGCCTGCACCGCATTCGTCGTGAACATCTTGACAAACAACCGCTTTATCTAGGCGTGCTATCAACTATACATTATATGTATCTGTAATGTATCACATGTACAACACCGCGTTAACGCTACACAGAACATTTCTACGAGAAATCCGAGCTAATTTCAAAAGCGCGGCTAATTGTAGTTGCACGAAAGAGAAACTCCAAAACACAATGTGCGAAGGTAACAGGGGATATTTTCTTATCAGCTACTCCGCTACTCGTAAAAAGATCATTCGTTGATGTAAGCAGTGTCTCCTGAATAGCCGATATATGCAAGAAAAGGATGACGGAATTCATACGCGCTCCGACGGGCAGACGCCATTGTACTCTTTCAGAAGAACAGAACATAGGACGCCAAGCATATTCGCAGGGAAAGTATTACAACGGAATGCGGTTCAGAGTCTACGCTTACCTGAGTCTAATTACACAATTGTAGTTTTGAGTTCATAAAAGAAGAAGTTGAAATTCAATGGGATTCAGAAATATTTTATTTCTATCTCACTTTTGTCAGTAATTCTCCATCTCACGAAAGAAACGAAATGGCGATACAAAGAAAATGGCGGATTGACATTTCTTTTGACAGCAGCGTAAGTTTCCGTGTTTCTACTTACAAAATAAAAACACCTGACATTTTTCCTGAACTAAAATTAAAATCAGAATCGAAATATCATCATTAACACGTAATTATATTCAACATTTAGAGATTTATAGCCATGAAGTTGAATTAATGGATATGAACAAAAAAAATTATAAATACTTAATTTTTTTAAATTATTCTGCTAAATTGGATGAAGTGGCCAAAATAAAATTCTCATGTAATTATATTTACAGTTCATTCACAGTTATTTTACCTCTGATACTTGTCGCTGTATCTGTATAATCAAAATAACTTTGAACTGACTGTTTGACAACAATGTTTCTAGGAAATTTTGGTCGAGTGCCAAATATCCTATTTCAATAATGATTGAATTCCTGACTCAAGACGCAGAAGAATTATGTACACAGACACACAACTAACTTTTTAAAATGATTACCCTAATTTAGAGCAAAATATTTAAGTCTAGAAACACTATCAAGATTGCCAAGCATTGCCATGTTCTTATAAAATAGCTCATGATTTCTAAAGCACATATAAAACAGTGGCAACATTACTGTTATTTTTTTAATTTTGCGTGGGAATTTTAAAATCTCGCACACGCCAGCGCTACAAACGCCGCCATTGAGCGTGAAAACGTCGGTCGGTCGATGGCGGCGTTTCTGATTGTAGTGGAGCCGAGTACAAGTACTCGTATTCAGCTAGTTTTAGCTAGGTAACATTAAAATGATTGTGATAAGATCCTTTTTCTTGTGTATATTTAGTACTAGTAGTTCTCTAAACAGTAAATATCGCGACTATTTTGAAGCATCTTCCAGGATCTGTGCTAAGAATGTACAATTTGCACATGCAAAAACATCAAATAAGTACAGCAATCGTAAGGTTCAACGCGCGAGTCATATCTTTAATTGGATCTTCATAAGTCTATATCTCGAGTCGATGACCAATCTGGTTCATACTCGTCGTCCCAGGCTGACAAATAAACGCTTCAGCAAATTCCGCCTCTTTTGAGGGAAATACCCCCAAACAAACTCTTCGCACACGAGTAAAAAAACCTGTGTATCAACATAGACGAACTTGGTATCAAGTTTTGTCCGGATTCGTTGAAAAATGCGACCTGTACGCGATAAGCAACATCCAAACTAACAACCATGAAGTTTTAGGTAAAAAACTTCGTGCTTACAACCAGGCACATGAAGCATAATTTTGCTATAGACGCTTCGCTCCCTCGGTCAACAAGGTTATAGGCCGAATCATACAAGTCGGCGGATGTAAAGTTTTTATGTAAGATTTTTTTTTTATTCCGAATAGGTTTGCGTTTGACCACATACTGCCTGATGAAAAGAGAACAAGGCCTACGTTGATTAAAACAATGAATGAAATGAAGTCATGAAGCTTTAAGACCATCGACTCGGCATTTTTTCTGATTTTTGATACGGACGCCAATTTATTAGTGTAATTTTTTGTTTCCACTCGGTTTCATAGGTAATTATTATAGATAAATTGATGATTAAAATAATGAAAATACCGTTTTTCATGTGTAAATGACATGTATTATTTTAAGTAATTAAAGTACTATGCTATGAATTCGATGAACTTAAGGATAACTTAAACATAATCTTCACAACATGAATTTGTAATAAGTACCTACTCATTAAATTAGGTGGTTATTTCATTTCTAGAAACTATAAAACAATCAAAGGCTTATAGCTTACATAAAATATACAAAATCAATAAGTTATAATTCTTCTAAAAATTGTCATATAACTGTAATTTCACATTTTTTTATTTTTATCACTTGTCAGATATTGCAAAATAATGTATGGATCAGATTTTTTGTTGTCTTCAATCACGTTAATTATGTAATTCAGCCGATTGCTCCAATTCTGACAAGTTTCCAATTTGATAGTTTCTATAAGATTATGATCCGGGCACCAAAAATTCTTAATAACCCTGAGTTCTAAGCATTCCTTCAATTTCCTCATCATGTACAGCACAAGAAACGACAATGAGTTGTTCTTCCAAAAATCATCAGTATTCTCAACAGCTTCCCAAAGGAAAATAGTCTTTATGTAATAGCTAGCTAATTTATTAAAACCCTGGATATCACGTAGCAACTTTAAAATCTTGATCGTATTTTTCATGTTATGCTTGTTATAAATATAGTGGCGCTCTTGGAAGGGAAACGCGAGCCGCCAACTGAAGTCGTCTGCGCTGGGTTTCGGTACCACAAAATAGTGATTGATTTTCGTTTTCGATACTTTATTGAAGTCTATCCTTGAGTCTGTAGGAATTTTTGGCAGCCGGAACTCTAAAGTCGGCACAAGATCCACGTCAATAATGTTATCGCTGCTTTCTGTGATAGTCAAAGTATTGGCCGGGCCCGACGTTTTTGCGGCGATTTGGTAGGTTTTGTTGTTGATCTTTAATACTTTTGCTCCGTTCTCGACGGGTAGAGTGTTGAGAGTGGCATCGACGACACGCTGCATCCAGGACCTGAATCTCCGCACTGACAGTCGATGGGAGGGGTCGCACCAGAGCTCCGTATCTTTAAATCCCTTACTCGCGGTCGCTGGAACTTTGGACAGGCGGCGAAACTCCGACGGCATAAGCAAAGTTGTGTAAGCACCTTTCATAACCCCGTCACCGTTTAATTTTATTTTATCGTAATTCAAATGTAATGTTAGAATGATGTTAATATCGTATTCTGTAGCGTGTCCGACGCGGAGGCCGTCGAAATAACTTCCAAGGTACTCTAATTTAGGCTTTAAACTACTGAATAGTTTATCGCAAGCCTTCATCTTCTTCAGAAACTCTTCGAGTACCGAATAAAGTATCGTATTGTTTTTCTTCTTTTCTTGTTTATCAATTTTGACGTGTGTTTTGATAACATCCAGTAGCACATCTTCCAGGGAATGCTTTTTCTTTGAGCGATGGCGACGTTTCTTTTCATTGTTCTGTACTGCAATGAGAGAGAAGAAATGAATAAGGATTAGAAGTGTAGACATTAAAATTAAATTAAACTGATATAGGCCGAATCAAACTTAATGACGTTTGTGAAGTTCGCTACAAGTTACGCGATTGCACAAAGGGATTAGTAAGTAAGTTCGTATAGTCCGGGTGGCTAGTCCTAATGTCAGTTTTTAAGCCGCCCGAAGACCTCAAACAGGTCTGAACGGTTAAAACAACCACGGTTAACTCCGAGCCACGGTAGCGCTCGGTTGTAAGTACCACCCGCGGTCACCCATCCGAAGACGTTCGTCCGTGCCGAACGTTGCCTACTTTCGGTGGTGGCTGACAAATACCTAGTCAAACTACGCTATGAGCGCTACAAAGGGAGGAAAGGTGAAGGTAGGAAATTGAGGAAACGTGATTTGCGGCGCTGACATATGAATATATTGCTACTGCGCAACCGCTCGCCGTGTTCACACTGTTCACAGACGGCATACAGTTTGATTCAGTTTATAATACATTGTAACATACCAGCATGTTACAATGTAGTATAAACTGTCGCTACTTATTACCAATAGAATGCAGAGCGCAGCGCACCAACCTATTTACCTAGATGTCTTGCTTTTCGTGCTGCACGTATGAGGACTATGAGGTGGATAATATTTCGATTTACATGTTTTATCTACTTCTTTATAGGGACGTCAACGGCTGTTAAACTTTTGGCGGCTGTGACGTAAGCTACAAGCTGCGCAAACACACAACTGTTGGAATGCACTCTTAAGTTGAGCTTCAGTCAAGATTGGGTTTTGCGCGGCTTGTGGCTAACATCACAGGCGCCGAGAAGTTTAAATTGGCCTTAATAGTATACCTCCTCTATGAACTGGCCTATAAGCAAAATTTCACTGGATCAGTATTTCTCTTACCTAAATAAGTAGTCGATAGTTTTTCTTCGTCAGTTAAACCAGCAGGTATAAATTTTGGCATATTTAAAATTTATAATCAACTGAGGATATAATGAGAACTAATGTACACTTTATATACCTAATTCAAATATTATTTGATCACGCAAACACGTCTATTCATCACGGTTACTCAGTGATAAACTACAAAATTATTTCATCCCCATTCTACAACTAAAAAAAGTGGGGAAGTCTGCACTTGCACAAAGTGGGGAAGTCCCATAACTGTATTGGTCATGTGGGAAGTATTAAAATTTGACCGCCTCGGTGACTCACCATCTTACCACAAAAGTATTTACGCTTTAGACAATTGTTTAACAGAACAAATTGTTCGGTTAAACATAGTTTAAGGTGTGTTTAAATCTTTTGTGGTAAGGCGGATTGCGGTTAGTGACCCTGACTTCTTGGTCAAAGAGGCGTGGGTTCGATTCCCACCCAGGGTAAGCATTTATGTGACGAACATAAGTGTTTACTCTGTGTCTGGATGTTATTTAGGTACTATCCTATCTATATAAGTATGTATTTAAAATATGTATATTATGTAGTATATCAATCTCTGGCAGCCATAACACAAGCATTGCTTAGCCTAAACTAAGCAATGCTTGTGTTATGGCTGCCAGAGATTGCTATACTACATAATATATCAGAGACCGTGTGTAAGATGTCCCCTAATATTTATTATTATTATTAAAACAACGCATTTATTATGTTTATGGGTTGTAAAGACACGTTACAATAAGTAACTACTTTCTACTTTTACACGATATGCTAGCTTAGCATACGACCACGAAAAGAGTTGTTTCGACGTGTGAAAGTGACAGATATATAATAATATGTACTTCACCAAAACTCGGTCTCGTTTTGACACGTCGAAAAAATATTTCCTGGTGCGTATCCTAGTCCGGTTGGTGTGGTCTCTTTATAGGGGACTAGCGACCCGCCCCGGCTTCGGCACAGGTGTATTATACATATAAGCCTTCCTCTTTAATCACTCTATCTACTTAAAAAAAGCGCATCAAAATCCGTTGCGTGGTTTTAAAGACATATGCATACATGCGGACAGACAACGGGACGCGACTTTATTTTATACTATGTAGTGAAGTCTCATTTTGACATTGTAATGTAAAAGGCCGAATAAAACTTAATGGCGCATGGCGTCTGGGAACACGAGACTAGTCTTTGCGCAATAGCAATTTATTTATGACAAAACACAAAAAGTGGGTCTTTGCGCAGCTTGTAACTAACTTCATAAACGCCATTAACTTTGACTTTACTTGAGAGAACGGGATTAAACCAAGAGCAAGCAACTCGAAAGCCCAAGCTAGATGTAGTAAATACAGGCTGTTGAAATGAAACCTAGAGAAAGCAATTCAAAAGCCCAAGCTAGATGTAGTAAATACAGGCTGTTGAAACCTAGAGTAAGCAATTCGAAAGCCCAAGCTAGATGTAGTAAATACAGGCTGTTGAAATGAAACCTAGAGCAAGCAATTCAAAAGCCCAAGCTAGATGTAGTAAATACAGGCTGTTGAAACCTAGAGCAAGAAATTCGAAAGCCCAAGCTAGATGTAGTAAATATAGGCTGTTGAAACCTAGAGCAAGAAATTCGAAAGCCCAAGCTAGATGTAGTAAATACAGGCTGTTGAAACCTAGAGTAAGCAAGTCGAAAGCCCAAGCTAGATGTAGTAAATACAGGCTGTTGCTTTGCTAAGTGCAGGAACTTTCGGAGGTATTTAATCTAATCATTATGAATAACTTGTACTATGGGACCAACTGTGAAATTGCGAAAAAAAAATCAGCTGCTCTATAAATTTTGCCGAGAGTAATTCATCAAGTTCATTGAGAACTATTTGTATGTTTTGTGGTGTAGTGTTTATCTTTTCCGCAATTTGCAATGTAGGTATCATTTGTACAATAGCCCACTTATCATTCGTTTTTTTAATAGCCCACTGTGGGACGTAAGCCTACTCACGAAGGGTGATTAGGCCATATCCACCATGCTGGCTTAGGGTGGGTTGATCCATTCACATACACCAAAGAATACCTTTTATGGATGTATGCAAGTTGCTTGATGTTTTCCTTCACCAAAAAGCTAGTGGTGAATTTAATAATGTATTTAAATCTAATGTTATGTTACCTGTCGCCATCATGTGTTTTTCTATCAGCTGTTATTCCCAGGTTTTAGATCCTTTGTAGACGAAGATGCCTCGGGCATGAAATAGGCTTTGAAAGCATTTGTGGCCTTCTCCAAGTCAGAAAATGTCACCGGCTGGACATCCTCATTACTTGGCTTTACTTGATTCTGATAGTTTGTATCTGTGGACAATATGGGATTTTTTTAATGGCAATAGGAGCACATACATTGTGTTGTGTTGTCAGATAACTCCCATCGCCTATAATGACACATTTACTAAATACTACGGTATAATCCGCGCCACACAAGTCGGCGGATGGGAATGCGGAAGGCGAATGGGCGCTCCCTACGTCCGTGCTCACCACTACGCCACTTGCGTCGACATTGTGCACACATGCGCAATATTTAGCGAATCACGGCGAAGTGTCATCTGCGGCTAACTTCTCATCCGCTGATTTGTGTGGCGCTTAGTATAGTGGATGATAATGATGATAACTGATACAGACCTTTCCCATCTTTAGGTGTGACATAAGCATGTTCCATATTCAGGAGCTTCCTTGTTTGGCAGACATATTTAACACATTTTTCAGGGTATCTGTCAAACAATGGATCCTTGCTTAGATTTGAGGTATCTTCTTCAAAAAACATGTATGTTCCTAATGCATTGTCATATTTGCCTGTAATAAAAAAACATGTTTAGTTTTCATAGGTATGACAAAACTATCATTTACAAGAACATTTTAAAGTATCAGGATGTTCTAAGGTTGTAAGGTGTTGTTGAAGACTGCGCAATGAATCATAATAACAGTCAAAAGATCATTAATTTCAAATTAATATCAATTAATATTACTAATGCAACAATCTTTAGAGGCCGAATCATACAACTTAGCAACTGTTATGTTAGCTACAAGCTGCTAATAGCCTTGATTGTGTTACCAGCAGCTTGTAGCTAACATCAAAGCTATCAAGTTGTATGGTTTTACCAATAAGGGGTCGTTCAAGTATTACGTAAGCACATTTTATCCTTTGCTCATTTTTGATGATATGGGGGGTGGGGGAGTCTAGATGGTGATTATGTCAGCAATAGTTATTTATTTTTTACGCATATGCTTGTTAAAGTCTACTATCCTAAATCTATTTTCTTATTAAATCTGTTGCTCATGAATCAATAAAAAAAGAAAAATGCATACAGACTGTACCAATGTTTACGTAAGAATGGGAGGGGGGATAAGAGCTTTGCTTAGTTTTGCTGACAAGGGGGGAGGGGGGGTAAATAATTATAATAAATATGCTTACGTAATACTTGAACGGCCCCTAACTCCTAAACCATAATCCAGAAATTCCTATTATCGTCATACTTATTTCGAATGCAGATTTTTGTGCCAGGGCCCTTCTATAAATTTCTTATCCCCCGGAAAACTTGAGTCTAGTGTGTAGTAGTTCTATTTTTCTGTAACCATCTATTGGCCACCATCAAGTGCATCCTGTATGATAATTCTTATCTACAAATAAAAGCAAAGCATAAACAATATCTACCCATAAGAACTATACATACAGTTGTGGTATTACCAGCCAATTCACTAGTAAACAAAGAAGTCCTACTAATATTATAAATGCAAAAGTTTGTATGTGTGGATGTTTGTTCCTGTTTCACGCAAAAACCACTGAACGGTTTGAGATGAATCTTTGCAATAGTAATGCTTATACATCAGAATAACACAGGCTATAATTTATAAAGACATTGCGTGAAACAAAGTTCTCCGGGTCAGCTAGTAAGATATAATGGTAAACTTTTAACATACCCATGAAAAAAGTTTCATCCAACTGTATAATGGGATTTTTCCCATTCTCCCCTAATATATGAATGGCTCTATATTTATCAATGTTTACGCTGTCCTCAAACTCTGCATACACAAAGATTTCTTCTTCAGAATCAGATCCATCTTGCATTGTCTTGAAAGTTGATCCAATCACCCTAGAGATAGTAGAATTATAAAACAGAAATAAAGTATGGAACCTACTAGTAGGTACTCCAACGTCTCCAACTTGGTTGTAATGATAAGTTTTCAACAATGACACTGCAGCCGTGGTAAGAGTTGTTATAAAAGTATTCAAAAGAAAAGTTTTATAAATTAACTATATTATAGTGCTGCTGAAACCTCCGAGAGAATAAAAATCTAATAATCTAGGAAAACAATACAAATGAATCAGGGGAATTTCTGGGAATAGACAATAATAGTGCTAAAATATAATACAAACGTACAAACCTTCTATGAGATATATCAGTGTAGCCTAGGACACGATTGTTGTTTTTAGGAATTCACTTCGTTTAATTCTAGAAAATGGAAAATGTGTTTTTTGCAAAGTTAAAAATACACGAATTTTCTCCCAAAATGAATCGCCGAAAAAATAAAAACAAACGTGTTTAGATAATGTCAAAGTCATGTAAAGTATAAATGTCACTTTCAATGTCGAATCATTGGTGAAGTGAGGACTGCACGAAAGTTCAACTATCGAATTATAAAATCGATTAATTTAGTCTCGATAGTTGAGAAATTTCATTAAATGGACCTTAAAACATTAAATGGTCCATAAATCGTAAACGGTAAGTTTTACAAAAAAGTTTATGGGCAACAAAAGATGCAAAATTTTATTTTCTACAATAATGATCTTAATATTTTTTGTTCTTAAGTACACAGTTTCCGAGATATCAGCCAAAAACATTTTTTCAAGATGACGTGTCAGGAACGCATCGGCCGAACTATAGTCTACTTATTTGCTACTATTTTGTAGATTGTTGTCCACTGGTTGCATGTTAACCTATTAGTTTAATAATTGTTGGTGTTATAATACAATTGTACCTTGTGTAATTGTGTAAATACCTAAGTTAAGTATGTAATATTGTAAGTGTAACTTTAGTTTGTACTTGCTGTGCCCTCAGTACTGGGTATATATGCCTTAGATTTAGTTGATCTAGTTTTTTTAACTGAATTATGGATTTATTTGCAATAAATAAATAATTTAAGTGTGGATCATAGGTAACGAATTGTTTTAATGAAATATTATGTCATTGTTAAAGAATTCAATTAATAGAGCATTTTATGTATTTCATACAATAAGCCCGATTACAGAGGCGCCAGCGTAAATTAAATAGCAACCTAAAAAGCGTTCTCTCTATCGAATGCCTCAAGTGAAAAAGAAACAGAACTGTGCTATTTAGCTAATATAATTACGCTGGCGCCTCTGTAATCGGGCTTAATGTAAGCTTAACTTATAGGCCGGGTCTCATAGCCTACAGCTACATGGGTGTTACTTAGTCGGGTGGTAAGTGTTGTCGGCTATCGAAATAACTAACCCAAAATCTTACTTGGCTACACTCACGCTTTAGCACCTATTATTTTATTTGTTGTTAGGTACACAAACAGGGTCTGGAGGTGAGGAATGATTGGTACCGGTTTAGAAACTAGCAACATTGAGATTCGTCCAATTTCAATCGATTTTTGATGAAGTTGCCAACACACATCACTAGTCACAAATAAGCAAAGCACGAATCAGCACCATACATCGGAAATTCGGAACACGCACGAGAGCCGAAATTGTAAGTGGATTCATCTAGAATATTCATTGAGAATTTTCTTCAATCTACTGAAATATAGCCGTAATGTCAGACTGGGATACGGTTACTATCCTTCGCAAGAAGCCCCCGAAAGCTTCGGCTCTAAAAACGGAGCAAGCCGTCAATGCTGCACGTCGTCAAGGTGTACCTGTAGATACTCAGCAAAAGTATGGGGCAGGAACCAATAAACAACATGGAACCACAAAAAATACAGCTAAACTTGATAGAGAGACTGAAGAACTGAAGCATGACAAAATACCTTTGGATTTGGGAAAACTGATAATGCAAGGTCGTCAAGCCAAAGGAATGAGTCAGAAAGATTTGGCTACAAAAATCTGCGAGAAACCACAAATTGTGAACGATTACGAAGCCGGCCGTGGCATCCCAAACAACATTGTTCTTGGTAAAATAGAAAGGGCAATTGGGATAAAACTCCGGGGCAAGGAAAAGGGCCAACCGCTGCAGCCTCCTGGAGCGAAGCAATAACGGAATCTCTAGGAGGCGGTGCCTACACTCCGAGTTGTTTAATGCTTAATAATTTTGTCTTTATTAAAAATGATTTGTTTAAAAATAATGCATACATACTAATGAAACATTTTAAGGAATGTGGAAGCATTTAATTCTCTGGATATTCTGAGTGTGTTAAAGCCAGTGAAAATAAAAATCTAATAAAAGTGGGTGGTGATTGTGATATGCAATAGAAATAGATGTACCTACTATTGATTGAATTCTGTTGTTTTATTGATAACTGTGGCCATGAAAATACTTAGTATGGCTTAAGTTTAATTTTTTTGGTATCAAAACAAAACAGTTCATTGTTCAAAACAAATAATCTTATTGGTCAGTTAGATACAGGCAATGACACAGAAGTTAGCAGAAATGAAGTTAGCTACAAGCTGCACAACATCCAAACAACATGCGGCTTTGTCTGAGCTTCAGTCAGGATTGGATATTGCACAGCTTGTAGCCAACTTAATTTCCATTGTGTGATGCGGCCTAAACCTACTTGCTTCTTTTTTATTTGTGATGTCATTTTCTTGACCAATTACAATTACAGATAAGAAACTTGTTAATGTTAGTTTTACGATGCAAAACCCAGAGTAGAGGCATGATAAAACTTTGTTACCTACTAACTTGTTGCACAATTTTAGTTGGTATATTATTACACAATATTGTGTGCAATAAGAGTAACTTGCACACTTCACAAGAGCTACAAGATTGCTGATCATTTACAACAAAGACATAACTTTCTTTGGCACAAAATATGACAAAACTTCCTTTGACACAAAATATGATGCATTCGTGAACATACTTTATTCTAAGTATGTGTTCCCCAAGGCACAACTGACCATCACACAATCGCTACCATTTGGTAGCGATTCGGCGACATTCGCATTAAACTATAACTAGTCGCACTAAAAATTTTAGTTTAGTGCAAAACTAGCGAAAGGCTATTCGGTGTTTTCTTCGAACTAAATTTAAAGTGATTTTAGTCGTCCGCCATGAAGAATTAAATTGAGTAACGCCACTTACGCCATCTAGTGGTGAGTAGCAAATTAGTTCGAAAAAGCCCACTAGATGGCACAAATATTAATTATGGTTGTTATTTTATCTGTGGCTGATCCATGGATATATTACGTAAACATAGAAAATCCTCGGGCTGTTCCCAATTTGTTACCATATCAATAACAAAGTTACAATTATGTTCTTTTCTATTTTAAGTCTCAAGAAATACTTACTATATCTGTTACGGATTATCACAATCGATTTTACTCCAAAAACGGTGCAACACGCTTTATTTTGGAAAGACTTTTACATTATTTTATTTCCGTGGAATGTACTAGGTTTTATATCTATGATTTGATTAAAAGGTTGGAAGTAAAATACATTGGCTATAAAAATACGTTGGCTTTTATCGTAACTTTAGCTAAATTACTTTGGCAACACTTTTGTTTACATTTGTTTTCAGTCAGTTCACATTTCACAAAAACTTCGTAAATCTTTGCAATATTCAGAGGTAAAAGGTGTAAAATTCAAAAACTAGAGTAATGAATACAGTACATCATATTGGAATCGTTCAAATTCTCTACGTTTGGTGGCAGTGAAATACAAGACATTGGCAAAATTGTGAAACACCTTCACAGAAGCCATAAACAAGAATTGAATTGAATTGCAATATCACTACGACTATCACTAAGACTTTTACAATGAATAATGCCAATAAAAAGCAAAGGGAGATGTCCTCTCCACGCCAATATCACGATACTGAGAGACATAGGAGTACATTATGTGAAAGGTAGGTAAGCAATTCTAATTGTCTTTTAAGTAGATCTCTTTTTAATAAATCAAGCAACTACTCAAGCTGTCGTGTTCCGAAAATCTGGCCAGTGAACTCAATGTCCTGGCCGCTACTTGTACCTCTTTTGCTTGTCTTGTGATATCTTCAAAAACAATTCTTGTAACTCTTGTGTAGGTACCAACTAAATGAATACCTATCATGATAAGGTTTTAATTTGATAAAAATTGTCCAATAGGTTTGGAATGTATGGACCTAGACAAAAATGAAAGCGAGATAGATCAGACGGTCTATACATACTACTGGAAGAGACGCAGACCTAGACGATACAGAAATAAAGATTTTGGAAGAAATCGGGTCTTCATTGGTCTTTGGCCACAACAGCATAGAACTGGTAATTTATTTATTTTTACCTTATTTTACAGTCAATAAATAAAGCAAGTAACTTGAATAATCCTTATTAATAAAAGAAATATGTTAACTACTATTATACTTATGTACTATGTAGGTATAGGTACTACTATTTAAATTTAATTTTGTAATAAAATATTTTGTTTTACAGGGTATACTGCCATTACCATCTGAGCAGACAAAGCAGGGATTGTGGGATCTTTCTAGGATGATCTCCCAGAAATATATTATATCGAGGTACCCATACAACCTCCATCAGGAAGCCAACCTGCACTTCCGCATTCAACAAGCCAGCCTATAGCATGCCAGTCCGCACATAGCCAGCCCACAGCGTGTCAGTCAACACAAAGCCAGCCCACAGCGTACCAGCCTGCACAAAGCCAGCCCACAGCGTGCCTGCATTCTGATCTGCCTCAACCAAGTGGAAGGCAGCCTCTGCCTCGTCGTCATAGATCCAGTTGGCCAAGAACAAATGCAGCCTCAATCAAATGAAAGGGCTTGTTGAGCAGAGTGGAATTCGCCAAATTATTTTTATTTAGAATAATATTACTGATTAATTTTTGTTGACACAAATAATAAACGATTTATGTATATTTTTATGATTTTATTTTTAAAAAAATCTAGTAATTAAATTTGGGCATATCTCGCTTGCGATGGGAAATCTTGATCTTCATTCTATTCTGTCTCTTCTGTTGCACCAAGACTTGGTTGAATTTGCTGCAGCTTCTTGCAGTTTTCAGTACCACATTGTTATCTGCAACATGATAATATAAACAATAATTACTGTTTGTTTGTAGGAAAACGCATAGGAAAGCCAGAGATAGGGAGCACTGGCAACTTCTAGAGGCCTATGTCCAGGGTGGACAACCTAATGAAATATGTAGCAATAAGAAAAATGTTTCATAAGGATTTAATATATTAGAGAATAAAGGCTATTTTTATTTTATTTTATTAATTTTTGTTGGAACAAATAATAAACCATATAAGTACATTTTTAGCGTTTCGTACCCAAAGGGTAAAAACGGGACCCTATTTCTAAGACTCCGCTGTCCGTCTGTCTCCAGGCTGTATCTCATGAACCATTATGCTAGAAAGCCGAAATTTTCACAGATGATGTATTTCTGTCGCTGCTATAACAACAAATACTAAAAACTGAATTAAATTAATAATTTAGCTATTTTTTCGCTCGATATTAATAATGGTAACAGATAGATGCTTAAATAATCACAGAATGTTTAGTTGTAGATACAATTAAATGATAAATTAAAAATAAATAAATATTTAAGGGGGGCCCTTAATAAGGGGGATATGGGCTCCCATACAGTACGGAACCCTCTGTGCGTGAGTCCAACTCGTACTTGGCCGATTATTTTATTTTGATGTTTTTATTAATAAAAAAATCTAGAACTTACTTCAATTTTGGCATATCAATCTCGCTTCTGACCGGAAATCTTTATCTTCATCATATCAGTCACACTTCTATTGCACCAAGAATTAATTGTCGCAGTTTGTCTTCAGTACCTCATTGTTATCTGCAATGTGATATAGAATAATATAATTAAACAGATATCAATCTTTATAGGTCTCTTATCTTTTCTCATAGATGAAGGATGGCTTTGCTAGCGGAGCGAAGACCAATCCTTCATCTATGAGTTTCTTATTGTAAGTATCTAACTGTTGGATAATTAATTAAGGAGTTTAATTGCTTTGAATAATTAAAGTTCTCTGTCAATGCGGTTTGTTTGTCAGCTGGCGTCATTAGGAATTTGATGATTTTAGGGCCCAGTTGTGAGACTTGACTGTGGCGTCAAGACATCTGCTGACGGTTGGCTGGCTTAAGCCCAAGAAATTGTTTTGGCCACATGCTGAATGGAAGACCATAGCATACAACCTCTATATGTTTTGGGATATCTTATAGTGATGTGCTTTCTCAAATTACCTAAGATCATTTATTAACTGTTGAGCTCCAGACTTTGGAACTCTATAGATACCTACAGATTTCTAAATTTTTCCTCTTCTATCTGAAAAGGGTCTGAAACGTCCCTAATATTATAATTCGAATTCAAACGCTGCAATAATTTGGAACTAGATGAACCACACATGAACTCTCACTTGTTTAGTGAATCAAGCCACAGAATCAAGCAAAAACAGGTTTTTGGCTTTTTACTTACCCTTCCAATAGATCAACAGTTGCTGCCACAATGAAATATTCCATATTTCAGGATTAATTCGACAATAAAACCTCGATATAACACATCAAATTCTCCAAACTAGTTTTAATCGCCATGTTTTTCTTGACGACTAGTTTGACATTTGACAACTAAATTTTAGACGTAAATCACTCTAAAATGTGGGCCGCCGAATGCATTTCGACCAAATTGAGTAACTAAAATCGATTTAGTCGACTCGACCTAAAACTAGTTTAATCGTGTAGACATCCGAATACCAAAGCCTAGTTTGACAGGACTAAACCTATTTTAGAGAGAACTTAACTTAAATGCGTGTCGCCGAATTGCGACATTATTTGGTTTTGTTAAATCTGTAGATTTCAAGATAATACGCAGCTCAGAGTATGAGAAACAGTACAATAAATTTAGTATGGGCTGAATCAAATTAGGTGTATGTGAAGTTAGCTACAAGCTTTGCAGATTCCCTCCTCACACAGCTGATATAGTTGATTTTCTACTGCACAATGACTCCTCATATTCACAGATTCCAAGAAATTTTATTCAGCCTTTATCTATTTCTGCTGTACCTATTGCTTACAAACATACACAATTATAAGGTCACAAATATACATACTCTAAGTCTATAGCAATGTTTAATTACATTGTCGATCCCCATTTGGTTGAAAAGCATATGAGTACATTGTACATAGTTTTATAAGCTACCCTCAATTTTGCAACGTGTAACTTTCTGTGCCAATCGTTGCCAACACCATTAGTTGTTGTTGTTTTGTATGATTGTCTCATTCATGTCAGTACAATATGAGTGAGGTAGTAGACAGATTAGTTTATAGTGATTTGTAGACTGTTTATGTGTATAAATTCGAGTATATTGCAATTTTATTTAAAAATCTTACGTTTCTCCAACAAACTTTAGTATCTAGCTAGGGGATAAAAAAAAAAACAAATCTGACTTGCTTGCTAAAGTCAAAGTTTAGTTGACAGTTCTCAGTTGTAGTGCTACCAGCTTTCGAGATTTTGGTTGTATTTGGCGAGTTGAGCGAATGGAAGATGACACAGAGGGATAATGTGGTCGATCGATAATAATCTGAATGTGAGAGATTAATTTAAAACGAAATTAACTAGAAGGAGACACGAGAGATAATTTTGATTTTGGTGGGTGATGCCAGTTTTTTCGTCTCAGAACGTCAAACAATACATAATATATTTTGATGATTTTAACAGCTGTTGACCAAAAAGGCCGTACTTATTTGAAATGTCGTCATTTTGAATTGACATGATAATATTATCTTATAATCGATTAACGTTGGTTGCACGCACGAAAATTTTATGTTGCGTTCCGCCTGAGCCGAGCGTGCCTTCGAGAGCGCGGAACAAGCAATAGAGAGGCACGATCAGCCTTAGCGCTTACCTCGTGTCAGTTTTTGATTCAACTATGTTTTCTTGTAAGTATAAAATGTAAAATTATTATGACGTTATCACGCAAAATTAGCGTCCTTAAACCTACTTTACAGACAACCAATTTTTTGTGGTGAGAATAGCGTGGCATCCAGTCTCAACTGGCACCTGCGTTAGGATTCTGGTAGTTTTTATTATGTGGAAAACGATATAATTATTATAATTATGTTCTCATTGTTGTCAAATTTTTATACTTTTTCAAGCAAAGCATTACTAGTAGTAGCCTAAGTGACGTGACGTAGTAATGGCCGTGCCGTGATCATTGATCTAATTTACGTTCACCCGTTCAAATGGTTCAAGTATCGCTTTCCTGGCCCAGCTAGTCCAGCCCTGATAAAGGGGAGCATTTCTGAGGGAGGCCGACTACTAGTAGGTACGCCTCAGGAGGTGATAAAAGGACCGGACGGTGTTCATAATTTCAATAAGTGATACGGCACACACGATACACTATAACTACCTATTGTAGTTTCAATTTACGTGGATTAACCATAATGTTCTCTACTCTATGTACTAACCTCTCTGGTGGGACCAAAGATTTTATAATTATAAAATCTTTGGGTGGGACAGTTGAGAGATGCGTAAGTTGACGCAATTAAAAAATTACAGCTGGTAAGACTTTTTAAGAAAAAAAACGTCATGAAATGTGAAATGCTCTTGCTTGAAAATCTTGAATTAATAATATCACAAACTAAAAGATACTACGAATAATATAAACACTAAATAAAATCCGTAAAGTTTTTTTTTTAAATTAGTTAATTGAATAAATTGTAGATATATGAATTTTGCCTAAATACTTATCGTGAAGGCAATTTTGCCGCATAGTGCCGGAAATTGTGCTAATATCTAATGCAAATAAATTGAGCCATCATGTTTGGTTCAAATACAACCTCCCAACCGTCAGCTTTTGGCGCAGCCTCCAAACGTGAGTTGTTATTTTAAACATTTATCTATGGAATAGGACCGTCGTTTGTGATACAACAAGTCCATTCTAATCAACAGACATCTTAATCTATTATTTATTGAATATTATCATTCATAAACACTTGCACACTTTTAAAACATTCTCTAAAATTGCATGCATGACATCGGTATACATGTATCTTGAAGTGATATAGATATTTACAACTGGAGGTTCTACTTTTTCTTATATTGTTTGCTAGTTTTACCCATGGCTCCCCACAGGATCCTCACCTTTTCCTGTAAAAAGCAGACTATGACACTCTCAGACTCTTAACTAAAATATATATCCATGCCAAAAATCAAGTCGATTTGTTGATCCATTGTTGCGTGATAGAGTAACAACACACACTCTCGGTCTTCTAATATTTAGCATGGATTAATTCTTTTTATCGTAAAGCAAACATTTTTTACTAATAATTTATTGATAGTCTAATTATTTATTCCTTTATCCATTCCTTGGTATTAGGATAGGATACCTATGTATTTTGATATTTTTCCTCAGTAAGTAATCCATGGAAATTAATCAACCTGCAAATCTGAACTACTAAATAATATATTATTTTTCTAACCTATACTATCCTATTCTATCTTTTCCCATGAGTCATGATCCTCCGCAACCTTTTGTCAACTCCTATCAACTGAGTCAAGTTCATTGTGTCAGTGTTTCTTAGGCAAAATAATTATATTTTTGCCAAAAATGGCACGACAGACTTCAACATTGCATTAAACGTTCAAAATTCGAATGGTTTGCTCAATCAAAGATATTTTTAGATTAATGTTGATTTTTCAAAAACAACCAACCAATTTTGATAAAAAAGAATTATCAAAATCGGTCTAGTCTGTAAAAAGTTCCGCATGTTCAATTGTTCATACATAAAAAATATACCGCTCCTCAATTTTGTCAATTAAAAAAATAATAATTGTGACATTTATATTTCCAGCAACATTTTCATTTGGGAGTACGAACACTTCCACTACAAGCACAGCTGGGTTTGGTTTTGGCACCACAACCTCTTCGGGTTTCGGGACGGCGCCGTCTACAGGATTTGGAGGTTTTGGGGCTCCTGCAGCCAACACAGGTATAACAGCCATATGCAGATGTTTATATAGCATTTATAATTTTATACTATAGCTATCACATGTAAAAATTTAATTGGATAGGTCTTTTTTATCACCTATTTGGAGATTAGATTGATTTTATAAAATGGTTTAACATATATGTTTGAAGACCCTCCTGGTATAGGTACTCATACTCAGTAGTAGATAGAGCACGCGCAAAATAACTATGCGCGCAAGTGACAGTGCCACATTGCTACTGCTTTGGCAGCATTGAATTAAATCTCCATTTTGGCAGCGCAGACTTTTCTTGCGCGCGCTCTAGTACTGCTTCAATGTAAAGTGTCTTTGTTTGTTGCCTAGCTAGACAAATAGTGTTTACCGAAGTAAAGCAAAGGTCAAGGCAGGTGCTTCAACATGACGATTCTGCTTTCGTCTGTCTATATGTTAATTTTCCTTTAGAGATGGCACTATTTATCAGCCTATAATAAATAGCATCTAAATACTAAGGAGATTTGCGAGCATGAACCAAATCAATCAAGAGTGAGTTGAGATATATATCTGATACGGAGTGCCTACAAGTAAAACCTTTTATAAATTGTTATTTGTAATTTCAGGCACACCATTTGGAGGACTAGGAGCACCAGCTACAACAGCACCCTCGTTGTTTGGAGGCACAGGATTTGGAAATACTGCTGCTAAACCTTCAGGTATATTTTAAGTACATTTCACTTGTATTAGTTGAATAAAAAAATCGGCCAAGTACGAGTCGGACTCGCGCACGGAGGGTTCCGTACTGTATAGCAGCCCCTCTTAATTATCAATTTTATTCTGTTTTTAGTATTTTTTGCTATAGCGCCTACAGAAATACATCATCTGTGAAAATTTCAGCTTTATAGCTATAACAGTTCATAAAAAAAATTAGATACAGCCTAGTGACAGACAGACGGACAGACAGACAGCAGAGTCTTAGTAATAGGGTCCCGTTTTTACCCTTTGGGTACGGAACCCTCAAAAGGTCTAAAACACATAAACATAAATACAGTTCAATTGTAAACTATATTTTTTTAAGTTGGTTAAAAATGAAAGAACTGCTATTTAAGCAAGGTTGAAATAAATACAAAAATTAATATTTTGCAGGATTCGGAGCAGGTTTTGGTACCAACACATTCGGCACAGGGAATACTTTTGGTACCGGCACATCGACATTTGGCACCAGCCAACCGGCGCCAGCATTTGGCACCAACACCCTTGGAGCCAACACCTTTGGCACGCCCGGGTTTGGCACCAATACACTTGGCAACTTTGGGACTAAGCCTAATACAGGGTTTGGTGGGTTTGGCACTGGATTGGGCACTGGCTTGGGCACTGGCCTGGGCGGCGGGTTCGGGACTGGTCTGGGAACTGGTCTAGGCACTGGACTCGGAACCAATCAGTTTGGACAGCCGCAGGTTGGTACATTATGGTTATTTGTTTTGAATGGCACTGAAACATGGTCTCTAACTATGGGCCTTATTAATAAGCTCCAAGTAACACTATAGAGAGGACTATGCTCGGAGTCTCTCTGCGAGATCGAATCAGGAATGAGGAGATACATAGAAGAACCAAAGTTACCGACATAGCCCAGCGGATTAGCAAGTTGAAGTGGCAATGGGCAGGGCACATAGCGCGGAGGACTGATGACCGATGGGATCGAAAAGTTCTCGAGTGGAGACACGCACCGACAAGCGCAGCACAGGACGTCCACCCACAAGGTGGAGGGATGACCTCATTAAGACCGCAGGATCGCGCGGGATGCAAGCCGCTACCAACCGGTCTTATTGGAGATCTATAGGGGAGGCCTATGTCCAGCAGTGGACGTCCTATGGCTTATAGATGGATGTTTTGAATGATTCATCAAAAGGTATGATACACCCATAAAAAAGTTAGGGCAGACAAAAATACCTCGCCGTAAACTTTTAAAAAATGTAGATTTTTTTTAAAATTTTTAGCAGCAACAACAACAGCAACAGGCGTTGCCGGCCACAGCTCAAGAAGCTTTAGTTGCGGCTGTATTCAACTGCTGCGTGTTCGGAGACGAGCGGGACGAGGTGCTGGCCAAGTGGAACCTGCTGCAGGCTAAATGGGGCACTGGTGAGTGTTATACTCATTATTGTTAGCAATAGCAACAACAACAGCAACAGGCGTTGCCGGCAACAGCTCAAGAAGCTTTAGTCGCGGCTGTAGTTAACTGTTGCGCGTACACTAGTGGGTGCTAGTCATTATTTTTAGCAGCAGCAACAACAACAGCAACAGGTATTGCCGGCAACCGCTCAAGCAGCTTTAGCCGCGGCTGTATTCAACTGCTGCGTGTTCGGAGACGAGCAGGACGAGGTGCTGGCCAAGTTGAACCTGCTGCAGGAAAAGGGTTTGGACGCCAGAAAAAAAAAATTAGTTAATTGGTTTAAAATATAAATCATTTATTTACCGATATTTGGTAGGATACTCGTAGGTGCGAGTGCCGTCTAGCAAAGCTCTATAAGAACAGTGGGAAGGAAATCATAATAAGTAGGCTAAGCAATAAAGCTGTAGAACAAAGGGGTATTTTACTATAATGTAAACATCGTGAAAGAAAAAGAAACACAAATATTACATGTTAGAGTGAGATAGATTAGTTTTTGTATGATATTCCAACAGCAGGCTAAATGGGGCACTGGTGGGTGTTACACTCATTATTGCTAGCATCAGCAACAACAACAACAGCAACAGGCGCTGCCGCGTAAGCATAAGCTGAAACTTGCTGGTATTTTTTATAGGCCGTATTATACAAGTCGGTGAACGTTAGCTACAAGCTGCTCAGTATCCAATCAACGCGCAGCTCTATGTGAGCTTCAGCCAGGACTGGATATTTCGCACATTGTAGCTAACTTCACATCCGCTGACTTGTGCATTGTGCATTGTGAATGTCTGTGAATACAAGCCGAGTGGTGGCGCAGTAGCAATATATTCACAGTTATGTTAAGGTTGATCGTCTCGGACAGAGCGCGAAATTCAAATATTTTAGTTGATAACTAGATTCACTATTTAGCTAATTATGAATATATCTTCATAAAATACAGCGTTATGATTTAAACATGTAAGTTAAAAGCGCAGTCGTAAATACACGACTGCGGCGGTTATGTAGTAGAACACAGTTGTCGGATGAATCCGACCATGGCGGTTAAAGAGTTAAAAGTCAAATAAGTGGTCAGTTTATGCACGAAAGTGCATCCACTGATTTTCACCTTAGTTTTTAGTTAGTGGACTCTTATGCATTAACAGGCTATTATTTTGGTTTCTACGTGTATATACCTCGTTAAGACCACCTATTCATGACCGCTAAATGAGTTTTTGTGAACTTACAATAAGCAGGTTATCTGTGAATTCTAAAAAACCCAAACATATTTGAATTTCGCGCGTGATTCAGTGTATCCACCTTATCGGCCCAAGAGAGGGAATGTGCGCAGCTTATAGCCTAGCTTACTAGAGAAAACCCGGCTTTGCACACGTGTAACATACATATAAAACCTTCCTCTTTAATCACTCCATCTACTCGTATTAAAAGTAACCGCATCAAAATCCGTTGCGTAGTTTTAAAGATATAAGCTTACATAGGGACAGACAGACAGCGGGAAGCGACTTTGTTTTATACTATGTAGTGATTTCACAGCCGCCGATAACTTTGATTCGGCCTATATTATGTCTTTACATCTGAACTAGGGACGTCGACGGACCAATAGGCAAACCATTTAACTCGCGGAACGCCCGCGGGGTAAGAAGGGAGCGGGGGGAGATGTTACCGGGTGGGTAACAGGGGTACGCGGAGCAGAGAGCTCACATCTCACCCCTGTCACTCACCCGATAACATCTCCCCCCGCTCCCTTCTTACCCCGCGGGCGTTCCGCGAGCTAAATGGTTTGCCTATAATTTAAGATATTATTTAGAACTAGCTGCGCCCCGCGGTATACCCGCGTTAGCCCGAGATAAAAAGAATTTTTCTAAAATAAACGTAGCCTAAGTTACTCCTTATTACAGCAGCTACCTGCCAATAAAAGTTCCGTCAAAATCGGTCCAGCCATTTCAGAGATTAGTCGGAACAAACAGACAGACAGACAAAAATTGTAAAAAATGTTATTTTGGTGTATGTACCGTATATATTATATACATGTAGTAAAAAACGGTTATTTCAATATTACAAACAGACACTCCAATTTTATTTATAAGTATATGTATATAGATGTATAGATAAGCACGGTAAATTGAAATCATATAGCTAAATCTTCCTTATCTTTTCAGGGCAAGCGTACTACAATCGCAACGCTCCGGCGCTAGAGCTAAACGAGCAGAACCCTCTCTGCCGTTTCAAGGCAGTCGGTTACTCCAAACTGGGGGGCAAGGAGGACAAGGAAGGCCACGTCGCTATGTTGTTCAACAAGACTGAGCAGGAGATGAAGTTAGTATACATACAGGAAATTAAATTAGTTCCATTCATAGAGATGACTCAGAAAGTCTTCCTCAAAAAAATAAATCGCTATTTATTGTACAGTCAAGCGTCCACTATAACGTACCAGGGCCGTAATAAGAAAGTGTCAGACAAAAAAAAGGTGTGGCTGTGTCGTGGATGCAGCCGTGTGTTGTACGTGAATACGTCTCGTATAATATCTAGGTACGTAATAGGTGATACTATATAAAGTGTCGTTATAGAAACGATATCGGTATCCACTTGCATTATTTCAACCGTCTCAGCTCCATATGCTACGGGACCCTTCGTACGCGAATCTGACTCGCAATTGGCCGATTATTTCTTTTCCGTGTCTGATATGTTCCTAGCCCGTACGATACGTAAAGTACCTACGTTTTAGTGGACAACACTCGCCCAAATCACGTTCTGCAGTCTTCTTTTGATAGTCCTAAAAATCCTAAAATCCTAATCCTAAAAAATCCTAAAAATTACGTATCAGTCCTCTGACTAAGATGTTTTTTTCAACAGGAGCAATCAACAAGGTTTGATCAACGCCCTGCAAGGTTTGCTCGGGAACAAGCCGAACTTAGTCGTCAACATAGACACCTTGAAAGCCGTTTCTGAATCGAAATGCCAGGTAACTAAGCTAAGCATTATTGTGTTGTTACCTCAAACTGAACTACCTAATTATTTTGAAATTTATGATTATTATTTAATTAAAAAACTCACAACATACGAAATACCAGTGAAATACCTTATTATTTTTTCTTCATTTTTCAGCTAGTGATATACGTGACGGACAAAAATGCGGGCAACTCGCACGTAGTAGCGGCCGAACTGAGTAACTTCCTAAACTCCGGCAACGCGCGCACCGCGCTCACCGGCGCGGGCTGCAGCGCGGTCGCGGCGCTCACTAAACCCTCGCCGCAGGCTCTGGCCATGTACCTCAACACGCCACCGCCAGGTTAGTGTAAACTCTGGCAACGCGCGCACCGCGCTCACCGGCGCGGGCTGCAGCGCGGTCGCGGCGCTCACTAAACCCTCGCCGCAGGCTCTGGCCATGTACCTCAACACGCCACCGCCAGGTTAGTGTAAACTCTGGCAACGCGCGCACCGCGCTCACCGGCGCGGGCTGCAGCGCGGTCGCGGCGCTCACTAAACCCTCGCCGCAGGCTCTGGCCATGTACCTCAACACGCCACCGCCAGGTTAGTGTAAACTCTGGCAACGCGCGCACCGCGCTCACCGGCGCGGGCTGCAGCGCGGTCGCGGCGCTCACTAAACCCTCGCCGCAGGCTCTGGCCATGTACCTCAACACGCCACCGCCAGGTTAGTGTAAACTCTGGCAACGCGCGCACCGCGCTCACCGGCGCGGGCTGCAGCGCGGTCGCGGCGCTCACTAAACCCTCGCTGCAGGCTCTGGCCATGTACCTCAACACGCCACCGCCAGGTTAGTGTAAACTCTGGCAACGCGCGCACCGCGCTCACCGGCGCGGGCTGCAGCGCGGTCGCGGCGCTCACTAAACCCTCGCTGCAGGCTCTGGCCATGTACCTCAACACGCCACCGCCAGGTTAGTGTAAACTCTGGCAACGCGCGCACCGCGCTCACCGGCGGGGGCTGCAGCGCGGTCGCGGCGCTCACTAAACCCTCGCCGCAGGCTCTGGCCATGTACCTCAACACGCCACCGCCAGGTTAGTGTAAACTCTGGCAACGCGCGCACCGCGCTCACCGGCGCGGGCTGCAGCGCGGTCGCGGCGCTCACTAAACCCTCGCCGCAGGCTCTGGCCATGTACCTCAACACGCCACCGCCAGGTTAGTGTAAACTCCGGCAACGCGCGCACCGCGCTCACCGGCGCGGGCTGCAGCGCGGTCGCGGCCCTAGCTAAACCCTCGCCGCAGGCTCTGGCCATGTACCTCAACACGCCACCGCCAGGTTAGTGTAAACTCTGGCAACGCGCGCACCGCGCTCACCGGCGCGGGCTGCAGCGCGGTCGCGGCGCTCACTAAACCCTCGCCGCAGGCTCTGGCCATGTACCTCAACACGCCACCGCCAGGTTAGTGTAAACTCTGGCAACGCGCGCACCGCGCTCACCGGCGCGGGCTGCAGCGCGGTCGCGGCGCTCACTAAACCCTCGCCGCAGACTCTGGCCATGTACCTCAACTCGCCACCGCCAGGTTAGTGTTAACCATCTTAATGCCATAGGCCGGTCTATTTTTAGCCAGACTAACGATTCATTTCATGTAAATAATAAGAGCTTTTTCTTATTTTTCAGGTATGGATATGAGGTTATGGAAGCAAGCTCAGGCAGACAATCCGGATCCAGCCAACTACATACCGGTGCCTATGGTCGGTTTCAGTGAGGTTAGTTCTGAGTAAATAAAATGACGAGACGGTCTAGTATTTATTTATACGCTACAAGTAGGAGGACGGAGCGGTATCGCTCAGTGTCGGTCGCGGCCGCGTCGCTGACACGCGGCGTGTGGGTCGAGGTTGACAGCGATCGTTCAGGCGCTCAGGGGCGCAGGCGAACTCAATATAACGAGATGGTCCATTATGATACCGTGTACAGTTCGGTTATGGTTACGTGATGTGTTTCCAGATAAAGTTCCGCGCGCGGTGCCAGGCGGAGCAGGCGCGGCTGCAGGCGGAGTGGCTGCGGCGCACCGAGGAGGAGCTCGGCACGCTGCGCACGCGACGCGCAGCCGCCGACGCGCGCCGCGCCGAGCTTGCCGCCGCGCACCACCAGCTGCGGCACACGCTGCTGCAGGTACGTGCACCACCCGAGCCGAGCCGGGCACGCGCACCACGCGCCGCGCAGCCGCCGACGCGCGCCGCGCCGAGCTCGCCGCCGCGCACCACCAGCTGCGGCACACGCTGCTGCAGGTACGTGCACCACCCGAGCCGAGCCGGGCACGCGCACCACACGCCGCGCAGCCGCCGACGCGCGCCGCGCCGAGCTCGCCGCCGCGCACCACCAGCTGCGGCACACGCTGCTGCAGGTACGTGCACCACCCGAGCCGAGCCGGGCACGCGCACCACACGCCGCGCAGCCGCCGACGCGCGCCGCGCCGAGCTCGCCGCCGCGCACCACCAGCTGCGGCACACGCTGCTGCAGGTACGTGCACCACCCGAGCCGAGCCGGGCACGCGCACCACGCGCCGCGCAGCCGCCGACGCGCGCCGCGCCGAGCTCGCCGCCGCGCACCACCAGCTGCGGCACACGCTGCTGCAGGTACGTGCACCACCCGAGCCGAGCCGGGCACGTGCCTCTTTATTGCTTGTTCCGCGCACTCGCTTGTACGCTCGGCTCAGGCTGAACGTGACACTTTTTCGTGCGTGCAGCGGGCCTTCATCGATTTATGAGACGTTATCTCGTCAAAAAGAAGAACTGGCACCTTGTTACTTGTTAGCCACTAACTATTTCCTTACTATTACAGATCATCGCTCGTCAAGAAGTTGTGGGTAGAGTGGGCGCAGCGCTGAGTCCCGAGGAAGAAGCCACGCGCGCGAGGCTGCACGAGCTGGCAACGCAGCTTTCCACGCCTCCATTGTACAATGTAAGTGCTGAACTGAATCTAAAACAAGTGACGAGCGCTGCACGAGCTGGCAACGCAGCTATCCACGCCTACACTGTACAATGTAAGTACTAAACTGAATCTAAAACAAGTGACGAGCGCTGCACGAGCTGGCAACGCAGCTCTCCACGCCTACACTGTACAATGTAAGTACTAAACTGAATCTAAAACAAGTGACGAGCGCTGCACGAGCTGGCAACGCAGCTCTCCACGCCTACACTGTACAATGTAAGTACTAAACTGAATCTAAAACAAGTGACGAGCGCTGCACGAGCTGGCAACGCAGCTTTCCACGCCTACACTGTACAATGTAAGTACTAAACTGAATCAAAAACAAGTGACGAGCGTTGCACGAGCTGGCAACGCTGTTCTCCGCGTCTTCACTTTCCAAGTCAGTACGCGCTGCACGTACTGGCACCGCAGCTTTCCACACCCCCGTTCTGCAATGTGGATACGTGCTGCACGAACTGGCAACGCAGCACTACACGTCTCCACTCTGCAATGTATAGGTGCTGTACGAACTGGCAATGCAGCACTCCACGTCTCCACTCTGCAATGTGGGTACGTGCTGCACGAACTGGAAACGCAGCACTCCAAGTCTCCATTCTGCAATGTATACGTTCTGCACGAACTGGCAACGCAGCACTCCACGTCTCCACTCTGCAATGTGGATACGTGCTGCACGAACCGGCAACGCATCACTCCAACGTCTCCACTCGTGTGGTTGAACGATTTACATTGCTCGATTAGAATGAAACTGAATCTGGGGCTGACGGCATAGGAGAGCTCGACCGCAGTTACAAACGCTGTCACCCATGTTTTTCATACACATGCACTATTGCACATTCGGTGATATTAGATAGTAGCATCGAGTGTTGCACGATCCGGCAAATGTGAAATCATGTATTCGCTTAGAGCACAGAGCTATTACAAATAGAGAGATAGCGCTGTTGTCGATTGAGGGTCAACCACATAAATGTATGGAAAATCTAGCTCAGAGCTGTCAAAACTGTATGTATTGGAATTTGACACCACTGAAAGAAAACACGGCAACTAGCCACTGAATCGAGATATTTTTAATGTCTTTTTCTAACTTATGCCTTATTAAATCATTGCATCTCTTTCTTTCTTTTCTCGATCGACCACATTATCCCTCTGGTATCTCTGTGGGTTAGAGCGGTTCTGAATGTTAGAGGGCAACGGCGTTCTCACTTTCGATAGGAAGTCGAAGGATAGGCCGAATCAAAGTTCTTGGAGTTTGTGAAGTTAGATACAAGCTGAGCACATCCTCTCTCTTGCGCCGCTGACATTAGAATAAATTGCTACTACGCAGTCACTCGCCTCGTGTGCACAGACGCCAACAAGTTTGATTCGACCTATTGTACATGTAGTGGTCTGTATATAAGCAGGTATACAGGGTTATTCCTAATCAATTAGCATCCTTTTAGGGGCTTATTCTGTACATCAAAACTAACAATGTATGTTGTTGTAAAAAAATGTTGTTCCATAGAAAAATATTTACGTGATTAACATAGGTGTTTGCTCTGTGTCTGGGTGTTATTTAGGTACTATCTATGTAAGTATGTATTTAAAAATATGTCTATGTAGTATATCAGTCTCTGGCAACCATATCAAAAGCTTTGCTTAGTTTGGGGTCAGGGACCGTGTGTCCCCCAATATTTATTTATATTTATTTATTTATTTAGTTCGCACAGATCTATGTGTTATCGATGTAGTAATTTTCACATTATTGTTGATTTTTAACCGACTTTCAAAATGGAGGAGGTTCTATGTTCGTCTGTATGTATTTTTTTTTGTGTGTGTTCATCGATAATTAGGCTAATTGTGTATTTGCCATGGTACTCGTACCATATTATTGCATTGTCACGCGATATACATATGCATGCAATCCAATCAAACCGGGAAGTTGGTCAAATTCAACTTGCAAGATTCCACCCGAACCTACATGGGTACATCAATTGCAAGTAAAATAAAAGATTGTAAAATAAAATTGCAAATGGAGTCCCTCTGCGCAACAGTGCTTTCTTACCCCCTACATGGTAGCTTTAAACGTTTGTTTGTTGGAAGTCGCATAAGATGTTTCACTTGAAAAAAGTTGAACTGAGAGCCTCCTTTATTGAATGTTGTTTTTAAACTTTCGCGATTTGATCACATTATATTATGTACAACGGGACTAATCGTTCACTAAAATTACGAGATAAATAAATACCTCATCATCCCGTCTGAACATCTCAACGGGTCTATCAGTCTACCCGTGACCACGATCGATGATCAACTCGGTCGAAACGTCGGGATGATGAGTAATTTATTTATCTCGTAATTTTAGTGCTCGATTAGTCTCGTAGTACATAATAATAACTCCTTTATTGAAGTGGGGTGAAAATTGTATTGTCATGTGAATAAAATAATGCGTAGTAGATGATCTCACCATCTGGTCCAGACATGAGGGTCCGTTATCTGAGATTACGTGCGCGATACCTTTTGTAGATACAATGACCTTGCCTGCCTAAAGTGTACAGGTATACAGGTGTGGAACAGTGATTTAGCTTTTTATAAAATCAATTTTTTTATTGGGCGTCTTAAAATTTTCGTTTGTTTTAATTATCTTTTGACATAGTCTCAATCTAAAGTACCAGTCACAGTACAGCCCAAGAATAATAATTAGAATCATTTATTGTTGTATTGAGCTTAATACTAAATTTAAATATACTACAATTTGTACAATAATATATAGTACCGCTGTTCGCGCTACTCATTTATTTATTGGCAAAACTCAACTTACATACTTGAACTGTGGGCGAAACGGTTGTGCGTTTTAAGAAAGGACAACGCCATCTATTGTCATTATGCGAAAACTAATAACATTGAAATTTACTCCCATACTTGCAGTCTGCGTGAGACGATTGTGTGTTTTAAGAGGCAACTAACGCCATCTATCTTACTTTCGCGTAAACATTCCGCCCACCAAGAACTTGTTTCTTAAACTGTACTTAATGTTAGACTTGAAAAAAAAACAAAAAATCAAACAATAAGTTGGACAATAAAGTGGGGGTAGTGAAATCAACATAACTACGAAACAAACAAAAATTACCGCCCACCGTGATATCTTCTAAACTAACATGATGTGATATAAACAAACTTCTTGGACTGAAATAGCTCTTAACTAAACACTTGCAACAAATGTAAGAATGCAACTTCTAAACATTGTGCATAACTTAAGATATTTCAACTTAACTTTTAAATATTGTAATATGTTTAACTTAACTAATTTGATGAATTACAATATTTTTCTGGGAAGGAAACACAATTTGCTCACTGGACGCTTACATATTCCGTTTTGTGTTTTGATTGTAACTACACGTACTACATTATCCCTTCCCGGATGAACATCTGTAATTTTACCCATGAGCCACTTAGCAGGAGGCAGATTTTGCTCTTTAATAATAACAATATCATCAATCCTTGGCTCATCCTGCTGAGTAGTCCATTTGTATCGCTTATTTAGTAAAACTAAATATTCTACGCTTTTACCATTTTGGTTGTTAATCTCCACCTATCTAATTGATTCACTGTTACACATTTATCGTCCGCGACATTCAATAACGGTGCTCCTACCAAAAAGTGACCGGGTGTCAGTGGTAGAGGGTCGTTTGGATCATCACTAATTACGGTTAACGGACGTGAATTCACACATGCTTCCACTTGTGCCAGAACAGTTGCTAGCTCTTCATACGTGAGTGTACTCTCGTCAACTACTTTCAGAAGATGAGTTTTCACCGAGCGTACTCCTGCTTCCCATAGTCCACCGAAATTCGGTGCTGAGGGTGGTATGAAATGCCAGTTGGTATTTTCTAATGTCAACAGTTGAGCAATTTCGTCAGGCAAACTTGATTTTGCGTTGTTGAACATCTCTTTCAGTTCTGTATTTGGTAACTCTAACTTCAAAATACTTCGACAGTGTGATAAAACTTTTAAGATTATTGTAAGCGATGAAAATCTCTTCCACGGTTTGTCTGTCTTATCCGGTTGTTGTAGCGTCCATAACGCCTTTACTCTCTCTCCTTCATGTGTATCTTCTACTTCTACCGATTCTTTCTTTACAATAGGTTCTTTCAACCACGAGGGCCTATGCCACCACAAGGAGTGCTCGGCTAATTCACTCGGCCTTAAGCCACGCGAGACACAGTCGCTTGGGTTCATATGGGTTCTTACATGTCCCCATTGTTCGTAATCAGTCATTGATAAAATCTCTGAAACTCTATTGCTTACAAATGTTGTCCATCTGCAAGCTGGTCCTTTCAGCCAAGCCAAAACTACCGTCGAGTCGGTCCAGGCGTATCGATCTTCTTTTGGGATGCCCATTACTTCCCCAACTTCCGACAGTAATTTGGTTGCTAAAGCTGCTCCAGATAATTCCAATCGGGGAATTGACATTTCCTTTTCAATGGGAGCAACTTTTGTCTTTGATGTCAACAAATTAACAGAGACGTGATTGTTAATATCAATAACTCGCAGATATACACTTCCGGCATAAGCTGACATTGACGCATCTGAAAATGCGTGTAACTCTTTCTTAAATCCTGGTGAGAAATCTATCCATCTTGGGATAAATATATTCTTAACTTCATCTAACTCTTTTCTGTACCTGATCCATTCTTCTGCTAGATCTTCATCCAAGTCATCGTCCCATTCTAATCCTGATTTCCATAGCTTCTGAATATACAATTTTGCTCTGATAATTATTGTCGGTGAAACCCATCCTTCCGGATCGTATAGCCGTGCTACGTCTGACAGCACCTGTCTCTTAGTAAACTTACCTTTGAACTGAGGTAAATTTATTGAGTATTCAAAATTGTCTGTTTCTTTGTTCCAGTATATACCCAGAACCTTTCCTCTCTTGTCTTGTTGTATAGCTATAGAATTGTTCGTACGATGCTTGTCCTTGTCAATATGCTCTAATAATCTTTTGTTATTACTGCTCCACTTTTGAAGTTCGAAACCTCCAGCGTTCATCAATTGATTCATCTCTTCGTAAATTTGAATAGCTTCGTCTTCCGTATCACATCCAGACATCAGGTCATCCATATAGTAGTCATTCTTCGTGATCTCTGAAGCAATGGGGTAAGTACTCTGCTCATCATCAGCTAACTTTTGCAGTGATTTGACCGCAAGGTAAGGTGCGCATGCTGTTCCAAAAGTTAATGTCAGGAGATAAAAATGCTGCAGTTCTTCATCCGTATTAGCTCGCCACAAGATCCTTTGATAGTTTATGTCTTCACTAGCTTTTACCCGTGGCTTCGCCCGCGTTGTGTTTTGATTTTGGCTTATGTTTATGTCGGCTTCGAAACCTAACCTAACTGACAAATATCAAAATACCTTAGAGGAATGCTTTTGTTGGTTAAGTTACGGTTGGAGTGTATATACAACCCCCCCGTGTATTCCCGCCTTGTCGTGGGGGAGGTCTGAGGCACCTGAAAAGGCGGCGCTCGAAGTCTCCCTCTTCTTTGGGTCTTTTCCCCCAAGGAAGCTTAGAGGCTGGCACTCGAGTTTCAGCCGCTTTTAACTAAAGCAGCTGAGAGGATGGCCGGTAGGTTGCATGCCTTATGAAGAGTGTCGCAACTTAGGCGGGCTGCAGTGCCGCTCTTGCGACGCTGTATCCGAGGATTTTTTTTATTATATCGCGAAATATCCCTGACATGATCAGGGGTCTTAATTACAAATGAATAAAAACTAAGTATACCTATATTTCAATGTTTTTGGCTGTTTGCAGTTATAATAAACATTACAATGGTACAGCAAAGTTTATACCTACTTGTTCCTAATTAAGTATTGCTTTTTTACAAATATTTGTGCAAAAATTCGATAAAATTGTTTCTAAGGTTTTTTCGTGTTAGATTAATTCCAATTTTTTGTTCTAAATCAAATCTCTACTTTCCATAAACTGGGCATTCCAAGATTATGTGCAGTGGAGTCTCCTCTTTTGTGGGTTCACAGATGCACGATGGGCTTTCCCTCAACTTAAATCGATGTAAGTATTGGGAAAACTCACCATGCCCCGTCAGCACTTGAGTTATGATTCCCACTGGTGCTATTTCTCTTACGATCTTGTATGCCGCCCTTGCATCCGGAAAATATGTTTTGGTTACCGCCGCTGTGTGTCCATCCTGATACCGCCGGTTCCACTCGTCAAGAGAGTCCTTTCGGATTTCTCGCTTGACGAATGAAACGGGGCAGTTATCCTAAATAGGTCTGCACTTCGAGTGCAGTGCTGCTTCCTTTGCTAGCTGGTCCGCTCTCTCATTTCCCTCCATCCCCGCGTGCGCTTTAATCCAATAAAGTTTCACTATTTTATTTTGTGCGTGTAGTAACTTTATGTTAGCTTTGAATTTACTGCTAAGGGATGGAGGGAAGATACGCCAACTACCGTTTCCAGTGCAGACCTGGAGTCACAAAAGATTTTTGCTTTTTCGGTAGCCTCAATAAGTGCCAATAACTCGACCTGTTACACAGAGCACCAATCGGCCAATTTCAGCTTGCGGGTACTGATCTCAGCGGCATCATCCCAAATGGATAATGCCGCCCCAACTTTCCCTTTAATTTTACTGCCGTCTGTAAATATGTTAATTTCTCGGTTAAGATTTTGCTCTAGTGCTGCTCCGTCTGCCAGGCATATGAACTCCAGCTCCTCCTGCTGCGCTGGGTGTGGCTTCTTTTCTGTCTCTCTATCTCCAGTTACTTGCTGGGAATAACCTTTCTTAGTTTCATAAAGCAAGGTTGCTTCTTGGACTCTGATATGACAGCCGAGGATAAGGGGCCGCGGTGGGATATATAGAACTGGTGGTGTGGGTGCCGCCACCTACCCTACCTTCCGCTAGGCCGTCAACGTGTTGGCAGACGCAGTGGGGCTGCAGGGGAAGAGAGGTGTCGGTATCGCGATTGCCGTTCTCACTGCCCTCTGCAGTTGAAGAGGCAGGCGCTGGGCTACTATGACTGACCCACTGCACTGGGACCAGGGCGTTGGAATGCTGTCTGACGTTCAGTACTGGTTAGTCTCGAGTGGTGGATGACGATGTGTCTTGTGCTCCGAAACACTCCGTCACTATGGCGAGAGCGCAAGCTCCGTTATGGAGCCCGAGTCTGGGCTAGTGCTATTGAGTGCCGCGAAGGAGTGCGAAATATGTGGGAACGTCCTAAACTTGCCATGACAGGTTATTTCTGGCGCATAGACGGCTGCTACCGCAGCCCACTCACTTAGTTTTTATCCTATTCTACGGGAACTGTTAAAGTTTTTGCGATAAAAAGTGGCCTATGTCACTTTTCGTCTTTCAAACTATATTCATGCAATATGCCAAGGCAAGTTGCTCCGTTGCTGAGAAAAATTTATCGTTAAGTCCTACGGGAACCACAATTTTTTCGGGATGGAAAGTATCCCATGTCACTTTCCGTCTTCCAAACTATGCCCACCCCAAATATCAAGTCGATCCGTTGCTCCATTACTGAGAAACAGTTATCGTCCTATCCCATGGGAATCACGAATTTTCTCGAGATATAAAAAGTATCCTATTATCACTTTCTGTCTATTAAACCATAGGTATCCATACCAAAAATCAGGTCAATCTTTTGCTCCGTTGCTGCGTCAAAGAGGAACAAACCAACAAACTTTTCGGATTGACAATATTAAAGTATGATGATTCTGTACCATAAAGGTAGAATAAAAAACATGTTGAACCTCTAATGATAGAATATTTAAAAATATTTTTAATGTGAGACAAAATGACGGCCTGGTATTAAACGTCATAGTAACATGTAGCATGCAGAGGGAAAATAACATTTTATCCAATTTTAATGTCAGTTGTCATTTTCAATCCATACTTTATTTCCTCTTCAAGGGGATATAATGGTAGAAAAACAATTTGTCGCCTTGCCACGCTACTTGTGATTTATAAAAGTCTGCAGACAATGTCACCTGTCATCTAATTACGTTTGGCTGTGACGTTTCGTTAGTCCATATTAGCGTCATAGAGGAATTAATCACTTAGCGTCTTTGTGATAGTGGCGACAGTTTCGCTTTCGAGGGTTTTTGTCCTGTCCTACAGGAACTATGAAATTTTTCGGGATAAATAGTATCCTAAAGCTCCTTCCGCCTTTTATACTATATCCATGCCAAAAATCAAGTCAATCTGTTGCTCCGTTGGCGCGTGATAGAGTAACAAACCAACAAACCAACAAACTTTTCGGATTTATAATATTAGTAAGGATTAGCCACCCGAACTTGGCGATACATTTTAACTAGATCAGCTATGATGCATATTTTGTGAGTTCGCCATCTCATGAGTAAATGTCTCAGATCTTATTGGAGTTTGGGACCCACTAGGAGGTTGTCATTCAACGACACATTGTTGACTCCTTTGCTTGAAGCGTCAAATACGACTCGTACTTTAGTTGTAAGTTTATCTTCTCGGATTACCGCGTGATGAGGAAGATAGACGGCTTTCTCGTTGTCAATGTCTTCCTTGTCTACAGGCTTCATATGGCCTAATTCCATGTATTCTTCTATTACCTTTCGATAGTCTTCATATAGCTTTGGTTTCTTCTCGAGTTTTCTTTCTAGGTAATTAAGTCTTTTCTCTGCGATTCTTTTGTGTTCACCATATTGACATTCCGGATCTTTGCCGTTAAACGGCAATCTTACAACATATCTCCCATTTTCTGCTCTAACTGTCGTCGTATTGTATATTTCTTCGCATTTCTGCTCTTCGTTTGTCATTTTCTTCTTAATTGATGGAGGTTCGTCTTCAACTTCCCAAAATCGCTTTAGTAAATCGTCAATTCTGGTTTGTATATGCAAACTTATTACGTTTGTTGTAACTTCTTCAGATATTCTACCTGATATGATCCAGCCAAGGATTGTATTTTGAGCCAGTAAATGTCCTTGAGGATGCTTCTTTACTCCATTGAGTAGAATATCGCTGTAAACTTCTGCTCCCAGCAAAATGTCTATTTTGCCTGGGGTCATGTATGATGGGTCTGCTAATTGTATCTCTTCTAAAGGAACCCACATTGGAGAGAGAATCTCTCTGCTCGGAATTGTTGACGGTAGTGCACTCAGTACGTACGCTTGAACTTGGATTGAATTATTAGGGTTGTGATAGGATTCCACATTGAGTGAAACCATGTGCTTGATCCTTGTTTGACCGTCCCCTAAGCCTGACACCCAACCACTAATTGGTATACGTTTCAGCCCTAGTAATTGAACGGTTGATTCCGTAACGAAAGAGGCTTGCGAGCCTTGATCTAATAAAGCCCTAATCACATATTTGACGCCGCTCCTCGACTTCGCCTTAATCACTGCCGTTGCCAGCAAAACATTGTAGCTTTGATGTTGCTCATTCTTTGAAAAATTCACTACAATGTGTGTGTCTGAGGGGGTTGATATAGCATTCTCTACTGCTTTAGATTGATGAGTACGTTCCGTCGCCATAGTCGTTGTATTTGGTGTTGTCGTGTTAGAAGTAGCGCTTCCTTGGTCCTTGGTATTGTGTATCAGTGTGTGATGTCTTCTGCCACATTTTCTACAATTGGTCGTCTGTCTGCAATTTCTTACTGAATGAGATGATCCAAGACAGTTGAAGCAGAGTCGTTTGCTTTGTATAAAATCATATCTGTCTTGAATTGATTTGTTGCCAAATTGTTTGCAATGACATAAGTGATGAGAGCCATTACAGCAGGGACACGTCGTAACATTATTCTTGTTTTCTTCTTCTACGGTTGCATTAAAAGCCTTAGTCTTAATTGTTTGTTTCGCATTCTGCGATGACTGCTTGTTAGGTGTCTTACAGCTTTCGATCATCTCTAGTCCTCTGAAGTGGGATTCTAAAAACTCGATAAGTTGAGGCCAAGTTGGTAATTCTTCCGACATCAAGCTTATTTGATATTCCCATTGTCTATGAGATTCTTGATCTAGCTTTGACACTACCATGTAAACAATTATTGCGTCCCAAGTATCAGTTTTGACACCAATGTTGTTCAGACTTTTCAAACATGAAGACGTCGTGTCCAACAAAGTTTTTAATGCAGTTGACGATTCTGTCTGTATAGGCTTTAACGAAAATAATATTTGCATAATGCTGTTGCAGTTGTACTTCTTGTTGTTGTATCGCTTCAGCAGCTGTTCCCATGCCTCATAGTAATTTGCTTCAGTTGTGGCAAAGTTACGTATCAGCAGTTCCGGCTCTCCAGACAAACAACTTTTTAAATAATGCAGTTTTTGTACTGGTGATAGGCTTGCATTCTTATGAATAACAGATGAAAACATATCATAAAATGTCTGCCATTCATTGTACTTTCCGCTAAATGTAGGCAACTCAATTCGAGGTAACTTTACAACTTCATTGCAGCCAGATTTGGGTGTAACTATTTTTGATGGATGAGCTTCAACAGTAGTAAACATTTGAAGGTATTCTTTTAATAAAGTTTTGTATGACAAATATTGTTCTTCAAACTGATCATAAACATCGGTCTTGAAGTAGTCGTCTTTATCTCGTTGCTCTCTGGATGTATTTGCCATAACTTCTTTATGTCCTACTTTAAAGTCTTTCCATAAATCATCTAATGCTTCTAATCTTGTTTCTAATAGTGGCTTCTTAATTTTATCTTTCCCTGTCTTTCTAAAGTTTCTTTCTGCTTTTATTAGCCTTTCATATAAATCTAGTTGTGGTGCAACAAGCTTCGATATTGACTCCATCGTGAAGGTTTTTATCCAGGTTGTGATGTTATTTAATTTAAAAGAAAGTTTAATTCAATAGGTGTAACACTTCAAAATTTTGCAAGTTCGTATCAGCGCAAAAAGATGTTAAATTATGATAAACACAGCGTACAGTCTAATTCAAGCATAAATTTTCAAAGTTCATAAACCACTGGTTGAAAATATTCTAAGTCCAATTATATTATTCAAATTTGCTAAGTCCTGGACAGTCTTAAATTGTCTATGTTAATGAAGCACCACAAGAAATATTACAAGTCCCGTATAGAGTAAAACAATCAAAGTCAATGGGAACTTGATCACGATTTTTCTAAGTCGATGGAAAGATTACACTGAATTTGCTAAGTCCTGTATTCAGTAAATTTGACTATGTTAATGGAACTTTCACTCTGAATTTTCTAAGTCCAGTAATCAGTAAATTCGGCTAAGTTAATGGAAAGTTCGATCCGAATTTTCTAAGTGTTTGAGATTTTTGTTAAAATTTCACAAGTCCAGAATCTCAAACACTTTTACTGATTTTAACAAGTCTTTTTCACTTTACTCACGGTTTACCAAGGTCCATAACACTGTCCAAACACAAGTCACTTTGCACTCACTTCACTTCCCGATTTCGGCACCATATAATGTTCGCGCTACTCATTTATTTATTGGCAAAACTCAACTTACATACTTGAACTGTGGGCGAAACGGTTGTGCGTTTTAAGAAAGAACAACGCCATCTATTGTCATTATGCGAAAACTAATAACATTGAAATTTACTCCCATACTTGCAGTCTGCGTGAGACGATTGTGTGTTTTAAGAGGCAACTAACGCCATCTATCTTACTTTCGCGTAAACACCGCAAAAATAGATCTCGTCATTTCACAATACATAATTACACAATTAAAATTTAAGAAGTGAAATACCCGGTGTAGAATGAAGCACTTGATTTCCTTTTTTAGGGTTCCGTACCCAAAGGGTAAAAACGGGACCCTATTACTAAGACTTCGATGTCCGTCTGTCCGTCTGTCTGTCTGTTACGGGGCTGTATCTCATGAACCGTGATAGCTAGGCAGCTGAAATGTTAACAGATGGTGTATTTCTGTTGCCGCTATAACAACAAATAATTCCTAAAATAGAATAAAATAAATATTTAAGGGGGGCTACCATACAACAAACATAATTTTTAGGAGTTTTTTTGCTCGCTATTAATAACGGCAGAAGAAATGGAGCTCCCATGCGGTACGGAACCCTTCGTGCGCGAGTCCAACTCGCACTTGGCCGATTTTTCCTTACTCCCGTCTAACCCACGGGCCACGGCGCGACTTCTGAGTCTGAGGAACGTCATACGCATAAATCCGTCGCACGGCTTTTTGGTTTCGTGCGGTGATGTTTAAACATTCATAACTCCGACATTTATTAATATATTCGAGCAATTCTTTCATTGCACCTTATGAGGTGCAATGAAAGAATTGCTCTAATTCTAATTCTAATTTCTAACATCTTTAAACGTATGTAATTATTTTTAATTTTTAAGAGAAGGGAAACTGCCTTATTGTGGCGGACTAGTTAAACCTCACGTACTGCGAGAAACGTACCACCTGTAGACTACAGCACTCGCCCTTCACGTGCCGGGCTAGTATGCGCGCCACGAATTATTTCGTTCGTAGTGCCAGAACGAGACAGCGTAATGGCAAAGTATATTACTGTCTCTTAATCACACGTCGAAATGAGTTATATTCGTCGCTTTTCGTGGTCGCATGCTTAATAGCCTTGTCTGTTATCTCTTATCACCGCCAGACACCGCGTAACACGGCCAAACATATGGCGGTAAAGATAGTGACGATTTCGGCCGACGTCGCTAATTTCAACTATCAATGAGTTGACTTGCAAGTTTTGCCTTATAGTCATGACTGATGATTGATTAGGGTAATATTTTTTGTAACGATCACGCGTTCGTGGTGTGATTTGAGTTTAATGGAAAATGTCAATGCTTTATTTCTAAACGACTTTGTTAAGTTTATAGGTTGTGTCAGATATAAAGGGCTCCCCCCCGAGTGGGTTCCCGCCTTGTCGTGGCGGGGGGGGGCTTAGTAGCCAGGTCTTCCCAGCCGAACGTGAACGTGGTGAACGAAGAGGAACCCGAGGTGGGGCCGGCCTTTCCGGGTCTTGGGCCTGGACAAGCCCGTGCGGAGGCTGGCCAGTAGGTCGGCTTGCCGACTGAGGTGGAATGCGGTGTCGCGCTTGTCGCGATACCGCAGCCAAGCCCATCGAGGCGGGGGCGGCGGCGGGTGGGATGGGCGGTGAAGACACCGCTGCCTATCCTACCTGCCAGCGGCCCTAACGGGAGCTGCCAACGTGTTGGCGGAGGCGGTGGGGCTGCAGGGGAAGAGGAGTGTCGGTATCGCGCTCTCCCTATCCTCTGCAGCCGTAGTGGCAGGCGCGGGGCCACTTTAATTGACCGGTTGCATAGGGACCAGGGCTGTCGGATACGGGTGCTGTCCGACGCCCAGTGCTGGTTGGTCCCAGGTGGTGGGTGGCGATGTGCCTGGTGGTCGGCACATCGTCATTCTGGCGGGAGCCAAAGCTCTGTAGTGGGGCCCAAGTTGGGCCAGCGCTGTCGGGTGCCGCGGAGGAGTGCGCAAGCGTGCCCCGACTAAAGATATAAAAGGGCTGCATTTCTTTGTGGCTTTATTTCGTCCAATACCTGTTGATTAGTTATGTCGTCCTGGTAGGTCTTTTAACAACCAACGATTTTGATGTTTTTTTTTCGAAGTGAAACTTCTAATGCGACTTCCAACAAGGTTGCGTTAAACGTTTAACGCTACTATGGAGAGGGTATGAAAGCACTGTTGCGTCGAAGTTTCACTTCTTCAGCGCGGAGGGACTTCACTTGCACTTTTTATTTGGTAGTTCATACTCATACTCTTGTGCACGGGTACGAATAACTATAGGTATTATTTCATCAGTTACTGTTGTTTTCACCCTCGTATCATTTGTATCCCATTGTTGGACAAACGTCTTACCCAAATCGTTTCGAGTTGGTGGTTATATCGCGATATACCAGTTTTTATCATTCATTTAGGATTTAACAGCGCGGCTCTTGTCGGTGGAGCAACTTCCATGTCTCTTGGTCTTCCGCCAGTGTCTTCACCTCTATGTCCGACATGACATCTAACTTTTCTTTGATCTGATCTAAAAATGCCCTCCGTGGTCTTCGCCTTCCTCTCTTTCCTTCTATTATGATTTTCATTGTCATGTCGTACAAGGTGTCCAAACATCTTTCTCCTTCTATTTTCTATATTCAGTTTTTAAAGAAAGGTTTAAAATGTTCGCGTCATCGCATTAGTTTGTTGTTTCATTGTATATCGAGATAAATAAATGCCTGAAGCGGATGCCACAAATTAAAAGATAGGTCTTGAGCTTTTAATTTCTTGGGAAATTTAAACTATATGACGTTACTTATTGTTATCTTGTTTGCAAATTCTTTATGAGTTTGCATTTCAGAATAACATAACAGACAGTATAGCGGGCTTAATATTTCGGACACATTGATCTTAATGTAAATTCATACGTAGTTTAGGTAATCCCTACTATATAGACTGCTAGAAATTTGATTTGGTAACTGATCAATATTTAGCTGTTTTGTTTTGGGATATGTCCTATCACTCAACCTCACACTAGGAATCACATAATAATTATAATGTATTCATAGTTCTATTTTTGTATAAATAATCGGCCAAGTGCGAGCCGGACTCGCGCACGGAGGGTTCCGTACTGTATGGGAGCCCCCCTTAAATACTTATTTTATATTAATTTTATTATTTATTATTGAAGTGAATATAAAACTAAATATTCTGTGAAAAATTCAAGCATCTACCTGTTACCATTATTAATATAGAGCGAAAAACGTCTAAAAAATCAGGTTTGTTGTATGGGAGCCACCCTTAAATATTTATTTTATTTTATTTTTAGTATTTGTTGTTATGGAGGCAACAGAAATACATCATCTGTGAAAATTTCAGCTGCCTAGCTATCATGGTTCATGAGATACAGCCCGGTGACAGACGGACAGACGGACATCGAAGTAATAGGGTCCCGTTTTTCCCTTTGGGTACGGAACCCTAAAAAAGGTAAGGTAGGTAAAAAGGGTGAAGAAAAGTGTGAAATAAAATTAAGAAAAATGTGATTTATTTATCATACGTGGTGCGGTGACGACATAATGAGAACACTCATCGCCTGCATGTGACTATTTTAACACCTGTGCTATAAAAATGTTAAAAGTAAGGCAGGGCGCCCACTACCGTGGAGCGAGGATAGGTGGAGACGCGACTAGCGTATAGGTTGTCAAAAAAAAAGATGTGCTATACATACTGAGATAGCTATATGTATACACGTTGTTATTATTTTATCATTTAGACTCTAGATAATAGTAAAACCCTGCATAATACTAATAGAAGTGATAGAAAATAGGTAAGTTCATAATTATGTTGATTTACTAAAGCATCTCATCAAAAAGGCAACAGTAGTTTTTGGCGCGAAAAATTTGACAAAATAAAACGTATACGCAAACAGAGATAAAAGATATTAGTTTCGTCCTGTTCACACTTTCATAATTGCACATCTTGCCCTCTTACTTTTGTTACTTATTATTTAGCGCCCTGTCTAGTATATTCTTCACTATGCCCACTACACATGGAAGAAGCTTCATGGAAAATAAGCTGTATGGAAAAATGAGAGTCTGTAGCAGTCTACCTACTATTTAACCTTAGTATACAGTGTTATTGAGTCAACTTGAGTCAATTGTGTTAACTCATTGAGAAAGGGGTGTACTTAATAAGCCGAAAGAAAGTGATTTAGACCATCATAGTAAACAAATAGGGTATTTTACTATGACCGAGAAAATATCTGTAAATGTATTTTTGAGATAGCTTAGGCAAAAAGCAATCGGAAAATGTTTGTTTTAGATCGTAAAATAACAAAATGAATTTTAAAAATCAATTCAAAATATTCAGTTTTTTTAATCTGTGCATAAAATAGTCGCCGCTTTGCTATGACGTCATACGGCTATGTAAACATTGGATAGTTTGTCCGGTGTTGGTACACTAGTATTACAGGAACAGCAAACCAACGATAACTCATTATGAACCATTTATAATAACTCATTTTAAACTTAAATCTCAAACTTACACACAAAAACACCATCGTGAAAATTATTTACGCGCATTGTTTACATAGCCTAGTGACGTCATTCACGACCACAGAGTAAAATAATGATGTCCATCGTTTTCGTAAATTACGCGCGAAATTTTGAAACTGTATAATTAAAATGCATTTTTAAAGCACTACACGATTGAATTTTTTTTTCGTATTTTTCAATGGTTTATTAGACCAACAAAATCTGACTGAGATACTTTTCAAAAATGACTGTAATACCCTATTGTAAAATGGGGCCCACCCAGAATTCCAGAAAAGAATCAGCAGCAATTTTTTTTGTAAAATAGCTGATTGCATTTTCTTTAATTTTAGTTTGGCCCATAGCATAGAATTAATAATTATTAAGTAATTTTTCTTAATTACTTATTCATTTCTGGTTATACAATATACGCGAGAGTGAGTGGAACAAGAAACTCAGAAAAACGCATTGTCTGTCGGCATCCGTCAAAATTGCAAGTTGGAGTGTCAAAATGGTTAAAAGTGGTCCCACTTGGTCTTTTGCGATATGGAAACCATTTTACCTTCCTACTTTTTGCCTTATTGAGTTTGCACAGCCGAGATAGCTCAATGCTAGTTTGTGAAACCCTTCGAAATTAAAGTTCGGGTGTATGTGCATCTTTTTCTAACACCTTTTAAATTTCATTTTTAAAGTGGGACGAAGTGATGTATATGCCACTATTTTAGTATGGTTTCTATTACTTTAGTTCTAATTCTATGGCCCATAGTATACGTTTTTCATAGTGATGAGTATAAACACCTGAAAGTCCCTGTATAGCATTGCTGCAAAGCAACACCTTGTTGGTACGATCAAAATAGTCTCGTTAAGTACTTTTGTCTCAAGTCGTCATTTTCATCGCATATGAAACGAAGAGCTTATTTTTCCCGTAGCCGTATAGCATTACGGCGCGTTTTTGCCTAGCCCCTTTAGTGATCGTTGCACCTAATTGTCTCAAACTTATCTACAGTCCTTGTAATCTTAGCAAAAGTGTGGCGAGCCATATCTCCATTCTGGTAATAATGTTTCCTATCTGGCACAAACCGGTTTTTGTAAGCGGATCAGACATACTATCATGCAGGAAGAGTGTGGGTCGATAGTCCCTTTTATCGGTACATTTTGATGGAAATTTACCTGTTGCGTTAAGCTAATATCTTGCTGATTGCAACGTCTGGTTCTGCTTGACGTTCAATTGCTGATTTAATAAGTGCACCCAAATAACCTTGATAAGTTGAATGATCTAAGAGAGATGAGAAGAGAATGACCCGTGAACTCAACATGCACTCGGCTTTTTCAGCGCATTCTATGTAATTGATAGAGAAAAGCTGCAGTTAGCTGTAACATAATTACTAGATCACTTTTTAGGCCGAGAGAGAGTATGTACATGGTGCTCTCGTCATGTCTCGCTCTCTCGCGCGTATCCTCGGTCGGTCTCGGTCGCTTGTCGGTATTTTGCCCCGAGTCAAAGAATGTCGTTGGACCTCGCGAGAAAAAACGAGTGTGTACAGGTATGCTCTCGTCTAGAGCTTCAACGGCCGAGACATTCGGCGAGACGTCTCGGCGAGTGTGTACAGCCGGCATTAGGGTTCCGTAGGTAAACGAGGAACCCTTATAACTTCGTTTGTTTGAACGTTCAGTTCATAATTTTCTCGCATGAGTTTTGGTTCATTAGGATCAGCGTATATTAATCATCGTCATCATCTACGTAAGCCAATCATACGCGTGTCTCAACATGCCCAACACGCTCTTGACAACATATTAGGTAAAGATTAAGAATGGACAGTTTACGTACCCCATCCAAATGCTTCCCATCCAAAGCAGGGTAGAGCAACCCCTACTAAAAAAAATGTTTGGTAATTTACCACTACTAGTATCTTCAGTAAAATTGAAGAGAAATTAAACATTTATTGAATTGAATTGAAAAAAAGTTGAATTTCTCTTATCTCTTTTCTAAGTATAGTACCTATTCTGAGATATCCTAACACGAATGATTTTCTAGAATTTGATTTTGACCTTTGATTGCCATGTACTTTTAACTTTTACGTAAATGATAACGATTCCGTTGCTGTAGTTTCTATGTCTATTTTAGGACATGACCGATAACTTTATTTGGTGTGCTAAAAATTTGGTGTTAGTTTTGACGAAGCAAAAATGTATTTACGTGTTTTTTCATATTGCCTATGAAAAGACTGGTAAATATGCATATAGGGAACAAATTTTCTCTTTAGTTATTTGGTAATTATAAACAGAGATTTTAATTCTTAACATTTATTTTTGCATGCTCCGTGGAATAGTCTCCGGTAAGATTACTTTAAAAAATACTTGTACTACTACTTGAACTTGTACTATAAAGGTGGTGACGTCGTAGCCGTCACGCTGACCCCGTCGCGGGTTGCATTCACATACATCGATTTCCTTCTTGGATGTATGCAAGTTCGATGTGGCTCTTCGACGTAAAGCTAAAAGTGCTTGTTGTTTAGTTACTCGTATTATATAGGCTTTCCTGTGCTACTTTATTCGAATCTTTTCCACGTAACCCTTATTACATCACCCTCATTATTATTTTATAGAACGCAAAGTTATCGATATAGCCCAGCGAATTGGCAATTTGAAATGGCAGTGGGCAGAGCACGGAGGAGTGATGCCCGATGGGGTCGAAAAGTTCTCGATTGGAGACCACGTAATGACAAGCGCAGCGTGAGTGTGAATGAGGTCGCCCGTCCACCTAAAGCCGGGTCCAGACGAGTGTAACGAGTAATGTAATATTACATGTAATTTAGCGTCATCATTGTGGACGGCACACGAACTCAAAGCGAATTGTGTACGCGAATCTAATTCAAGAGCTGTTTCCACTCAGTTGCTACGAACATGCCGAATAGGAATCGTCATGATAGCTGGTGCAGCTTTTCTCTACGTCTCTTCTCAATGAATGACCAATATCACACTAAGCATGGTATTATAGTTTTTTTTTAAATACATTACGCGTTACACTTGTCTGGACCCGGCTTAAGACCGCAGGATCACGCTGGATGCAAGCCGTTATCAACCGGTCTTTTTAAAGATCTTTAGGGGAGGCCTACGTCCATCAGTGCATGTCCTATGGCTGATGGATGGATGAATGGATTTTATGGAAAGGATCCCTGCGTACAGTATAGTGTAATACCCATTTTAATATAGGTGCAATTTCTCAGGGTCGTCTGAACGAGATGCTGTGTGCAGTGAGACTGCAACGCAGCGCGAGCGGCGGCGCACCCCAGGAAAGATATCATCTTGACCCGGGTAGGGCACGCTCATATTTTCAGACGTAGGTATATTCTTAGGAGGACTAAAGTGGCAGATATCGGATCCCGTATAATCAATCTCAAGTGGCGTTGGGCAGGACATTTGGCTAGATGTGATGATGGCAGGTGGAGCAGGTCTCTGACTGAATGGTGGCCCCGTGACGGGAAGCGCAGTCCCGATAGACCCATACGACGGTGGCGTGATGACATCCAAAAGTTTGGCGGCAACACCTGGATGAGACTAGCACAGGACAGGGATAATTGGCGTAAGGGGGATAATTGGCTGAGCCGTTTTTGAAAAATCAAAATAAAGTGAACAATTCGAGCAAAATTTTCGAATTTTGTTTACGATGGAAGTCGGTTTTGCCATTTTTTTCGCGAAAAATTATTATACGTAGCGTAACGAAGGCAGAGTCTGGCGCAGCTACATTCAGTGTTTTACGAAATTCGTGTGGTACGAACCATGCCAGCGCTCAGCTGCAAATGCCACCCGCGGTCACCCATCCGAAAACTGACCGTGCCGAACGTTATACTAAGCGCCACATAAATCGGCGGATGGTAAGTTATGCGCAGAACTCTGCACAAAACCCGAAATATAGGTATGCGCGGGAGCCAGAGAGACGAGACGCCGGGGCACACCCGCCCGCCAACCTCATGCCTCCCGCGCGCTCCCTATACGCCCTTGCTCACTACTATACCACGCGGCGTCGGAATTGTGCACACACGCGCAATAATTAGCGAATCACGGCGAAGTGTCATCAGCGGCTAACTTCTCATCCGCTGATTTTTGTGGCGCTTACTATACTTAAATTTGGTGACCGCTAAAATCATTGTCAAACTACGCTATGAGCGCTTTAAATGTGATTGTTAATAATAAACAATAGTAAAATAATAAACAATAGTAAAATGCATTATTCCTAACCAGGTGCGCAAGAAGACGTGAAACAGTTCCTGAGCATGCAACAAAAGGGTATGGCCCATCTGCTCGACACGGCGCGGAAAGATCTCGCCGCGCTCAATATCATCGAGGAAGGAATGGCCAAACTCGTGCGGGCGTAACTCGGTATTCTTACTATGTTCATTAAACATTTTAGCAACGCGCTAAACAGAATAAACAGTTAAAAAATGATACGATTGCGCTGGGGAAACAAACCCTGCGCGAAAAGGCTTAGTAGTTCGCAACATTATCAAGGAAGGAATGGCCAAACTCGTGCGAGCGTAACACGGTATACTTACCACTTTATGTTCATAAAAATAATGTTAGGATCGCGTTGGATAAATATACCCTACGAAAAAAGACTAGCTTTCAACATCATCGAAGAAGGAATGGCCAAAATCGTGTGGGCGGAACACGGCATTCTTACTGTGTTCATACAAAATGTTAGGATTACGCTAGACAAACTGACTCTGTGCGAAAACGCTTAGTGGTTCGTAACATCATCGACGAAGGAATGGCCAAACTCTTGCGGGCGTAACTCGGTATACTTACCACTGAGTATGTTCATAAATATGCTCGGATCGCGCTGGACAAATGGACCCTGCCTGAAAATGCTTAGTAGCTCACATCATCGAGGAAGAAATGGCCAAACTCGTGCGAGCGTAACTTGGTATACTTACCACTTGTATTCATAAAACATCTCCATTCGTCGTCATTTCAGTTGTAGAGCGTCTACTGCTGGACATAGGTCTCAATAAGTCTCACAATAAGCCTGGTTGGGAGCGGCATGCATCTAGCGCGAAAATGCAGCAAAATAAATGTCGGGATCTAATACCCTGCTAGGATCGGTCAATTTGTCAAGATATAGCTAAGTATCGCGTAATTTTACCAACCTATAATTATGACGAGTCGTATTCTATTGCCGTTTTTTACTAATAGAAACAAGAAACATACAAGCGAGCATAGTGTCGCTAGAGTTCGGTTTTCTTCGCGGTTACAATTGGTACTATAGTTTGATAGCTCTACAAATTCTTGCTAGCTCACTTTTGTGTTTCTATTAGTAAAGGACGGTGATATAACTAAGCTTCAGTTTAAGGAGTTGACTGGAAATAACAATGAAGGTGTAATTAACTTTGTAAATGGACACCAAAAAGACTGGTCCATCTGCTAGAATGAATACCATCACGATCATTTCGTCCATAGAAGATTTTGCTGCTGGACACAGGTATCCTTCTTCAATAAGGGAATTTAGAAGCGGCTTGCATGCCTAGGTATCTAATAAGGTCCGAAAGAAAATTCTTGCTGAAAGGTTGGTGTATTACTCAGCTTATCAATGATTAATTTGCTTTTTTTAGAAGCATGTATGAGCATTTGAATTTTATCTTTAGACCTTCAAGGGAATATCAATGATCCAATTGTTCTTATGTAGTAGTAGTTTATGTTGTTTTGTTGTAGTTAGTAAAACCAACTGCTCGGAAAAATGCGTATAGGTATATAAATGGCACTCGATAATAACGCCAATTTTACTTAAATACCATTAACAAAATACAATAGACATTTTTCTTTTTAACTTAACTACATTGGTTTGTAAAGATTGCACCAGATCTGTGTAACCAGATTATGACTGCATAGATTGCAATCATTTCATGACACCCAGAAACCTAATTATAAGATTAGGCCTTGCCCGATTTTATTGTATACCGTATAACAAAGCTCCAAAAATATGTGTCTTTGTACTTGTAAAAAAATATGTAAAATTCGAAAAACACGTACCGATCTTTCAGGCATGAAGTTTATTCCAATTGTAATTAAGTAAGATCGAAGATATATTTTTATATCGGTTCATTTAATTGAATAAATTAAGTTGATTTTGTAAAAATGGCTTTCTTTCTTACTTTCGCCCCTTTTTATTTCGGTACGCCCCTTCTGGTGCTCGCGTAGTAGCCCCTGTGCAAGCAAGACGAACGTATACTGTGAGTGCGTGTTGTGCAAAAAATAAATATGTAAGTGATTACTAAAAAGTGGCCTTATTTTCAAATTATACGGACTCGTCAAACACTTATCAAAAATAAATCGTGGTTGTTAAAACTCGAGAACAGCGGTACCGATTTGACTAATTTTGATTTTGAAATATCTGTGGAAGTTAAGGGAAGGTTTAAACGGTGAGAAAATTTATAAAAGTTGCGAGAAAAATAATAAAAACATTAATTTCATTTTCCCATTCAAAATGTTCTTGCATGTAAAAGTTGTCATTGACAGTTGACAGGCGGTGAGACGAAGTTCACCGGGTCAGCTAGTCATCCAATAAGATCGGTTGTAGGTTGTAGCCGGTTTGACGATAACTTCGGCGTTGGTCCCATAGTAATTATATTACACCCCGAATTTAACGAAAATCGATACTATCATAGCCCATAAATTAAACAAACAAGTGGCTTGTTTCATAGCAAATCGTGCAATAGGTCTTTTAGTGTGCAAAAATATAAGGCACTTGACCACTTGAAACATGATACCCGGCGCGCGCAGCTTCGTGGGTGGTCTCTGTAGCGGCCATGTTTGAAATTTGAACTGTAACCTGCTAGCGGAATGATGCGGAAACGTGAAATATGACCTCTTAACTACAAGGGGGTGTATAATGGTGCGTTTCCATGCTTGCCAAGGCTCGACAAGCAACCACAAACCCCAAGCGTCCATAAATTTGAATTGCATTTGGAAGCCGTTTACACGCTTGTGAATGCGTCAGTATGCTACGTACTCGTACATCCAAGCATCGCGGACGCTTTATGATTAACGTTTTTGTGGTACTAGATAGATGTTTCGGATATGGTAATATTCCAAAAACGATAAACTCTCTTCATTGGACCAGCCACTTAACCGATTTCCAAAAAGGAGGAGGTTCTATGTTCGTCTGTATGTTTTTTTTTGTATAATATGTTGGTGTAACGTAATAGTGAACAGACTCAAAAAATATTTTTTGGTTTAAAGGGTGTACACTCCCGAGGTGGTCCCATTTAAATTTTATAGAAACCGTTTGAAAAATCAACAATAATGTAAATATTGTATATTTTCGAGCGAACTATTCGAATTTTGTACAAAATGGAAGTCAGTTTTTCCATTGTTGCGAAAAATAATTAAAATTCTAATTTTGAGGACACAACTAAATGCCACGCGTAGATGAGAGGGGTACGCGGGGCAGTGCTCTGCTCACCCACCCGGTGACATCTCCCCCTGCTCCCTTCTTCCGCGCAGGCAATACGCGTGCTACGCGGGGCAGAGCTCTGCTCCGCGTACCCCTCTCACCCACCCGGTAACATCTCCCCCTGCTCCCTTCTTCCGCGCAGGCAATACGCGTGCTACGCGGGGCAGAGCTCTGCTCCGCGTACCCCTCTCACCCACCCGGTAACATCTCCCCCCGCTCCCTTCTTCCGCGCAGGCAATACGCGTGCTACGCGGGGCAGAGCTCTGCTCCGCGTACCCCTCTCACCCACCCGGTAACATCTCCCCCCGCTCCCTTCTTCCGCGCAGGCAATACGCGTGCTACGCGGGGCAGAGCTCTGCTCCGCGTACCCCTCACACCCACCCGGTAACATCTCCCCCGCTCCCTTCTTCCGCGCAGGCAATACGCGTGCTACGCGGGGCAGAGCTCTGCTCCGCGTACCCCTCACACCCACCCGGTAACATCTCCCCCCGCTCCCTTCTTCCGCGCAGGCAATACGCGTGCTACTCTGCTCCGCGTACCCCTCTCACCCACCCGGTAACATCTCCCCCCGCTCCCTTCTTCCGCGCAGGCAATACGCGTGCTACGCGGGGCAGAGCTCTGCTCCGCGTACCCCTCACACCCACCCGGTAACATCTCCCCCGCTCCCTTCTTCCGCGCAGGCAATACGCGTGCTACGCGGGGCAGAGCTCTGCTCCGCGTACCCCTCTCACCCACCCGGTAACATCTCCCCCCGCTCCCTTCTTCCGCGCAGGCAATACGCGTGCTACGCGGGGCAGAGCTCTGCTCCGCGTACCCCTCTCACCCACCCGGTAACATCTCCCCCCGCTCCCTTCTTCCGCGCAGGCAATACGCGTGCTACGCGGGGCAGAGCTCTGCTCCGCGTACCCCTCTCACCCACCCGGTAACATCTCCCCCCGCTCCCTTCTTCCGCGCAGGCAATACGCGTGCTACGCGGGGCAGAGCTCTGCTCCGCGTACCCCTCTCACCCACCCGGTAACATCTCCCCCCGCTCCCTTCTTCCGCGCAGGCAATACGCGTGCTACGCGGGGCAGAGCTCTGCTCCGCGTACCCCTCTCACCCACCCGGTAACATCTCCCCCCGCTCCCTTCTTCCGCGCAGGCAATACGCGTGCTACGCGGGGCAGAGCTCTGCTCCGCGTACCCCTCACACCCACCCGGTAACATCTCCCCCGCTCCCTTCTTCCGCGCAGGCAATACGCGTGCTAAGCGGTCGATCTATAGACTTGTGGACGTTTGCCGAGCCTTGCAAGCAGAGAAGTGATATGTAGATAAGCTGTGTGCCAGTGCCAGGAAACAAAACACCAAAGAAAATAAGTTGTGACTATTCATTTTATTTATCATCTTAATTTCCTTGCACACCTAAATTCTCTAGAGGGATACGAAACAATTAGATCACTGAATACGCATTAGGGTACCTACGTATGGTTACGGGAGCAGCCCTGGAGGATTGCTGCCCCCGCTAGAACAATCGTCAGAGAACTGAATATCGATAGAAGCTCTAGTTAGTACTACTTAAATGTACTAACAAACTAACAATAACTATAAATAAACATACAACTTAACAACTTACTAACAAATGTTTGTCTGTAAAGGCGGTTTACGCGGACGATAATTTTACGTGATAATGTCATATATGCGTTACCTTAAGCCGATCGTGCATCTCTATCGCTTGTTCCGCGCTCTCGCTTGCACGCTCGGCTCAGACGGAACGTGAACGTGACAATGATCATGCTTTTTTGCGCGTGCCGCTGGGGTGTTCATCGATTTAAAGGACGTTATCACTTTAAAAACTTTATTGTTATTTTTTATTAGAAGTTCTGGTGCCTACTTTAACAAAACAGGTCAAGGGTGGCGCTTTTCCATTTCCCACAAAAAATTTGTTCACGCCATTGGGTTTACACATATGTATTAAGTTACATCATCTCAGACAACAGTTACATAATTTGCACTTGAAACTGCCGACTTGAGTATATGTAATATGTATATTTCTTTACATAGGCATTGTTTCTACACATGATTTGTATTTTGCCGCAAGATAAGGAAGTAAACGATCTGCGCTTCTTTGTCTTGTCATGTTCACATCTCTTTATCATTCAACATCCTGATTCTTTGTCGCTATAAAGTATACTTCAAATCCTTTAGAAGTTGGTAGGCATTTACTAAAATATATGTACTTTGACAAGGTAAAATAGCTGGAGATCGTTGAACGATGTTTGCTTAGCAAACTGATAAAGATGTGCTGAGTGTGATGAATGGTCCCAAATGGAGCTAATATTTAGTGCGATTTTATTGTCTTTGATGACGGGCGTTTGATTCCTTCAAAGTGCCTAAATCATTGTAAGTGTTGACTGCATTGTCTCAAGGACGAGGCATATCTGTTAATTTTGTGATCATTGGAATTTAAACTCTGTACCAGTGATCTGATTAGAAAAATTGATACCTACCTGTTGCTGTTGGATATTTCGTGGAAAGTAATTGCAAAATGACTACTTTTTATGGGCCGCTACCCGTCCACCCACTGGCTTAACTCAGTGGTGGGTGTAGGGGTAATTTCTATTTACCCACTGCGTCAAGGTTGGAATCAATTATAAAAATATCGATTCATTTTGTCGATAATATTACTGGTAAATAGAAATTACCCCTACACCCACCAGTGAGTTAAGCCAGTGAGAGGATGGGTAGCGGCCCCTTATTATAACGTTATTATTTTATGGATAAAAGAACTAATGTTTGACTGCAATTGCTGCGGTCTTCGTTGGGAAGGTTGTACGAAAATCATGATATGGAATTTGCTCAAATAAAAGGTTGCAGATCAACACAAACATTTTATTTAAAATCAACTTTTAGTACTTAAATCTAGAGGATAATCTGCACACTTGACTAGTTCTTCTATAGGCCTGCACTCCAACCTTTTGGTCATAAGGTTGAGTGGCATTTCTTCATCCAGACTCTTGTCCATTGGATCTTCGATCCTTTGCTCCTCGTACGTGAACACCTTTTCGCTTATTGTAGGCCTTAATACTGGGTAGTTTATGTTTGAATAGTAGTTTCTATAGGCGTGTTCGTACATTTGTGTGTATTCTACGTATGACATCTCGTCTGAGGGGACTCTGACTGGGTACATCGGTTCCAGAGGTCTGACGTACGTGATTTGTTCCGCTTGACTGTACCGCACTTCTGTCATGGGGCTGTAAGGCACGGGTGATATTGAACTCCTTGGAGAGTATACCAAGTGGGGCGATGACGGGTCTACGTAAGTTCGTAAAGGGGACATCGGCTCGTTGCTATAAAGCCCAGATTCCTTTGGTGGGGTAAACGCGTCAGAACTGTGAGCTTCTTCAGAAGATTCCCGTTTCGCCTGCTCCGTTGTAAAGTGTTTGTATGTTTTGACGTGTTTTCTAAGACTGGACGGGTCTGTGTATCTCTTGTTGCATCCGGGCACTTTGCAGCAATAAGGTTTTTCCACCGCATGTGTTCTTGTGTGTTTGAATCTGTCGCTCGAGTTTGAATACGCCTTTCCACAACCCTGTTAATAACAGAAAAACATTAATTAAGCTGTGTAATGTTATTGTTATTATGAGAGTACACAATGTTTTCTGATAAAGAATATCTTTTGTAATTGTAAATATTTGCGCATTGCACGAGGCATTATATCGACGGGGTAAGGTTTAATTTGGATTCATAATTCTGAGTAAAATTACTCTGAAAATTCACAAACTGAGCGTTGTGAGCGATTACGAATTTTCATGACATCTAAATAAAGTATGATATCGGTTGTTCGGATATTTACCTCATATGGACAGACATAAGGCTTCTCCCCAGAGTGAGAGCGGAGATGTATTTTCAAGTTTTCCGCTCTGGAGAAACTCTTCTGGCACTGGTTGCATGTGTGCGGGCGCTCGTTTGTGTGTGTGCGTACGTGTACTAGCATTTTGTATCTGTTGAAGAAAAAAACAAAACGATTAATACCACAATAATGTAACTAAAATTATATGACCAATAAATTTCTTCATCAAAAATAATAATTAATAATGTCATAACGGTATTGAATAATAAGACATGTTTATAATATGATAGATGTTTATTTCCCTTTTGGCGAATAAGTTCGCGTTTGACCACAATTCTCGCCTGATGGTAGGTAAGCGTCGATGCTAGGTATCGCTGCGGGGATAACCCGTCCGCCGGGTTTTTGTCTTTCAACACTATGGACGGAATGTAAAAGATACCAACCTTGCGTTGAATCCTCTCTGCGGCCGCGAACAGCCCTTCCATCCGCAGTAGAAGAGTCCGTCCGAATGCGCGTGCGCGTGCGCTCGTGCGACGTGCGCGGAGAGGCGCGCCACGCTCGGCAGGCGCGCACCGCACCCCCGCCACCCGCACGCGCCCTCCCCGCCGGCGCCTTCCGAGCGCTCCGGGGACGACCCGCCCGATGAGTCATCGTCTTCCAACTGTTGAAGAGAACGAACTGGTCAAATAAGGAATCGAAAGTGTCTAGTTTGGTTTTAGGTCCAGTATGTGACCGTAGAAACATTATAACAGAAAGGGTAGAATAAATAGGAACAAAGTTTAGTAAATAATGGGAATTGTCTAGGTTGGTTTTAGGCTTTTAGGTTTGGTGTAGTACGTGACCGCAGTAGCGTAAGACAGAACGGAGCGGAAAAAATTGGGAGACCTTTGACTTATCCTTCCTATGGCAAAATTAATTAAGGTATATCTCTCAACCTAAGATGATAAGTGTATTTTTAGCAAGAGAGATTGTCAAAATAAATAAATTGGATAAAATAGATTAATTTACTTCGTTGGTCTAACGATAAAAGTACCGAATTAAAAATAAAGTAAACAACAGGAGTTAGTGCAAATTCTTATCCGATCTTGCCGTTATTGTTCATGATATGGAATTTGCATGAGAATTAAAAAAAAAATATCGTGTCCTCAGGTACAATATATTTTATAAATAAGTACAAAATGACCTTATAAAAACAGGTTAAAAAAAAACAACTTCGAATAATACAATCTCTATCTTTGAGTTTCTATGAAAATAGTTAACTGATTAATAGATAAGATGGCTAGCTGTTAGCAGTGATAAGTGTCCAGTTCAGTGATCTAAAACTATTGCAAAACATTTCGTACTCAGCGGATTTGGTTGTGATTTTAAAATTTGTTTTTACATCAAAATTATACCAATATCATTAAATTCCTAGCAATGGAAATACTCGCGAAAAAAATCACAAAGTCATTAACTCTACTTGACGGCATTATTGTGATCAAATGTCAATAGTAGTTGATCCAATAATTTGTTTATATACAATAGTAATTCGCACCTGAGTAGGGGGCAGTGGCGCAGGCACTGGGCGGGCGAGGTACGGCGCGAACCGCTCCGCCGGCATCCATCGCTGCACCCTACACCCGTCCCCCGGCAACTCCGACCTCCATTGGGGAAACACCAACATCTCACGATATAAAGCACTATATTCTCAAAACAGCTGTGGTCACCTCGCGGTCGCCACGGACAATGATGCCGCGCGCTCCACTCGCGTACTTATAAAACGTCTCGCCGTGACAACGCACTGATAACACGAAACGACACCCTGCGAACAAGCTAACACCGCTTTCGTATCGCATTTCCTAGGTAAACTGGTTTCGGGCGATTTTGTAGACGTATTGCTAGTCCAATCTGTGCGGTTTTGGAATTCTAGACAGATTTTGGGTCGTTTGTTGAGTGGTTATTGGTGTGGTAATGTGTTCGTGTGTGTATTGTTATCAGGAGCCGCCTGCCGCGGCCGGAGTCCGGTTATTACCGGTGCGATAGGCCCCGGTTCAATAGGTGACTGATATCGCGCTGGTGTCAGTGCGGACCGACCTCTTACTGGTTCTTATTTACGGACTCTCGCTTGATGTGTGGTTTTACGTGACCGAATATACGAGTACGAAATGATTAGGTCGGGTTTTGCACGCGTGTATTGATCATTAGTTATATTGTGTGGCCGCGTGTAAATATCTGGTTTATTGGTTAAACAGATAATCGACGTTGTTGTGAGATCAGTACAGTGGATTTATTTTCTTGTTGAAACGAATTCTTTCAGGGTCATAGATTTCTGTAAAGTCTGCTTGGGGAGCTGCCATACATGTTAAATTTGCTAGTAGGTAATTCTATCACCAAGGAACAGGTAATGTGAGCAAATAAAACCGCGTTCTGGATTAATTAACTACCAACGTATCCATCGAAATTATTAGGTTTGAAATTCGAAGTCAAACGCATATCATACAGATTTTTGAACAGTCAGATAGTGGGAATTAAAAAATGCGCAAGTGACGCTATTTTGCGAAATAATTGCTTGGTCTCATCAGCGTCGCTTAAATAAAAGTATGTTTTTGTAGTGCAATCGGATTACCGGATATTCTATACCTAATTACTTCATGATCATCATTGTCAGCCTGTACTCGTAGTAGCTCACTGCTAAGCATAGATTTATCTTCTTGTTCATTAATTGTGGTCCTTTGTCAGTCTTGTCCAAGTTGGAGCCGCGATTGTAATAATATCGTCAACTCAAAGAGTTAGGGTATGAATATGATCCATGCTTCGTTTACCACACATATTATACATGCCGTAATCCTAATTGATATTATAAACGCGAAAGTTTGTGTTTATGTATAGATATTTGTTACTCTTTCACACGGCAACAAAGCAACGGTTTGATTTGATTTTTTGGCGTGGATATAGTTCGAAGGTTGGAGAGTAACATAGACTACTTTTATCCCGGAAAAATAAAAGGTTCCTATGGGATAGCACAAAAATCAGAATATACGCGGGTGAAGCCGCGGGCAAAAACTAGTTCATTATATTTTCAGGACACCGTCTTACATTTAGGTTCTTTTCACCTCATCGTTTATCTGTAGGAGTGAGATAATCTTATCAGCATTATCCGCTACAGTGTCTAGACGTGATAAAGATTTTATAACTGCGTGTTCGGATGATTTTGGGACATGCGAATTCCAAGTGATTTCATTTCTATAAACACTTGAAATAAGTATTTCGAATCAGACTTCCTGAGTTTATATTTTAAAACAAAAAAAAGCCAAGTCGATGTCTTTTGAGTATTTATGAGCATGTGTTTATTTTTCATTTTAAGCTTATATTTAACTGACTTCCAAAAGGAGGAGGTTCTATGTTCGTCTGTATGTATTTTTTTCGTGTATGTTCATCGATATTTTCGCCAATTATGAACCGATTTCAGAAATTCTTTTTTAGTTCGAAAGGGTATACTGCCGAGGTAGTCTCATTTAAAATTTATCAAAATCGGCAGAGCCGTTTTAGAAAAAAAAACATCTGGAATAATTGTATATACAGGGTTATTTCTAATCAATTAGCATCCTTTTAGGGGCTTATTCTGTACATCAGAACTAATAACAATTGTTCTGCGACTTTTGTCAAATATAAAAAAAAAAAATTTAGTTCCATAGAAAAATATTGTTCACCCGTGACAAAATGTATGGAACAGCTGTTTTTTTTAAGTTCTGGCGAAAGTCGCAGAACAAAAGTTGTTAGTTTTGATGAACAGAATATAAGCCCCTTAAAGGATGCTAATTGATTAGAAATAACCTTGTATATCGATTTGAGCGAACTGTTCGAATTTTATATACCTACAATTGAAGTGGGTTGTGCCATTTTGTATTTTTGTAATTTCCTCAAATGAAAAATTACCTCTCATGCGGGCTGTTTACGGTTGTTTTTTGTAAACAACAAGTAAAGGTCTCTGAACCTTGAATGTTCTATTCTATATTGAAATACAGACAATAGCTACCTTCAGTAAAGTAGGTAGGTACTCGTATGTATAAAAAGTAGGATCGTTTACTTTAGGCCAGGTGGCTAAACCTGGTGTCAGAATTTGTAAGCCTTCTAGCGTTCAATTGTAAATGCTTCCTGCGAGCACTCATCAGAAGACTGACCGTTGTACATCGATGACTCTAGAACCCCCTTGCCAAGCTATGCCGTGAGCTCTAATTGCCTCTTATGATGGAGGTCTGAAGTTCTCCCAAACTGCTCGGGAATCAGTCTCTACCGGTACAATTTCACCAGTACTTTAGCCAGTTTTATTGCGTGGTTTTGAATTTCATTGACAAACAAGTAGGTATTATATTCAAAAAACTTTTTTTAAAACAAACTTTTACTGAACAAGAACTCGCCAAGACGAATCCTACAAGCCGAAACTCGATGGGGTTGCATCGTTTCATTACAGAGTTCCTTTAACCACCTTCTCAGCTCCATCATCAGACCCTGGTTACCATTGAAAGACAAGATTTGGGGTAATTCGTGCGATGTTAACAGGGTATTCATAGGTAAAAAAAAATGTATCCGCGCAATGTACGGTATGAAGTGGGACGATTCCTGCAAACCAGCGTTCAAAGATTAGAACTTGCTAACAGTTCCTTGTCTGTACATTTATGAAATGGCCGTACTGAGCAATCCAACTTTATTTGAGCCATATGACAATATTAATAAGAGAACTGCTCCTCAAGTGCGTCTCAAACTACCACAGCCCAGACTCGAGATGTTTAGAAAAAATTGCGTTCACATGGCTGCTCTAATCTTTAATTCTCTTCCTAATGATTTGGTTGAACTCCCATATGGTAGATTTTGCTTCCAGTTGAAGAAGTGGTTGGTGGCAGAGTGCTTTTATAAAGTGGACGATTTCCTTAACTAAAGTTCATGTCGATTAAATACGTACAATAGAGCTTGTAATAATTAATGTACATTGCAGAATAATATATGTATGTTAAAATTGGTTCTTTTCGGCGATGATTTTTAATGTTTCAATTTTTTAATTTTGTTGGATTTTAATTTTAAATTACGATTTTTTTGCACATTTTTTTATGGTTGTTAGTGGATGGATATGTATAATTGTATAATTTTAGGATCATTTGTACCTACTACCATGCAAATAAATACTTTGACTTTGACAAACTACTCGCCAAAACCATTCAAATTAACCAAACCTCGATGAGGTTGTGTGGTTATGTCGTTTCATTGCTAAGTTCCTTTGGCCACCTTCCAGTTCTATCATCAGATCAGCACCTTGTCATCATAATATTGCATTGTCACGCGATTTACACATGTATGCAAAATTTCAGCTCAATCAGAAACCGGGAAGTGGATCAAATTTAATTTGCAAGATTTGATTACAGACAGACAGTCGACGGGACAGGTGAAAGTAAATAAAAGCTTGTAAAAACAATAGCATCCAACGTCTTACCGAAAACTAATCCCATTTCCTCTTTAGATCATTCTATCATACAAAAATCACCTGATTACGAGTCCAGTCCATGTAATACCCACGTCTCAGACGCGTAATCCTATTGATAAATTGATACCAGCGCCTATTATCAACGTGATAGGAAAAATTCAGACCGAAGTGCATGCGGCGGCCAGGTAGGGCTGTGCGTGACTCTAATACATACTGTAATATGCCGATACGTTATCACCAGTCACGAGCGGCCTGCGGCACGCGTCATATTGATGTCTAGGTTATAAATATACCGGCTTACTAGTTTGGAGTTATATTACGAGTAGCTTTGGTATAGTGATCCTGAGGGGTTAGTCCAGGCTTACACGTAAATTGAAATTACCTACAGCTGTTTCCGTATAGCGCCATACATTTCTGTACAGCGCCCCTGGCGGAAACGAGGAAGAACTAACCAAAATATATTGAGCCACACGCGAACGCGAAAGTTTAAGCAAACTACGCAAATCCTGGACTAAAGGCTCTGGATTAAGGGCTTTGGATAGGGGTGGAGCAACCGCCGTAGGTACCTTACATATCAATGATATGGGGCTCGAAACGTATTCGCCGTTCCTATACCCCCCTGCTACGCTCATGGATACATTGTCATACTTGGGCACTATGAACCTTATACATAAGTATTTAGTATTTATTTATTTCTTGCATTATGTACAAAGCAATCTTAATGGCTAGGTACATAGCCTGTTAGGGCGTTGCAAACATATGTACGTAAGGACTTAATATCTAAGAAAATTTATCCTTAAATTAAACTTAAAAAATAACACAGAACATACGTTAACATAATATGCTTTAAATATATCTGAGTTATACATATATGTAATCAGGTGTATTATCCATATCGATATTAGGTTTTATTCATTTTGTTTTTGTCGTCAAAGTAGTCTTCTAAACTGTAATAACATTTGTGGAGCAGAAGCTGTTTGAGTTTATTATAAAATGTATATATAAGTATTAGACATAACGTAAACAGCTCATTGCATGGACCCCTTAGATAATTAAAAGCTTATAAGTTTTGGTACATGTCAAGCTACGCCACTGGTCCTGGCTTGTTGTGGTTACGATTTCTACCGCCATGGTCTGTTCTAGTGTAAATTTGTGATTGATCTATAGAAGAAAGAAAAATCCATGTATATGTAGTCACATCAGTCATTGATTTCATTAGTAACATGGAAGTTCTCATAAAATAGGTATATTGCGAGGTAAAATGTCATTGTACTCGTTGTTAATAACTTCTGCCACGGCACCGATGCTCAAATCGTATGTAAAATACTCCATAACTTAGATTAATAATAATAATAATAATTGGTCTCGCTCGTCAACGGAGCGAGACCAATTATTAATCTAAGCTCCATAAGTATATACATTTATATAGATTGGGCTGTTTTTCCATAGAGCTAAATCTATCATGATTACGTGACAACTTCTAAGCTCTTTGTCACAGTGATGATGAGTGGGTTCTTACTATTATCGATTATTTTTGCTGGTCTGACAGCAGAATCAATCAATAATTGTATTTAATACCACCTATTAATATATCTATTATGATATAATTTATAGCATTGATTTCTGTTAAATAGAGTTTCAAACGATTCCAATTAAGCAAACTCATTCAAAGAACTACAAGAAGGTACATTTATCGATCTAATTCTTCAAACTCCCAAGGATCTACTATCAACTATCAGTCTGACAATTAAAATCCTTGCCACATGAGAGATAATAATAATGCCCTACATTCAAGCGACTAAAAACTTTAAATAGCGCGTCACTTCAAGTAATACTTTGTTGGTAGTGTTATCATTATCACAGACTTGTGTGTGTGTGTGTGTGGTATAACAGGCGCGCTGTCGTAGTGTGCCGTACCGGCGCGCGGCCCCCTGCGGTCGGCGCGCGCGCCGGTTTCCACCAGTTCCTTATCTCGCGTTGTTTGTCGTCTACGCAAGATAAAAAGCACTAAAGTTAATGAAGGACTCAATAAATGTATGACAGTTATTGTTGATAAAAATATGTAATTGTAACGCAATATTTTTCCGTGTCTCGCAAGTATTTATAAAGGTGATGAATGAGAAATTTATAGCGGATGGAATGTCGGTATTGACTGCAAAAAGAGCGGGACGATCCAGATTGTTGCAGATATTTTTCCGACCGCTGGAGATGTGTAGGAGAGGTCTGATTTTAAATTATATGGCCTCTACCTCTGGGTCAACTGTGTGGTACCTTACTATACTGTATTTATTACTATATTTGCTGGGTTGATATGGATGAATTAGATGTAGGAAAGTGTAGTTCATGTTGTATTACAAGTTCATCTTGAAAGTAGAGTTATTTCTTGTTGGAAGTCTGTGATTAAAAATTAATTAGTAGACAACAGTTACGACAATTGTAGGTGCAATTTGGTTTTGACTTTCAAAAAAGAGGAGGTTCTATGTTCGTCTGTACTCACGTATTTTTTTGTGCACATCGATAATTTCTCCAATTGTGAACCGAATCGAAACATTATTTTTTAGTTCGAAAGGGTATACTTCCGAAGTGGTCCCATTTAAATTTTACAGAAATCGGCTGAGCCGTTTTTCATAAATCAACAAAAATGTAAACGTTTCTAGCGAAATATTCGAATTTGGTTCACGATGGAAGGCGGTTTTGCCATTTTTTTGCGAAAAATAATTATTATAAATGGGTTTGCCTTCCCGTTGAGTAATCTAGATACAGTTTAGGGTAGTACACACTCATCTAGATACCTACGACTAGAAGATCTGTTTGGTTCTTTGGGCATCGCCTCAAATGTAGAGCAGATTTTCATGGTATAAAGATATAGGTGTAGGTATACTATATCTACTAAAAAGACACTGCCCGCATAAGCTCGAAGGCGGCAACGGCATCTAAAAAATGTTTTTTTAATTCCCGCATCTAATTGCTTGAAAATTAGGACTAACTTTCGCTATTTGTTTTGGTTTATATACCTTGGGCTTATGACGGCTGTACAGACTCTACATCCTGCTGTACCAAAGGGTGCCAGGCGGGTTTGCCATTTTTCGCAATAAATGGCAAACCCGCCTGCCATGTGTACAAAATTCGAATATTTCGCTCGAATTGTTTACATTATTGTTGATTTTTCAAAAACGGCTTAGCCGATATCCGGAAAATTAAAAACCACCTCGGGAGTATGCCCCTTCGAACTAAAAAATATTTTTTCGATTCGGTTCAAACTTGGCGGAATTATCGATGAACATACACAAAAAAAAAACATACAGACGAACATAGAACCTCCTCTTTTTTGGAAGTCGGTTAAAAAAGTGAAATAAACTTGCTTTTTATTCAGCGCTAAGGCCGCTTAGCTATAATGCAGTTTACTACGACTCCGTTCCGTTTTCAGATGTTTAACGTTCGAACAGATCTTGCGGTATAAGTATTTTTACTCGACACACCTACAGATTTTACAGTGATTGAGAGTAGAATCCACCCACAGAGATCAGTATTTCTGGACAATACGTAGCCGTCATTGCGGGGGTTAAACTTTTATTTTTGTATTTTTTACATAAAACTGGAAACTCGATTGTGTCTAAGCTTGTGTGTTTAGTTGAGTAAGCACTATGAGGACATTTTATACGTTTTGAGATATTCAGTCAAATCTGGCAGAAATCATCTTGGAACTAATATTAAATAAATAAATAAAAGGGGGCATCTTACACACGGCCTCTGACCCCAAAGTAAGCAAAGCTTGTGATATGGCTGCCAGAGACTGTACGAGTATATTAGGTATACATATTTTAATATTTATGTATCATGAGATCTGTGGTTCTTCGTTTCAGCCTTAGAATGTGCCCTATCGATCTCCAATAAGATCCATTGAAAGCGGCTTGCATCCAGCGAATTTCTGCGGTCTCAAGAATCTATCTTCGAGCAAATATCTATAGAGTCACAATCGTGACAAGGTAAGTATGACGGCGCTCGTACATTTTTTTACTACTTTCACTTTGGGATTGTGATTGATTACTTGCTCGATGGAATCTGTGCACCACCTGGAAAACTCTAAACCGCCTTCGTTCCCAAGTGGGTAGAAGCCGAGACAATCTGGCAAAATGGGGATACATAGACAGCTCCAACGTCGAATGTCTCTGCGGCGTAAGACCGCAGACTATGTCACATCTGACCAACTGTGCAGCATGCCCTAAGTCCTGCACCACCCAGGACCTAAATGAGGCAACAGATAACGCCATTGAGGTGGCCAATTTTTGGTTAAAAGCCGGAATATAAAATTTTTAGCACGCAAAATCGACTCGAAAAGAAGAAGATCTGTGCACCTTGTAGGTGGGCGTCCTACGTTGCGGGCTTGTCGGTCCTTTGCAACCTTGCAGGTCGTCTTACGCCTGCCCGTCCATAACTTAAAGTAGATAACTCTACAGACTACATTAGTAATATCTATTTGTATATTTAGCTTGAAGTCCAGTAAGTTAGCCCGTTGTTTACAACACAATTTAACACAAATAACTCGATGATGAAATCGTCGCGTACAGTATAGAAACAGCACACCGATGCAGTGATAACCGAGGCTGGTTAGATCCGGTTGATGTTCTGACTTTGTGCTCTGACCCGCGCTCTTAAAACGTTACTTTTCTACTAGCAACATCACCGAATTTTCGCATTCCTGACATTCCGCTTGGGGTGTAATTGCTTTTTAACCGACTTCCAAAAAGGAGGAGGTTCTCTGTTCGTCTGTATGTATCTTTTTTTTTTTGTAATCCATCATCGATAATTTCGCCAATTGTGAACCGTTTGATTCGGTTCACAAAATTCTTTTTTAGTTCGAAAGGGTATACTTCCGAGGTAGTCCCATTTAAATTTAACAGAAATCGGCTGAGTCGTTTTTGAAAAAATCTACAATAATGTAAGCAATTCGAGCGAAATATCCGAATTTTGTAAACGATGCACATCGATAATTTCGCCAATTGTGAACAGAGTCGAAAAATTCTTTTTTAGTTGGAAAAGGAATACTCCCGAGATGGTTCCATTTTAATTTTACAGATATCGGCTGAGCCGTTTTTAAAAAAATCAACAATAATGTAAACAATTCTAGCGAATCTTGTACACGATGGAAGGGGGTTTTGCCATTTTTTGCGAAAAAGAATTATACTAGGTACTACCTAATTAGGTTTGCCCTGATGGCACTAGAACACGGCATCGGTATCCCCTGCCTGTAGTAAGAGCCTACTGAAAGGGGACCCCTGGGCTCGTGGGTGGACAGAGTTGGGGCTCTGGCCATTCACTCAAGCGGGCCCGAGGAGGACGGCAGCGTGTGTGGCAACGCTGTCGTAAAGGACGGTAAAAGCCTGGTGCGAGTAGTCGTGTAAAGTGCTGGGAGCACCGGTGTGTTCCTTTGGAGATCCCGGAGCTCCCAAGAAGGCACAAAGGCTGGCCACCGAGGGGGTTTTAGTGGGTACAATCCCACATAACCAACCCTACTGCACGCCAATGCAGTTAGGGCATCTTTATAAGATTTCCCCGTCGTAAAAAAGGGACCTAATTAGGTATAGTATGGGGAAAATTATCACCCTATGAGAATGGTAATGATTCTAGACTATAGTCATGGAATCACTTTCGCTGCGGCTGTCATGATCACTTCGCGTGATCACCGCGTGACGCGTGTGCGCACTTTCAGACTACGAATTAGACGCCTCTTATCTAATCATTGTTGTATTATCGTTATCAACCATCGGCTAGCTCCGAGATTGCTGTCTGACAAATGACAAATTGCTAAAAATATCTATAAGTTATCAATATGAAATATTGGATAGGCCCTACCTCAGGTTCCTACTACCTAGTTTAATCTAAGGTTTTACATACCTACATATTTATGTACATACGAATACGAAAAGAGTTACTTCCTTGTTTTCAGAGTTCGCCAAAACATTTAATTGCTTTTCACATCATAATCATCAGCCAAAGATTAAGTAATATGGAATTTGAAACAAAAAAAAAAAAATTTTTTAAACGCGAATAAATCTGTGGCAAACACAGATTTATTATACACCACACACCACAATTCGCCTTTTGGTTACTGACGTCGTGGGTGAAGATAAAGCAGACTTAGAAGATTCTCACTCTGACTTTAAAAGTTTCAGCATCGATGCAGCTTTAGGATTTTCACTGTGGGACATATGCCTTGCCTTTCATTAAATAGACATTATTTCATGAATAATAGTAATAGGTCTTATCCAACGCGAATCAGAAATTGTAAAGAGAAGGAAAGGCGAGTCTTCAAAGGATCGCATCCCTTAGGTTTCTGTAGTCTTTCTTACTCGCTACCTTCGGCTGAACTGTTGCTGAGGTACCTTCTCCCAGTACCTAGGTCGCAGTGACACTCTAATAGCCTTTATACAAGGTATTTCTCTAGACGGCTGACATTTTATGGCGTATCATTGTACTCATCGTTATAATCAACTTTTACTAAACGACCAACCCCGAAATATAACATCAGCAGTGGACTACTAGGTAATAATCGGCCAAGTGCATGCGAGTCGGACTCGCGCACGAAGGGTTCTGTAACGTATGGGAGCCCCATTCCTCTTGCCGTTATTAATAGCGAGCAAAAAATCCTAAAAATCACGTTTGTTGCATGGGAGCCCCCCTTAAATATTTATTTTATTCTGTTTTTAGTATTTGTCGTTATAGCGGCAACAGTAATATATCATCTGTGAAAATTTCAGCTGCCTAGCTATCATGGTTCATGAGATACAGCCCGGTGACAGACAGATAGACAGACGGACATCGAAGTCTTAGTAATAGGGTCCCGTTTTTACCCTTTGGGTACGGAACCCTAAAACAGCATCTGTAAGCCTTCTTTATTTAAATGCTGGGTATAAGCCTCTCCATGCCATTTGTCTCGTTCTTGTGCCAATCGTGTCGTTCGACTCGCAATTGTCACAATATCGTCAATACCGGATGACCAAAGCACCGCTTGCCTTGCCTCGACCACTACCACCACTCTGTCACTGCCCTAAGCTAGTACGTACTTTGGTACATCCAACCGCACTTGACATCCGTGCGAGGAAAGAAAAGTGGAAGAGGAAGATATGGCGCAGCAGAGGCAAGATTTTGAAGAAAAGCGTCTACAAAAGCAGTAGGTACCTACGTTAAAAGCCATATCAATAAGACCCGCTCAAAGCCTTCCTACACACACACGTCAGTTCCTACTACGTAAAACGCCAGTAGCTTGTTGTATTGTGCGCCCTCGCCATCAAAGAATCATCAAAGAATGCTTCATTAAATAATGCTTTTTGCGAACTACATTAGAGCTCATAACTGAAGATAGCTAGCTTTGACCGATGCATCATGGAGTACGATACGTATAAACTTCAGTATCTTAAGGGATAGTATCGAAATATCAATACCGATATCGATACCGGTAGTAGGTACCTACCGACATCGACTGTATTGAAAACCTTATTGTAAGCTATGTTCGTGGGTGGTCTGTTTTGTCCGTACCTAATATGTGGCGTAACTCGAGAGGTTTCCTATTATCGTGTTTGGTTTTATCGTTTTTAGGGTTCCGTAGCCAAAGGCCAATGGAAAGCCTGTCCATTGTTCTCGGTCTGTCCATTTTGTAGGTTACGGGTATCTAGCTAGAAGAAGGTACCTATCATCGTTCAGAGCTCAATGAATTCAGTACAATAGCAACTAACTTTTTCAAAACCATTCGCAGCACGAGTCTAGTTTGTAACTAGCCAGTTACTTATCTCATACCTTGAGTAAAAAGGCGTCCATCCATCAGCCATAGGACGTCAGCTACTAGATTAAAGATCCTGCGTTCTTACTGAGGTCTTCTGTCCACCTTGTGGGTGGACGTCCTATACTACGATTGCCGGTACGTTCAAAAAGGGTTCGGAGAACACCATAAATAAATAAGTAGGTAAGTATATAACTAAGTAAGTTCGTATACCTATGCCAGGTAGCTCTGTTGTCAGAGTTTTTGAGCCGCCTTAGACATGGCTAAACTGTTAAAACACTGCCGGGACCTACAATTTTGTCGTGTCATCCGAGTTGCAGCAGCGCTCATTTGCCACCCGCGGACACCCATTTAAAGATTGACCGTGCCAAACGTTGCTAAACTTCGATGATCGTTGACAAACACCTAGTCAAACTACACTATGAGAGCTACGGAGATGTTCGCGATCAATTGTTTGTCTAACCACATATCAACTATCACTACATACTTAGTATAAAACAAAGTCGCTGTCTGTCTGTCCCTATGTATGCTTATATCTTTAAAACTACGCAACGGATTTTGATGCGGGTTTTTTTTAATAGATTGAGCGATTCAAGAGGAAGGTTTATATATATAACACATCCATGCAAAGCCGGGGCGGGTTGCTAGAAAAGATAAGCGAAAACTCACCATACTTTCGTCTAATATCCCCCCAATCTTATATCCAGAAACTCGCCGTACCGCGCGTTGCACTTATAACTTTTACACCATTTCTTTCCGAGTATAAACACCGAGTGCACCGTCCGGCATCCGACAACTGTTGTGATCACGTTTTTCCGCCAAAAACGCCACTTTACCACACGCGAACTACGCTAAAATAAAAAATCTAAAATAGCCGGCGCGATTATGCTGCGGTGAAATGAAAATAGTGCGTAGTGACGTGGATGCGTGACTTTCCCCCCAACAGAGTTTTGGAGGTGCTCTTGCAGATTCATTTTTAACCAACTTCAATATAGGAGGTTCTCAATTCGATCGAAATTCGAATGGTTTTTCGTTTCATTTCATTTATTTCTCAACATAGATAAAATTATGTATATTTGTAAATATCCAGGGCCACCGTGACCTTAGGGGGCCCTGGGCTAGTACTACTTAAGGGCCCACCGATTTACTTATAGCTCTAACTCCAATTGTAGTTTTTCAGCTCCACTTTTATATTTTCTAGACTTTATTTTACTTGTAGCTGGGGTCTCCAGGAATCCACGGGGCCCTGGGCTGAAGCCCAAAAAGCCACATGGTAGATCCGGCCCTGTAAATGTAAAAAAAAAACTTAGTAATTATAGTTTTCTTTTTTTTTGTATTCATGTTCATATTTATATTATTTTATTGATATCAACATACAAGATACAAGTCAATACAGATCAATAAATATTGTTATCATAATAATAATAATATTGTTCCTTAAAATGTCAGCTTTGCTAAAGCAAATTACAATTATCTTAAAATTACAAGAAAGAAAATAATTAAAAAAAAAAAATAATAAAAAATACAAACAAAATAATAATCATTCAATATATATAAGTCAAATTTACAAATAATTAAAATAAATAAATAGTTTCAATTTTTCAACGTTAATAATATGTATGTATGTCATAAATTTCAAATATTGCATTAATAATTAGGTATGTAAATTATATGTACGTATGTTAGGTACGCGATTACCTACTCCGCCAATTATGAACCGAGTTGGATGGTTATTTTTTGATTTGGTTGATCATACTTCAGAGGTGGTCCCATTTAAATTTTATCGCAATCGGCTGAGTCGCTTTTGAAAAATCAACAATAATATGAAAATTACTACATATCGATAATAATACATCGACCCACTAATATCTACTCGAATTCTGTACACGGTTAAAGTCGGATATGCCATTTTTATATATAATTAAAATATAATTAAAACCTGTATGCGAGCTATAAGGACGAATCCAACTTATTCTGGCGTCTGTGAAATTAGCTAAAGTAATTTAGCCCTGAAGCTGAAAGCCCTGGTGTCAGAGTTTCCAGGCCGCCTGAAGGCCTCTGACATGGCTAAACAGTTAAAACAACTGTGACCTACAATTTAACGAGTCATCCGAGTCACGGTAGCGCTCAGTTGAAAGATGCCACCCTCGGTCACCCATCCAAATACTGACCATGCGGAACGTTGCTTCATTTCGGTGATAGCTGACAAACACCTTGTAAAATTATCTACAAGCTGCGCACCTCCCCACTTCTCGCGCAGATGACATGACAAATTTGCTACTGTGCAATGACTCGCCTCATGTTGACAGACGCCAAGAAGATTGATTCGGCCTATATATGGATATATATAGCCTATTTATATATGGATGTTCGCTCCACTAGCTTTTCGGTGAAGGAAAACATCGTGAGGCAATCTGCATACGTGCGTGGAAGAAATTCGATGGCGTATACTATGTGAATTCAATCGACCCACCCTGCTAGTCCAGCATGCGACCACGAAAAGAACTCTTTTCGACGTGTGAAAAAGGGACAGATATATACTTTGCCATAACATTGTGTTCTGAAACCTCGAAAGAAATATTACTTCGTGCGCATACTAGTCTGGGGGTCAGCGTGCATGGTGTATATGGCCCAATCGCTCTTATGGGTTGGCCTATGTTCAACAATGGACATTTGGACTAAAACATACATGAACATTGGACTTTCAGACTTTGATTACTTCCTGTATCCAGATTATTTGTATGAACTGTGAACGTCGGACTTTTAGACTTTGACCAAAAACACCTGCACTCAGACTTTCTACTCGTAATCGAGATAATCAAACCAAATACAAAATTATTAATCAGTCGTATTTACACAATTAGGTATATTGATATCATATACGATGTGGACTTTGGCCCGCGGTTCTATCTCGCATCATTTCTTTTTTTTTTGTTCTTTAGGTCTTCCTCTGACAATAATATAAGTGAAAAACGTTGTGTAACAAACATTATTGCATTTTTTTTGTTTTATGCAAAGTTTGCTGTATGAAGTTTTCCGCCGCACACATAAGTACAAGTAGCGGCACGTACATATGTCTAGCGCTGAGGGTACTGTGGAGGGGATGGCTGCGCATGTTGATCGCCATACTAAACTCATGCGCAGCCATCCCCTCCACACTTCGCTCAGCGCTAGACTTATATGCCGCGACCTGTATAGGCTCGTCATAGAGGACATGGTCTGAAAGAGCTTTAATTTTTGACCGACGAAACGGAGGAGGTACTCAAAGGAGATGTTGCAAATATGCATAAAAATTGGGCCACTAAGGGGTACCTACAGTATTTCATAATTTGCTTTGTTTCTTTCGGATATGATTTTGCCGTTATTTTTTACAATAACAGTGTCCATTAAAAGTAATTTCGTGTATTCGGGTATTAAGGTTACATGTGACCAAAATGACAGTAATTCAATACCTGAACAAAAATCAAATTGGAAAATGTGAAATTACTCATAAATTAAGCATTTGATGCGGTTGTTTCACTCTGCGCATTTATTTATCATAGTTTAACGGATTTTTTGAGCTACTGTACCTAGTCTGAGCCCATTTTGCATTATCTCCTTTACGTGTATATTTTTTTTTTGTTTTTCGTTTTTTCATGTATTAACCACGCATAACTTTTCACGTAGTGGTCCGATTTTGATAATTCTTTTTTTATTGGAAAGTCTATACTTCGAAATTGGTCCCATTCAAATTTTATCGAAATCGGCTGAGCCATTTTCGATAAATCAACAATAAAGTGAAAAATGTTACATCGATCCGAGCGAAATATTGCGAATTCTGTACACGGTTGAAGTCGGTCATGCTATTTTTTGCAAAAAAATGTTATTATATTTACATATCCGATTGCTCACCATCATTCTTCTTCGTATCTTAGCCGTAAGACGTTCTCGGTAGGCTACAAAATTTGATGTCTACAAGATCAAAATATGTAATTATTTTTCACTTAAAATGACGTAGGTACCTAACCGACTTCAACCGTGTACAGAATTCGAATCGATGTAGTAATTTTTTTCAAAACATTGTTGATTTAAAAAAAAACGGCCAAGTGCGAGTCGGACTCGCGCACGAAGGGTTCCGTACCGTATGGAAGCCCCATTCCTCTTGCCGTTATTAATAGCGAGCAAAAAACTCCTAAAAATGACGTTTGTTGTATGGGAGCCCCCCTTAAATATTTATTTTATTCTATTTTTAGTATTTGTTGTTATAACGGCAACAGAAATACATCATCTGTGAAAGTTTCAGCTGCCTAGCTATTACGGTTCATGAGATACAGCCCGGTGACAGACAGACAGACAGACGGACATCGAAGTCTTAATAATATCCCGTTTTTACCCTGTGGGTACGGAACCCTAAAAAATTACAGGCGATTTCGAAAATATTTGAATGAGAATGTGGACGTTTTCCGCGATGCTTGCCGGGTACTTGGTTTCCGCTCGTGAACTTTTCTATCTCATCTGTCATCAGCTCATCAGATTTCCGCGCTATGTGCCCTGCCCATTGCTATTTTTACTAGCTTCGCTGGGCTTTACAATTTGGTACTTTGGTTCTTTTACGGGTCTCTTCATTTCTGAACCGATACCGCGAGAGACTACGAGCAAAACCCTTTCTAAAGCTAATCGTAGCAACAAACTCAACAAACTGCTAAACTTCCCTTTTCCAGAAAGAGAGAAAGAGAGAGAGGGAGAAATGTTTTAATGAGAAATGATTTGTCTTCATGTAATGTACTCAAGAGCGCAGTCCAGTAAATTTTTAACCTTTCAAAAACCGAGGTACGACGTTTTTTTAAAGTTAGAAGTTTACTAACAACCGCATTCTGTGCTATCTCTTTCACACTAGGTCACATAGATTTTCAGTGCTCGCTCTTTCTTTATATATCTCGTGACCATATAAGTATACTTATAGGTAGCTGGTAGGTACTCATAATTATGTATTAGTTCTTACGAGCTAGCAGTTAAAAAATAGAGCTAATGAACGGCTTTATTGTCGGGTGTTATATTTTGTCCTTGAAAAAGACTTCAACGCGCCCTACACACCCTTGGTATTTCTAATCAATATAATATTCTAATAATATAATTAGTACATAGGTATGTTCTGATAATTTTTAATATTCATCGTTAGCCGTGATGGCCAAGTGGGGAATCGCTCGCCTTACAAGCGTGAGACGTGGATTCAACCCAATCCCTCACCAATGAGATATTTAGATGTTCCGATTTACACACCGGCATGTGAAGAAATCGTCGTGAGGCAACCTGCTAGTCAAGTCCAGCGCATGCGACCACGAAAAGCCACGAAAAGAACTCTTTTCGACGTGTGAAAAAGTGACAAATATATACTTTGCGATATCGCTGTCTCGTTCTGACACGTCGAAAGAAATAATTCGTGGTGCGCATACTAGTCCGGCTGCAATACTTTAAACAAGTTTGGTATAGTACCGGGGTACAAACATACGACTTCAGTTGTACCACACGCTACTAAATACTTTATTCCAGACTAGCCTTTGCCCGCGCTTACTTTATAGCCTATGACACTCGCAAATAATGTGGCTTGCTATTGGTAATAGTAGTTTATGCAACTGTCATATAATGAAGGGTATTAAAACACGAGTGTGAGTTTATGAAACGAGCGCAGCGAGTTTCATAATAGTAACGAGTGTTTTAATACGTGTTATATGCAGTTGCATACACTACTTTATCTTCACTAATAAAAATAAAATAAAAAACAAATTGCGAAACATTAAATTCACGCGTACGTGTATTGTCACAGTGAACTTGGCGCCATTAAAATCTAACCAATGAGAGCGCAGCTGCACGCGCAGGGCCAATCAGGAGCGAGCGCGCGATGTTATAATGAGATTTTACGATATCGATGTGGATATTATAACATCATGTGAAATTGCTTAAATTGAGTGTTTTGTTGTCTGCGCTATAACAGTAGTCATTATAAGTCAAGTATTGGAAACAGAAGTAGAATGTTACAACATTAGTGTAGATAAAAGAATTTTCAAAATCAGTTTAGTAGATCCAGACATTATCCCCTACAACCTCGCAAACTTTACCTTTTTATTATATTAGTATAGATAGATATTCAGAATGGTCGAAATCTTGACAGTACCATTTAACAGAAAGTAATCCTTGGAGGCGTAGTTTGCTTATTTCGGCTCTCAATTGTCAATATGAGTACCTAAGTTTAGCGCTTAGAATAGCTTGAGTTTTAGTATATAGAACAGTGGTTACTACCACAGAAGAGAGAGAAGGATACTACCCTGAATAATCGGTAAATACTGATACAGGTACATAGTTCTATTCATTGTGAGTAATATATAAATTATTGACTTATTGATACATACCTATTGTATTAAATTGTACAATCCAATCCTTACCTAGACTTTGGGTACCTATTTTAGAAGAGATACAGATGCTGTCGAATAGATATATCTATATGTATACGCTATAGTAGGTATATGTCTATACTACGAGTATAGTAGGTATATCGCAGAGCAGGGTAGGCATTTCAGGGATGAAAAATAAAACAACTATTATACATAGTCACTTAATTATAATACCAAAACTGTTAAGAATAGAGAAGAGATGCAATACACATACTCTTGTAGAAATAATTTCTTATTCCGATCTATTTTCATAAACAATATAACTTAAGTATTGAATTGGACGTTTTAAGTACAATATGAGCTCAATTTTGAAGCATTTAGTTGATAAATTTTGGGGTGTTGCTGTCTTCTTTTAATGTATCGCAATAAAGAAGATAGATATAGTTTAGAAAGTTTGTATCTACTAAAAACTTCAAAATTGAAAACTCGTCAACCTACGTAATTGTGTATATTGTATAACTAATATATTTGTAATTGTCTAATACACATACTTCGATGTTCGAACACAAAACCGTATACATTTAAGTACACATAAAATTGAGCTAATTTTCAAAATAATCACTTAAATTACTTAAAATGCAGGAAATAGAGGTGATGGACAGTGAATATAAATATAATAATATATTTAAGGGGAAACGCAGCGCCTTTTTACTGATGAAAATTTCGACCATATTTGACATGAATAATTCACCTTATTTAAGTAGGTACGTATTTATTTTTCTGTAACAACAGCAGAAAATTATTTATATAACTGGAATTAATAAAAAATATTTTACATTAATTACTATTTTTCAGTTTAACGTCATAATTGTCACTATGCTTTTATAGTTATACGTAAAAAACAAACCTTTTCAGTTTTATAGGAGTGTTAAATTGAAGTATCTATTGAAAAAAAAATGGCGCTCAGTTTACCCCTTAAAATTAAAAAGTCTTAAAATTAAAAATGCTGAAGCAAGAACACAATACTACCAATAAGTACAATATTAAAAAGATAAAATACTATAAAATGGTATTCTAAATAAATCCACGTCGCTAATTGCTAAGTTACTTTTAAAATACACCAGTAAAAATTAAACATAGTTTTAGAAGCTTGTAAGCAAACCCTATAACGTAAAGTCTAAGAGGACGTCACACAGTTTGATTGTAGCCATATCGTGCACATTATATTATATTTATGGCGGTGATTCAGTGTCTAATTTTTGCGTAACAGACAGGAAATGTGAAATAGTGTCAGGTCAAAATGATGCAAAATTAGCACGATTTCATATACAAATAAAGTACCAAAGCCATATCAAGACACAATGCTTTATAGGGTCATTTAAAATCACCAACGAAAAGAAGGTGTTTTAAGTATGTTGTTTAGAAAGACCAATAAATGAAAAAGCTGGTAACTCTTCACTTATAAAATTAGACACTAAGGCACACTGCTGTAAAATAAAAAAATCCACGACATTTTATCATTTCGGATAAAAAAAAATCAATGCTGTTAAATTCAACACATTTAGCATCTACCTAAATCTAGTTTTTTTCTAATCAAATCCGAAAATAATGAAAATAAGACTGTAAATGCCAATCAGGAATGATCTTATTTAAAGTAAAGCAGAGTCGAGTCTTAGCAAATTTAGTAACGGCAAGAATAAAATTAAGTAGGCATATTTAAGTACCTTTGTATAAAAATTAAGTCCCTACCCACGCATTATGCAGTTATGAGTAACTGTATAAGATTAATTAGTTACGCCCTTTATAATATTCTTTCACTATAATATGTGAAAAGATTTTGATGTGTAGATGCGATATGAGTTTCGCTCTTAATCTCAAACAAACGTATTTTATTGGGTCGATTCAGTTTAAAATTCCGAACTAAGATATCTCTAAAATGATAATCATGAATGTAATTAACGATATCTAACTAACATGATAATCATCGTAACATGATCAAATCATGATATGGCCTAAGTCCAGCGGACTATTAAATAGCCGGTCTAGTACAGTAGTTAGGAAGGACAACATCGAAATGGCATCAAATTGTCATAGAAGAAAGAACTAACTAAACTAAGAAATACAGGTATTATTTGCTACTTGGTATTGTTTCAAGTTTAAAACCAATTTCAAACTCATCGCATCGGTGTTATCGAGGGCATATCTCAGTTACTATGATGGTCATTATTTACTGCATTAGTTATATGTAAATGTAAATGCGTTCTTTGTTTTCGGTAGCGAGCTCGGGTGTCGACGCTACAGCCGCTACATTGATTGAGGAGGCGGAGGCAATAACCTAAAAATACCATATAAACCCTATGTCATATAAAACTTAATTTAAAATTTTACGTTTTTGTCGTAGAGTTCACAATTTCCAGTCTAGGGCTACCGGATCGCATAAGAATATTTGTTTAAGAATGTTTCTTACACATGAGAAACCGTTGGACTTCGCTGGAACTGTTAAATATTTTGTTCCCGCATAAATCTTGAGATAAAAAGCCAAAAGTCAATATTCTTTTCAGAATCCCTAAAAAAATCTTTATTCCTAAAGATAATAATTTCCAATTTTTAACCTTTTGACAGCCACGCCATTTTTATTTATTTGATTTTATGGAACCCGGTTTTTGTCCACATGTCCATGTCTTTAGACATAAGGCGCGAATTAAAGGCTTTTTGACAGCTTTAAATATAATTTTAAAGTGTTGCTCTCCTTGTCTAATAGACCGCAACCAAAAAGACAGCTATATATTTTTAGTTAGTTTAAATCTGTCAAGTTGTGTCTTCAAAATTGAGCGCATAGTCTGCGTCCGATATCGCTGGTCAAGTATATAGGTGACTGACTTTCAAAAGGTTAGATCTAGTAGCCCTACACCTCCAGTCAATCATGGCGCGGCGTGCCGCCGAGCTAGCGCCTTGTGGTGTTCGTGCGCCAGTCACGCGTACGTCTCACGGAAGCGTTTCTGGATGTGGTGCGCGGCGTTGAGCAGGCGGTGGTGGAGAGTGAGATGGGTGGGCGCGTAGGGCTGCGGCGCGGGCGCGGGCGCAACGCGCAGCGGCAGCGGCGGCAGGACGGTGTCGTCGTCCGGGTGGCAGAAGAACGCGACGCAGTGCCGGCCGCGAGCGCGCGCGTACGCTCCCGCTGGGACCACTACGCGGTGCATCTGCAATCAAGAACGTGCTTTTTAGGGTTCCGTACCCAAAGGGTAAAAACTAGACCTTATTACTAAGACTCCGCTATCCGTCTATCTGTCTGTCACCAGGCTGTATCTCATGAACCGTGATAGCTAGAAAGTTGAAATTTTCACAGATCATGTATTTATGTTGTCGCTATAATAACAAATACTAAAAACAGAAAAAAAATAACATTTAAGGGGGGCTCCCATACAACAAATCTGATTTTCGCTCCCATTCAGTACGGAACCCTTCATGCGTGAGTTCGACTCGCACTTGGCCGATTATTTAGCATTCCAGACAGTGACATGATCTTATCAAAATGGCGTCAAAAATGCATAGAAACTGCTATGTTATCAACGAATCAACTTGGCACAAGTGACACTTGAACTACTGATCAAATGTCACATTGGCGTCTCAGCAATATGGCGGACAAACTTCAAATAGCTTCTAGGCGGGGCTTATTTTTTATGGCAAAATAGGTACAAAACACCGGATTCTTTCTATCAAATTATATTATTCAAGGAGACATATTTTTGACAACTGATATATGTATGTAGGTAGGATCTGTAACTAAAGATACAGCCGAATTAAGTACCTTGTCCGTTTAGTACGGCGTGCGTCGGTTTAAAATCTTTTAGGTATAACATGTAAAATGAAGATGTTAAAGCTATGACTGACCAGTGCCGGCAGCAGGTTGGTGGTCCAGGCTGCCAGCAGCTCGCCGGGCTGCACGATGATGGCCCCCTGCAGGTGCCCTACCGTCTGCCACTTGTCGCTGCCGTTCAGCTTTACCTGCAAAACACGAATAAAAAAGATTAAGTACTAAAGATATATCATACTGAGACAGATATTTGATAACACTACTTTTAGTTCTAGTAAAAAGGGCTACCTTTCTGCAGAAGTCCACCTATTCGATTTGAGTTCACTTTGAAGTTGAAACAATAGGAACAAAAATTGATTGATGTGTTTCAGAGTTACTTTGGTAAGTTTAAGATTCAAACGCGCTTTAAACACGGTTTAACCGTGCAATGTATACTGTTAAACATGGTCTAAGGCGTGCGTAAACCTTTTGTTGTGAGGCGGATAGGCTTTGGACCGAAACTCGTTTTCGTACTTAATGATGAATTTCTACTTCGTTCTTCGTAAATAAGTATAGAGGCAAAGAGACAAAAAATATTGAGTATGGCAAAAAAATAAAAATTTTCTTTCTGAAATATTCAAACAAAACAATACAATATTAAAAGTTTTCTTAGTGGTTCTTAAAATATAAGGCACGTTCTTATCACAGCTTTCTATCTAGCATTTTTTTCTAGACCACGGAAAGTTCCAGTTCCACTTCCATTGTACGAACGTTCAACTCTCCACTTCATACTAAGTATCTTCTCGAAGCACTTTAATTGAAGTGCATTCACAAGAAGGCTAAAAATAGACATTAACATGTGCCTAATGTGTATTTTTTAGTTGATTTTCCATTGTTACAGTGGGAAAATCCCATTGTTCCAGCACTGATGCAGTTTTTTGCTGTGCGGATGGTTAGTTGTTTCAAGTAGGTATAGGTACCTACGCGTTTTTGTAGCCGTTGCTTTGCATCCTGTTCAAATATAGACACGTATACCGATGAATAATTGGTTTTTTTTCAAGCCTGTATGGATCATTTTTTTTAAACACACAAGTAAATGCAGTTTTCAAAATGATGTTCAGGGTTGAAAATGCAATTCATAAAATAAAGTTGACTGTTAGAAAATTCCGGGTAAAATTAAATCTGGATGATATTTCTGTGATCACAGGAAATTAACGTTCATTTTGAGAGAACAGTGTGATAAGTCTCAAAATTGGAGTATGGATTAATATTCATTTTAAAAGGCCTGGACCTACATGCGGGTGATTTAAGCCGCGATGGACAACTTTGAAGTTTGATAGTCAAAATTCTTATCTATATACAGACCTCTGAACCTTGCGCCAGTGAATAACTGCGTATATAATGCACCACGATACTCTGGGAGCAACGGCCGACGTCCTCGGTTGGCTCTATTAGAGTTTTAGAGGACCACCACGACAGGCTTGAAAGTTCTTTAAATAATTAGTAGTCGGCGTGTCCGCCGCACCACGTGTAGTGCACCACGTCGCTCTGGCAGCAAGAGCCCACGTCCTTAGGCGGCACGGGCGGGTAGTAGAGCAGCTACAATGGACTTCTCACTCAAGAACTCTTCAAGTTCTTACCTCAAGTCCTCCTTCGGAATCCTGCGCCAGCAGAGTGAAGGTGCCGTAGTCGGCATGAGCACCGCAACGAGTGTAGTGCACCACGTCGCTCTGGCAGCAAGGGCCTACGTCTTCGGGAGGCACAGGCGGGTAGTACAGGAGGCGCATGGTGGAGGGGTTGCGGCCGTCGCTCTTCATCATGCCGGAGTGGCACTCGAGGAGCGTCGCTGGCGGGATTCCTGGAACGTGTAGAAGCTAATAAGTAGAGTCCTTATTTATTTTGTATTCACGAGCTGTTACGGTCTAAATCTTCTGGCATTTTCAGAAAATAACGATTCCAACATGAGCCAGCCTGTATTTACCTACCAGGTCCATTTCAAAGAATCTGTGCTATTTGCCACAATGAAGAATTTTTAAGGTAATCGTAAACAGGTGCCACAGCGATAAACAACGACACTAGAAGAAGAAGAAGAAGCAATCAATGGGAACTATTCGTGTGCGGTGTATTCATGAAATGTAACGTCATTGGCTACTTTTATGGCTTTGTCGACACGCTTGGATGCGATGTAGTATGGCAGTAGGTAGGTGATGTGATAAATGCATGCTTATAAATCACCAAACTTCACACTGTTAAGTTACATACCTATGTGTCTTAAACAGTGTGAAGTTTTATGTGTCTTAACAGTGTGAAGTTTGGTGATTTACAAGCATGCATTTATCACATCACCTACGTCTAACAGTGCCGCGGTGGAGTGCGGAAACGTGCCCGTAGCCCTGACACAAACCCTGAAACACCACAGGTTTGTCCTGGGTATACCGCCGACTAGGGTCAACGGGGACTCCCACATAACCACCGATCTTCCCAGGCTGGTGGTACGCATAAAGGATTTTACTTTGTCAAAAAAAGGTACGTTTAACAGTGTTAAATATTATTATACCTAGAGCATAAGCCAAAGCCTGCAGCAGCACGCGAGACAGGTTTGTGAGGTCGTGCGCGAGAGGGAAGGCGTGCTTCGTGAACTCCGGCACTTCTTCCTGCGCGGGCATCGCCGCGGGCGTCAGCGTGGTGATGTTGAACGAGTGACGAAGCTCCTGGAATGGAATAAGGTAATGTTAGGTAAGGTTGCGCTAATAGCGTAGGTAATTTGACTAGGTAAGTAAGTTCGTATAGGCCAGGTGACTAGCCTTTTTGTCAGAGTTTTTGAGCTGCCTGAAGGCCTCTGACATGGCTATTGGCTTAGCGGTTGAAACAAGCGGAACCTGCAATTTAACGTGACATCCGAGCCACGGTATCCATTTAACTAGGTGTTTGTGTCAGCGATCACTGAAGTCAAGCAACGTTCGACACGGTCAGTCTTCGGATGGGTGACCGCAAGTGGCATTTACAACAGAGGCCTTCAGGCGGCATAAAAACTGACGCCAGGGCTAGCTACCCGTCCTATACGAACTTATTTTTAACCGACTTAAAAAAATAAGGTTTACAATTCGACTGGTTTTTTGTAGGCAGGTAGGTATGTTACGCGATTACTCCGCCAAAGATGAACCGTTTTTGATGATTATTTTTTTGTTTGGTAGATCATCTGGAGATTTTGGAGATGGTAGATTTTATCGAATTCGGCTGAGTCGGTTGAAGTAGGTTATGCCATTTTTGGCAATAAATGGTTATATAGGTTAGTGTTATGTACTTTGGTACATAATGAGAAATGACAAATACAAACTCAACAAGCTCATTATCCAGCGGAAGATTGCCGGAAAGTTTTCATTCAGGCAGCACTCAAGGTGAAAGAACTTGCGGGCCTGGTTCGGCTGCAGTATCGTCTCACTATTTAGAGCAGTAATTAAAAAAATTAAAATTTCCCTTATCCAGGCAATCCTATAAAGTATCAGGGCGGTATCCTAGTTTTATTTATCGTGGTACAACAGGAACAAAATGGTGCCAGTTGTACCATCTAAAATTTTAGGGGATATTTTACACACAGTCTAGGCTCTGACCCCAAACTAAGCAAAGCTTGTGATATGGCTGCCAGAGACTACATATGTATGGCTGGCAGACACAGAGCAAACACCGTTGTTCATAAAAAAAATACTTGCCCTGGCTGGGTATCGAACTCAACCCTCTTTGACCCAAGAGTCAGGGTCACTAACCACTGGGCCACTGTGGCAATCAAAAATCAATGATAGGGCAAGGCAGGTGCCACGGTTGTGGCCATCTTAGTATCATTTGTAGCCATTTTGAATTTTAACGATTTATTAGACAATTTAATGTTCAAATAATATTAAAAAAATGATTATAATTTGAGATACACACAAAAAATATTTATGTTGTTAAATTGTTTATAATTACCATTCATGCAATAATTTTGACATCAAAATGACCACAACCGGGTCAGTGGCCACAACCGGGGCACCTGATATACTGCCTAATGGGCCAAGTGGTCGGCGAGTCAAAAAACATTGTACTGAGATGAGGTACCTTCTTGGTGCTATCGAACTCCTCCATGCCGGGTTTGACACAGCTGTGGTTGCGGAGGTACCGTCCGTTTACAGTTATTTTACCTCTGACTTTTGTTGCTGTCTCTCTGTTTAACCTGTGATAGTGTGTAGTGACTAGACAGAGACCGCGACAATCGCCAGAGGTAAAATAACTGTGAACGGACTGTACTGCGCCGGCAGCCTTTGGAGAGCGCGCAGAAGTTGTCCAGGTCAGTGTACACCTCCAGCTGGAAACATTGTACAGGGATGAGGTACCTTCTTGGTGGTATCGAACTGCTCCATGCCGGGTTTGACGTAGCCGTGGTTGTTGGAGGGGTTGCGGAGGTACTGCGCCTGGCAGCCTTCGGGGAGCGCGCAGAAGTTGTCCAGGTCAGCGTACACCTTCTTCAGCTGGAATTCATATTACTTATCATTAGCTTCTGTGGAAAATTTCTCTTCAACAAGAAGCGGCGACTATAATCATTTTTTAGTTGACAATTACTTTTTGACCGATATTTGGTAGGATTGATGCGAGTGAATTGCTTACCATTATTTTCTTAGAGCTTTGATTAATTTTAAAAGCTCTATGAGAATAATGGTAAAAAATTCAAAAATTACTAGACTTTGCATTAAAGCTGCAGAACAAAGGGGTGTTTTACTATAGTGTAAACATTGTGATGGGAAGAAAAGTAAGTACTCACGAATATTATACAAATGTTAAAGTGAGATAGATTCGTTTTTGTATCATATTCCAACATAGAACATTGATTGCGCTATCTTTATGAATTTATAATTGTGGTGGGTATAATTTTGCACATTTAGATTGTACACTAAAATAAATTCTTGTATCCTGCTGATTCTGATATCCATCAGGTTTAATTGTGGGTAATTGTCATACACGACACTTAATTGTTTTGTTTTAAAAAAATGTCGCACTTACTGTAGGTACCTACAAACAATACATTTCTTTCCCTGTATTATAGAAGGAAAATCTTGAACAAAAATGAATCATAGCAATTTCTTTTCGGTTAATGGAACAGTGATCGCATTCAGGGAAAAAAGGATTCCAAAGACACGATTGTTTATTTTATTAATAGGTAGTCATTCCACACTTGGCACTGTTAAAGAATTCGTGATAAACAAACCAAATATTTTCGTGACCGCATATCTGAAGCTATAAAGGGTTATTCCTAATCAATAACCCTTAAAAAAATTACTCTATAAAAGTCAATAAAATCGCGGTCTTTGGATTTGAACGGCATATACCTACCTGTACCACAGTAGATATATATGTCAATTTCGCCGCTGTACCAATTATTATTATAGGCGAAGCAATCATGCATATTATACAGGGTTATTCCTTATCAATTAGCATCTTTTAGGTGCTTATTATGTACATCAAAATTAACAACTTTTGTTCTACAACTTTTGTCAAAACTCAAAAAAAAATTAGCTGTTCCATATATTTTGTCGAGGGTGAACGATATTTTTCTATGGAACAACAATTATTTTAAGAGGATGCAAATTGATTAGGAATAACCCTGTATAATATGCATGATTATTTCGCCCATAAATGGTAAAGCGGCGAAATTGACATGTATACTGTGGTACAGGTAGGTTTATGCCGTTCAAATCCAAGGACCGCGATTTTTATTGACTTTTTATAGAGTAATTTTTTAAAGGTTGATTAGGAATAACCCTTTATAGCTATACTAGCAGCGCCCCGCGGTTTTACCCGTTGTGCCCGTTCCCGTGGGAATTTCGGGAATTTTTATACATTTAAACCTTCCTCTTGAATCACTCTATCCATTAAAAAAAACCGCAACAAAATCCGTTGCGTAGTTTTAAAGATTTAAGCATACAGACAAACAAACAAACGAAAATAGCGACTTTATTTTATACTAGCGACCCGCCCCGGCTTCGCACAGGTGTATTATACATATAAACCTTCCTCTTGAATCACTCTATCCATTAAAAAAAACCGCATCAAAATCCGTTGCGTAGTTTTAAAGATTTAAGCATACAGACAAACAAACAGACAAAAAGCAACTTTATTTTATACTATGTAGTGACTATGTAAGGATGCAGGTTCAAATCCAAGGACCGCGAATTTTTTTGATTTTTTATTTCAGATTTGTACCTTTTCGTCAGCAATGCCGTGATTGACGAGCACAGCGATGCCCTTCCCACTTAGAGCTGTGAACAACTGCTGCCCGATGCGACGCACCACTGATTTCATGGGACATACATCAGTACCTGGAACAAGTGATATAAATATCAGAACGTGACTTTCAAAGGTACTTATACGATTTGGGTATTGCGGCGTTTCGCCCCGCAAGCGGCTCGGACCGCGGGACGAATCGCCCATGACTCTTTTTGAAGGCCCCCATTCGCCCCGCGGGACGAAAAGCCGAGAATACCTACTTATACTGATTTATTTTTTTAAACATTTTGTTCGAAGTTCTCTCTATCTACATCAACCATTCGTTTCTGTGTAAGCCTTTATTTGTCAAGCCATTCTTACCGATCTCGTGAAGTCTTATATATTGTCATGTAAAAGTTGGCATTTGCTTCTGCCATTTTGGTATTTAGGTATCTTTCGTTGCAGGCTTTGACAGTACATACTCAAAGTTTGCAGGTGTCTAGAACTCGATAAGTAAATACCTACACATTGTGCGAAGTTTTTTTCGTACATAAAGAAGGATGTCGGAAGCTCATACATACGAATACCTATTGTATACGAATACACTAATTTTCTCCCAAGTTACCTACCTATTTCTAAAAATGTTACGTTCGTTACAGTAATTTATGACGCTTCTAAATTTGTTCTGATATGAACAAGTTCGTTTTTATTGAAATTTTAAAATATTTGGCCACACAAGCATTAGTAGTGGATTTAGATGGTAAAAACAATAATAAATCGCTGTAATTTTTTTTGGTGGTCTAATTTTAATTAGTGATATGAAAACAGCAAAAAATCACTATATTTTTGAAGCACATATAATTACTAGAAAATATGTTTTGTTCCATGATTGTAAAAAATAAAATAAAAATGTTTTGACAGGTCGAATCTCTGCATCCTTCTTTCATACATAGTTACGAAGTATGTAGTTACGTTTTGTGTGCTATTGAATTAATGGCCTTAGCATTACTTTCCGAGGTCAGTGCTTGTGTTAGATGCACTATAGTGCACGAATCCTCCGAAAGATGGCATATAAATGGCACTGGCGCTCACCTCGCTTGCGCAATATGAATAAAATATGCTTCTCTCCAGCCGAAGGTCTGCCCATGACACCGTTCCGCCGATGGCATATTCACTGACATATATTTGTAGTTTAAGGGGGTTATAGAGCTTAGCAGCTATCTCACTCTCGCATTCGTACTTGGAAATATTTTGAGAGGGAGAGAGAGATAGATTCGTACGTTTTGGGCCTCAGAAAAATGACAAGTTAGTCCTTATTCTATGTTTTGGAAGTACCTATATTATTAGCGAAGTTTTTTTTAAAATATAATTTTCCAATTGTTTTCTTAGAACGTTAAGCTATAATAGGCAACTTTTCATTTTCCGAAGTTACACGAAAATATCGACATTACGGCTTTTTATAACTTCGTCAAATGAAGTTAGTAATTAGTTATTATAACAAAATATTCTAAGAAAATAAATGCAATATAAAGCTTGACAATTTAATATTTTCCCCAAAAATTTATATCGGTACAGGTCATTTTACATCGTCGAATGGGCGAGTGAAAAAGTTGCCAAACTCTATTACCCCCTTAAATTAGTAAATGCGGGCAAGTAAGTATTGGTGCTCTGATAAAAAAAATACTGGTTCACTTATCTATCGAGGAAAGAGTCGTGGTAACAGTTAGTTCAATAGTGCCTTGAGCACCTAGATTTCACTTTCTTAAACATTAGTGAAGCGTAAGAACTTTTGTTATAACAATGCATTGTGCAATAAACGAAATATTGTGATGAATAATGTGACAGGAATAGTGCCCTAATAGATGTAATCTATTTGACTATCATCATCACTAGATTAAGTCGACCCACTGTTGGGTATAGGCCTCCTCTCACATGTGTCATTGCTTTCTGTCTTGTCAGGCTAATCTCACGAGCGCCAGGCTAATCTCACGAGCGCAAGACTCGCGATGAGTCTAATATCGCCGATTAAACCTAATTTTACTATGATCCATGATATGGTCTTCAAGCTCAATATTATGTTTATGGTATCCAGGTACTTTTCTAATGACACGTTATAAGTAGGTAATTTAAAACCGTTTTTCCTGATGGTAATGATTCTATCATCCTCGCTCTACAACAAAAACGCGGAACTTTACAATGTGGCTACTCAAGTAACCGCCTAAAAGATCCATTAAAATACCTACTCAGTTACTATGGCTAGTTAATATGCACTCGGATATTGTACAGCGTACAGTTAGAAGTGGGTTATCGGCACAAATCCGAGTGACTCACTCGCGTTTTACTTTCATAAACCGATGCTAATTGAGAAAACACGATAAATCCACAGGATTTGGGAAAATACCGATGTTTCATAGCTTGCCTAACGGTGAAAATGGCTAGAGGTCACAGAACAGCAGATCTCTTCTGTGCTAGAGGTAATCTCTGAGCTTCTTCTTCTTCTTTTACATATGGCGTCGCATTATTGTGCATTTGCCAGTGTCAAGTATTTTTAATAATTTTTAGGGTTCCGTACCCAAAGGGAAAAACGGGACCCTATTACTAAGACTTCGATGTCCGTCTGTCTGTCTGTCTGTCTGTCTGTCCGTCTGTCTGTCTGTCTGTCCGTCTGTCTGTCTGTCTGTCTGTCTGTCTGTCTGTCTGTCTGTCTGTCTGTCTGTCTGTCTGTCTGTCTGTCACCGGGCTGTATCTCATGAACCATGATAGCTAGGCAGCTGAAATTTACAGATGATGTATTTCGGTCGCCGCTATAACAACAAATACTAAAAATAAAATAAAATAAATATTTAAGGGGGGCTCCCATACAACAAACCTGAATTTTTAGACGTTTTTCGCTCTATATTAATAATGGTACCAGGTAGATGCTTGAAATTTTCACAGAATATTTAGTTTTATATTTCCTTCAATAATAAAATTAAAATAAAATAAATATTTAAGGGGGCTCCCATACAGTACGGAACCCTTTGCGCGCGAGTCCGACTCGTACTTGGCCGATTATTGTGATACCCACCGTAGACGATCTTTCCAATAAGGTCTACTTCTTTGCACTACATACACAATAATTATTAGTAATATGTATTTATTAAATCGTTATAACATTTGACCAGAAAAAACATAATTTAAGTTTTATTTTATTATTTCAATTGGATATCACAAGGAAACGGTATGTTGATAATTGAGAAACGAACAAAAATCCCAGCACGTGTCCTTAGTGCTACACATGGCTTGATCCTAAACAATATTCCTAATAACAAACTATGTCTTAAACAAGTACTAAGTGCAAATGAGGCACGCTTGACGACAAGTAGCTCAGTCTGCGCTTTACTATTTCTTATAAAACTTCGTGTTTTGTGTATGACGTCATACCGACACGTAATAGCCGTTATTGCTATCACGACTAAGTATGTAACACGAAATCACACGATCTCTGTTCACGTGTGGTCGATCCACAAACCTCGTGAGATGACACAATATATCGTATTCATCTAGACGGAACCTAATTTCGCACGAAACTCCCTGCTTAAAATCCCAACTAACCGTTTAATAATAATAAATAAACTGAAATTCATTGCATTTAGTTAATAAAGGTAATATTACAGAGATGTACTAACAAGCCCCAAACTGTATAGTTTGGGGCTTGTTAGTACATCTCTGTACATTATATTAATATAACTTTTACTCATAGAGCACACAAACTCACTTATTCATGTTCGTATGCACTTACTGCAATGTATGTTTCCTAAACCTACATTTTGCAGTTTGAGTATTTGCTACATGTAGGTAAGTGTCTCGCGTGCCTGATAAAAGAGAAGTTTTCTCTCTAAATCTTTATGATTCGGTATTTATACATACGAGTACATGTGTTATCAGATGCGCCTACGCCTCGTGTAGGTTTGATTTAAACATTTAAAAATAGCTGATCGTAGTTTTTCGGGTATTTATATCATCTCTAGCCCTAAAATTTCAAAATAGATTTTCAGGAAAGAATTATTTTTTAGCGACTGCGATCTACGCGACACTCGCATCGATGAGCTTATGACCTATATTGGTTACAGAGCCACCATTAAAAATAAATACGTACACGTGTTTTAAACATTTTTTTATTTGATTTAGTTTTTTTGACCGACGAACCAAACCGGAGGAGGTAGTCAATTCGACGTGTATATTTTTTTATGTATAACCACGCATAACTTTTTTCGTAGTTGTCAGATTTCAATAATTCATTTTTGAATGGAAAGAGTATACTTCGAAATTGGTCCCATTAAAATTTTATTGAAATCGGCTGAGCCATTTTTGATAAATCAACAATAATGTGAAAATTGTAACATCGCGAATTCTGTACACGGGTAAAGTCGGCCATGTTATTTTTTGTGAAAAATAATTATGTAGTCCATAGTTTGTCTATGTTTGCTGTTGATTTGGTACGATCTAGAAGGCAAAAATTACTACCAAACGTATCCGACAAGGTCCAATTATTCCTAGAATATCGATTTTCCCGTATTGATTCCAAGTAAAATGACTAGAGAAATATCACCGGTGAAACCCGCGATAGTTTGAGTTGTAATTTCACTAGAATTACTGAATAAATAAACATTTTCATTCATCCACCTACTCGCATTGATCAACAAAATTAATTTCAAAACCGGTGTAATAATAGAACTAAAAATGTTCACTCTTTTTCTGTGAATTTCGTATATGAAATACGAGAGTAGCTCCTAATCGACTGCGTAAGTAGAAAAGTTGGTCGTTCTATTACTTTTCGCGTAGATTGACGTTTGTGTACTACACCTACGTTAATGATTTCATTCGGCTTTTATTCGATTTTATTAGATAGTAGTTCATGATTGACGTGGATTCGTGGGATTTTATATTGATTGGATGATATATGGCTTAATTTAATGGAGAATGACGTGTTATACGGATATGTCGCTTTCCTTTGAAGTTGTGGTAGGTACTAGAATCCCACATTGGTGCCCTCCCACTGTTGAGGACGGGTCGTAGAATTTATGGCTATAAAATTTCAATTCCGGATTATAGGAAAAATAAGTTCAAATTTTAGGTTAGGTATGCGCCTATACACTAGTTTAGCACGTTACCTACCCACAGAAGAGTGTTCTGCTGTTCTGTGTACCTACCTACCTGCATCATCTATCTATACCCATCGTAAGCGTATCGTAATCGTGAAATGTGTGAAAATTTTAAATGTTTGAAATTGGAATTTAGGAACTTTATTTATGAATACGTGGCGTAAGGTTTTTCGATATTTTACTTGATTTGGAATGCAGTTGGTATTTAAACTCATGGAAGGGATATGTAGTTATAGTGGATCTATTTATCTTAGGTCTATCAGCATAGCAGCATGGTGAAGCGATAATATCAGTAGGTACTTTATCTACTTATCCAGGCTTGATGGTAGTGTAAATATATACTCAGTTTATATACTAAATTATGATTTCAACCGACACATCATCGTTCAGATCTATGTTAATAGATAACTTGTTTATTGCAGTTACCTAAAGACCTAGATTGTCTGTTTGCCAATTTTAGCAATATCACGGACTAACAATTACCCGCGTTCTAGATCGTTCAATCTAAAGCCCCATTGACAACTAAGCGCTGCCGTGTCTCTGATGACACGTAATATTGGGGTTCTGTTTGTTTGGCGTTTAATCATATCAGAGGCCAACAGGAAGCTTAAAATCTCACCAGTGTAGCCACTTGGTCTATAAGCATTACTTTCTAACTATGGTAATACGAGCCTCCGCCTTTTGGCAGTTGGTAGAAAATTACGCACTATACTGGCCTTTCGTTTGACCGGCCGTTGGTCCACTGCTGAAAATAGGTCTACCCACGAAAGTCGATTAGGCCATATCCACCACGCTGGCCCAGTGTGGGTTGATGAAAAATAACTAGACAACTAAATTGCTATAACATCAAAGAGTTACTTTTAATGATAAACATTTCAAAAATTCGTCGCGGATGCAGGATTCGAACCTTGCGTCTTCGGATCACTAGCCCGACGCTCTGGACCACTGAGCTAACCCGCTATACTGACTCGCGACGAATTTTGTGAAGTGTTTATCATTTTAACCAACGTATAGCGTTGGCGGCGCCACCTGTGATACCCGTATTAGACAGGTTATCACTCAATTGAAGTTATAAGAACTTCTGTTCTGTTGTTTCTGATTGACGAGAGATGGCGCACTGCTAACCAATGAAATGATTTGAATTTTATAGTGCATCCCACACTAGGTTTATCTCAAAGAGTTTAATCATAAAAAGAAATGTTTATCATAAAAAGTAACTCTTTGAGATAAACCTAGTGTGGGATGCACTATAAAATTAAAATCATTTGCTATAACATCGTTACATCGGCACGTAGTTCGTGACACAGATACTTAATTGACCATGTGTTAATCTCCCACCATTGTAGCTGTGTGGTTAAGATATCTAATCCTGTTGGACATAGTTACGAAGCTGACAAACGCCTTGACTAAGATCCTTCTAATAAAGTTGCTAAATAGTGGGCACAAATCTCGTTAAGATAGTTATAATTACTAGTAAGATCTTTAACATTGCTGTAGATATTTTTCTAGGGAGCAACTGCTTGTTTTTGCTCACCCCAGGAAAATAAGTAGGTATACTGACTTTCAAGATTTGTGGCAAAGACGTTTCTAAGGTGACTACGGCCATTGTCATTGTTATAGTTACTAAAAAAATAATTTTAACATAGAGATCTTCTACGATAACATCGCCCGCCCCTCCACATTGTTGTTCAAACATTTGAATAACGTTCAAACGTTTTGAATTTTGGAGCGGCGGGTCAAGTTATAATATAAACATATTTATAAGAAAGTTATATTTATTATAGTTAGGCATAGTTATATATATTATAGTTTTTTGTTGTAGTTAATAAAGGCACTTTTGCCCGTTATTTAAAAAAAATGTCATAGAAGATCTCTGATACAACAGTGATTTTCTTGTTTATCGTAAGATCCGTTGTAAAGAAATTAATAAAATTGATATTCGATGATTTAATAACGTACCTATTCATTAGGTTTTCGAGCTTGGTTCAGTTTGTTATGCCTAGCATGAACCTCTTGAAATCAGCCATTTCATGCATTTATTTCCTCGAGCGTGAATGAAGTTTTTTATGCAACAGTCAATTTACTTGCGATTTAGGATTAGTTCCATCGTAATAGTTATTTATAATGATGAGTAGGTATAATAATTTCCTCAAATAAGTACATCCGTGATCAATTATTTATTTATTATTCTGCTATTACGGGACTTATCGCTCAAGAAATATGAGATAAATAAATAGATGCGACTCTATCGAAATGTCGGTGAAAGAGGTTTTTTCATTTATTTATCTCATATTTCATTGCGTGGTAGTTACCATTACCACGCATGTAATGTAAGAATAATGAGCTCAAATTGCAATAGGTAGTATGAAAATAACATTTGTGATTAAACCAAAGACTAGTAAACAGAAGAATTTTCGCAAAGTGGCATGATTCAACCAATTTGCATTTCATCACTGTAGCTTATGTGTATGAGGTAATGTTAGGTAATTCGACCCCTGGCTCTCAGACTACGAGTGTATAGGTTACACACGATAAGAGCACGCCGCACGCGACTGCCTCATGGGTTGATTGTCCCATCGTATTTTAGTTTGAGGACGGCTTGAAACGAATAAAACTGTTTAAGTAGATATTTGTTTAGATCTTCTAACTAGGTACTAAAGTACTCTATTGATACAATGTCAGTGACAAAACAGACGATTTTCCTTAAGATTTATCTAAAATAATTATGTTCATATATCCATGAGACAAAGGACGTCCACTGCGGAACATAGGCCTCTCTACAGATCTCCAATAAGACCGCGCGGTTGAAACCGGCCTACATCCAGTGCAATCCTGCGGTTCAGAAATGTCTAAATTTTTTTTTTTTTTTACAAAAATTGCCTTTCTATAAAATTCTGCTGCAGTTCCTGCAAAAGCTGGTTTGCGATATTGTTGGTCCCATTGTAAAAGTATAAACCTCAGTAAACGTGGTAAAGTCGCAAACAGTTTTTGTACCAGGCAAGAATAGCCGATCGCAATTTTTTTTTTAAATTCCATGACATTATTCTAAATCTTCGAGCAAATATTTACAGAGCCACAGTCCCTTAGTGAAAGTAGTAAAAAAATGTCCGAGCGCCATCATACATACTGACTTAGATATTTACATTAAATAATTCACAATGACCCGGTTTTTCGAATCTCGACGTTATGTCACCTAATTAGTGCTTGTAAGCGAGCACTTTGGCAATCGCCTTACAACTAGCTAAAAAGCCTGCCCACTACGTAGCTTGGGCAGAGTTTTGCTTCGGACACTTTTTTGCACGATTGTCACTCTATAGATATTTGCTCTAAGTTCTAAATATACTCGTACTAGGTGAAATAAACGGTTAAATACGAGTATAATACTCGTAGGTACTAGGCCGTGTAGTATTGCGTTACAAATGCACATGATACTCGATCTTCTACCGTATATGCTGCAGGATAGATAAATTACCTGTGCGTGTGGCGCCAGCGGGGCGGTACAAGTAATAGGAAATCACTAGTTAGGTATGTGTGAACATGTGAAGATATTTGCTGAGTTTATTTATCTCGAAGTATCACAGAGCATGTACCTACACAATCAATTCAATTCAATTTCAAAATATCTTTCATCATCATCATCATCCTGCCCTTATCCCACTAGGTGGGGTCGGCACAGCACGTCTCTTTTCGCCACTTCACTCAAAATAAACTAATGTACTCGTAAATTTCAAAATATCTTTATTACAAAAAATTTAAAACACTAGTTGCGCCCCGCGGTGCTACCCGCGTTAGCCCGAGATGAAAAGGAGCCTATGTGTTGATCAAAGGTCTAAGCTACCTGCATGCCGAATTTCATCCAAATCGGTTCAGACGTTTGTGCGTGAAAGAGTAACAAACATTACTCACAAACTTTCGCGTTTATAATATTAGTGTTGATCGTCTCTACGAGTAGTGTACGTTAAAATCCTAGAGGCGACAAGAAAATTAACGTTTTCAAATAAAGGCACTTATGTAATTTTACTATGGAAATATCGTTTAAAATGCACTTATGTAAACTTATTGCTGGTAATACCTATACACTGGTATATGCCGAATCACATAACTTGGCGGCTGTAATGTCAACTCCAAGCCGCGGGCGGATAACTTAAACCTCGCGCAGCTGTTAAGTGAGCTTCAGTCAGGATTGGGATATCCGCAGCTTGTTGCTAACATCACAACCGCCAAGTTGTATGGTTCGGCCTATAACTGAGTACTCTTGTGAAGTACTGTATACTTTGGCAGTGGTAAAGATGGTTTTTGCAGCGTCGTTGTCGTCGCCTTAACTTTTTATTGATCACCTCTATAATTTTTCACGTCCTAATGCTGACTTTGTCAAATTAGTAATTTCTTTTTAACCCCCGACGCAAAAGAGGGGTGTTATAAGTTTGACGTGTCTGTTTGTCTGTGTGTCTGTCTGTCTGTCTGTGGCATCATAGCGCCCGAACCACTGAACCGATTTCAGTTAAGTTTTTTTTGGATGAAAGGAGACTTAATCGAGAGTGTTCTTAGCTATGTTTTATCAAAATCGATTGAGCCGTTTAAGAGTTATGGTGGATGGAAGGACCAAAATTCTACAAATGTGCCCAAAATGGTTGTCAAATGAAAGATAAGATATTTTATCAGTGGTAGGACTCTGTCTAGTCTGTCGGGGGTTTTTTAAATTTTTAATTTAAGTAATTATTCCAGAACTCTGTGGCACCATATACCTATCGGCTATTAGCTATCACTTTCATTATCAAGTCCATTGCTAATTTAATCTGTAGCCAATTTTAGGCCTTTTACGGATCTCCTCATTCCTGATTCGATCACATAAAAACTCGACCTGTCCGTTTTCGTTGATTTTTTAACCGATTTCCAAAAAGGAGGACGTTCTAAGTTCGCGTGTATGTATTTTTTTTTGTGATGTTCATCGATAATTTTACCAATTTTCAACCGAATCGAAAAATTATTTTTCAGTTCGAAGGGTATACACCCGAGGTGGTCCTATTTAAATTTTACAGAAATCGGCTGAGCCGTTTTTGAAAAACCAACAGTAATGTATAAGCAATTCGAGCGAAATATCCGAATTTTGTACACGATGGCAGGCGGTTTTGCCATTTTTTGGTTTTCCGGTTTTTGCCGGTTTTTCCATATTCAACAGCTATAGATACTATGTTTAAAATAAAAGATAATTTAATTTCTCGCTGTAATTAGAGTTCCATGTTAAGCATTATTAACATTGGCAAAAAATCTCTAATGGAAGATACCGAGAAACGCGTCTCACTACCGGTTATTTACCTATTTGCATTAGGTAAGTATATGCTTGCGGCTTGCGAAGGATATTCTTTGTATCGTCGACTTCCTAAAGATGCTGAATGCTGATAAACTTGAGAATTCCATTAAGATATGATCTTGTAACTAAGGTGCTCATGAACTTGTCACTTACAGGTTGGTTTGTACAAAATATGGTACAATACAAAAATTTGGTACTGTAGGTGCTCATGAACTTGTCACTTACAGGTTGGTTTGTACAAAATATGGTACAATACAAAAATATGGTACTGTAGGTGCTCATGAACTTGTCACTTACAGGTTGGTTTGTACAAAATATGGTACAATACAAAAATTTGGTACTGTAGGTGCTCATGAACTTGTCACTTACAGGTTGGTTTGTACAAAATATGGTACAATACAAAAATATGGTACTGTAGGTGGTGCTCATGAACTTGTCACTTACAGGTTGGTTTGTACAAAATATGGTACAATACAAAAAATTGGTACTGTAGGTGCTCATGAACTTGTCACTTACAGGTTGGTTTGTACAAAATATGGTACAATACAAAAATATGGTACTGTAGGTGCTCATGAACTTGTCACTTACAGGTTGGTTTGTACAAAATATGGTACAATACAAAAATTTGGTACTGTAGGTGCTCATGAACTTGTCACTTACAGGTTGGTTTGTACAAAATATGGTACAATACAAAAATATGGTACTGTAGGTGCTCATGAACTTGTCACTTACAGGTTGGTTTGTACAAAATATGGTACAATACAAAAATTTGGTACTGTAGGTGCTCATGAACTTGTCACTTACAGGTTGGTTTGTACAAAATATGGTACAATACAAAAATATGGTACTGTAGGTGCTCATGAACTTGTCACTTACAGGTTGGTTTGTACAAAATATGGTACAATACAAAAATTTGGTACTGTAGGTGCTCATGAACTTGTCACTTACAGGTTGGTTTGTACAAAATATGGTACAATACAAAAATATGGTACTGTCGAACTGATCTGATGATGGAGCCGGAAGATATGAACTGTAACTTCGTGATGGAAAATCGTATTATAGCTGTTTTGGATTTCTTAGAAAAGACTTGTAATGAACTTTGACCACGATTAGGTTTCAAGGTCTGATGATGAAGCCGAAAGATAGACACTGGCATTCCATGATGGAATATCGTAACATAGTCGTATTTGCACTTGTGAGAAAGGCCACGTAATGGACTTTGAACAAGGTTTTAGGGTTCCGTACCCAAAGAGTAAAAACGGGACCCTATTACTAAGACTTCGATGTCCGTCTGTCTGTCTGTCACAGGGCTGTATCTCATGAACCGTGATAGCTAGGCAGCTGAAATTTTCACAGATGATGTATTTCTGTTGCTGCTATAAGAACAAACGATAATAAAAATCGAATAAAATAAATATTTAAGGGGAACTCTCATACAACAAACGTGATTTTTAGGAGTTTATTGCTCGCTATTAATAACGGCAAAGGGAATGTGGCTCCCATACGGTACAAAACACTTCGTGCGCGAGCCCAACTCGCACTTGGCCGATTTTTTGTTTTTACGTGCATTTATAAAAGCGTGTTTTTCTAGTGTTTTTAAACTATTAAATTATAATTATTACGCCATGTATATTAGACTTATGCGAGCAATCCATTGTTTATTGATTGAGTACTTATCAAGTTAAGTGCCCCAGAGTTCCGCCCGTGTGCACTGGATGGGGCGTCACCGGGCGACTCAAGAATATCAAGTTCCAAGAAATACTCCCTCATTTACTTTATAATTATAGTGTATCAAGTTTCTGAGAGCTAAAAGTGGGGGATTTCATTCAATAATATTTGTGTAGCATAGTGAATCTATTATTTAAAACCCCAACAGACGATGTTAAAAAAAAATAATATAAATTCTGAACATATAATGTAGAAAAATTGACAATTCCAGCTGACGAATTGTAGCGTAGATGCAAATTTCTTCCATCATTTTGAGCAGCTTTAAATCAATCACGGATTATTTATTTTCTACTGTCTTAGTTTATTTATACTTGTAACTACAATTTACCTATTGTAACACGAGTTGTACTAAGATGCAGGAAACTTCAGTTTTGCTACTCGTTTATAAACACTAGATATATTATGAAATAGTAAATTGTTCCCAGATTACGGTATATATTAGTACAATATATGTAGTGTAGCTATTGTAAGTACTATAACATTATAATGTGTTCGTAATACTTATTTAAAATCTTCCTTTAGAAACTAAGATTTCATAGAGAATAGCTGAATCATCACGACACAGTATAAAACAAAGTCGCTTCCCGCTGTCTGTCCCCATGTATGCTTATATCTTTAAAACTACGCAACGGATTTTGATGCGGTTTTTTTATTAGATAGAGTGATTCAAGAGGAAGGTTTAAATGTAATAATATGTATAATACACCTGTGCGAAGCCGGGGCGGATCGCTAGTTGTAATATAAAATAGTAGATGTTTTGCATCTTTTGTTAATCTCATAAAAAATGTCATAAAGAAGAAAAAGTAGGTTAAGATTCTGGCCTTGTTATTTCTGAATTTCATTACCTATTATAGATGAAATAAAGAGGAACTTTAGGTAGGTACATTTATAATATGAAATAAAGATAAAATTTAGGTACATTTAAGTAAATACATATAACGACGACAGAGTGAGTGCTTAGGCGAGATAGATAGAACCAGCGACTTAATAGGGCCTATTCTGTGGATGGAACGTAGGACGTCCGGCAGCAAGACGTGTCGACGATATTGTCAAATCAAATAAACGGGACTGCGGCGTTTTGCCCAGCAAGTGGTTCACATCGCGGGGCGAATTGCGATACTCGTACTCGTACTAGATTAGCGCGGAACCGAGGCATAATTATGGCATTTTAAGAGCGAGGCCTATCAGTGGGATAGAGAAGGCCGCGGATGATGATAAATAAAAACATAATAGTAAGCCATCTATTAATACGACCATTTATCGCCAGAACGTGTCGCACAAAAACAATAAAACAGTCTTACTAGTTGAATGATAAGATTATCGTTAAGCCACCCGAAGGAAGTATGGTTTTGCAAATAAAAATATTTTTAGGTTTTACTCACACCTTTCAGATCTTGACCGACATTGATAAGGAAAATCCCAAATCCTACTTCAGATTACACAAAGATATGTTACGGAAAATTACTTAAAACTCTACTTTAGTTGAATGGATAAACGAGAAAAAGTGGTAACTAGGTAAAGTTCTTTGTGTTCTATGTAGATTATTTTAGTAGACATGACATTTTTCAAAAGGATTTCAATTCTTTAAAACGCAAGCTCATGTTATCAAAGTGTTTAAAGTACAATAACTGTAATTGTGAGAAGGTACAATAAGAATTCATGAGTAAATAATGAATAAAAACCTCATTGTACTAAGTACATTATCGTACAATGAGTCATTTTGCCTAAAAGCTACGTCCTAAAGTTAGATGGTAGACATCTTTGTATTTACATATTATGTCTATCAACAATTCAGTTAAAAAACCGTTGCCCAACTGAGCCGAATGAGAATTTAAAACTAAAGCCGTACAACAAGTCATTTTGCTTAAAGTTACGTCCTAAAGTTAGATGGTAGGTATCTCTGTACATGTCTATCAACAATTCAGTTAAAAAACCGTTATATAACTGAGCCGAATGAGAATTTAAGAAGCCGAAATCAAAGGCTAAACGCCGATTACTTTGAAAGTTTAACTTCAATGGAACGGAAACAAAGAAACAAGCGTTTAGCCGTCCCGTAATGCTACACATTCGTTTCGGCATCTTTCATTCATGATTCATGTCGCTGTATTCTATAAAATTTACCATTGATAAAACATTTAAAGGATATTGCACGCTCTACAACAAGAAAATTGTCTTTTCCTCAAGTTTAGGCTTTGTCCCCAACTTATTATAGAGAAAGTCAGTCATCTCTTATTGGTAAGACGGAAAAGTTCTGTAGAAAAATTGGCAGCATATTTTTCTACTTAAACTACGAGGGCACACCAAATGTTTTAGACTCTGATGCAGATGTGATACTGACAAGCTGTGCAACATAGTTGTTTACAGTACATAATACTTGAGTAGGATAGCTACAGTCTCTTTCTCTTTTGCTCATAATTTCAAGCAATTAGGAAATCTCTTGTCAACTTCATGACTACGAATTGTTGCGCGATTGTCGCACGGCGCGTTTGGCAGAGTTTTAAGTTGGGCAGATGATATCTCTAGCGTATATTATCAAAGGCCCCTATTTAAATGTTACCGATTCGCCAGCTGTCGAGATTATAGTGATTTCGAGATGAAAACAGGAAATGAGTCGGTTTCTTATCAGATTTCATTGCTTTACGTTGATTTGTGATCGTGGCGTCGGCAGAACGAATATTTGATGCTAACACGTGATTCGTCAAAGATTGGTACCGAGTATGCAAACATAATGTTAATTTTCCAAGAATTGTTGGCGCAGTTAGTCATTTTACTCCTTACACACCTTGTTGTTAATAATTTAAATTAGTGCATTAGAATCTAGGTTCCGGTTGTTTTAACCGTTAAGCCAAGTCAGAGGCCTTCAGGCCGCCTAAAAACTCTGACACCAGGGCTAGCCACCCGGCCTATACGGACTCACTTTAGTGCATTAGATAAAATAATGATTATCTGTAGGTAATTCGTCCTTTTTATGCAAAGTGGGATAATACAGTACATACATATACAGGGTTATTTCTAATCAATTAGCATCCTTTAAGGGGCTTATTCTGTACATCGAAACTAACAACTTTTATTCTGCGACTTTTGTCAGAACTCAAATAAAATAAATCAGCTGTTCCATACATTTTGTCGCTGGTGAACGATATTTTTCTATGGAACAACAAAATATTTTTTTGAGTTTTGACAAAAGTCGCAGAACAAAAGTTGTTAGTTTTGATAAATAGAATAAGCCCCTTAAGGGATGCTAATTGATTAGAAATAACCCTGTATACCGACTTTGTTGTAGTTACAAAAGGTTATTATTTTGTCTGCAAAAAAAGTTATAATACTAATAATACAGAAATTGTACACATTGTATAATAAAAGTTATTATTTATGCAGCTCTACACCTGCAAAAGCTGTAAATACTTAGTTTACTATAGTCTTGTTTGGTTTGGTTAAATGATTCTTACAACAATAGATACGTGTAAATGATATACGGTAAGTGTAGGTATACATTTTTAAATGTGTTTACCTCTGTAGGAAGTCTGTTGAAATGTTCTATCAACCAGCTGCCACCAATCTTTATCTCAACAGAGTCTTTATCGGCTAAGCGCACTGGCGTTGGGTCTTCGTGTTCTGTACCACTTACTCGTGTAGGAGTAGGTAATATTGCGTTTTCACTCAGCTAAGCATTGTAGTTAAGAATGTTTATGATATCCGCCAATTGCGCCCGCTTTGTTTACAGTGCTGCTTAGTTCTACAACCAGTCACTTAGGGGAGTTCTTCTACTTTTCGGCACTGGTACCACAAACATTCTGTACCAGACGTTTTAGTAGTCCACTGCAGGACGAAGGCCTACCCACGAAGGGTAATTGGGCCATATCCACCACGATGGCCCAATCCGGGTTGGTGGATTCATACACGCCATCGAATTTCTTCTACGGACGTATACAGGTTGCCTCACGATGTTTTCCTTCACCGAAATGCCAGTGGTGTGAAATTCCGTACATAAGTTCCAAAAAAACTCATTGGTACGAGACCGGGACTAAACCCACGACCTCAAGAATGACAGGCCAGCGTTACAACCACTAGACCACCACGCCTTAAGCACACACAAACATTCATAGCTAAGCATATCCTAAGTGGAACAGCACCATAAATAACAAGACCAAGGGCCGGATAAAACGCGAAGCTCAATGCCACCCTGCTTAGCCGACAAGGATCCTGCTCAGCTATAAATTGCAGTTATCTAAAATAGTTAAACATAGGCGCAACAACAGAGTGTTGACGCGAGTTTCTGACGCAGCCGCCGATGTTTACGGAGCCTCGTATTGTGGTGGGACGGCACGTGTACGACTACAACGTGAGGCTACACTTGACTTCTTATCAGCTGCTAGATTTCTCAGCAAGACATTTAAAGTTTGACTGATGTTGGTACGTACCGCAAGCGCAGCGTATGACGTCGTGGACATTGATTGATTATTTATTATACAACCTGTGTTGATATCCACTGATGACGATTGCGGCTGTCTCCCAGCCGCAAGAACGCGCAGGATACTCCTAAGAGACCTAGTAAGACTCCTATGCCTAGCAGTAGAAGCCCTACGGCTAAGTTTGATCCGGTCTATACCTATCGTAATGTAAAAAAAACTAAAATGGGCCATATAAAAAAATACACGTTGAGATAAAGCATACTATGCGTACACAAAATCTTTTATGGGCAAAAACCGATATCTTTCCACACCTAGACTAGAATATTATAAGGCTGGCTATTATTTTTTCTCATACCAAATCTACATTATAACAATAACATACAACAATAGTTAATCCTAAAATAAAAATAGAGGAAAAGCTATTGTAAATGACAGTGTAAAAATAAACCGAACGTGCTCATTGAAGCGTTGAGTAAGTTTTTATTGAAACTAACAAGAAATTAGTTACCTAACGTAGGTATAACTTAAATATATGTAGTATACGGTACGTGAACGTTTAAACTTTTGCAATAATTGGTTACGATAGGAGTAAATAGGTACCAAAAATATGTTTAATCTCAGTACCTATTAAAAATATCTCATATACATACGCAAATGTCGCAAATTTTTAAATTAAAACTTAACATAAATACTGCAATTCATATTATAGTACTTACTTGAGTAGAATTAAAAATATATAGATAATAGTTGTAAACGTAGTTATATACATATTTTTAGGGTTCCGTACCCAAAGGGAAAAACGGGACCCTATTAATAAGACTTCGATGTCCGTCTGTTCGTCCGTCTGTCTGTCTGTCACCGGGTCCACACAGTACGGAACCCTCCGTGCGCGAGTCCGACTCGTACTTGGCCGATTAATTTATTTATTAAATAACTAGGTACAAATAGCAACTATACGTTCTTAATCACCTGTTGGCTAACAAAACACATTTATTTCTTTTCATCACAATTGTCATTTATGAAGGTATTTATTATCATAGCATAGCATAAAACCAATATTCTACTTTTATGATGTGCAGAATTTCGTCATTCTACGTTAGAGCTACGCTAAGGTAGGCTCGTAGCACTTTTCGTAGCACGTCTACGAATGCACATTTTTTGAAAATTCTTTAGTGTGTGTGTAGCGCTTAAGAAAATATCAGGTAGGTACTTTGTAAGTAACAAAATACATAGGTATCATGTAAAATATTTCGTAAGCAACCACAGAGATTTTAAAGAAGTTTTTTTTCAGTTCCATATGTAGTAGTAGATGATTGCTTAGTAATAGGAAATATCTGAGGGAAACCCGATACCAATATGAGAATAAAAGCCTAGGTAAATTTGTGTCTACACATTTCGTATTGTGTTTACATATTTCTATGTACTGAACTGATTAGATATTCTATTAACATACGTTATTATGCAAATATAGTTTAGAGTTATTTATTGTTGGTTCAATTCAAGGTATTACTTTAAGTGTTGTATATCCATTAGTTTAGACAGTTTAATTCTACCTCTGGTTTAGTTATGGAAAGTCCATGTTAAGTAGGTATATGACGTTTAGTGATGTAAGCATAGGCAGGGGTGTAATACGAAGTGTGGTGGTAAGCACACAAGAGAGGAAAGTTATCTCTAGGAACAGAGCTCCAAAGTTCTCACCCCAGAAAAATAGAATAATGAATATTAGAGGACATCTTACTAACGGTGTCTGACCCCAAACTAAGCAGAGATTGTGATATGGCTGCAATTGACTTATCAACTACAAATTTTTAAAAAACATTACTTATAGAGATAATAACTTCCAGACATAGAGCAAACATCTGTTTATCACATAAATGGTTAGGTAGATTTTGAATGAAGTTCCGCGGTTAGAGCGAAACTTTGTGAAAACCACTGGGGTTAGGTTAGCTATATTGCTTTATAAACCTACTTATAGGAATTGTCATACAAAAACTAACGTAGCTAATTAACTGGTATTTAGCTAAGCAGGACATTAGTGTGCTCTTTAATTTAAAGGTTGATTGGCTACTAAATCAGACGTCATTGGCTTCCGTGCACAGGTGATAAGAAACTCATTATGGAGTCTAGAAACCTAGCTTAAAAAAAAAACTAAAATCGAATAATATTCAGTAATAACACGTTATGAGGGCCGTTTCAATCGACTCGATTAAAAAACTAGTAGGCCTATGCTTAGTAATTAATATAACGTCCTAATGCTTATAGGATGATTATAATGATGATGATGTAAGTAGGTATAACTTCATCACATTATGTTAACAATTGTGTCATTATTGTCATATTGTAGTGTATTTTAATTAACTTTTAAGATTTCTGCTACAAAAAAATTAAATGATTACGAGGTAGTAGTTATTTAATGGATAGGAATATTTTTAAACCGATTTACTTAATTGGAAAATAAATAATTACTGTAGTAATTCAAAGGTTCGGAATCCATAATAAATGACTGATTTAATCACGGAACATTTTGTTACGAGTATTTTCCATGACATTAATGAGCAATTTATAAGATTTATTATAGTTTTTCTGCCAGCCAACAATAATGTCATTTATAAGAAAATTTTAGTGTTTTTTAGACAATAATAATTAATAGAGGTCAACGTGGCTTGATAGCAAGTGATGTTGTGGCCGAAGATGGAGTATGTACCTTCACCTAGAAGATACATACACTATAACCAATATACTATGCCTTTAATAGGTACTTCACTTAGTGCATACTTGATGTGTACAATAAGTAGTTTTTTCTATGTTCAAATGCTATTTTATATGTTTCTATGCTTTCGAGACATGAAATGCGGTATCGAATTTCTGAAATTTAAAACATAGGAAGATTTAAAAAGTTATAATCAGACTAAAAAAGTTTTTATTGTCAATCTAAACAAGATATCTAAGTTTCATAATAAAGGTTACAAAGAGTCGATAAAGCCTAGAATGGACTTCCTAGTTCAACTGCCTGATTTCACATGCTCCATCTGCACAAAGAGATGACATCACGTGGCATTGACTGATTCGTTTGGCCCAACTACAAGTGCACGTTTTAATTTAATACATCCAAATGATTGGTAATCTAATCTATGGTTACATTGATTACATACGCGCGGCGTGGGAAAGGGTCAGAGCTATGGTCTTTGTCCAATGTCCAGCAGTAGACGTCCTTCAGCTGAAATTGTGATGTTATGGTAGCATTAATAGTTTTGAGACTTCGTTCGTTAAATGACTTAGGAAAAAGTTATTAATAAGAACGAGAAATCAGTCAGCCTAATTTTGAAATTGTTATGAAATGGTTCGTAAAATTATGGCCGAACTTCACTTATCGTAAGGTTGTAACTCCACTACGGTTATTGGTAAGTAGGTACAATGTTTGTTTTAAAAATATTTCAGTTGAACTGAAATTGTTAATTAAACAAAATAAACCCATTTGTTATAGAAGCCTACTTATAAATGTATGTATTCTACTGTATTAAATTCATATAGTTTTTTTTTGTAGAAAGTAAACTACTTGTAGATACCTACATATTGGTATCTAGTACGCAGGCATTAATTACTATTTTATAACTAACCACTTCCGTAGATACTTAGGTATTAAAATTAGGCACTAGAAAATAACATTAAAAACGCCTTTCGCGATAATATCTGTTTGCCAACACTAAGCGTTATATCGGTCATAAATCCGTTGGAATTACGAGCTTATCGAATGAATGATAACATTTTTGCGCAAATTATGATTAGACTAGATAGACGGGCATACTTGTGCTTTGTTCGATATATTGAAGAAATCAATTAACATAAATTGACAACGTCAGTGAAGGTCAGTATCAGTGTCAGAGATTTCAAGCCACCTGAAGGCCTCTGACATAATTAAACTGTCACATCCACCGGGATTATTAATTGTGACATCAAAGCCGGATTAGCGCTAATAAAATAAGGGCTCTATGTGATAAAGCAACACGGTAGCGTAATCATAGTGGCAGTCAGATAAAGAGCCTTATTTTTACTATCTACTTAGTGCTAACGTGGTTTAGTGATACTATGCGTTAGTGATATAAAGATCTCCACTCTCCACAGCTTAGGCAGTTACCCAGCTCATCCCTATACTATAGGCCATACAAAGGCTTTATTGTTTGCAATTAGGAATAAGATAAATTTACAGATTTTCTAAGGTGACGCGTGTAATCATAGAGCAGTTGTTAAATAAAGTAATCTAAGTTTTTTTTAATAAAATAACTGATTACAAAATGCCAATTTAGCTCATGACGTACAAAGTCATGGCCGCCATGTTTGGAAGGGAAATCCGTCAATGTTAAGTATAGCACTGGTCTAATAAACGTAACATACGACTGACTGCCGCGCCGGTCAAAAGAAACCACTTTCAAGTCAAGCTGTCAATTTGATTTAAACAGGAAATTTGTACTTATTCAATATCTATAGTACACATAAATAACTTTAGGTGTTAAAGCCAAGGCGACGAAGCAAGGATAGAAAGTGAAATCTATTTAAGAGCCGCCGCTCACCGATTGCATTCTGCCAGAGTACGAGTTGCTTTTTGCTCGGGCTATTGTCGGAGTGACAGGCTGATAGGTCAGCTGCATAGTACCAATAAATATAGCTTTTCTATAGGCTTTCAACGTTATTTAGGCATGGGCGGTTAATTTTAGAATATACTAGCGACCCGCTCCGGCTTTACACAGGTTTATTTTGCATAAAAACCTTCATCTTGAAGCAACTTTGTTTTATACTATGTAGTGATTGTAGAATTCAAAATTAAATACGAGTATTTTATGTGTCATAATAATGTCACCAATTGAAAGAAGCAACAGTCAATTCGGACACTCTTCAAATAGAAAACTGGATGGATTTTACTTTTGAGTGCTATCGTGCTTCGGATGACACGTTAAATTGAGACTGGAATAATCCATTGTTTTAACCGTTTAGTTAGCAAGTTACAATCACATTATATCTGCTTAACAATAGGAAGTATGTGGTCAAACGCAAACCTATTCAGAATAAAAACATCACACCTTTCATTCTCACCGACATCACATACTCTCAAGTTCTCTCACTCTCAAAAGATATCAGCTCTCAGTTTGAGGAATTCATTTGTCCAAGCCAAGTTAAAGCAGTTATTCTAAACCCGACGGTACTCAAGTACTGGCAAACACGTAATGCGTTGCCATGAGGCCTCAGTTGCTTGTTGCATAATACAAACGCAAGAAATGTATTACAGACAGCTCGCGCATAACTTGCACGGACCGTGACCATTAGAATGCGAAATTAGTCACTAGAAGTGTCCACTGTAGACCCTGTTATGCAAGCATTTTGACACTAAGCCCAAAATCAGCAAATGCGGAGCGGGGATGACCTGAGCTGGATGAAGCATTGTAGAGACTATAGACCGTGAGCCGAAATGTCATTCTAAATAATAATGCTGAGGCAAAAAAAAATGGTAAGTACGAGTCGGACTCGCGCACTAAGGGTTCCGCACCCTGTGGAAGCTCCCTTAATATATTTTATCTACACTAATGTTGTAACATTCTACTTATGTTTCCAATACTTGACTTATAATGACTACTGTTATAGCGCAGACAACAAAACACTCAATTTAAGCAATTTCACATGATGTTATAATGTCCACCTCGATATCGTAAAATCTCATTATAACATCGCGCGCTCGCTCCTGATTGGCCCTGCGCGCGCAGCTGCGCTCTCATTGGTTAGATTTTAATGGCGCCAAGTTCACTGTGACAATACACGTACGCGTGAATTTAATGTTTCGCAATATGTTTTTTATTTTATTTTTATTTTTATTAGTGAAGATAAAGTAGTGTATGCAACTGAATATAACACGGGTATTAAAACACTCGTTACTATTATGAAACTCGCTGCGCTCGTATCATAAACTCACACTCGTGTTTTAATACCCTTCATTATATGACAGTTGCATAAACTACTATTACCTTACTAATTATTTTTGATAGAAATATACCACTTAACATTTGAAGCATATTCCTGTTGCCGTTTTTAGAATCGAGCAAAAAATCACGTTACTTGTATGGGAGCCCCCCTTAAATATTCATTATATTTGAATTAATTAATTTATTTATAAAGTGCATATTTAACCAAATATTCTGTGAATATTTCAAGCATCCATCTGTCACCGTTATTAATATCGAGCGAAAAACGTCTAAAAATTCAGGTTTGTTTTATGGGAGCGCTCCTTAAATATTAATTTTATTCTGTTTTTAGTATTTTGTGTTCTAGCCGCAACAGAAATACATTATCTGTGAAAATTTAAGTTTTCCAGCTTTAACGGTTCATGAGATATAGCCTGGTGACAGACAGACGGACAGCGGTGTCTTAATAGGGTCCCGTTTTTACCCTTTGGGTACGGAACCCTAAAAATGCAGAATTGTCAATATTGCTTAGAGAAGAACAAAACAAAAATTCGCCTCGGTAGTGTTTTGTTTCTTACCAAGCAAGCCTATCCATCTACGTCATGTTCTGCTATTTTGTAGGCATGGGCCTAGGCTGCTTTTTCATCAGAGATGTGCGAGGGAGATGAACTGCGCATGTCTCCAGCGGTGAAGGTGGATGAAATATGTCAATGATCGAATGCCATGCTCCGTTTAAGGAGTTCAGTAGAGATATGAGTAGTCGATTAATACAAACGCGCACGAAATGCAGCATGTATAGCATATACCTAATTCGTGGGTTTTCTTCGCCTGCACCGCCTTCCCCTTCCCTCATCAGAACGGTTACGCCCTTGAGGAGTTCCGTTGAGTCATGTTAAGCTGGCAGGGGGGAGAATGCACAATAATCCCAAGTAGGATGTAAGTGCACGTCACATCACACACATCTTAGATGGGCTGTTTGAGGATGCATAATAAAGGCTTATGATGATGAGAGACGCTGTAAGGAGGTGTGACGTGATGTGATTCCATTGGTGGTCTATTTCTTGCACTCATCTCATCTTTGATGTGTACGCAATATATTCAAATAGGTAAATCTGATCCCGACATTAGACTGTAAGTTATGTTAAGTACAATGCATAATAAGTTAGTTGACGGTCTCATAGACTAAGTTTTTACACTATTGTATTGTAGAGTCAAACAATGAAAACTGAATTTTAACCAGTTTGAAATTAAGGAAGTTCTACGCGTATTCATTTCGTACATGACAAAGAGCTCACGATATCAATTTAACTAGTGACGTCATAATTTACATGCGTCATGTATTGTACAATACTTAAATTCTCGTTATGCGCGTAAAGAGCAAGGCAACCAAAAAAAAAAGAATTAGCGTCAACATTAATACACAGTAATTTCCAGCGGCCGCAAGACCTACTCGAGCCAGACCAGTTCCTTAAAGTAGCGGAGCGTGGCTCTAGGTCGCTGGCATAACCACAGAACAGAAGCTCTCTCTTCTGTGGGCATAACTGCTCCAGTGGCTTGGATGGTGAATGAGATTATAGCGAAGTGGATGACAAAACTGATGATAATGCAGAAGCGTCATGCAGCCCGTTAGCTACTCTAGTGTCTTCTGTGGCTTTGCAATGCCACAGAACATGCTCTACAGTTTAGTTTTCTTGCAAACAGCCGCGACAAAGTGGTAAACACATATTAAGTAAGGTAAGTATTTGTATCTGTTTATGTGTCTTATTGTCATCTTCTCGTACTGTACTAATTTGTTTGATTCCATTTTATTGTCTGACAGTTCTTTCAGGCTTGTAAATTACAATAAATAAACATTAAACAATGTGTGTGTGTACTTTTACTTCTCAAAGGTATGTATTTTGTATGTAAGCAGGTCATGATACCGATCTACATCTCATACAAAAATCTAGACCGAGCGCGTCCCATCGGAATTGGGGTCACAGATCGATCATTTGGATCCATTGAATCGATTCATCGTTCCATGCATGTCAAGTGTGCTGTGCATTCGATTGCATTCGAGATTTATGAGGGCACGTGGAACACGAGCGCTCAAGTACTTGATTACTGAGGCAATTATAATGTAGAGATGATGATGTGCATTAATAATGTCTGTTAGGTAGATAACCATCTTTAATTACCCTTAGTACTTATACTTACTGGGTAAGGCATTAAAGTAGGTATAGGTACGTATTTAATGTATCTGATTCATAGCTTGCTTGTTTCTCAGTTTTATTGTGACTTAAAAGGAACAAGACTTCTAACAACTCTTCCTTATTGGCATGAAACATGTGTTTAGCGAATAGAGAAATAATCCTAACCATTTAGTCATGTTAAAATGGAGGTAAGTTGAGGTAAGTAACTGAATATAAGGTGTTAAGTAGGAGCTCCATGAAATACCTAGGTGGTCGGATCTACAATGTTATCAGTACCTAGTGATCAAGTTATAAGAAAATTGGTTATAGTACTGGCCGTAAAATTTTCCTGTAAGCGCTAAAATTCGAGGCTGACGTTTTGACTAGGCACTTCCCACTTCCCCAATTTTTTTTTATTTTTTTTTTTTTTTATTCTGAATAGGTTTGCGTTTGACCACATACTACCTGTTGTTAAGCAGATATGCGGTCTAGGTTGTAGCACGCTTACCTAGAAGATACCTATTTACTCGAGATTTGAAGACGCCCACATTGTACTTTAGCGGGAAGACAGACCCAGGCAAAGCGTTCCACATTCTGGCTGTTCGTATGAGGAATGATGATTCGAAACGCTTGGTTCTTATGCGCGGAATGTCCACCATAAAGGGGTGGCGCTTTGGTCGCGTCTGCCTAGCCGTACGATAGAAGAAAGGGGCAGGTGGGACCAGATTGTGCAACTCCTGGGCGCACTCTCCGAAGTGGATCCGGTAAAAGGCCGATAAACACGCTACCTTACGTCGATGCTCGAGACTTTGCAGCTGCGACATAGTCAGAGTGTCGTTGTCGATCAGCCTCTTGGCTCGCCTCTCAATCGACTCCAGAGCCTCCAGTTGATATTTGGCGGAGCCATCCCAAAGGTGAGAGCAGTATTCCATGCACGACCTGACTTGAGCTTTATACAGACTAAGCAGTTGCTCAGGTGTGAAATACCGTCTCACCTTAGAGAGAACACCAAGTTTTTTGGAAGCTAATTGGGCCTTTGACTCTATGTAAGAGCCAAAGTTAAGAGTCGATGAGAGTGAAACGCCTAATAGTTCCAAGCTGTCAGTTACCGGAACGGAGACACCACGGAAAGCGGGAGACAATTGGAAGGGTCTCTTTTTGGCCGAAAACAGACAGGCTTGAGTCTTCGTGGCATTAAACTTGACCAGGTTAGCATCACCCCAGTCAGAAACCGCCTCCAGACTCAAGTTGAGCCGCTCGACCATAGCCTCTCTGTGAGACTCGATCTGTGGCCCGCTGGTTCTTGCATCGGATGTGTAGCTCTCCACGACTGTACTGTCGTCTGCGTACCCAAAGATTCCGGGCTTTAGCAGATCGTTGATATGCAGTAGGAAGAGGGTCGCAGAGAGCACTGACCCCTGAGGGACCCCGGCATTGATAGCCATATGATCTGACGAGCAGCCATCTACGACCACTCGTATCGACCGATTCCTCAAGAAATCTGATATCCATGCGCAGAAATCAGCAGGCAGGCCGTAAGATGGAAGCTTGCCAATTAGGCTCTCATGCCAGACCCTGTCAAAAGCTTTGGAGATGTCCAAGGAGACAGCAAGCGCCTCCCCGTGCTTTTCGATGACCTCACTCCAGATGTGTGTGGCGTACGCCAGAAGGTCCCCAGTAGACCGGTTTCGGCGAAAGCCGTATTGATGGTCACTGAGTAGGTCATTCGCTTCCAGGTACGCCAGGAGCCTGTTGTTAAGGACACGTTCCATACTCTTGCAAAGTATGGACGTGATCGAAATCGGTCTGTAATTGGCAGGGTCGGCACGGCTGCCTTTTTTGGGTACAGGCTGCACGTTAGCAAGCTTCCAAGATTTGGGCACTTGACCTGTCTTCAGAGATAGGCGAAAGAGGCGAGTCAGCACAGGCGACAACTCAGGCGCACAAGTCCTCAATACAATGGCCGGAATACCATCAGGGCCACTGGCCTTGTTCACATCAAGACTGCGGAGAACCTTGAGAACCTCCTTTTGCCGGATATGTATATCACTCATTACAGAGCCACAATTTGGCAAAGTTGGAGGTCTCGCACTACCGGGGTCCAGACGCGAAGACTCAGCAAATTGAGATGCAAATAAATTTGCTTTCTCAACTGCGGTATGGGCCAGCGAACCATTGGGTTTCAGCAACGGAGGCAGTGAGGGGCGGCAGAAGTTCGCTTCAACCGATTTAGCTAGGGACCAGAATGCCTTACTACCCGCAGGGTAAGAAGCAAGCTTATTGCCTATTCGACTAATGTGATCAAAGCGAGCCCTCCGCATAACCTTTTTACAGGACTTAGCAGCCCTATTGTATGCCTTCTTCCTCAGACGAATGTCCCTCGACTTACGGTTTCGAGCATCGGCCCAAGCCAGGTATGCCTGATGCTTTTGCGCTTCGGCGCGTCCACATTCAGGTCCAAACCAGGGCCGAGCTTTGCTAGACAGAGGCACGTCCGAAAATGGGATGAAATATTCCATGGCGGTACGAAGCACATCTGTCACGGCATCCGCGCACGTAGAAGGATCATCGGAAGAGAAGCAAACAGACTGCCAAGGGTAAGATGCAAAGAAACACCGCATCTCATCCCAATCCGCTAACTTGTACCGCCACACTCGCCGTGACCCTTTGGGGCTGGGGTCTGATGGGGAGTAGACGGATACAGATTTCACCAGACAGTGGTCAGATGAACCTAACGGTGAGGAAATCGCCACTGAATAACGGTCTGGATCGGTGGTTAGCAGAAGGTCCAAGCAGTAGGCTGTGTGCGTGTCAACGTCAGGTACCCGTGTGGCGCCTTGAACCAGCTGGGTAAGATCTAGTGTCAAGGCAAGCTTGCGCGTCTCAAGCCCAGCATGGTTAGTGTCTAGGTATGGGTGTAGCCACTCTTTGTGGTGGCCATTAAAGTCCCCCAGGATCACTAATTGGGCCGAAGGGTAGCTGAGTTGAGCAGCATCCGCCGCCTCACTGAGGTATTCAGTGAGTCTGGTTGTCTCCTGGTCCCCGCTATGTGACCGGTATACACAAGCGTAGATAATTTTCTCTAGGCCAGTGTCCGCCAAAGCCCAGAGCACTGAGAAAGAGGGGTCTTCAAACCTACGAAGGCGCAGAAAGCAAATGTCATCCCGGGCGTACACGCATACACCCGCACGTGGTTTGAAACGGTGCTCCAGGGAATACCCTGGGTAGGAAAGATACGACACTTCGGATGGACCAGCAATCTGCGTCTCCGTGAGAAACAATAGGTGGGGTCGATCTGTCTCAAGATGATGATGGACAGGTGTGAGATTGGAGTGCAGGCCCCGAATATTGCACAGGTGCACTTTAAGTGAGAGGGAGTGCTGCCGCTGTGTACACGTTCTTTTGCTTCTACTGTTTCTCATAGTTATTTGCGGAGTAAAGTAGGTAGAAAGTCGGTAGTAGAACGAGACGTCACTCTGCAGATCCAGTGGTACAACGTACAAACCACACACATCCAAGGTAGACTAGCCTGGAGACCGCGGGGACGCCCGAGCCCCCCCAAGGATGTCCATCGGGCCCTCTCGTCCGGTCGCCAACCGGCACGATGGCGCATCCCTGGGATTTTTCGACAGATGGCGGGGCAGCCTTTCATAAGTGGCTAGCTCACTACTTGGGCCCCCTACTATCTGCGGTCGGCCAGCGACAAACCGTGCCTCGGATCCCGCTGCCCTCCACGACTAGTCGGCCGATGCGGCAATCGATGCGTGCACCGTATTCGATCCACCAGAGGACGCTACTGTTCCGACCCGACTTTCAGACTGGCGTCACCAGACTTCGCGCCGGAACACGAGCTCAAGAGAGTCGTTTGGCGGCGCGGCTTAGTCTGGTGGGTGGTCTCTCGCCGCGGCTATAGCCTACCACCAGTATGGTTGCTGCCTGGTTAGCACCACCCAGGACCACGTGTGGGGGACAAAAAAAAAAAAAAAAGGGTTCCTACCCACGGACGAAGGCAGCTCGGTCCCATTTTTTTCCTGCTAAAAGAAGGTTATGTGTAAATGTCATCCAATGTCAAAATGACGTATTTGCTAGTTTGCACTTTGCACTAACCGACTTAATCGTTCTCGCTGAAAAGATTTTTCAGAAAAATAAATAAACACGTGAATCTTTCATGTAAAATGTATGTAGGTGTAAGTGGGTGGTAAAATACACAAATATTCTAAGGAAAGTCACTTATCAGAGTGGAAAAACCTAAGATAAGCAAGCCAGTTTCTGATGATGTTTAAATGTTAAAACATCAAAGCAGAGTAGTTAATGTTTAAGTAATGTAATGTACAGGAGGTAAACAGCAGACGCTATTAGCTGAGTCAAATGTTTAGAAATCGGTTTTTATGATCAAGGCCATAGGACATGTAAATGGCAAATATTCTTGGAGGAATTTTGATCGATGTGATCAGTCACTTTTTGATTCTGTGGTCTTAAAGAATGTCTTAGTCTCTCTGTCTTGCTGGACACAGTTCTGATAAAAAAACAGAAATAAATGATGAAATAATTTCAGTCTCCGTATGTAGAGTTGAGCTGGAAAATTGAAATTTGAAGTTAAGTACTTTTTTTTTCTTCTTCTTCTCCACCTATTCCCCTGGTGTATATATATTTCAGGGTCTTTTTATAATGATTATTTAAATTTTTACTACAAACATTATGTCTCAGTGTTCCAAATTGTCAAGTTACAATTTTCAGTCTAATTTTAATTTAATACATTAGTATTTTTATCTTAATTTTTAATAAAATAAAATATGTCAATAGTTCCTAACTTCTAATTTATTTCATAGTTTATTTTTACAGTTATACTTAAGAATCAATCTTCGTCTTGAATCATAAATATATATATATATAAATATATATGGATATTTATACATTACAAATATAAATAAATTAGCGTGTGTTAGTCATTCATGAGAAATAATTATATTTCATAACTTTTATATTTGTTATGTATAAGGTACCTATAAGTTCTTAGTGTTCTTACTTTACTACTGATAATTTTGTATTTTCATTTCAGACCTATATAAATAGTCGAAAGGGCACATTTTTCATTTCGAAGTAAAGACTTAAAGAAATAAAATAAAAGCAAAGGCTTTTATTTTATTCCTAAGCAATTAAGTTTATTGGCAGCCTTAGCAAACGGGGCTAGCATAGGCAAGTCTTGCCGTTATAGAAACCGCTTGCTATCCATTGTGCCGAAATCACAATGCTATTGGTCAATTAAAATATGAATATAGATGAATGTATTGATGCCAGTTGGCTATCACAACACGCTTATATGGTCGACTGTTGTGTCCATCAGGTACATAGATATAGGTCTCTGCAATGGGTCTCCAAAAACACCGGTTGGTAGGTAGTTTAGCCTAACAGTTTGCATCCTTTGTCTACGTGTGTTGGTGGATGTCCTACGCTCAAGATGTCGTCCTACGCTGCGCTTACCGATACGTGGTTACCGGTTACCATTATGATTTAGGTACTTGAGATTTTGTCGATCCCATCTGTCATTAGTCGTCTATGCTATGTGCCCTGCCCACTGCCATTAGACGATTCTGACGTATGTAGGTATTGTTACGCAAATCAGTTCGAGTAATCTACCTATAGATTGTGAACGAAAAGTAGGTGATTCAACACCGGTACTTACATTATGACTAATAGGTACGTTAATGTATCATTTTTAAGTAGGTAGGTACTTAGGTAAGTGTTTCCTTAGTGGTCTCAATTTTTGCTAATTAGCCAAAAGTCATTTAGACTGGAGAATTCTTTTTTTTTTTAGGCAATGCAATGTTGAGAAATAGATGAAATGATTTTTCTTCAATGTTGGAATTTTCAGTTTTAGTGCCTTTTAAGGTACTTTACGTAACTCTGTGTAACCCTAAACATAGAATATAAAGGTACAGTGTAAGAAATAGATTCTATTATATATATGGTTATGTAGAGTACTTATTTATACTAAATCGGAAAATCATTGCACTTAAGTATTTACTACAAGATGATCGTGCAATAAATCTATTGCTCCGAATGTTCTCACAATAAATAAATAATTTTCCCTGTACTTTTGTTGAATGTAAATTCCAACAAATAATACTACGCTTCGTCACATCTTTTTATGAAACAAGGGATGTGCCACAACTGCCACAAGTTTAAAAACTATCTTATTTTAATATTATCATTCAATTCTCGCTTCCTCATTTCTAAAATGAGTGTAACAATAATATGCTAGGAAATAATGTCAAAAAGTCAAAATGTTTGAAAGAGTTGTACTTAGGTAGGTAGGTACTTTTCTTTTAAACTCGATTTCAAAATTTTATACCACAGTTATTAATTGTAATTACTGATTATATAACCACTAATTACAATAGTCTTTAGTCTAGTGTACATAACAACTAGTTGCTCATAGTTATTTATGCATATAACAAGTCTGTGTATGTATTACGTCATTTCTAGAGAGTACTGCCTCTTAATACAATACAACCCTATCATGTGGGTATCAAATTGACGTCAATGCACCAACATCACCGAAGCAATTCTTTGAATGCTGGCCCCAACGGGTTGGCCAATAGCAAGCATCTGTGTGCAAATAACAACGCCAAACTTGGTGTACACAGATGGCAAGGTTTTGGCGAACTGCAAACCACCAACTTATCTATACATTTGGTCAAATGGCAGAACTATATTTATCCACGCGTAACTGACAGTTTTGTTTAAACAATTCGATGTTAACTCCACCAGCCAAATTGTACAGATAAGTTGGCCGCACTACAATGGTAGATTAGCGCGTCACAAGGATGTATCGTGGAGGAAAATTGCAGATGCGATAGTCAGTTGGCCATGTATTGTACAGACGTACCTACTTACCTTCTGATGCAAATGTAAAGTTAGGTGTATCTCTACATTTTTACAATAAAAAAAATACGACGTATATTAATATATATAAGTAGTATTTTTTTAATTAACAGTCTTTTATTTAAAAACCGCGCAGGTCGAAGGTTAATAAACGATTGAAAAACCATAAATTATTTACGAATAAATAATTCATTTTCGCAAAAAATGGAACCACCGGCTTCCACCGTACGTGTACAGAATTCGAATAGTATGCACAAATCAATGCGACATCCATTTACATTATTGTTGATTTATCAAAAACGGCTAAGCCGATTCCAATAAAATTAAAAAATGGGAACACCTTGGATCTAGCATACCCTTTCGAAATAAATACATTTTTTTAAATTGGAGTACAAATGGCGAAAATATCGATGAACATACACAAAAAAATACATAGGTACAGACGAACATGGTACCTCCTCCTTTTTGCAAGTCGGTAATAAAATTGAATAGACTCGTGTTATACATAATTTTAAATATTTGTTATTAAGTATTTTTCGCCAAACAATATTTTTTTAATGTAACTAAAAAATGTCTAATATAGGATTTGATGTACCTACATATCTTCTCTCCAATTAGGTATATATTGTACATTTTCCTTTATTTATGTATTACAGGGTTATAGATACCTACATAGCTGCAATTCGTAATAGATAATAGAACGATAATTATTATAGTGAGTTCTTGGCTATCCCGGATCCCCATAACAGCAAAAACGCTTACCCAAATCCGGCTTAACAGCTTGTCAAACAGATTGAGTGGATATTTAAATATCCTTATTGAAGTTAAATTAGCGAATTTCCTTTAGCAGCTTTCTCAACAGTCATTCTGGTTCACGCGTGGGTGCGTGGTGACACTACTCTACTTGGCTTCCTTTGATGTTTACGTAAGAAATTAAAATTTATCAACTAATAAGAGGTTATTGAGTCAGTAAATATGTATTATATGTGTAGTATAGGTATGTACTTGAAAAGTACCTATACGTACTCATAGGCTTAGCTAAAGATTTTCTTTACGGCCTTAGGGCGTCGAACAAATATATGTATATAGAGTCACAATCGTGCAAAAAAAGTGTCCGAGTCAAAACTCTGTCCAAGCTACGTAGTGGGCAGGCTTTACAGTTATTCGTAAAGCGATTGCAAGCCGACTTCAACGCCGCACGATGTCAAAGTGTTCGGTTACAAGTACTAATTAGGTGACATAACGTCGAGATTCAAGAAAACGGGTCATTGTGAATTATATTTAATGTAAATATCTAAGTCGGTAAAATTGTAATATTTTCATTTGTGGTACGTACCTATGACGGCGCTGGGACATTTTTTTACTACTTTAACTTAGGGACTGTGGCTCTGTAGATGTTTACTCTAAGCCTTAGGGGCATTATTTATGAACCACCTAGCCGTCTCCATACAAGTTCCATATACGTCCAAACCGTTCGAAGTTCAAAAATAATGCCCCAGGGCTAAATAATGCCCCAGGGCTTTATGGACTTTCAAATTTTCTGGAGCAGGGAAAGGACTGTCTAGGGTAAGGGGTAAGGCTAGCTACGCCCACGCATCTACTAGGAGTTTGTGTAGAAAATATAAGGCAATTCCCAGTCAAAATCTGTTGAAAGGTATCGGATAAAAGCGGACATATTACAGACAAACGCGAATATAAATTGAAATTTACTATTGAAGGTAGAGACAAACGTAGTGATGACGAAAAAAGGAAGTCTCATGTAACAAACATAAGAATTTAACTTAATGGAATAACAGTCAGTTCAGAAGATATTATTGAATGCAGTTTACGGAATGTAGTAGGTATGTGTAAACCTATGTTGAATTACGAGCAAGCCGCCGTCAATAGCACCGTTCATAATGCGGAACTAAAATACAATATAGGTAAATTGTTTTGTATTTTAGTATTGCAATAGTATTTTTTTTTAAAAGCCGAATTAACTAAATAGTTCAAAATCCTACGCTGCAGTGTCACTGCAGTACCTAGTCAGTAGCGTATAAAATTTCAATTCTTTTTTTGCGTAGGAATAACATCCTAACGTTACCTTTAAAGCCTCTTTAACTTCAAGCTAAAACATATTAAACAAACATATTTGCACACTATGTATTTCATTTCAAATGGGTAAGTTGCAAAAGTCAAATTTTCGTTAAAGTCTCTACATAAAATACCATTTAAAGACCCTTAAATGAGTTGTTCATAAATCGACCTGTCGCGTCTTAACAGCGTTTAGATCAGATCAAGCAACTTATTTTGAATATAGAAAATTAAAAAGGTACAATATAAAATCATTCATAGCGTCATAGAAATATAGTTCTTATTTTTGGATTAACAGATTTTGTTTACGACAAATTAAAAAAAAAGTTAAACTTATATTTTGTGCTAGATATTGCATGAATGGTAGGTACGAGTAACATCTGGCTGAATGTTGTTAAAAGCATACCTATTTTGTACCATAAAATGGACTAGCTATAGGTACTATCATGATAGGTATAATAATAAATGTAGGCTGCGGTGTAGGTACAGACAATACAGACCATACCAACACAGTTGTTCAGCAAACAGTGCACAATAATACCTATCGAAAATTATACACAAATGGTTATTTTTATGTCGTGGCAAAAAGTTACGTAGGTATCGTTAGGTAAAGACGTCAATCATGCTCACGCCCCGTGAAGGTGATATGAAACCAGGTTCAAAAACCTGTTACCTTAGTCTGCCTTATTTCAGATCCATTAGGTACGTACGATTAAATAAAAAAACCAGACGCGGGCCATACAGACGTCAATACATACCTAATCGCTTCATTGATATTCAGCGAGATTATTTTGAAAGGTTGCGTAAAATATAGGAATCTCTAGTTCCTCTTCTTTCAGGAATAGTAGTAGTTCGTACGTAGTACGTAGTTTTCAATTTTTTATCTGTCTTTACCTCCAAATAGTACACAGTCCAACAGTCGCGTCAGTGTTCGCGATTGAGTCTGATTTTTCGCTTATTTCTTACGTTAGGGAATATATGTGATTTACTAAATATTTCATGTATATGTAACACAGAGAGTCCTTGCTTTTGCCCCGCATGATACCAAGTCGAGTCACTTCAATGTTAAAAATAAAATAATAATATGTCAAAAAATAATTTTAAAAAAAGCAATAAAAAAAGACGCTGTAAACTCGATTCACCTGCTAATTCGCCAAGGTGACATAAATTATATTAATCCTTTACTAATCTACCAAATAAAGAGTTTTATTTTAATCATGTTAGATTAATAAGTTAGGTACTATAAATAAAACAAAAGAACCGCTATCAAATGGAATGTTTTTTTTTTCTGAAAGTCCTTGTAGACTAGAAATGAACTCTACCTTTTACGAATAAATCAAAAGACGACAAAGGCTTAGGTATTTTGGTGTAATAACATTGGATTAGTTTATATTGTATCTGTTTATTGCCTTGTTTGCTTTGCCAGCGTGTCTTCAGTAAATATTTCACCTACATTACATCGCCTACTTCGGTTTGAAAACGACTGATACTTTATGGAGAGACAAGCAAGTTGTCTGTTTCTGTTGTTTACTATACGAGAAGTTCTTTTATAAGCGTGAAGAAAGGTTCGCGCTATTCGTCAAGTCAGATATCGGTAAAGTTTGATTTAATATTGTCAATTGAGTAGTATTTTTTATCACTAAGTATCAACTTAGTAACGTTAAACACCTAGGTAGGTAAGTACTATCCACCTTTAGTTCAACGAGATAGGTAGGTACTTACTTAGATAGTTTTAGTTGAAGTTAGTGGTCTAGCTAGTACACTTTATCAGCTGAGAATTTCGAAATTTAGTTTTTAAGTTTGCGCATCGCAACATAACTGATGGTGTCTGCCAGGGCACAATCTTAAGCCCTGCCTCTTTCAGTCTATTCGTCATCGAAGTAATGTTTACTGCAGGTAGATAGTGTTCCAATTTCCATTGTTTGCATAAGTACTCATACGCTCGTAAATGGAAGTCGGTGAACAACCCGGCGCCCGGGTTACGGAATTGGCACTCGCCAAATCGCTTACAACATGCCGCTTAAAGATAAAGATAAAAAGCGAATAAACGAGTACAGCAAATTCGGGGAAGTAGCGGCACTGTATTACGGTTTTTGGATGACGGGATGTTGCACTGCTACGTGTTATCGCTTATCGTCTTTGTACTGTATCGCAATAATAATAATCGGCCAAGTACGAGTCGGACTCGTTCCGTACTGTATGGGAGTCCCCCTTAAATATTTATTCTATTTCAATTTTATTTATTATTGAAGTGAATATAAAACTAAATATTCTGTGAAAATTTCAAGCATCTACCTGTTACCATTATTAATATAGAGCGAAAAACGTCTAAAAATTTCAGCTGCCTAGCTATCATGGTTCATAAGATACAGCCCGGTGACAGACGGACAGACGGACATCGAAGTCTTAGTAATAGGGTCCCGTTTTTCTTTTTGGGTACGGAACCCTAAAAACGATGATGCTAAAAGCCCACTCGCTTTGCTGCCTCGTGCAAGTATTTGTGATGTGTTTAATTTGAAGAACTTTGAATGCAAAGCACTGAATGACATTAATACGTTGTTGTTGTTTAGGAATGACTATCATCCTCTACAACCTTTTAGCTTGGTAGTATGTCTGTATGCCTATGTTATCTACGGCAAAAGAAAAGCCTAAATCCACAGATTAAACCTAGTTCTTCTGTTCTGTGCCAGAAAAACTGAAAGCCTGCAGCTAGATTTACTACGGCATAGTTCTTTCTTTCCTGGTTTGGTGACGCGGTAGGATGATGACTGATACGAGTAGCTCGTGATTGTGACTGCCGCTGATACTACGCCTGTCTGCACTTTGAATGCTTCGTCATTCATTTTATCTCGGTTTGTAACGGCAACCGTACAGAAAAATCTACACACAGCGTGAAGATAACATTTTAACTACAATTTATTGTACACGCCTTCTAGGAACATTTTCCATCAGCATTGTTGTGTTAATAGTATAATTGCTTGACGCGATGATCCGTGGTAATGATGATTATATCCAGTTGTAAAGTCATAGCTATACAAGTAGACCTGGTATTTAAGATATGTGCCTTGATGAGGGGGTCAAGGCAGCAGTGTTCAAGTATAGGTAGATATATTTTCCAGCTTGTATGACATGATTTATAGGTACTTCTAATATTATTCAAAGAAAGTGATAATGGTGCTTAATTGATATAATTTTCGAAGTCATAACCTTACTTACTGGGAGTGCCCAAGAATTATCTTTTAAAAATAAATAGTTCCCATAAACTCTGTGAATACACCGGATGGTTAAAGGATTTACCCAGCATTTAATTATGACAAATTGTTCCACCAGGACGTATCTAATCCAGACCAGCTGTGTTGCTGTGTTCTATATAAATTTTCCTTGCATATTCAACACTTAGGAGTCATCATGAATGAGCTGTTTACGAATTTTAGTAATGAGTTTTTCCGCAATATATGGCCCGTGAATCAGAGTGCGGATGTCAGGAAGCTGTGATGCCCCAATTAACAAGTCCTCATATACCTACTAGAAGAATATTTGCACGAACTGTTCTTATGGAACCTAAACATAGTTCTACTGCTATTTTTACTCCACGGTCGTTGACTTTCGCATTTGATGGCTTTTGTTTGTTTGCTCCTGTATTACTTAAAAAGGTATTTATTCAATCTTTATAAAGATATGATATTGAGCGATCGTATTGTCGTACGATTCTCTTTGCTGGAATCGATTCCAAATTGTTTTGCCCATTTCGTCAGCTGATAAGAATGTCTTTGTCAAGACAAAATGTAAAAATAAACAGTTTCTTTCAATAAATTCAACACGGTTTTTGTAGTTTTATCTTATCTTAGTGACCGTGACAGAAATCAGTGTTGCAATGTGCTGAAACATTTGCGTAGATTCACCAACTTGTTTTGTGTTACACGGAACGGGTATTAGCCGAAAGGAGCTCAAATTGCCCATAATTGTCCTTATTATTTCTAAACAATTGGAACTGAAATCAAAAAGAAATCTTTTGTGGAAAAGAATGGCATTCACAGTCAACAATGCAGAGCGTCTTTCGAGATTTTAGGGTAATTTTTTTCTTTAGTCTTAGTGATAATTATTTTCCGCAAAAAATGGCAAAACCGCCTTCCATCGTGTACAATAAAATTCGAATATTTCGCAAATTGTTTACATTATTATTGATTTTCTCAAAAACAGCTCAGCCGATTTCTGTAAAATTTTAATGGGACCACCTCGGGAGTATACCCTTTTGAACTAAAAAAAGAATTTTTCGATTCGGTTCACAATTGGCGAAATTATTGATGTACATATATGCAAAAAAGAAAAATACATACAGACGAACATAGAACCTCCTCCTTCTTGGAGTTGGTTAAAAAAATCGTTCACAATGGCAGGTAGCTCGCAAAAGTTCCAATCTACCAAGGACGGGTATATAGTTTATTTTCCTCTGAGAAGGCCAAATATATAGTCTTCACCTATGAACACCTGCAAGGTGCTATTGTGCCTGCACAGGTAAGTAGATACGTATTGCACTTTAATCTCTAAGTCAGGTAAGGTGTTTGTAAACAGTTTCTAATCTCGATGATGAGGCATCATTTCTGGCAAGTATCTAAGTAGTTAGGTAAACAAAAACTAAATCACTTAGTTTTTCAAAGACTAGATTATGTCATATCTAGCTCATCGTTGCGTTGCGTCTTAAATCTACATAACATGATTACGCATTTGTTTGGTCATCAATATGGGGTGCAGGTAAATCATCAGTAGCATCATCATTTCAACTATACGATATGAGACTTCCTTTACCGATATGAAAGATTTCCAAAAGACCTGTTGCAAGTGGTTTGCATCCAGTATTGCTCTTAGAATGCAGTATCGTTAATGCATAATGGTTTGTCTGATCGTTTGTCCTTATTGACGGAATTGGAGCTTCAGACAGAGATGGAAAATACCACGAGGAAAAAATGCTCTTTAAGGTTACTTTATTATGTCTTCCAAAGAAGTTTAAAGGACCATTTGGCCAGCGTGGTGTATTGTGTGTTAAATCTTGTATTGAGAACAGGTCTGTACCACGAAGTATAGGCCCGAAAATAATATAAAGGCTATCATTTCTGTGTACACTTCTATTGTTGTGTCAACTACACCCGAATTCATTATTAGTTTTCATTGCACAGTTGCCATCGTTCAGGAAAATATATTTTGCAAAGTGAGATTAGGTTATCGTGAAGTATCAGATATGTTATGATTGATTCTTTCATTACATAAGCTAGTTTGCTTTGGTTTCATAAGGAGTTGGCGATAGGTACCTAGTGCATCAACCTGAATTATCACACGAAAATAAATACCTACGAAAGATTGTTTTTTTGCGCACATTACCTTTGAATGGTTGAACGGCATAGTTATAAGCCCTCTTGGGTATTGTTGGTATCAGGTAAACGATGCATCGTAACTAAATTAAAAAAAAATGTCGGGTACAGTAAAATGATTGAACATTTCTATGGTCGAGCAACTAAGACGGTCTAAACTTTGGGAAACGATATTCTTTGTATTCAAATAAAGAAGGGCATTTTTTTCATGACTATTATACATCATCTTCAAAAGTAATGTAGGTAGTAGGTAGGTACGCTTCGTTAAAAGATTTTTATCCTGTAATGATAAATTATCTTTTCTACTTCTTTGAAGAAAACTATGTTCTATAAATCTGCCACCTTCTCATTAAAGAGAGGGGTCATAATCTCTGCCTATTCCTTGTCAATTTTTAATGAAATAACAAATATATATTCGAGACAAGAAAGTTCAATCAGAAAACATTATTTTGAACCCTACACCATAGAAAATAAGTACGTGAATCAGGTAAGATAATAAAACGCGATATATCTTCGGCTGATGAAGTGGTGAAGCAATACGAATCGGGAAATGCAGCCGTGGCGCGGGAGGGACGTGGGAGCGCGCTGGAGGGCCGGCCATTGGCCCCGATGTAGACCTGCTTTTTTATTCCCTTCGCCCTTTTGGTATCGATTCCGACGCCAAACGGATGCGGTTATGCAACAAGCAGCTACTCCAAACATCTGTCTATTTTCAACAGTTGGAACAGACAAAATCCTCAAGTCGTTTACATTCATGTATCAGGAGGAACGGCTGGCTAATTGGCAAAGCGAATAAGTAAACTGTAAAGTAACGGAACTTCTAATAATAGGCAGCCTAACAGCTCTTCCATATTACAAGCGTCGAGAACTATACGTAGGACTATGAGCTAAACATTTTCAATGCGACATCTGTTTCTAATTTCAAGGATTTCAAATTGTCGGCCAAGTCAGCCGTAGCATACCGATATTGACCGTATTTGCTAATAGACTTGTACAAAGAAATCGGAACATTGCAACGGGGGCGATCACCTTTTCTCGCTTTCTATCGCTCTATAGTCTTCACGATTAGGATCAAAGTAACTGAGCAGGTTTGAATAATTACTGGTCTCATCTAGATCATTACGAGATGCGGCTCTCGCCTCTCGCTTTCAACAGACAGTTATAAGCGACAATGTTGATTCACAAGTTTCACAACGCAGTTACTGTTATTCAGGCCCACTTATTCAGGGATTCAGTTATTACTCATCGTTCCAGTGAATTCCGTCCGGTCTTTGTTTATTTATATATTATTATGTACTCATATTGGTCGCGACTAGAGGCTATCGATCAAGCAGTCCATTATTACGGGATCTCGGAGGGATCGGCAGGTCTTTGAACTTGTCGGGAGCGAGATGCACGGTTTGTTTGATGACAATACGGTCGTCACACAGCTGTCGGCCGAGACACGCGAGGGTCCGCCTATAATGGCAGGGACGTCTCAGGTAGACAGACGTCTCGAGTTTTAAAGCTTTGTGCGTTCTCGGTAGCCTATTGAAAGTGGGATAAGCCGGTCGATTTTACCTGTCCTGTACGATGGAGGTTGGTTTCCTCGTGGTATTTTATCTTGTCAGGATGCTTACCGATATGCGCGAGGTCGATGATGGGGATCTCGCAGCGCGAGAGTAGCGTCTCCTGCTTGGTCATGATGCCGACTCGACTCATGTTGCTCGCAGGTACGACAGCCAGGTGACCGCTCGGCGCGCCCGTTCACTCGCTACTCCTACTCTTATCACTTCTCACAGTAATTAGCAATTAGCGATCGCGACTCCGAAAGATAATTTAGGTATGGAAACGGTAGATAAGCACTAACACTGTACGACCGAACGTTAAAGTTTATTGAAATTGTGAATGGTCTCTTGGTTGTTTCTGGTATAAAAGCGTTCAGAACTCATTTGCATAACCTTGTAGTTCCTGCTGTAGGCACCCTGCGATCTCACGTAGCAGCAATATGCTATACTGACTTGACACATTAAAGATTGGTGTCCGTTTCTGGAAGTGAGTAAAGCTAGCGTGGAGGAGTACCCGCGTGCGCGGCGTCGCGCGCCCCGTCCCTCGCGGCGCGTGCAAATGTCTCTCGTGTGAAATGGCTCACTGCGATGAGCGTACCCTGGCGTCAGGCGGCTCTCACTTGTATATCATCGCGCAAACTTTCGCAACCGAGTGCCGTGAAACTGTACGGGCGAGGCGCGTGCGGCGGGCGGACGCGGAGCGACTGGACTGACTGACGGCGCGCGGCTGCCGTCACTCGCGCGCTCGCGGCTCACTTCACGCCGACCGACGTAACCTCGCGTGCCATTCACCAGCCACCTCGTTCCTCTAACACCATTCGGGTCATTTTCCTCTACCCGCTGTACGACCCCACGTCCTGTTAGGGCCGCGAGTACGATCGTATGCTAATAGCAAATTTACAACAATAGTATTCTTATCATTCGATTTAATCTCATATAATTATTTCCTTTATCAATTTGTTATCTTTAATTCACATTACAAATTATACAATTACATACAAATTACGTGGCGCCACCTGGCCTTTTTTATAAAGCTTACGCTAGCTATATTTATTACTTATTAGCGCCATCTAGGGTAAAATTTGGTAATGTTTTATTGATTTTTGATCGAATGCGGGCTGCGCTCGTCTAATAGAATAACTTGATCTACCAATCTGTGAAACCTCATTTCTCTTTGTGCAAGGAGAGATGAGGTTTCGGATTTTATACTTTGACAGCTAAATAGATCTTGTACATTATTTGATGAAGTACCTCTGTTGACATATGCGGATTTAAATCGTCTCAGAATTTCAGTTCAGCTTTGAAATCCAGTGTGTTAAAATGGAAACAAACGCAAATACTTTTAAATCTAGTTCAAGCGCTCAGTATTCAGTTCCAAATTAATACATTACAGATGATAATAAATAAATTGTCACAATCATCCCTGGCTTGTGATGCTGAAACAGAAACACTAGTGTTTCTGTTTCAGTAAGCCAATGTAGCCTAGGTCTATATTTCATCTATGAGGCACTTAGTAAATCGTTACATAGAAAAGATTTTACTATTTTTGCTAAACACTTTCATCAAATAGTCCCAGGAAAACTTGCACTACTATTTTTACCACTAGGTTAAATAGCACAAATAGACCGCATCATTAGTACATAACCGATTTGTAATCACTCACTCCCGCATTTTGTGTTTTAATGAAGTTAAAAGTGACATCAATTTATTTCTGCAACATTTTTTTAAAACAATATTTAATTGAAGTAGTAGTGTGGTTTTTCAATTGGTATGTCTAAACTGAAGTAGTCACTCGCAACAGAGCATTGGAAATTCACAGTGCAAGTAGTTAAGCTTCTTAATTTACAAAAAATTGTGTTATAACGGAAAAAGTTCTACAGTTATGAAAAATTCAGACGTCTAGCTTAATCCACAACAAAGTTATAGGAGGTTGAAAATGGCCTGAATGGCTTCAAAAAGTATGGTACGGCGTTGTTGCCCGACTACGAGGTAAATAGTTATTTTTTGATTAAAAAAAATTACAATTAACTTCAACCAATCATATTAATTCATATGATGTCAGGTATTTCTTTAGATGATGGACAGGATTTTTAAGATGTAAAATTAGTTCATAATGGTGGTCTGAATCACCCCTTCGCGGTACGGCGTAGTACTTCTCTTTCTGAATAAGCCTGTATGTGCCCCTTCTTGTGTATAATGAATTTACTCACAATTATAAATTATATTGTTTATTAAGTCGGTAGAAAAGTTCAGGCCAATGACTACGGCAAATTTTCGTATTTTGAGACACGCATTCACACACTGCTTTGATAAAATTTTCAACACTTCTAAAATGCTCATTACGAGTGACTACTTAGTTCTACTTAAGGTGCCTGCTCACTATAACATACTAGCTGATCCTCCAAACGTTGTTTTGGCATAATATTAAAAAAAATCACCAATAAAAAAATGCGATTATAAATTAAGCTATAAAATATCCTATCTCTTAAGATGTATCTAACTGCACACAGTGTACAAAATTTGGTTAAAACCGGTCCAGTAGTCGAGGAGTTCATCGCGGACAAACAACGTGACAAGAATTTTTTATACATATACATATAAAGATTATCATACCATGACCATGCGTATCAGGTACGGAAAACTATAATAGGCATGACTAAAAAAATATAATTAGTCCGTCAGATAGACTAGCACAAAATATTAGACACATATTTTTTCTTTTGTCAATTAAACATAAATTGATGATGGTATAGCCCGTCAAAGTTTTGCGTGACGTCACAACAAATGTATAGACTTCTGTACGAGAAGTGACGTCACGACCCCCACTCCGAAACTTTAACAAGGTTTATCTTTGTTATTTGTTGTTTAATTGACAAAAGAAAAAATACGTGTCCAATATTTTTTGATTACATAGCTCACGGACTAATTATAATAATGTTTTTTTTTTACCCAGTCATTATGCCTATTGTCGTTGAGAATATTTTGCCGGCGCCCGTACGCTCCGTGCATGGAACGCGTCGGCGCTGGTCAGTGACGAAATGTCCTAGTGAGCATAGTCTCATAGTTTTCTATACCAATATTATAAAGAGGACAGATTTGATTGTTTGTTTGCATTAAATAGGCTCCGAAACTGCTGAACCGATTTGAAAAATTCTTTCACTGTTGGGAAGCTACACAGTCCCCGGGTGTCATCGGCTATATTATATTATAAAAAAAAATTAAGGAGGCTGCTAGTAGATAAATAAAATATTTTTTGCCTAAAACATTTCTAGCACGGACATGGTAGGGTACATTACTAGTGGGCAAACACCTATGTCCCGCGTCGTAGTTTACGTTGTGTGCCTACAATGAAATGGCCCACAGATATAATGAGATTGTTTATTTATATTGATGTATATGTTCACTTGAGGCAGCGTTCGAAGTAGTTGGAGCCGACGTACCCGCCGCGCATGGCGCGCTGCACGTGCTGCTCGAACAGTCTCCGGTTGCTCTGCAGCTCGTCCGCCGCTTCCTTGTTCAGGGGGTCTTCGGGGTTCGGCTCCTGGAAACATCATTCTTTTTCTTAAACATGCTTGGAAATGTGAGCGTTAAGGATTTGGCACACTGCATGCGCTCTGCGGTCAGGTCAAACTGAACGCCCGCGACGCTCGCATTATGTACTCGTATGAACAAAGTTGTCGGTCAAGCAAAACATACATATAGAGACCGACAACGTTGTTCATACATAACGCAGGCGGCGCGGCGGCGTCCAGTTTGACCTGACCGCAGACAGCATCCTGAGTGTCAAATCCTTTACTTAGCCAATCTTCGAGATAAATCGAAATTGCAGTACTGGCCGTGCGTTCAGCGGCCGGCAAAACTTGAATGAAAATCCATATCTGTCGCGTTTTGCTTCCATATAAATTACTATGTAAACTTATATCTGTCATGTTATTTTTAATAATAAACTTTTTTCCCAAAAAATGGCCTAGGCGACTTCGAGCGTGTACAGAATTCGAATAGTTCGCACGGATCGATTTAGTCATTTTCACATTATTGTTGATTTATCAAAAATGGCTCAGCCAGCTCAGAGGATTTCGACTTAACGAGGTTCGAGTTATAGAGATTGTAATCTCTATCTTGTAATCTAATGTAGCATGAGTATAGATTAGGTAAGCGAGATAAATTTTTTTTTGGCCATTTTGCCATTGATATGTTAACCACTCATAGTAAGTTTTCGAAAACTCATTAAACGGCCATATAGTAGCGTTTCCGAGGTACATACAACTAAAAACCAAATTTGTGGTCAGTTTATGCATGAAAGTGCATTAATAACAGATTGTTACCTTAGTTTTCAGGGTTCGTACCCTAAGGGTATTTAGTTGTACATAAAATACAATAAAGTTGTCAATAAAAAATAACTAAATTAAAAGAAAGGGCTCCCATACAGTACGGAACCCTTCGTGCGCGAGTCCTACTCGTACTTGGCCGATTATACACTTGTGCTTTGTTTGACAACTATTTTGGTTTATAGGTACCTCTTATTCTTATTCGATGTGGGGGCGATAAGTCCTGCACTGACGTCCCGCATGGGGTGTTTTGTGCATACCTCATTAACACAACCTATTCATGGCCGCTATATGAGTTTCTCGAGATTTTAGGTCATATCCATGGTATGCTTACTTTCTGCAAGAACGCAATATTGAACTACCTATTCCGACCCCGACATATGACATTCTCATATCTACAAACTATACCATACAAAAAATCAAGTAGGTCAGTCGCTCCGTTGCTGCATGAAAGAGTATGCAAACCAACAAACATAATGGATAATAATACGTTGCCATCGTTCAGGCAACATATAAAATAATAAGTAAGTTCGTATAGGCCGGGCTAGCCCGCCTGGTGTCAGAGTTTTAAGGCCGCCTGGAGGCTTCTGACTTGGCTAAATTCATAAAATAATTAATAATTCATTTCATGCTTTGCCTAATCTATGTTTGGAATTCCACATAATGTCTAGGCAATATACACAATTACCAGGCAATTTGAATATCTTTTCCTCTGTTTTAATCATACGCAATCACTCTATAACACTATTAGCAGATGTGGGGTTTTCGTGAACCTAGTTTTGAGTCGACTGTGTCAGGCATAATGTGTTGAGTGACTAGAGGATATGGGTGCTTTTCTAGTACAAAAAGTTGATTGGTTCTCTACAAAATGTATGGAGCAGCCTTCAAGCAATTATCTATATAGTCACAATAGTGCAAAAAAAGTGTCGAGGCAAAACCCTGCGCAAGCTACGTAGTGGGCAGGCTTTTTAGTTAATTGTAAGGCGATTGCAAGCCGACTACAACGCCGCGCGATGCCAAAGTGCTCGGTTACAACCACTAATTAGGTGACATAACGTCAAGATTCGAGAAAACGGGTCATTGTGGATTATTTAATGTAACTATGTATCTAAGTTGGTACGTATGACGGCGCTTGGACATTATTTTACTACTTTCACTAAGGGACTGTGGCTCTATAGATATTTGCTCGCAGGCAGCAGCTGATATTTTTTGTCGAAAATTGCTTGACTTTGCATTAGTACACAAGTAGCACCTTATTTTACTTGAATAACTTACCAGGAATAAATATTGAAGGCCGTAGACTATTGAGTTAACTGTGAGCACTGGTTTCCAGTCTTCCCTGAGGATATTGAGGCATACATTGCCTTCCAAGTCTATGTTTGGATGGTATACAGGTGTTTCACATTTTACTTTGGGCGGCTCATGGGGATAGTTTGGGCCTACCTGAAAATGAACAAACAAAATTGGCCAAATTAAGCTTGAAATGGTGTCTGTGAAGTTAGCAAGCTGTGTGATTCCCCACTTCTTACCGCAGTTGACATATGAAATTGTTCCTGTGCAACTACTAACCTTATGTTCACATCACTACATAGTATAAAACAAAGTCGCTTCCCGCTGTCTGTCCCCATGTATGCTTATATCTTTAAAACTACCTAACAGATTTTGATGCGTTTTTTTAAATAGATAGAGCGATTCAAGAGGAAGGGTTACATGTATAATACACCTGTGCGAAGCCGGGGCGGGTTGCTAGTGTACACAAATAACATGGTGTTTAAACAAGCACTATCTGCCCTATTCTCTATGAAAACAAGTGCATTACAAGCCCCAAGTTATGTTTCCCAGAATATTTAAGACAAAATATATTTCTAATATTGTCACATCATGACAATTCATTCCCAGAACATTTCCAAAAATTACATATTTTACAATAAGCATGGGTATTGGTAGGATATAGTAAACTCTTAATCTAAACTTAATAATTGACAAGTTACATTGCATTATACAATTAGGGAATCAGGGCCTTTCACAGAGATACCAGAGGGATAATGTGGTTGATTGAGAAAATCAAAGAGATGCATTGATATATATGGCACGAGTTAGAAGGAGACATGAAAAATTTCTGGATTTGATGGCTATTGTCAGATTTTCTCTGTGGAATGCGCAGAATAAGGAAAAACAGTAGAAGTGACACAAAGTAAAAAAGTTGTGATGCATGATTCCACAAACAAGTGTTGAAAATCTATAGAAACTGCTGTGTAATCTAGTCATAAATGACACTTGAACTGCTGATCAAATGTCAAATTTGATTTCAAAAGGATGGTGGACAAACTTCAAACGTCTCCTAGGGCTTTTATTTTGAACTTTATTGTCATAGCAATAATGCCATGTCATTTTCGCCCCTATGGTGGAATGTCTAATTCTTGTCAAATTCCAATACATATTTGACAGTTTTAACAGCTCATGGACAGATTTTCCATACATTTTTGTAATGGAGAATTGCCTCATTTGACAACAGCGTTTTCCCTCAGGGAACTCTGTGGGGCCCTTATATTATAAGGACAGCACTGATTGTGATAGTTTGTTTATAGGTGCTGTGCAGGTGTGGGACTACTGCACTGGACAGTTCTTTCACCATTTTAAGGATATGGTATTCTAAATATGAATGGTCATGTTATCACAATAATTATTCAACCCAGGTGATGTTAGGGTGACCTGAACCATTAGACCAGGTTTTGCATAGTTTACTTAAACTTTCACATTCACATAAGATTCGATACATTTTGGCTAGTTCTTCCTCGTTTCAGCAGCAGGTTTCTTCCAGCAGGGGTGCTGTACAAAAATGTATAGAGCCATTTGGAAACAGCTGTAATATCAATTTGTGTGTAAACCAGCCCGGGTAGCACAGCAAGGGGAGAAAACCATTTTATCCACTCTTAATGTCAGATGTCATTGTCAATCCATACTTTATTTCCTCTTCAAGGGGATATAATGGTGGAAAGACTATTAGTCCCTTTGCCATGCTTCCCGTGCTGGACTAACCCCTCAGATAGTTGTTAATAGCATAGTAATGCTTGCACCCGTCTTGCTCTTGACTTAAAATTATGAGGCCCTTAGTAATACTGTTCCTGTACCACATTACCATGAACCATTGTGCACGCATTTATATCTCTCTGAATACAAAAACTCAATTCTATTTAATAAACTCACCTTAAAACTAAATATGAATCTTCCTCCTCGGTAAAATCCTTCATCGGGGCATATGATTAATTTAAAATTAAGTAAGTCATCTGGATCTGGAAATTCTGTGGAGCATGTCTTAGGCAAGTTTAGCTCATTCAAATCTGAAAAAGGCGTAAGAAAAGTTCGATTTATTAAACATCAGACAGGATTCACAAGTAAAAATTATATAGCATACCTAAACCCTAGACCTATTTACCATAAATTTTGTATGATGCACAGATGGACTATCCTCTTATTATGAAGAATAGGTCTCAAAACAGATAATGACTAACAAAATACTCATTGTATTTCCATTGAGTGTAGAGTAGGTACCTTTTGTGATCCGCAATTGCGCTGCTGACGCTTTTTTTTGAGAACCACCTGCTCGTGCTGTGCCTTCTTCATCTTTTTTTTGCTGTTTTAATGAAAAAAGTTTAATCATTGTCCTAACTAATCAATAAAATAGAAATTAGAGCCACGATCTACGTTAAATTATTATTTTGACAGCTCAATCTCAATTTCAAGTTCAATGAATCAATCAAAAACAAACTAGAAAACATATGTTTGCTATTAGCAGTCAGAAAATCTCATTGGTAAAACACAAGAATAAAAAACATCTTTCTCTTATTGACCAATTAGAACACGTAGTTATCAACATAAGCCTGTGACATAAGCAAATTATAGCTTAGCACAGAGTATATAAAACAGTTTTAAAAAACCCTAGGAAAAAGAAAAATAATAGTTATCTGTCAACATCGATCGACAAAAATATTCGATAGTTCGATTAGAAATAAGAGAAGAGAATATTATGAAAGATTTGAATGAGGGTGCAGAGCCTTATGAAGATTTTTGAGATAAAAATGTGTTTTTAGACTAAAAAAATATGAGTAAACTCCGCATTTGTTTTGCTCGTGGTTGCCAGAGGATGTAATCTTAGCAAAGACTATACAAATCCTTTGGATACTAAAATATGAACTATTCGACACTGCTTGAATATGGGCACATTAGCATAATGCTGGTTGTCTTTTTATAAATTCATAATAATTACTTAATAATTGGCAAACAAAATCTAATGCGATCACATAAACAATGGTGGATTTATCAACAGGCTGAGTAGGCTGGAGCGCGGAGCGCTGGAGGCGGAGCGGCAGATTCATGGGGGCGGCAATTTTCGAAACAATTCATTTTATTGTGGATTTAGTGTCAAAAATAAAAGATTATTTTGTATACCTTAATATTATGTCTAAAGAAAAAAATGCTTGTTATGATACGTTTTACCACTTGGAAACAAAGTCTGAAATATTAGTAGTATTTGTTATACAAGAGTGCAAAGTTGCTTTTTAACTGTGTGTTCAATTTTAATGACCGAGCAAGAGAAGGATTCTAAATTTGAACACGAGCGCAGCGAGTGTGATTTCAAAATTAGACTCCTGAGCGTTAGCTAGGGAATCAAAAGAGCATAAGGTGAAAACTTTTCATCCCACCTCAGCGAGGAAATAACTAAAAAAAGTCGTCTGCATAACGTACTGCTTCAAATATTTCCAGCGTGATTGTTGTGTGAGAAAGCTTATTTGCCCATTATCAGTATCATCCCTTATTCAGACAATTCTGTTGGTGTCAAACAAAGTTCATCGTCGCTAGAATCACAAATTTTAGGTTTTTTCACTTATTTTCAAGTTTCTTGTTTTTAACATAAGGCAAAGAGTATAATGATATAATACATAACATAAGGTTTTAACAATATGACTGATGACACGAAAAACGAAAGGCGTGCGCTAAGCAAATTAAAAAAAAAAGTACACCAAGAAGGTTCCAGGTCTAAGTTTTCAAGAAAATAAAAAAAAGTTTTGTTATAAATTCAGCACCATGGAGATAGAAGTAAATAGGCTTAGTGATGTTTGAATTCACAAACTTAGTGCACACGATGAAATTCAACAGCGTACTGACGGCAAAACGCAGTGGGGTAGCGTGCCTTGGCGGGGTCCCATTTAAAATTTGGATTATAGAGTGTACAGATTTCTCACAAAAGAAAAAAAAAGTTTGCATAAAATTAAAAGAATAAATTAATTAATTCATCAAAATTATCTATGTCACCTTTAACAGATGGAATTGATAGAGCTACAGTGCAATTCAACCTTAAAAATAAATTTGACGTTAATTTGCTTGATTTCTATTCGAAATTATTTCCCCAAAATCAGAGATCATGCACTGAAAACAATATCACTTTTTGGATCCACATACATGTGAGCAGTTATTTTCACGCATGAAAAACGTGAAATCCAAAACGTGGACCAGAATCACCGATTTTCATCTTGATAACAGTTTAAGGATTGCAACCAGCAATATTAAACCAGATATTGATAAACTGGCTAAAAATAAGCAGTGTCAGACATCTCATTAACCAATTGCATTGTGTTGGTTTTATTTGCCCCTTTTGTTGTTAGCTCAATAAATAAATGTTTTTGACTAATTTATGTACTTGTTTAATCATTCTGACCAATGAAAATAAAAAAAAATCCTTTTAATAATACCTATGGTGCGGCCCGCTGTGCAAAATAAAAAAAAAATTGGCCCTTGATTTTTAAAACGTTGAAGACCGCTGCCGTAGAATAACATCTAAGGCAATGAAAAGACTGCCGTATTTTCCAAAAAAGAAATGAAAACCTCGAATAGTCGTTTCCAAATCGTCGTATCTCATCTCAAAACCAGAAAAGATCACCATGGAGTTTTTTTAATCGTTTGATTCAACCGAATTATTGTTTCGCGTGTACAACACTATTACGATTCTTTAACTAGACCTATATTGCCAGAATTGAGGTTTCGTGCCATTTTAGTTGATTTTAGCAATTTTATAGAGATTATACCTACTTTGATTGATCCCTTTATCTCTATACGAGCTTTAGGTTATCAAAAGTTAAAAATTGCGGTAGCAATTGACTGCAAGTGATGTTATTGACTGATCTCAATTGTTTCTTAGCATACTTAGGTGAAAATAATTTGATAAAAGAAAAGAGCGATTTCAATGAAATGTACGTGGCAACATCGATGCGCGCTCTGCGTTTTCGTGTCCGCTGAACTAATTTTTGTTAACAAAACATATTCGATCACATAGACCTTTACTTTAAGATCCAAAGTAATGGTACACATTAAGCGTTTTTACGATAAGTGCTAGGGGACGTTTCATCAATCTGTGTTTTTACATTAGTGGCTATTCAAGATGGCAAGCGATGATGTGATAGAGTTAGGGTCTTCGGACGAAGAATCAGAGCCGGCTCCTAAAAGGGTAACTTTACTATTTTGTATTCATGGTGTTTCTGGGTTCGTTCAATTGTACTGCCATTAAATTATCACTATTATTTTGTTATGTTTTAGAAAAAGCCGCCGCCGCCCAATGCCATGGTCCATATTCCTGGGAAGCTCCCATTAGGAATAACTGTTACTCCATCGAAGACAGCCAAACCTAAAATAAATCCAGTAAATATTATAAAAGGATCTTTAGGTCAAGCTGTGACTGTCACTAAGATTACAAAAACAAATGTGACCCCAGCAAAAACTAATATAAAGTCCATAAGAACGAATATTAATCCACTAGCTAAAAGGAATGGAAACCCAATAAAATCCCCGATTGCGATGAAATCTACAGTTGGTGTGAAACAAAATTTTCACATACCAGTACAGAAACATCCTAACATCCAAAATCTGGGATTATCAATTGCCAATAATTTACATAAAGTAATAAATCCTCTGGGCAAAAATGTTCAAAAAGCAATTGGCAGAAATGTTGCTAACCAAGCACAAAGTTTAAACATAAAAATAGCGAAACCTGTGCCCGTAAATATCTTAAAGAAAACATTGGAAAGCACCAACCTGCCCCCCGGCATTACTATTACAAGAACTACTCCACCTAAAGGTGCTACAGTGAAAATAAATCCAAAGAATCAAAATGTACCACACACAACGGCACATAAATCTAACACTAATAAAGTTAAAACAATTGGAGGTATTAGAGGCAGAATCAGACCACCACAGAGAACTGAAGTTCCCACAGTGAATCTTGATGATGATGATCCAGGTACATCTTCAGCTGCTGGTCCACAGTGGTATCTAAGACCAGAAGATCAAGATGCACCAGGTAAAACAGAGGATGATATTCAAGACCCATTAAAAGACATTTCCTCACAAGATGAAGCTGACAATAATATAGAAATAGAAATCCCACTTGAAAACCCTGAAAAATCATCACCAGAAAAGTCTCCAGCGGCATCAGAACAATCTGTCTTAGAAAAACAAAATAATAAAGAACCGGACAAAAAAACCTATATTGAAATAACCATAGAAGATAGTCCAATAAAACCAAGTAAAATAAAAAAAGGTTTTAAAGTTGGAGCTGAACTCCCTATAATGATTGAAGACAGTCCTGTAAAAAGTATTACTGACAAAGCTGGCCCAAGTAAAAGCGATGATGAAAATGAAGTTACTAAAGACCGTAACAGTAAAAAGAAGCTAGATTATCCAAAGACAGTTGAAACAGTACAAGTGTTGGAAATAGAGTTCGAACCAGTGCTCGAACAACAATCTACAAGTAAAGAAAACTCTGTAACTGTCCAAGAGTCAGAAAGCACCCAAAAAACATCCCCTATTATAGAATCTACAAGTGCTGTAAACAAAGTTGCTCTTTTATCATCTGAATCCACAGAACAAGGCAATTCGGATAATAAAAAAGAAAAAAGGTCTGATGACAAAAAAGACAAAAATTCTGACAGTAAAAGAGAAAAACCAAAACAAGTTATTGAATGTATAGATATTGTCGAAATAGAAGAATCTCCAGTGAAACCGGAGGAGGTAGTAAGAACTACAACTCCAAAGAAAAGCAAACCAACTAAACCAGCTTACAACATGACTGAAATAGAAACTATAGTTCTAGACGATAAAGAAAAAGACGAGTTTAGTCCGATGTATCAGAGTTTTATAAACTTGTGCTTCAAATTGGAAAATTCAGAAGACATGAAGAAAATTGTTGAGAAAAAGATTAAAGCTTACTATAGGCAGGTCCCTAAAGAGTATACAGAATCTGAGAATTTCACAGACTTGGTATCGGGAAAAATTATGGCAATGAAGGCCGGTCCGGAAAAGATGTATTTGTACATTAAAGACATTGTGGATGAACTGAACCTACAGAGAAAGTTAGTAAAGGCCCAACCTGCTAAGGAAAAAGAAGGTGTGTATTTGTCTTTCCCTATTTTATCTTTAAACTTATACTGAGTCTCTTTTGTATGTTTTTTAGGGTTCCGTACCCAAAAGGTAAAAACAGGACCCTATTACTAAGACTCCATTGTCTGTCCATCTGTCTGTCACCAGGCTGTATCTCATGAACCATGTCGGCTAGATTGTTGAAATTTTCACAGATAACGCACATGTCTGTTGCCGCTATAACTACAAATACTAAAAACATAATGAAATAAATATTTCAAGGGGGGCTCCCATACAACAAACCTGAATTGTTTGCTTGTTGTTTTGCGCTCAATATTAATAACGGTGACAGCTAGACAATTGAATTATTCACAGAATACTTAGTTAAATAATTAAATCATAACAAAATAAATATTTAATGGGGGCTCCCATACAAGAAACATGATTTTTTCCTCGATATTAATAACAGCAACAGACAGATGCTTCAAATATTCACAGAATAAAAATTCCCTTGCTAGATAGCAAGGCAGTCAAAATAAAAATGTTTAGCGACTCTGCCTCCTGGTCCAAAGAAGCATAGGTTTGATTCCCACCCAATGCAAGTATTTTTGTGATGTAATTTTGGCTGTGTCTGAGTTGTTATCTATATAGGTATGTATTTAAACATATATTATGTACCTAATATCAGTCTTATATTACAAGCATTGCTTAGTTTGGAGTCAGAGACTGTGTTAGATGTCCCTAACATACCTATTTATTTATTGTACTGGATATGAGCATTAAAATTAAATTGCCACACAGACAGATAAAAATATTCCATGTAAATTTAATCAGTAACATATTTATTATCATTATTGTGTGGTATTCACCAAATCTTTCAGAGTCTTCACTGTTATCATCTGCCCAAAATCCCTGCTACTAAAAATAGTTTAATTTAAATTTAAAAGCTATATGAATCCAATAGTGTGTTTGTTTGTTAGGTACTTTTTAATGCGGCAATAGATATATGGATAGGCTTGATTTTTTCCATGGATCTACTATGTATATGGCATCCCATAGGAACATTTTGTTTTTGAAGTGAAAATGTAATTAGCGATCTTGTGCACTTTTTGGGATGGGTAAAAAATGTTAAACTAGCATCAGGATACGTAAGCTGATCGAAAATTCGTAAGACGGAGGGAGAGTAGACCGCCGGCGCGGCGTAAGAGAGGAAGTAATATCCCCCTCTCTTTCTACCGCGCGGCGAAAATGTTTGCCTGCTCCTGCTGTTTCGTTTAAGCGGCGCAGGCCGCTTGTGCGAGTGTGCGTGTGTGATATTCTATTTTACCACATAAAATGTAGTACTTTAAATGTTCAAGTTTTCACTTCTGCCGGCATGCCCGGAATGCAACCCGTTGTTTATTTTAGGATAGAATATAGCCTATGTCACTCGCTGATCTATGGCACTAAAACCAAAAAATCCTATTTATATCATAAATTGATATTTCATCATAATTTTTCAGAACAACAGAAGTTCTTATATGGAGAGGATAGTGAATTCGACGCCAAACGCCAAAGACAAATACGAAAACTTGAAAAGACCCTGAAGAAACTCCATAGAGCCATTCAGAAGCTCGAGGAGCAAGAAGTAGACTTCGACGATGAGGAGGACTCAGTTTATTTACTCACTGAAAGGTTTGTGTCTTCATAATTCATTCTAAGCCATAGGCTTAAGCATAAAAAGCACTAGATAAATAAAGAATGTATAAGGACCTTTGGTCTTTACCTTTACTTTTCATTTGAAATTGTCACGTTTGCTATAGCTATCTAAGACAGCACTAGGTTTTGTTTTAATATTTTCTAGTTTGTAGAGGATATAATAGAAATGCACAATAAACCCCGTGCAGGTTGTCTATGTGGGGTGTGTGAACTTGTACTACCAGTATCTATTATATACAGATATCTATTTTTAGGTACAAAGTTTTAGGTCTGACCTCAGACCAAATAAAAAAATCACGACAGAATGTTGTGCACAAACAAGTGAGGACGGCAAAACTATGCCTCGCCGTGTACAGACACAACACACACATGTGCAAGTACAAAGAAACTATGCTTTGGCTCGTCAGTCGAACTATGGCGGCGCAGCACCGACGCACTCACCCATGTATAAAAAACCGACCTTGTCTGTTCACGACGTTCCGTCTTGATTTTTTTTATTTGGTCTGAGGGTCTTACATGGGTGTTGCATGCATACATGCAATAATGAAGTTGGCACGGTAGTAGTATATCTGGTGTATTTCACAAAAAACTCAATTTCTATTGTTTTCTTTGTACATACGAGTATATAATGCAGTATAAAATTACCTATCTAGTGGAAGCTTTAGAATTCACATCTGTGACCTGATAGTGAGGAAAGCATTAGCAGGAAACCCTAATTCAGTGGTAGTATTTTATGTGTAATATTTGGTAATACTCATCTTCAGTTGTGGCCAAATTGTTGAATGTAAATTCTTATGTCAATCCATTGAGCTATTATGTACTTTAGACTAGAGGTGACCTCTTTAGTACATTACCTACATTATTTTGTATCAAGTGACTGTTCTATGGCTAAGTGTCTACTTTTAGGCCTGTAAATGATTGTTTGAATTATTAGCAGGCTTATTGAGCAGTATAATAAAATAAATACCTTTTCATTCATCATCATCATTATCAGTCGTAGGACGTCCATTGCTGGACATAGGCGTCCCCCATGGATTTACAATAGGCACAGTTGGAAGTGACCAACTACAAAAATACTTATTCTGAATAAATACTATAATTTTAGTTTCCCGATAATGTTCAAAGATGTTTGTGAAAGATGTCTCTGAAATGTAAAACACAGCATTTCATGTTATGGAATCTACCCCGGAATGTCAAACACTACTTGCTTAACTCGCGTTCGTACTTTGTAAGGCTCGTCTTTACCTTTGCTTATTTGCTTTGAAAAGTGTTTGCGCTCGCCACGCTCGCGCTATATTTACACGCTTTATAAGCGAACTGAAGGATAAAATCCGAAACTTAAACCTGGCACATGCCTCTATTCCCTAACATTTTGATAAGTAATTAGTGATTTCATTTCAATAACTATAGTAATAAACATACATTCAACACAGAACCATAACTCACTAGTGCACATATCCTTACATAGTATAAAATAATCTCGCTATTTTTGTCGTCTGTTTGTCTGTATGCTTAAATCTTTTAAACTACGCAACGGATTTTGATGCGGTTTTTTTTAATGGATAGAGTGATTCAAGAGGAAGGTTTATATGTATGATACACCTGTGCGAAGCCGGGGCGGGTCGTCTAGTTTCTATTTAAAGGAAAGAAGATCTTGCAAAGTCGGCTTAGCCTTTGTACAGTAGTCCAAAGAAAGCGTTAAAATATGCTAAACAAATTCACAGAAAAAAACAACGCTATTTAATGTTTAATTATTATGGAATTTCATATTTTCATATTAGATTTTTGTTTAAAGCCGCCATCACGCCGCCATACAAGCAATATTAAAAGATCCGAAAATATAAAATTTCTATAAATGGAGATTTTTATTAAATAATAATGAAAATGATTTTTCAAAACACAAAGCAAATAATTAAATTCTGTACAAGGTAATGGCCTCACCTGGATATATTTTTGCATTATCTCTTTTGTACTAAAATTCTGTCTAAAAAATTGTACTGTTACAAAAATAACTAACTAAATATTACCCTCTAGTTCCTGGTACATAATATCATGTTTGTGTATACTCGATGTGTAAATTATGTGTTTTCTTTGAACACAGTGAGGATGACACCTCTCCTAAGGACGGTAGACCTCTTAACAAAGAAGTACTGTTGCAAAGGTGTGTGGTGAGATTGCACATTGCTTTTGTTGCTCTTTTCTTTGTAACTGTGGAATATTATTTATTTTTATTCATCTATTTAAATTCATGTGGTCATTTTCTCGTTTTGTGTGAACTAAATGAATTATTGCACTTTCTTACAAGTTTTGATATCATCAGAATTTTACTTTATTTAATTTTATTTTTATTTTGTATAGGTTTATTTCTATATCCAAATAATCTCCTATTTTATTTGTGTACAAGAAACTGATATCAATAAGTATGGATATTGTGTAGGTCTATTTCTGTATTCTGGAGTTGTCCTTTTTGTTACTACAATAAATGAAGTAGTTGCCTTACCTGTCTTTTTCTGGTTCAGTGAGCTTATTCAGATACAATAATTTTACTATTGAACACTATGTATCTAAATAACAAGATGAACTGAACAGAAAACGTTTTTGATGTCTCTGTTGATTTACATGGAAGCATAGATATATTTGTACATAAAAATAAGCTATGTCAAAGAAAGATTTTACGAAAATATCATGTCAGATATTTTTATATATTTAGATCAAGACAACCATGTTATCCAAGTATTTGTGGCGTTTATCATAGATAGTTATTATTTCTTAATAACTACAGAACTTCATGGAATTTTATTTAAACACATACTTGATCGATTCTTCTCTTATTTCTGCATGAAATATCCAAATATCATCTGTTATCTTTCTCTTTTATTTTTATGTTATCTTTTGATTTTCTCGTCTTGCCACAGCTAAATAAATAAAGTACTCTAAAGTATTTAGTACAGCATGATCGCATACCAATTGGACCATTTTATTTTAATTTATTGTTTGAAACTCTTATTTATCTAGTGCTTGGTGTAACTTCGTTCATAGGTCGTACCAATATCTTATTGCGGTTGTGATTTTAGCTACAAACTGTGGATAGCCCAATACTCGCCCAGCTGTTAAGTGAGCTTCAGTCGGGATTGGGTAATCCGCAGCTTGTATAGGTCGAATCATACAACTTGGCGGCTGTAATGTTAGCTACAAGCTGCGGATGGCTCAATCCTGACTGAATCCAAAGAAGATATAATAATACTACGTATAGAAAGGTCACCCGTTATCCCCCCACCCGTTTGATTCTTCCTCACTTCCACCCCGCGTTTCACGTACCGATTGTGTACTCTGCGCGCGGGCTGCACTGGCTGGTGGATTTTCTAATAAAAAATACCTAGACTGTGAAAATAGGGACGACTTGTACTGTGTATGGTCGAATATCAATAATACGTAAAAAAAAAAGTAGAAATTTTAATGTTGCCCTGAGAATTAGCAAAATGAACTTATTTTACATTATTTGGTAACTTTTCTCTTGATATTTACTTTCAAATGAAGTAGATCGGTTACTTTTTGCGCTTCCAAATTAAGTAATTGTTATACTTTTTTAAGCACTAAATTTATATTCATTTTCGCGAATTATAGTACGCAACTGTCTCACTCACGCGGCATGTCGTCACATTGTGGTGATCGCTGACATCCATAGACGTTCCGCACACAAATGCACGTGTAGCGACCGTGCGTATGTGTGTTGTCTGTGAGTATGTACTGTGTAAAACAGCAGATTTTGTGTGAAAAATCGCGGTGTGCCCGTGCTGTCCTGAAGCTCACTGAACAGCTGCACGTGGATTGGGTTATCTGCTACTTGTAGCTAACATCACAACAGCCAAGTTGTATGATTCGACCTAAAGCTAACATCACAGCTGTCTAGATATTTGATTCGTCCTATACCACGTGTTGCTGGAGTCATGTCTTATGTCTATTTCAGATATAAAGAAAGGTCTGTCCGAGTGCATGCTAAGCTCTGTCAGTTGACGAACACGAAGATGCCTTCGGAGGCGCGCGTGCACATCGACGCTCGTCCGGGCCAGCCGAAGGGCCCGGCGCGGCGACTGGAGAAGTGGATTAATAGAAAGGTGCCCATTGGCACTCCGCTGCCGTTCCCGGACTTCCACGATGTGCTACGGTGCGTGCGGGAAGCCAATCAAGAGGATAGACTGGGCTGGAATGAAGCTGATATCATGGAGGAAGGTGGGTGTTTGCTATCCGGGGTGTGTGATGTATTTAATCAATAATTATTTTTCGCAAAAAATGGCAAAACCGCCTTCCATCACGCAAAAAATTCGAACATTTCGATAGAATTGTTTACATTATTGTTGATTTTTCATAAACGGCTCAGCCGATATCTGTAAAATTTAAATGGAACCATCTCGGAAGTATACCCTTTCCAACTAAAAACATATTTTTCGATTCGGTTCACAATTGGCAAAATTATCGATGTTCATCGTGTACAAAATTCGGATATTTCGCTCGAATTGCTTACATTATTGTTGATTTTTTCAAAAACGGCTCAGCTGATTTCTGTGAAATTTAAATGGGACCACCTCGGGAGTATACCCTTTCGAACTAGAAGATAATTTTTCGATTTGGTTCACAATTGGCGAAATTATCGATGAACATACACAAAAAAAAGATACATATAGACGAACATATAACCTCCTCCTTTTTGGAAGTCGGTTAAAAATAACTCGACATGTTTCTGACATAGTTTTTCATTTACATTACAGCTCGTGACCTGTTCGTGAGATGTGGTAAGAAATTGCAGAGGCGGCGTCAGGAGAACGAATGGAGGTTAGCGGCCTCCAGGATTCCCATGGACACGGTCGACCCAGCAGAGGATAGTATGGATCTGAAGAAAAAACTAGAGGACAACAGACGAGTGGCGTCCAAGAAAGAAACTGAAGTTTTTAATAAGTAAGTTACATTCATACAGCCAAGAGTCCATGAGATTTCTAATATCTATTATTTGGGAATGCTATGCGTTGGGCTATCTTGAGCTTATGAATAAGCTTAAAGATAAGCTCAAGATAGCCCAACATGCTGTGGATAGGACTGTGGTCAGAGTATCTCTGCGAGATCGAATCAGTAATGAGGAGCTCCCCAGATGAACCAAGGCTACCAACATTGCCCTGCAGATAAGGCAGTGGGCTGGGCACATTGTTCAAAGAACGGATATCCGATGGGGTCGAAAAGTTTTCCAATGGAGACCACGTACCAGGAAGCGCAGCGTAAGACGTCCGCCTACTACGTACAACCGGCCTTATTGGAAATCCATAGGGGAGGCTTATGTCTAGCAGTGGAAGTCCTATGACTGATTGATGGGTGGGAATGCTACAATGTTACCATGTGCGTTGGTTTCATACTTAATTTTAACTATTTCAGATATGCAGACAGACAGAATCAGCTCAAGTTAGAAGCCGTTGAAATCGGAGACAAAGAGGCGGAAGAGTCGCCGGTCGAAAGCGATGATGAAGAACTAGTGGAAGTCACTGATTCCCTGACTAATAAGGAAAAACGAAAAGAACGGCTCAAAAGGTTACTCCAAGAAAAATCTAAGGTAAGTGATGATAAGGCCGCATCATTGTCGATAGAGAGTGAAAATTCTCAAAAGTATAATGCAAAAGATTCGAAAGAAGACGAAATTGCAAAAGATTCGAAAGAACACGAAGTTGCAAACGATAATGAAAAGGTAGATCAAACAAAAGATTCGGAAGCTGTCGAACATAGTGCAAAAGATAATGAAAGGGACGATCAAGTAAAAGATTCTGAAGCAGCTGAAGTTAGTACAAAAGGTAACGAAGATGAAGATAAAAGGAACCCTATGGAAACAGAAATACCTGATAAAGAGCCTCCAAAATCTGAATTGCCTAAAGAAGACAAAGATAACGCTGCTGAATCAGATTCAAACTGCAAAAGTAAAGGCGATAATGTCGAATCAGACATTGATGAACTTCATCTTTTGGAAAAACTGTATTCTGAAAATGAGTATAATAAAGCTGGCTCATCTGATACGGGTTCTCTCATTGCTATTTCCGATTCATCAAGCATGAACGACAAGACGAGTAGCGATGAGCGTTGCTCTAAAAAACCTACAGGCGATGTTATTAGTATTGAAAACTCAAGTTACTCGGAATCTGAAGAAAAGAGAGACTCATCGAAAGAAACAGATACAGAAAATATCGAAACGAATAATGCAACGCTTGAGACACTTGATGCAAGCATGGAAATAGACTCTAGTAATGATGATAAAAAGGCAACGGATAAAAGTAATAAGGAAAAGTGTAATGGATTACTGGGAGATGTGTTATTAGCTTCTTCTGATGAAGCCGACGATACACCACCGCGGAAAGGCAACACAATTAGTGAAACATGTATAAATTTAAGAGACGATAACATTTCAATCGGAGAAACTCTCATTGTGGAAAATAGAGATCTAGATGCTGATAGCGAAGCGTCAAAAACTGACAAATCTGACAGGAATACAATCACTGATGGCAGCTCCGTAGAAGGCATGGAAATAGGACCTATAGAAATACATTCTGAAGATCAAAATAAACTTGATAATATTGTTGAAATAACAAGTATTGAGTCATTAGAAGAAATAAACACTACAGAGATTTCGACTGCAAAATCACCTGAGGTTATCAAAGACAGTCTTGGTGAAACAAACATTGATTCAGTTGAAACCATTGAGGATGATAATTCTAACGGTGAAAATGTTAATGAGGCGATTAGCGTCAAATTGAAAGAAGATGTTAATGATGAAAATGTGAAAGAGACAAAGACTGATTCCACACAGAGTATGAATGATGATTCTGAAAAGGTTAATTCTGTAGAAGACGAAACAACCAGTCAGAGCACCGAAGATATTAGCATGAATGAAGCAATACAAGATGTAATAAATGGGGCAGAAAATGACGCAAAAGACAATTACAGCACAAATAATGAACAAATAATAAATAATGATTCTGATAATAAACAAGATAGCATTATCGATAGTAGACAAGATGCGTCTATGGAAGATATACAAGATGCAATTGACAATACAAAATCACAAACTGAGAAAATAGATGAAGTTAGTGCATCGCTTGACAAAGAAACAGTACATAATAATAATGCCATGCCTGAAGCAATGGAAGTTGATGCGATAGATCACACTTTATAAATAACACAAACATAGTGGGACTTGTGTCCTGGGACTTCCACTAACGTGATATTTATAACTTTTACAGGGTTATCAGAACAGGCGTACTAAGCCGAAAGGGGGTGATTTTAAGACCCTCATTACCAACAACTTTTCCTATGGGGTCAACCCGGAATTCGAGAAAACAAAAATCAGCTGTTTCATACATTTTGTCGATTCTGAGTTGCAGTTTTGTATGGAACACTTTTTTATTTAATTTTGGGTTGGCCCTATACTAAAAGTTGTTCGTAATGATGGTTTTCATCACCCTCTTTTGGCTTATTAGTACAGGGCAAGCGGATAACCCTGTATTGAAGTAAGAATTGTGATCTGTTTGTCGTAATTATGAATACAACCATGGCTTTGAAAGATAACATCATCTTTTCGCAAGAGAGTGGACATGACTGATTCATTTATATCATCACATCATTCTTATAATATATTCTGATTAGAAATCAGTCTTCTGTCATATATAATGTATGTTGAACTTTCCATTGTTATGTGTCTGAATATGCGTATATTATTTATGTAACACATTTATTTTAAAGTGAAATATGAAATAAGTGAAGTAATAAGTTAATTATGTAATTAAATTAGTCATTCGGAGAAAATGGTGGTTTGTGAGAGTAAACCAATATCCTATCTAAATATGTGAAACAAGTTAATTAAATCAAAAAAAGGTTACTTGAAAACTTTGACATCCTTCACGAGAGTCAAAATGTTAAATGTCTTGATTTTTTTTTTTGCATGAAGAGATACCATATAAACTATAGCTCGTATCTTATAAGTCGGCGGATGTGAAGTTAGCTACAAGCTATGCAATATCCAATTCTGTCTGAATCTCACAAAAAGCTTCGCGTTGATTGGATATTGCGCAGCATTGTAGCTGTAGTTAACTTCACTTCCGCTAAGTTGTATGATACGGCCTATAGTTTTTATGGTATCTCTGAGTTTTTATATAATAGAATTGAAATGCAGATACTATTAGGCCCAAATTTCACCAAAGCCAAGCAAAGCGAGTTAAGAGCAGGCATCGGGCCGAGAAACACGAAAACGAGTACTTTTGAATGCGCGATGTGAGGGGACGAATGTTTTTGATTCAAATTTAAAAAAATATCATAGATAAGGAAACATCTTGTAAAATTTTATGAACCAGACAAAATTTTGAAAAGTAACCGGCTTTATTAAAAAAAAACTTTCAAATTACTCACCAAAAAAAAGTTTAATAATTCGAATGATAAAAATTATCAGCGACAACATCCCATTATTTTTTACGAATAAAATAGCCTGATCATTTTTCTATTTTATAGACCGAGAAGTTATGTTTTTTAATGTGTACATTATGAGTAATTAATTAAAAATTCACTGCCGCCCGCCGCTCTGGCGCGATCCTGTCGAACGCGATCGCGTAAAATTTGTCCGAGTGAAGGGGCGCGGTACTCAATTATTGAAACATTATAGTTTATCAATGCGTCACCTTAACTGCAAAAATTCCATAATTTGTTTGGCGAAAACCAAAAACAGTAACTCGTGAGGAAATGCAGCTGTTTTTTGTTCATTGTGCCACTCTGCAAAGCTTTGTTTTGGTAGATTCTGGGCATCACAACATATTAGTATTCGAGTAAATAAGTATCTTCTAGGTAAGCGATATAGACAGCTTATCTTAACATCAGGCAGTATATTTAGTCAAACGCAAACCTACATTAAATAAAATAAAGAAATGTATTCTGAGCGAGAAATAAGTCCATAAAATCATCAATGCGACCTCTAAAAGAAGCTATAATGAGTGATGATAATACGAGTCACAGAAATGGGAAGTATCCAAGACGAACCGGCGAAGCACAAACTGCAATGCTACGTGAAACGATGGTATTTTTCTAGAAAGTTCTGATCTGTTACGATAAATTCTATGCACAACTCTTGTAAAATCATATACTCGTATAATCAGCGCCACAAAAGTCGGCGGATGGGAAGTTATGCGTAGAACGCTGCGCAAAAGAGACAAGACGCCGGGGCACACCCGCCCGCCAACCTCATGCCTCCCGCGCGCTCCCTACGCCCGAGCTCACTACTTCGCCACTTGTACAGGCATTGTGCACACATGCGCAATAATTATCGAATCTCGGCGAAGTGTCATCTGCGGCTAACTTCTCATCCGCCGACTTGTGTGGCGATACCTATAAGTCGGTGAAAGTTATATACAAAAAATCGCGCGACCTATGATTCTTGGTGACCTAGTTATAGGTCAAATCTTTCTTGGCGGCTGTCTAGTAAGCGACAAGGTGCGCGAAATTTAATCCACGCGCAGCTAGTAGGTGCGCTTCAGTCAGGATCGGGCTATCCGCATCTTGTTACCAACATCACATCCACCGGTAATTCGGTCAATACTATTGAAGAAAATACGAAAATATAAGATTTGTTTTTCCCTTAGTTATTGTTCTGATATTTTGCCAGTACAGTATCAACTTTTTATGATAAACATTTCAAAAATTCGTCGTGGACGCAGGATTCGCTGTACAGCGGGTTAGCTCAGTGGTCCAGAGCGTCGGGCTAGTGATCCGAAGACGCAAGGTTCGTATCCTGCATCCGCGACGAATTTTTGAAATGTTTATCATAAAAAGTAACTCTTTGAGATAAACCTAGTGTGGGATGCACTATAAAAATTAAAATCAGTACAGTATCATCGTTTTATGTATGTGTGACGCTTCGTAGTGTTATAGACTGAATCAAATTTTTTGGCGGCTAGCTAACATCACAATGTTAGCTACAAGCTTATCCGCAGCTTCTCAATCATGACTGAAGGATTGGGTTATCCGCAGCTTCTAGCTGACATCACAGCCGTCAAAAAGTTTGATTCGGGCTGTACTTGCTGTCTTCGCTTTATTTTATATGGGCCCCAAGGGCAAAACAAGCCGGACTGCTTTAGATTAATATGTAAATAGATTTATCTAAGATATTTCATAATTATTGGTAGAGATATGTAGTATCGTAATACATTTTATACTAATTATGTTTTAAGCGTTGCTATCCTTGTTTGATATGCCCGATTACAGAGGCGCCAGAGTAAATTTAATAGCAACGTAAAAAGCGTTCTCTCTATTGATTGCCTAAAGTGAAAAAGAAACAGAACTATGCTATTTAGCTAATATAATTACGATGGCGCCTCTGTAATCGGGCTTATTGTGCCTGTAATGAAGAGGACAAGTATGGTTTAAGATCTGTCACCAAAAAGCCTAAGCGAGAGCGGATGTCAGTAGAATAAATACTGCCTTTAGTGAAATGGTCTCTGGATTCAAATTTGCTTGTACGGTTGTAAATTATTTTATATCTTCGCAGTTCGACCGGCTGTACCTACCAGAAATGGAAAATGTAATAATTAAATTGTAATTATAATTCTACCAATGACATAACCGCATGCCATGTGTAACGTGATTACAATAGGCATGATTACTAAAAAATATAAGATTATCAAAAAAGGATTAAGTATTTTTTGTGTCAATTAACCTTCTAACACCCTCAGTACAATATTTTGTACATAGTAAATCTCCCCTTTCAGTCCCCAGCTTAGACAAAATTGCACAGTGACAAACGCCCACTGAGCATATTTTTGCACTAAATGTTTTGGTTAATAGAGCTCAAGCCTTATATGTACAAAAAATAAAGCAATTTTGCAGCAGATATTTAATAAATTGTACAAAAAATGTACAAGCACTTCAAAGCTCGAAAAAAACTGGGTCTCAGGAGGTTAAACAAAAAATTAAGAAAAAATACATAAAGCTCGTTAAAAAGTGTGACGACATAAGTCACTTTAAATGTATACCTACTTAGACTTTGTCATAGAAGTGACGTCACGACTCCCACTCCCAAACTTTGACAAGATAATTATTTTTGTTATTTGTTGTTTGATTGACAAAAGAAAAAATACGTGTCCAATATTTTTCTAAATCTAACTTACGGACTAATTATATTTCGCAATATTTTTTATTATGATTTAATTTTTCTTCTCTTATCGCCCATTTACACATTTCTGGTAGAAATGTAGTCAAAGGGTAAAATTGTCTAATGTACGTAGTAAAAGTGGACTACTGTGTCGTCGCATGAATAAAATTGGTTTCTATGAAATAGGTACATTTCTTAGCTAGAGATGGGTAGTCTGCCACGGCACCTGTCTACTGCGACTTGTAGTCTGCTGCTGATGATGCGAGAAATAACATAGGTTTTTTTTATGGTATATTTGATAGTGATTTCAAGGGACTGTGAGTACAAGCTGAGTGAACTTCCAGCGACTATTTAATTTTTCTCAAGATTAAGAAGCTTTTCATTTAATTAGATAATTCAGTGAAAGAGATGCAATCATGCGCATTTGAACAAGTTGAATAGAGTGGAAGCAGTTTTTGTATATTTTTTAAAGGCGAAAGGTTTCAGATCCTCGAATTTATCCAAGACTTTATTTTATCGGGTACAGCATTTAGCATATTGTAATGTATTGAAATAATTGTACCTTAATGTAATTTTTGTTGTTGTTATGGCGTGTAATAAGTTATACATTATAATTGATTATAAACTAATAATATTAAATATTGCAGGTCTAGATCCCCCATAACGTAAATTAAATAGTTTGATCACAGTATAATAAACAATTTACGAGGAATTCTAAAATAGTTTATTTTTTATTTTTATGTTTAAGTGCCCATATTTTTTCGTGTTATAATGGTTGCATGTATTTAGGCTGTGTCAAAATCTAAGAAATTGGCTACAAGCTGCGTACAACCTTTCTCTTTGCGCCACTGATATGAATAAATAAAAAATAAATTACTCGCCTAGTGTTCGAGAAATTCGATTTCGAAAAAAAACAGCTGCTCCATACAAAATTGCATTGAGAATCGACAAAATGTATGAAACAGCAAATTTTTTATTCTTAAATTTGATTTGGCTCTGTAGTAAAAGTTGTTTATAATGATGTTCTGAACCGCCTCCTTTCGGCTTAGTACACCAGTTCTGGATAGGCCTGTATATGCGAATTATCCTAGACACAAGCAGTGGCCTAGTTAGGCGTGGGTGAAGTGGGCGGGCCTACGCCACACCATCGTATTTAATACTCTTTCGCGAACTCTTTAAATATTTTTTTCAAATCTATATGCTTTTCAGTAGCCTCCCTTCATTGCGCATTTATATATACCTATGTTATAGGTATAATATATCGTGTCATAAGTTTGTTAAGATTTATTGTGTAGACTAACGAAACGAAAGAAAAGTAGCCGCGCTTACACGGCGACCGTGTAAGGCGTGAAATACAATGACAAGTCGAAAATGCAAATTTTTAAGGGCGGCCATTTTAAAATTTGAATAACACTAAGTCTTTCATTTTTATTCCTCATATAAAGCAAAAATCAAGAAGTCAATTTTGCTATAATTAAAGATTTGATCAATGTATTCACGCCATGTACCTACGGTATATATATACGCAACGCCACCGGACATTTCCCAAAAAAAAATCGGCCAAGTGTTAGTCAGACTCGCGCACGAAGGGTTCCGAACCATGAAAAAGCCTCTTTAGCCCCATTTCTCTTGCCATTACTAATAGCGAGCAAAAAAACTCTTTAAAATCACGTTTGTTGTATAGGAGCCCCCCTTAAACATTTATATTATTCTGTTTTTAGTATTTCTTGTTATAGCGGCAACAGAAATACATCAATACATCCATCTGTGAAAATTTCAGCTGTCTAGCTATCACGGTTCATGAGATACAGCCTGGTGACAGACAGACAGACGGACATCGGAGTCTTAGTAATAGGGTCCCGTTTATACCCTTTGGGTACGGAACCCTAATAAAAAGCAATGCTAGTCGTCACAACATTTTATTTACAATATTTACAAAGGTCCAAACTTAAGTACATAATGCAGTCTATCCTTATTTACAAAATAATTCGTTACGTGAAGCACACGGGCCCGAGGGAGAAGGCGAATTGGTGTTCGGCGTCAGAGAACAGCAGCGGTTGGAAGTCGCTGATGGGCAGCCGGTCCGTTCTTGAAGTCTTTATCTCCAGCACTATTTCACCGGAACCGTCCTGAAAAAGAATAATGTATTTTTTTGTTACAAATTACAAATTCATATAGGAGGTTAGTCGATGCTGAAAGCCAACTCCAAAAATCTAAAACGGAAATTATTGGGAATCGTCAGACAGTTGGGGGAAAAATGTGCGAGCTAAAAATTTGTGCAATTTTAAGTTGCTGCCTGATAAAATACACAAGTCAAAGTTTCTAAAAATTCGCAACAATATTGATTGATACACTGATATAGTTCGCACTCTGTGGCATTCACGTGATAATTTAAGTGTAGGTACTATGGGATTTAATTTTCACTACATAGTATAAAACAAAGTCGCTCCCCGATGTCTGTCCCCATGTATGCTTATATCTTTAAAACTACACAACGGATTTTGATGCGTTTTTTTTTTAAATAGATAGAGTGATTCAAGAGGAAGGTTTATATTGTAAATGTATAATACACTTGTGCGAAGCCGGGGCGGGTCGCTAGTATTACATAAAATGAGCATGGTTTGCTTTACCTTGCATTCATCCTTCAGGATTTGAGGGTCTCGGAATTCCGCTGAGTTGAATCCGAAGAGCTTGATGTTGTTGGTCCTCGTCGGGTCGAGCGGGATGTCGGATCTGTAAAACCGTTTAACAATCAATGTTAATATAGTCGTAGGAACTTGAGTCTTATTGTTGTGGTGGTTATTGCGTTTCGTTTTGATTGCACTAACTTGTTCTGTACAAGCGGGATAGTGCCATACATAATGCTCCTTTGTCAGAACACAAGGGTACTGTCCTCCGACAATAGGCTATTTGATAACATTGAAAATATACTATTGATTGTGGCAATCCTTACAGATAATAGCTTTAAAAAGACATATTACACTTTATTTATACTAAAATATGTTTAATTTTAGCATATTGCACGATATAAAATACGATATTTTTTTGAAATTTTATCTGTGACGAAAACGCTCTAAGATGGGCGGCAACTCTGGTGAGGTCACATGCTTAGAAAGCGAGAATTTCTCGATCGACTGTTGTTTGTGTAATTTGTGTTTTGGGTTTTCGGAGTAATATTATTGGATCTGCTAGTTCTAAAGTATCTTTTGTCAATTTTTGGACGTGAACTAGCGTACATTTACTATAGTATTAACTAACGGTATTTTCTATCGTGTGACGTCACAGACCAGCGCTATTACCTAGGTACAGAATGTCGTTTTTGACGCGATCTTGAAAATCTATTCTTTTTCATTGTAAATACAGTAGATCTCTCGGAAATATAAATGTGGTGTGCTTATTATGTACTAACGAATAATTTAAAACGATTTCCAAAAAGTAGTCAAATAGCCTATTAGTGTCCATATTCTCTACTCCACTGGATATCCAGTGGAGATAGCAAACTTAGAAGTGTAATAAATAATAGTGAAAAATAAATAATGGACTGATAATGGAAGGTGATAAAAAAGGTTCATTATAATTACTTACGGATCTGCTTACAAATGTAACAGATTGTAAAAATTATGCGATCATAAAAGATTTCAAGCAGACCTTTGAGGTCCTTTTGTGTCCACGCAGTTGTATGTGAAGTTCTGTCGCGCCCCGTTAGACAAAAGTCTCAGGAATCTGAGCTGGACTGCACCAAATCCGTCGCCATCGTATGTAAACTAGAACAAGGAAATAATAATAAGCTATAACGCTTTACGACATTAGAAGGCATTGTTCAAATGCCGCCGGTCCAAAACGGTGAGCTACACTGAGCTACTACGGACCTACCTAGGTACTTGAAATTAATTTAAAAACACATTGTTGAAGGAAATGGAAGCAAAATAATAAAGCTTCCAAGGTTCTGATCTAATTGAAGATGCTTTGATGAAATTTTACAGTTTTGAAGAAGTTTTAGCGAAGTTAAGTTCCAAATAGGTAGGTACTTACCCGATAACCATCGTCCATCTGCAAGAACTTGTCAGAAGTGTCATCGGTTCTGAAGATTGCTGGGTCTCTCATCAGGGTAGAGAAGAAAGAGTCAAAATAACTGAAGATGCTTTGATTCGACTTTGGTTAAAAGAAGTTTAAGGGAAGCCACGCTAATAAGTAGTTCCAAATACTCACTCGATACCCATCATCCATTTGCGAGAACTTGTGAGAAGTTCCATCGGTGCTGAAGATTGCGGGATCTCGTTCATCAGGGTAGAGACAAGTGCTGTAGCCTTTGCAGTACACCTTTATTGGACAAGCACCAACAGTGCCTCGGGCGTCTATCCAGTAGTGGCCTGAAGGGAACAATATATTTTTTAAAGAAGTCATAATGAACACAGTGAGATTAGCCCAACTATTTTAAATACCTGGTCCATGCTTATTGTTAGACTCATTCCAAACTGATCTCATATGCCTAAGTTGATGGATAATCGCTTTCTAATCCATACCTACCTACTCCATTTATACGACAGGAATATTTTGAAGACTCCGTAAGAAGAAGTTCATCTTTTTCCAGAAATTATCGAATGTCAAGTAGCAATGTGTCACCACCCAAGGGGCCCCGACAAAAATGTTGCGGCAAATAGGATAATCAGAAATCATGATAATAAAAAGTAAGTTCACATTCTGTTTTGCCTTTGAACCTGTATTTTACTGTGCAATAGCTAAGTACGCGTGTCTTCTCATCGCAATAAGTAAGGTTGTAGCACACCATACTGCTGGCTAATTGTGGATTGTTAGACTTTTCTTCACACCTATTCCCGTTTAAGCGGCAACATAGCAGAAAGCTCATAATATTGGTCCTAAATTAATCTATCTTGTGTCCCACTTCTGAGTACGGTCCTATTTAAATACGTCACAAGAAGGGTTTGGATAGTAGTATTTTATCTCTGTGGGTTAGGTCATGTTAGTCATCTTCCATCTATTCGCTCTTCAGCCATAGGATTTACTGATGGACATAGGCCTCCCCTATGGATCTCCAATAAAATCGGGTGGCAGCAGCTTGCATCCAGCGCGATCCTGCGGTCTTGAAGAGATCATCTGTCCACCTCTCGGCAGAACGTCCTATGCTGCGCTTGCCGTTACCCGGTCTCCAGCATCATTTGTATCTTACCATTAGCATGAGCAGTCCGCAAGTCCCAACAAGACAGAGCTGGGTTGGTCCTAGTTTCTCGCGGCCGTTCGGCGATCTCGATAGCAGAGTGCGCCGCCAGTACCCCCAACATGATCTGCTGGTAGGTTAATGTAATACATCATACCATCGGTTAAATTAGCGTGAGCGGTCCGTAAGTCCCGACAAGACAGCGCCGGGTTGGTCCTGGTTCCTCGCGGACGCTTCGCAATCTCGATGGCAGAGCGCGCCGCCAGGACCCCCGACATAATCTCCTTTGCCCATTCGATTTCCTCATCTGGAAGGGAAATTTTGGATCGTGAATCTATTTATATCTATGTTGGTCATAGCTAGATATAAATACTAACCCGAAAAATGAAAAAAAAAAAAAACTTTTTATAGTCGAATTTTCAAAGTAAGCGCGAGCGAAGCGGCGGGTAAAAGCTGTATTTTGTAACATACAGGATATTGCTTTGCAAAGTGCAAGGATTTCTGGAGGTAGGTATGAATATCTGTGCTAATCTTTATGAGCAACGTTTATTATGGGACCAGCTCCGAAATATATAAATCTGAATCTTGAAAAAATCTGCTGTTCCATCATAAGATAAGGTTCATAGACTCGATAAAATGTATATTTTGTGCAGTTTTTTTGTGCCATTTTCAAGTGGTTACCACAATGAAAGTTGGTCATAAATATAATGACGTAACGATACTCGTATTATGATATCTTAGTATATTGTTATGTCATATCATCTAGAGAAACACTCTGCACAGGTGCAGCAATATATGCACTTTACTGTGTTTTTGAAAGGCTCATTAAGTAGATTTATGAGGTCAGGCTTTCACGGAGTAGGTACGTTCCCGATTTCAAAAATTGTGGCTCCAAATTAAAAAGCAAACGCCATAATGTTTGTATAGCAAATTGTGGTCATCCACAAAAGTGCTCCCCGACCACTCAATGCTTTAAAAGCACCTATAATACTTAGTACCTACGTTGGTATAGGCTCAGACAATATAAAAAAATCAAGACAGAATATTGTGAACAAAACAGCTGAGGCCGGCAAAACTACTCTTCGCCGTGTACAGACTAAATTACACACACATGCACGTATAAAGAAACTACGCCTTGGATTGTCAGTCGAACTATGGCGCAACACCGACGCACTCACCACAAATGTATATTAATAAAACCGGCCGCACTTTCACGACGATTTGTCTTGATTTTTTTTATTTGGGCTGAGGGTATAGGACGATAGGTACTCAATGAGTCAATCAATGAGTCAAAGTCGACAGACTTGACATTTGCACTGCCCCTAAAGAAAATATAACTACCTACTACCCGCCGATGCTGAAGTCATAGCTGTGGGCGGTTTAAAATGCTAACGATAAAGAAGTGACTCACAAAGAGTAGCTTAAAATTGGTTCGGTATACCTACCATTAACCGCTTTCCAATCCTTGCATATCTATATTTTTGTAATCGTATAAAAATATGTAGACCATTAATAAAGCGACGATGACATCGAATATAAATAGGTATCTACACAAAGTTTATACCTACTTACTACCTACTAAGATGTACCTGACCGAATTCATGCATTTCACTCCAATTCGCCGAGAAATCAGTCTGAAAATAAAACAACATTTACACTCATTCTCTGACTTGCTTAGCCTATTTTACCACAAGCGTAAATGCTGTATGAAAATTGTCCCAACGGCTAAAATTGACGATGTCTTCTGAGGTAGAGGTGAGGTTATGGGTTCAAATCCTGATGTGTCCCCTGTCCCCGTACAAATGAATTTCTTGGAATTTATGTAGGTACGGAACTTCACACCACTACTGGCTTTTCGGGAAAGGAAAACATCGTGAGGCAACGTGCACACGTCCAAGAAGAAATTCGACGGCGTATGGAAATCCAATCCACCAACCCGCACTGGGCCAGCGTGAAGGATATGGCCCTGATTGGGCCATATCCTTCACCCTTCGTGGGTAGACTTACGACGCGACGACCTAAAGTGGACTATTAGGGCTGGTACAGTACAATTTACCTTCTTCAAAGTTATCTTCAGTTGCAGATTCCAATGTCTCCATGTTGACGCTCCTTCGTCTCCTGTATGATGAGAACAGCTCGGCGGGCAGCTGCGGTGGTGGTGCCGGGGGTCCCGGGGGCCCCGGGGCGCCAGCCGGGCCGGGTGGTCCAGGCCTGCCTTCGGGGCCAGGGGAACCTTTGGGACCCAACTGGCCTTCCGGGCCTGGCTCCCCGGCGGGGCCCGTGTCGCCTTTAGCGCCAGCGGGTCCAACGGGGCCCTGACATGTTATAAAAAATTTAAAATTATTTTTGATATCTAACACAAAAATCAGGCACAACTAATAATGCCTACTTATCATTTACACCATTATTCGGTCTTGAGAACGTTCACTGTCTGACATAGGCCTCGTATATAAGAAGCAGTTTGCACCCAACGCGTTTAATCATCGGTCCACACAAAAGAAGGCGGCTTGCGCTAAATACGCAAGAACGTAGCTGGGTCGCTAGTCTTGATGACAGAGTTATTAAGCTGCCTGAAGGTCTTCGTCTCGGACGGCAAAAATAATCGCCGTCAACCGGGACCTACGAATTCATGTGTCACCCGAATTTTCGGTGACGCTCGAAGAAATACCGTACTTGCTGCTGATGATGATAATGATTGCTAAGGCGTGAAACAACTCTGTGGACGCTTTTTTAGGGTTCCGTATCCTAAGGGAAAAAACGGGACCCTATTATTAAGACTCCGCTGTCCGTCCGTCTGTCTGTCTGTCACCAGGCTGTATCTCATGTACCGTGATAGTTTCAAAGACAGTTGAAATTTTACAGATGCTGTATTTCTGTTGCCGCTATAACAAAAAATACTAAAAATAAAATAAATATTTAAGGGGGGCTCCCATACAATAACGGTAACAGGTAATCGCTTGAAATATTCACAGAATGTTTAATTGTATGCATACTTCAATAATTAATTAATAAATTAAATATTTAAGGGGGGCTCCAACACAGTACGGAACCCTTCGTGCGCGAGTTCGACTCGCACTTGGCCGATTATTAAATCAATGCCTTTTTTAAATATAATTTTTATTATGAATATTTACCGTGTCTCCTTTAGGCCCCACAGGTCCGGCGGGTCCGGGCGGGCCTTGCTTGCCGACCTCCCCCTGGTCTCCCTTGAGCCCCATCGGTCCTGTATCTCCGAGATGTCCCTTAGGTCCCCGGTTGCCCTTCTCTCCCCTTAACCCCTGGGCCCCGGGCGGCCCGGGTTTCCCTGGAGGGCCTGAAGGCCCTGTTAGCCCGGGTGCTCCTACGTCCCCCTGGAAAATAACGATTTATTACATTAGAATTAATTTACATTGGATATGATTTTCATAAATGACATATGCATAATCTGCATATTTATGAAGCAGTATCACTTGAAAGTGATAAAACATTTTCTTATGTTGACAGCATCAACAAGAATGTATCCAGCCCAAAGTAATTTTTATTACTTTTATTATTCAGGTATTTATTTATCGTCTTATTTTAAAGTTTTTTACAATATTCAACTATAAAAAATATATATATGTTATAAAAAAACTTAAAAACTAGGGTGCCGCCGGCAGCGGGGCAGGGCCCAAGCTACCGGTGGTTGGGGCTACAGTGAGAGGAACCTCCTGACGATGCGCGCCGTGTCCAGGATGACTGCCTTCTCTATTAGTATTTGACCCTTGACCCAACCGTCTAGCGAGAGCCTCTTAAGATGGTGGTTACTTTTATTTATTATTAATAACGAGCGAGCGAAGCGTCTTATTTTCGAAGTTGGCAAAATTTTCTTCATCTGCCCGGTCGTTAGTCCTCCTCTGCAGGTAGGATTGTTCAATGAATCTTGACGAAACTTGGCATGGGTTGGAATTTAGGAGGATGGTTTGTCTTCCTGTACATCTTACCCGCGTGAATAATGTGCTGCCATCCTCGTAGGAAAATATTTTGGCTTACTGTCTCATTGAAAATTGAAAGTTAGTTTACTTACGTTGAGTCCAGGTGAGCCCCTGACCCCCCGCTGCCCCTCAGGACCCGCAGGCCCCGCGGTCCCCGCCGGGCCCTGCTCGCCGGGGGCACCTTTCGGTCCTGAGTCTCCTTTCTCCCCGGGAATTCCCGGACTGCCCTGTATTCCTGCGGCGCCTTCTGAACCCTGAAATAGTAATAATAATATAAGTTTTATCTCTTGAATTATTTGCATATAAAAAAGTAAATACAGTTGTGCTTTTAGACCTCTTCTCTGCTTAAGATCAGGCAAGATGTTGTCAAACGCGAATCTATGCTGTATAATAAGTATATTTTTATGTGTTAATTCTTTCAATTTGACCCTATTGCAGTGGAATTATTCAGATTTCGTCGATTGATTACTTAGATGATAGGAAATCCAAATATATGAAGTCACACATAAGTGCACTTCTGCATTTCTGCTAGTAAAGCACCATTCCTAGATAGCAAAAAATAGTACATTATTCATACTTATTCTTCTTTTGGGCTCGATCCATGTTTTGCAATTTATTTACAAAAAATCTTAAACTTACACTATAACCAACCCTTACATCCTTTTTGCTTGAAAGGCTTATTTTTTTCGCAGGTATCATAATATGTTGCTGCGGGCCAGTTTCCCCCCTCTCTCCAGGAACTCCCACCGGAACAACGTCGCTTTTGATTTGATATAAATACATTTCAACTTACAGGGGTACCAGGTAATCCAGTTTCGCCCGGCTTCCCCGGCGGTCCCACGGGTCCAGCCGGCCCTGGCAGGCCGGTGCTCCCATCCGGTCCCTCCGGCCCCGGCTCCCCCTTGATCCCCTGCGGGCCTGTTTCCCCCCTCTCTCCTGGAACTCCCGCGGGACCAACGTCGCCTTTGGGACCTTCAGGCCCCGGCGGACCTCTGGATCCTGTCTCGCCTTGAATTCCGGGAAGGCCGTCGTCGCCTTTTAGTCCTATTGGCCCTCGCGGTCCCTGGTGAAAGTGAAACGAGGATTATGAAATTACACACAACGATCAGGTGATTCATAAATGTTAACAAAAAGATTCGTTAAGAGGTTGTTCAGAAATCATAACTGAAGATATTAAGCGAAAACAGTCAGTATTGACAAGATAAACAGCTAATAAACCTAGAGAATGTTAATCGATTTTTAGTCAATTTGTACGTTTCAAAAGTAGATTCAATTTCAGTACCAGATATTTGAAGGAGATATTTGAGGAATACATGGTGAATACTAAATAACGGACATATTCTAGAATATTATTTATAATATTTCAAGATTAGTACTTTCATATATAAGTTGGTTCTCATGATAATATAATAGAATATGTTCGTCATCTAAAAAAAAATAGACAAAAATATAAAATACACAAATAACTTAAAGAATACATACCATTTTCCCCTCAGGTCCCTGCACTCCAGGTGGCCCCGGGAGCCCCGGACTGCCGACGTCACCGTGTTGCCCCTCCGCGCCCCGGGGCCCCACTTCGCCCTGAATACCCTTCGCCCCGCGCCGCCCTGGTGGTCCCGTTGGCCCGGGAGGACCAGTTGGTCCTACACACAACAACATTTCTAAAGGTAAAGGCTAGTAAAAGTTAGTTTGTGATTTAACTTCATTTCTGTAATGCAAGCAGATTGAACACTATTGAATAGACGATACCAACGACATGCAATTTTCAAATGTTTTCAAATTATTCATTCTGTGTTAACTAAAGTTTACGCCATGAGTGTGTAAATCGAAAAATTCTCGAAAATAGACAAGCACGCAATGTATCGACAAGCGCAGCAATGCACGCAATGTGTAACAAGGTGTACCGAGGATCTAATCAAAACCGCAGGAATACGTTGTCTTATGGGAGATCTATAGGAGAGGCATATGTTTAGAAATGGATGTCCTACGATTGATGATGGTATGAGCGATTCAAAAGATTCCATACCCATAGGTCCTGTGTCTCCCGTGTCTCCTTTAAATCCTGTTTGTCCCTTTTCTCCTTGAAGTCCAGTCGGCCCAGGCAGTCCTATGGGGCCCCGAACTCCGTCCGTCCCGGGCGGTCCGGGAGGTCCCAGTTCTCCTTGGGGCCCCTTATCTCCTGGTAGTCCTACGGGACCGATTTCTCCCCGAAGGCCTTGTATGCCTGGTGCTCCGGCAGGTCCCTGAATAAAGAAGTAAGAGTAAATACTATCACGTTAATTAAATCCAATAAAATATGTTAAAAGCCCATGTAAATAAATAAAAATTTAGTCCCAAAAATTCGAGACATTTTTACAAAACCTCGTTTTATATTTAACCATCAGATTTACCGACAAACGCAAACGCAATGAACTTGATCTGGGACCTATAGAAGAAGACTATCATGAAACGTTCGTTATTAATCAAGATTGATTGACTGTGCTACGATAGCCTCAAAGGCACATTGGAAGAAGCGGCCATCAACGACTACCGTTTGAGGTGAATTATATCATAACTTGTATGAAAAGCGTCGGTGCAGTGTTTCGGGTACAAAATCCAACTGATCGTATGTAATGGTAGACGAGTCCAGCAGTTAGCCATTCTGCTAATTTGATGGCGATAATTAATAACAGGTCTTACTTGTTCTCCGGCGGCTCCTTTGAAGCCCTTTTCCCCGGGAGGCCCCGCCTCTCCCTTGTCGCCGTCCTCGCCGGGCGGGCCCACGGGGCCCGGGGGCCCGGTCAGCCCTCGGGGCCCGGGCAAGCCATCGCGACCGATTGGCCCTGAAACATTGTATGTTTTAAACACAAGCGTTGAAACATTATGTGAAATGTAATATTAAGCTCTCTGTTGTTCACATAAAATTACAAAAAAATATACGAAAACATGGTTTATAAAAATAGTAATTTAGAACAAAGCCTATCCCACGAATTCATTTATAGTGGCAGCAGTGGCTTCAGGAGGCGGATATAAGTAAGTTTGTCGAAACGTCTTTAAAGTACCAAGTGGCAGTATCGAGACATGAAGTACCTGCGTATAAGTTTTAAATTAATTGACTTGTTATTCTCCATTTGACATATTTTTTTCTAAAATTGAAAATATTTAGCCATTTTCACTTCTCTGTTAAACAACTTACCCACTGGTCCAGCTTCTCCAATTTCTCCTTTCTGTCCCCCTGGTCCGGGAGGTCCCCGAGGCCCCTCACGTCCCGGGGGCCCTTGAGGCCCCTCATGGCCTGGTTCACCTGGCTCTCCCTTGTCTCCTCTAACTCCCGCTGGGCCCACAGGGCCGATATCGCCTTTACCACCGGCAATACCCTTAAATGTAGAATGTTATTGTAAATTGTAATATTTATAAAGGAAGTACAATGCAATAATACTCTATTTACACCATGACGAATACGAGGATTTTGTAACGACATAAAGTCATAGCACAAAAAGGGGATGTTATTTATAAAGCCCTCTCTTCTAGATCACCTTCGGAGGACAGAAAGGGCAAAAAATCAAGTACTACATATCCACAGAAGGATCATAAATTACCGGTGCCCCAGGCAGGCCAGGATCTCCATTGTTCCCAGGTGGGCCGGCCGAGCCAACCGGCCCCGGTTTCCCCTCGGGCCCGGGGGGTCCAGGTGGGCCTTCTTTCCCGACTTCGCCCGGAGCGCCGACGTCGCCCGGACTGCCGGGTATCCCGGACGAGCCGGGGGGACCCGGCGGCCCGAGCTCGCCTTGTTGTCCTTGGGGTCCTACTTGCCCTATTGGTCCGGTCAATCCTGGTGATCCCGGTTCTCCCTGCAGTAAATGTATAAGATTGATTCACAATGTACTCAACTGATAAATGTAAAACAAAGTTAATGTTCCAAAAGAAAGATGATGTTATTTATTTTGTAACAGGGCATTCGAGATGGCACGCCAATCTTTATGATTGGCGTTTAGTAATATGAAGTTATCATGTCTGATTGAAAGCCGAATAGTTTTGGGGGGGTTTTCTATCAACCAGCCAACTTGAGTCCTACACTTTAGCTGTCCTCTAGAACACGCGTCGAGGCTAATTTAACGGGTGGGAATACTGTATTTTCCCCAATTAATCGCGGCTCCGTGTTAGAAAGCATGAACAGAACTGCAATAGGATTGTCTCCATAAAATAAATAAATATATCAATGGAAACATTTTAATATTTAAGAAAAAATCTCACCGTAGGTCCTCGTTCACCAGTCGGGCCGGTCAAGCCTGGCTTTCCTTCAGGTCCTGGAGGTCCAATGGCCCCAGGGAACCCTCGAGGCCCTTCCAAGCCCTGGGGGCCCCTTTCACCCGTGGGCCCCGGAGAGCCTGGCTGCCCAGTGTCACCTTTCGGCCCCGGCGCTCCGTCTGAACCTCGACGACCTCGGGGCCCTCTGAAACCCTGGGAAATAAAACGATCATAATTTTGCAATTGCTCTTTATGCAAATGGATAAGATAAAGGTAATTAATTGTCAAGTAGAAAAAAGGCACTCTTTTTTGTTGTTGTGTGATATCGGATGACATTCGCATCGATCATGGACTGTTGTGTGTTTCTTTCTTTCTTGTACACGCATCACATTGATATCTGTGTTAATGTGACGAATTTATTGAGAATGTTAAAGTGGTCCTAGAAACTGTGTTGTAATTAAGTATTATTGTAGACTTTTTTAGCACTTTGACCTGTGCTCAAAATGCTGCCGTTCTATTAATTACCAATTTTTTTTTACTTACCCTCGGTCCTCCTTCGCCGCGATCTCCTTGCGTGCCCATCAAACCCTGAAAAAGATATGACATTTTATTTGAAAAAATATGCCAATTTTTTAATTGTCATACTAGAGTGAAACAGACTAGAGAGAAACTTTGATAATAATATGTTACTCTATTGGCTTCACTGAAGTTTTACTTACCATGGCTCCCTTATTGCCCCTTCTGCCCCGGCGGCCCGAGGCGCCCTTATCGCCCTTGTCGCCCTGGCTGCCGGGGTATCCCGGGGGCCCCTGAGGCCCAGTTGCTCCCTTTTCTCCCGAAGGTCCTATTGACCCTATTTCTCCTCTTGGGCCTTCTGCTCCCTAAAATAACAGTTGATAATTTAAAAAACCGTATTTAAATTAAAGCAACAAAAATAGGAACAGTAGATTTGTTCTCTAATGGGCATAAACACATTCATATTCGTCCTAATAAGTGCCTACTTACATTTTAAGAATTGCCTTGTGCTTGACTGTATTTCTTGCTAGGTTTATTTGTAAAATTTTTGTTCGCCATTCATATAAATACGACTAAAAACATACCTCACACCCCACCCGCACTATAGAAATCATTGCTAGAGAGCATTCTATGTAGAGCAAACCGATAAATAAAAAATAGGATGGATGGTTTCTTTGTTAAAGGAAAATTTGACCGGTGCTTAACCACCACAAATCAAAACCGATTCAGCTTATTAACTGTTTTCTTCATAATTAGCTGGAAAAATAGTTATTATGTGGTGAGTACTTACTTTTTGTCCTTCAGGCCCTTCGATGCCAGAAGGTCCGGGTTCCCCCAGCAAACCGCGTTCACCCTTTGGTCCCATTTCGCCCTTCTCCCCTTCGGCGCCTCTGATCCCTTTGTCGCCCTTATCGCCCGGCAAGCCACGAGGTCCATCGTCTCCTTTTATTCCTCGATTTCCAGGAAAACCTAGCATTCCCTGTAACACAAAATAATGAGCTAATGAAAAAAGTCTACGGTACACAATAATAATAATATATCATTTCACTTTTCATAGAATAAAACAAAGTCACTTCCCGCTGTCTGTCCCCATGTATGCTTATATCTTTAAAACTACGCAACGGATTTTGTTGTAGCTTTTTTTAATAGATAGAATGGTTCAAGAGGAAGAGTTATATGTACTCGTATAATACACCTGTGCGAAGCCGGGGCGGGTCGCTAGTATAATAATATAATAAATATAATTTAGGTTAGAGCACTTGCTCTGCCGGGATCTTTTATCAAAACATTTGCGAGACAAATATTATATCACTGGATATTTACCGATCCCATCAGATAGTTTCAAGTGTTTGCATTGGTGTATTCTACTTAGAAAGGTGATAAAAAGAAAAGGTTTTAAAACAATTATTACCTGCGGACCAGGTGGCCCAGCGTCACCCGGCGAACCCTGCTGTCCTGGGTTACCCGGCGTTCCCGGAGACCCTTCAGGCCCCGGCAGCCCCGATATACCTTGTTTGCCTTGAGGACCCTGAAATATCCCATAATGTTAATATAACGAATAGCTGTTGCTCTTACGCTGTTACCTAGCGCTCGTAGCGTAGTTTGACTAGGTGTTTGTCAGCGATCACCGAAATTAAGCAACGTTCCGCACGGTCAGTGTTTGGATGGGTGACCGCGGGTGGCATTTTCCAACTGAGCGCTACCGTGGCTTGGATGCCACGTTAAATTGTAGGTCCCGGTAGTTTTAACTAATTAGCCATGACAGAGGCCTTCAGGTGGCCTAAAAAGTGTGACATCAGCCACCCGGCCTATACGAACTTACTTATCGCTATTACAGCCAGCAGGCGCTGTTGATAATAAAATGACGTCACTATTATCAACTTAGCTGTAAGACTTCGAGTTTTACTTCATAAGCCTTCCCCATACTTACGGCATGCGTCTAGTTTTTGTACTACATTCGAAAGGGACTTTGTGCGAAAGGGACATTTTGCGAAAGCGATATTTTGAGAAAGAGACACTTTGCGAAAGGGACATTGAGCGAATGGGACATTTTTTGAGCGGTAGACATTTTGAGAAAGGGACATTCTGCGCCTGAGCCCAATTACATAGCAGCAGGTTTCTCTGTGGTAAAAAACCTCAGCTCCATACATTGCGACCTAAAGTGGAAACAAAGAAAAAACGACTCGATGATCCTTGAAAATTGAGGGAACCGAGTCGCTCCAGGCACTTTTTTTTATTCTTAATGATCTTCCATGTCCGATATTTCTCGAGTATTCCATCGGACCTATAACTGAGCATACTTGTAAATCATGTTTACCTGTATTCCTGGTATTCCTTGAGGCCCTTGTGGTCCTGGCGAGCCCATGGGGCCCATTGTCCCAGGTTGTCCCTGCGGTCCGGGAGGTCCGGGTTGTCCAGGCGCCCCTTTAGTTCCTTGAGGCCCTTCGACGCCGGGTATTCCTGGGTATCCAATGAGACCTGGATATCCTCTAGGCCCCATGAAGCCTCTCGGTCCCTGTATCATAATATTATTTATGAATGGTATATAAAGTAGATTTTTTTTTATTTGATTGACCAAAAACACTTATTAAAAAAAAGTACTTGTGTAAGTTCAGGGTTAGGGTAATATACATACTTGAACTATGTACTAATATGATATATTTAATTCGTCTATGCCCTGCATTATGACACGAAATGAAAAAAGGGTGCACGTTGGGTGTAGCTATTGTAGGCATATATCATTTACTTTCCGCCACTGGAAAGGGTGGCAAAAATATACTTATTCAAATATGACGCAATCTAGGACTCGAATGTTTACATCTAATCTCTATACCTACATCTGAATGCCCACGACATAATTCAACTATTTTTTTCTAAGTAAACAAAAACCACTTCACTTACCATTTCCCCCACAAGGCCGGGCGGTCCAGGCGGGCCATCATCCCCCGGAGGCCCGTCTTGTCCCGGCACGCCCGCTTCCCCCTGCAGTCCCGGGATACCGCGCTCTCCCTTATCCCCGGGCATCCCTGGTAGCCCGGGGTATCCCTGCTCGCCCTTGTTGCCGGTCGGTCCTGGCGAGCCTCGCTCTCCGTCTCTGCCCGCGTGGCCCCGTCGGCCCAGTCTTCCAGGGAGCCCTTGTATGCCCCGGGGTCCAGATGGGCCCTGTATTAAACAGGACACATATTAATGGACGTTTAATTTGGGAAGGAGTACTTGTAACATCTAAGTCTATAAAGAAAATGAAACGTGTTACAAAAATAAATCAGGAGAATCTAGCTAGAGAATGGGCAATGGAGCATAAATACTGTTTTACTGGGGCTAACACTGATATTTCGTACAAAAAGTTGATTGACCTTCAAAAAATATATGAAATAACTGATTTAGTTTTATGAGAGACTTTTTTTGGAATTTTGAGGGTTGGCCTTAAAGGAAAAGTTGGTCAATGCTATCATAAAACATGTCAGCTGTCGAGAGAAACAGTATAATTGTAGGTACTTACTGGCTCTCCAGGCTCGCCTTGTTCTCCTTTAGATCCTTCAGGACCAATCTCTCCTTCTGGCCCCGAGGGCCCTGTTAGCCCCATCGGTCCTTCGGCTCCACGCATCGCGGCCTGTGGATTATCTTTTATTAATAGTTTGAAAATTGGCGTAAAATATCAGTAAAAGCAATGTATTAGTCTTGCGAGGCTCGCCTAATATATATACTTACACAAATGTATATTTATTCCTCAAATAATTTCATTATTTCAACTAAGTTGAAATGGAAACTAATGAGAATTAATTATAAATTAATATACATTGGGTTATTGGCTGATTGAAAAAATAATCATACTTACCATGTGCTGAGTCAGCATTTGTCTTAGTGCTTCCGCCTGCGCATCTGGTCCCTTTTCGTTGCTTGCTTGGTGTAACTAAAATAAATATTGAAGTCATTAAAACGAGTGCAGAAACGATATAACTGATTTTGAGGCTTTTTTGCAAACTATTTAACTTTACACTTGATTTATCAATCAGGAGACAATCCGACTACCACAAAAATGAAATGATTTTATTTTTATATCATTGGTAAATACTTACTGGTACAACAAAAACATGTCCAGGTGGCCCGGTGAACCCTTGCTGGCCTTCCGCTCCCGGTTTCCCCGGTTCGCCTTTGGGGCCCCGAGGGCCTTGAGGGCCTGGTGGCCCAGGGTACCCCCGAGGGCCGAAATACGTCCCGGAGCTTCCATAGTCGTAACTTTCGTAGGTATCATAGGTCGAGTTACCCTGAAAATCAAAACCAGTGTTATCTTTAGTCATTTAGTGTACCTGTAGCAGATTTTACGAACTATTAACGCTCTAGCGCTAACAGTTTAGCTTGCTCTTTCTTACCGATCACGGAAGTTACCAAATTTTCAGTACGGTCTTTTTTCCGCTTCGGATAACCACAGAAAGCATTTACAACTAATTCCTGCCGTGACGCGGATGATACATTAAAATTTTATTTCATTTGATGTCTTCAAGTGTCGTAAATAATAGCAAACATGATTTCAGAATATCTAACAATATCTATTGAATTTACTTTGTTTAGTGGGATCTCATACTGATAACAACTGTTATTTTGATAATTAGCTAGCTGATTACAGTAGACGAGACTATTGAGTTGAAGCTTTTGTTCAAATACCTACTTATATCATCAATAACATATGCGATCCTTTTCATAGGGGTTGGTTTGGTTTTTATTATGCAGAAGATAGATTAATGTCGATAAGGGAACAAAGAGCCATAATCAAACACTGCGTATTTTTACAAACCCACGTCACAACCACACACCTACCCGCCCATTCATAAATCCTAACGAACAAAAGTTAAAAAAGATGGTACAATATTTAATTTGTTATCAAAAATTACTTTTATTCTGCTGTACGGTAAAATGTTATTTAAGTACTTATTCACATTAAAAATGTCAGCGAATCAAATTATCGTTGGATTCTTGATTGAAGATATGAGATAGGGAGTTGACAGCATTCTGATGAACATGTAATATTTCTGATGTGCACTTAAATATTTTCCCGAAAATGGCGTTTATCTTACGTGCGGTGAGTTACGTAGATAACTGTTGCTATGCTCGCTAGTTGTCATTGGGTTGAGTTTCTTTCGTCGTTATTCACGATGCACATATTTTATTGGACCAAATAAAAATGTGATGTGCCACGAAACATTTTCATGAAAAGTCTACCTTACGTAGTACTTACTATATACGAGTTACGGCTATAGAGTTATCTTACGGTTTCGTCCGGTGGGTGGGTGAGCCAGTCGCTGTCCTCGGTGGTGGTGACGGGTCCGTACGGCAGCTCGGTCGTAACCGGCGCTTCCGGCACATCCGCCTCGCCGCGCTTCGGCTGTAACGTACAGCCCATAAAAAAGATTACCTATCCTTCTACTTAGGATGATACGTAATGTGAAGGTGAACGCATGCCCTTTTTGGGAATTTTGAATAGGATATTTGGAGGACTGTAAGAACGTGTGGGGTTGTATCACAGTTTTGGAGGTTACTCAACCGCAAGCGATGTTGACTTTTTTGTTGTATTTTGCATTATGATGGTCATTGAAGTTTAACATCTATCCTAATGACTGGAGTAGTGCATAATCATTGCCAACAGTTATTGGTTATGTAAAAAAAAATGTGAATGGTGTTGAACTGCTATGCGCAAACTAAAAAAAATAGTTAATTGAATACAAAGTTCTTTTAAAGCGTGGAACATGAAGCATTTTCAGTACTACCTATTACCTACAAATACTCAAATACATACATATATAAACAGGGTCATAGCTAGGTATTGAATGAAAAACCTTTTAAGGGCGGGTCTAGTACCTACATCTAGACAAACAACTTGTACTACGACTTTTGAAAATTCGCATAAAAAATTCGCTTCTCCATACGAAAAGCTGATTTTTTCTTCGTGATTTTCCAAAAGTCCTAGAACAAAAGTTGTTTGTCTAGATGTAATAGACCCGCCCTTAAAAGGTTTTGCGTTTAATACCTATGACCCTTTATACCTGAACATATAATACATTGGTCAAGCTGTTTTAGCTTTAGTGCTTGATAATGAAATTAGGTAATTTTCCTTCACAGTTATTTGGTCATTCGAGTAAAAATACAAATAAAACAAATTCGTACTCGTGGCGTAGTGATGGTAACGTCCACGGTATCTATCGGAGCGCCGGTAGCCGCGGGGATATATTCGTCCGCGTCCGTAAATCTGCCAAAAATGCTGTTCTCATCTGAAAAGCAAACACGGATTTAATGGATATCGTAACGTAATATCGCGTTCGATCCCGGCCGTATTGGAAATGTCCGCGACCGGCCTCTATTAATGGCGCCTCGTCATATAACTTCACACGTAATCGAATATAGATATAGCGGAGTTGTGCAATAGAGCTTTGGCGAGAACGCGCAAAATGGGTTTCCGAAACCATCTAAAAGCTTGAGAAGATATAATAATAATACGCTTTGGCTAGAAAGCGTAAATAGCGTTTTCGAAACTATCTAAAAGCTTACAGTGAACATAGTAGCCATTAGTAACTTGGACTTCCCTGACTAGTTTTTCTGCACTATGTCTATAACCAGGACCTTATGCTTTGATGAGTCATAAAAGTAAGTAAGTTCGTTTAGCCGAGCGGCTAGCCCTGGTGTCAGAGTTTTCAAGCCACCTGAAGGCCTCTGACATGGCTAATGGCTAATAGTCATAAATATTGTTTAAGATATGCAATGTCGTTATATCATAGGAGTACCAAAACAACAAGAAAAAAATTATGATGAAACTCAAGAATACCCACCAAAAGCATCCTTACCAGCGTCAGTTGAAGTCAGATACTGTCCCGTAACGGGGTAAGAATTGACGCTCCAACTTGGTCTCTCAGTAATCAACTCTCTGCTCGCGGCGGCCCAAAGTTCAGACCTATTTCTTTGATTATAGTTTCTCCCAAAGTGACCGTATTGTCTTCTACCATCTCCATCCACGTTTAGAGTGTACTCGCTTTCCGTTGACGTTTCCACATTAATTATAGGCCTGTAAATAGGCTCGCGCTCCGTCGCATAGTTATTCGATACTTCGTAGTTATCTCCAGTAATGAATTGGGCGCCTTCCACTCCGCAATTGGGAGCAATAGTCGCGCACATATCGTAAGCCACGTCTGGTTTGTTGGCAAATTGAAGCAACTCGATGTCGCCCTGAAAATTACGCTCAATTTAAATGATCGTCGTTTGTTACGCCTATATTATGTTGATTTGGGTTATTGGGCTCAAGGAGTGTGATGCCACATTTAAATATTGGAATGTCTTCCTAATTCAAACGAATGGTTGTGATTGCGAAAGTTCTCGAACTCACATCGTAGAATTGGTCCGGTGTTACTTGTACGCCCACTACGAGAGCTCCTGCTAAATTGAACGTGCTGCCTGGTTTGCGGTTGAGTAAGAGACTCTGTCGGATTTCACAGTCTACCAGCAGAGTAGCCGAATCACCCTTTATACTCAGAGCCAATCGATGCCACCTGCGAAAAAACGTCAAAGTTTAACCTGTTGTGGGTATTCAATTAAACTCTCCCAAACAAGTTTGAACTGCTAAAGTTAGTGTCATTGTGTTGGCAGCTCATTCATCAAAACTTCAGCTCATTAGGCGTAACTCGAGTCAGGTGAGAATGAATAACAGAACTTTTGTTGAAGTTTGTGTATGAGAAGTGACATGGAGCGGTTCAAAACGTCATGTGAGCGTAACGTGCAATGTTTTAGCAAATGGCAATGTGATTAAATGCTGTTGTGACTTTAAGTTTAAGTGTCTTTTGAGGGTTGTGACAGGTTGCGCAAATAGATGAAAATGAAGGATTTAAGCCGTCGCCGCGTCGGCGTTGTCTGAGCTTCTTCGTTGCGGGCGCTCAAAATCGGTGATTTATTATGAGTTTGACGTGAGTTGTTGCGTCTATCTGTGCTCTTGTGTTTGAAAGATGACTTGATAGGTAAAATTTTAGGTAAAAAAATTGCTAGACAATTTTTCATATTTTACTCTTGCTAAGTCATATCAACGCGGATGTCAGACATGTAAGCTTATGTAACGGCAGCTTCTTTTCTAAACTTTTTGACTTCTTTAAGAGAACTAGGTATTCATAAAAGAACATGCTGATCAAATCTAATTCAAAATAATTTTTACTGTAAGAGCTTACCTTCCGTCAGCAATATTGGCTCTGAAGGTCAGAAGTTCGTGATCCTCGGGGTCTCCCCTCGTGTCTTCATAGTACAGCTCTACCAGCTCTCCTAATACTAGCTGAAGCTGTTCATCGCCGGAGTCCGAGTATAGGACAAACAGGGGGTTCTGCTCAGTCCCTGTTAATCAATCAATAAGATTTTATTGAAATAAAATCTAACGGAAGGAAGTGGGGGGAACCGTTGCCCAGCATTGGGACAGCATAGGTTAAAAGCAATATAAGAATATCTAGTGTCACAGTGTCTGTCCGCAAAGGCTTCATCAATTTTCAAGAAATTTTGTGTGTATTTGGTTAGGCATGAGAATAGGCCTATTTTTAACCGACTTCAAAAAGGAGGTTTTCACAAAGTTCAACTGTTTTTTTAATTGTGTGTTACGCGATAACTCGCCAATTATGAACCTATTTTGATAATTCTTTTTTTATTTGGTATTTTGGTAGATCATATTTCAGAGGAATAAATATTTTAAATTTCGGGAGAATTTATATGGGACCACCCATTTAAATTTTATCGTAATCGTTTGAGTCGTTTTTGAATAATCATTTTTTGCAAAAAATAGCACGACCGACTTCAACCGTGTACAGAATTCGCGAATATTTCGCACGGATCGATGTAGCATTTCTCACATTATTGTTAATTTATCAAAAATGGCTTAGCCGATTTCGATAAAATTTAAATGGGACCGATTTCAAAGTATACTCTTTCCAATAAAAATAAAAACTATCAAAATCGGACCACTACGTAAAAAGTTATACATAAAAAAAAATACAAAAAAAAAATACGCGTCGAATTGAGTACCTGTGGCAAAAACCGACCATAATGTAAAAAATACTACATCGATGATACGAGTATGTTGATTCGTGCGAACTATTCGAATTCTGAACACGGTTAAAGTCGGTTATGTCATTTTTGGCGAAAAATGTAATTAATACAACTTTAGTTGATAAGGATGGCAATAATAAATAAATAAATATTAGGGGACACGGTCTCTGACCCCAAAACTAAGCAAAGCTTGTGATACGGCTGCCAGAGACTGATTTACTAAATAATTATACATACATTTTGTAATATGGCAAATCAATGCTGGCCGAGTCAGTTAGTACGGTATAATCATAAATAAATGAAGCCGCTGTTACGACAATATTTTTTTAAATGTTAGATAGGTATTCTGCTATTTTTATTTACTAAAGTAACAAAGATATAGAATATCTATGTAACACGACCACTGAAGAAAGCTAAAGGTCTTTTGTGACACGGGCTCACTGGTAGGCAACTACGTTATATGTAAGTCAATAGAGAGTCAAAGACTTATGTTGTATTTCATAAGGACCAGGCAATGGATTATTTTATAGTCCAGCTCAGACGTGTTATTCAATCTATCTAGTAGCTGTGTGATTTCAACGGCAAACTGATTTTAATGGTAGTAACTGTAAAAATATGTAACACATACCTAGATTACGTAGTGAAGAAAAATGCGTTGTAATTGGAAAAAAATCCGAGACAAACCAACCTTTGTGTTTTCTGTAAAATGGCATGCTTTTTACAGAAAAAAAACAAACAAGGAATACAGTGTACTGTAGATCTTAAGATGATGGGAGCCTTTTGGTGCAAAAGCAAATAACAGATCAAACACAAGTTCACCGAGAAAAATCTGTCTTTACGATGGGCATATCCTTAAGTTCTCCTTTTTAAGTCTTTGGTCCTAAGGGCGAGAAGGGAGCCTCTCAATTATTGGGAATCTAATTTGATCTGTAGCTGCTGATAAATAACCCCGCTGGATTTCGTTAATTCTGTTTGATCGCGAAATATTTGCGCCGTGATCGTTTTAAACAGTTTTGTAGGATTGTAACAAAATGAAAAGTTCTTTAAAGACATAGATTACTTTTTTACTGCTGCTTCTTTTCAATTAGTAGTTGGCAATAAGCTGATTACTGTTATAGACAGAGATATAAAATCAAGTCACATCAGCCGGAAAATATTTCATCTAAAGCCTACGCACTAGTCGTACGTAGTGCTTTGTGGTTCAGCTATTGTCCGACTGCCACAAGTATGAAATCGCAGTTTTCATACCCGCTATCAGGACGGCTGACCGCATTGTTCGGCCCGCCACCGCATCCACATAGTACGTCGTGGCTCCCGTGGTCTAACACTATTTTTCCTCCCGCGTCTGTCAAACCTTTTTTCCAACACGTATAAATAGTAGATGCACCGGTTGTGGCCACTGCACCCGTCTTGGTCATTTGATGTCAAAATTATTGCATAAGTAAGTATATTATTAATAATGTAACACCATATATATTGTTTGTGTGAATGGCAAAGTTTGAAAATTTCTATTTACATTTTTTTAGGTATTTTAACATCTGGGTGCACGACAAGTCGAGCTTAAAATTGTCTACTCAATAGTTTAAATTCAAAATTACACTAACATGGATTTGGATTTTACTTAGTTGTCCTCTTTGTATTAGGGCATGCAAAAACCGGATGGTTTTGGAAAACCGGTTTTTTCGGTTTTTTATTTTAAAAACCGGGGAAATCGAGTTTTTCGGGTATTTCGGTTTTTTTATAGTAAATTAATGAAAATACTAGTAAATATAACAGTTTGTTTGTTTATGAGCCTGTACCGCCTCATTGTTGGGCAAAGGTCTCCTCTCGAGATTTCCAGTTTTGTCGGTATTGTGCTGATGCCGCCAATATGGATTAAATGTATTCAATTCATCGCACTATCTAATAGAGGGTCTACCACGAGGCCGCATCGAGTTGGGACTCCATTTGGTGGTGATTTTAGCCCAGAGGTCTTCCAGAGGTCTTCTGGCATTCGACTGATTTACCCGGCCCACTGCCACTTCAGTTTAGCGGCTGTGAAAGCTACATCTTTGATTTGAGTTCTGGAACGCAGTTCGGTGTTTACTCGCAGTACCTACTCGGTCTATTAGCCGGTCACCGAGAATACTGCGCTCCATCGCTCTTTGGCAAACCTTGAGCTTGGACTTTTGGACCTTAGTTAATGACCATGTTTGTACACCATAAGTCAAAATGTGATCGGAAGGCGTTTCTTCATATGTTCTTTCATGGCCCAACAGCTCTTCCAGGCGTTCTCTGTTCCTCTTGGTCTTGTATCGCCTGGAAGGTGACTATTTGGCCAAGAAAGATGTAATCGTGAACGTATAATGTCTTCGCCATCGACAGTTACCTGATGTTTGATGCCATTGGTCATCACTTTGGTCTTTAATTAACATGTTCCGTATCCGCAATCCAACCTCAAGGCTTGCAGTGGTTAGGTTTTGTAGCATTGATTATAGCTCTCTGACTGAGGAAGAGATACTAGCTGACGATATTGTCTGCAAAATGAAGGTTAGTTAACCATTTTTTACCGACAACCCCATCCTTCCCAGCTTGCCGCCGCTTTCTGAAAACTTCTTCGAGGACGCCCGTGAATATTTTCGGGGACAGTGGGTCTCCCTGTTTAACACATTTCTCCATTGCAAATGCTGGACCAGAAGATTGTAATTTTATTGCAACAGTACTTTGAGAATAGGTGAGGCGGAGAAGATTAACGTGAGTGATGCTATTAAATGCTTTTTGACTGACGAAACGGAGGAGGTACTCAATTCGACGCGTATGTTCTATAATCTGGTTGATTGCGTGGAGATGGTCTGTAGTTTATATAGCCCGCGACCAAAACCAGCTTGTTCGGGTGGTTGTTCCATGTCTAGTCTTCCTGATATGCGATGTTCTATGATTTTGATGAAATATGATTTACACATATTAGACAAACGTGCAATATATACCACGCGTAGTTTTACTACGTAGCTTAGCAGAGACTGCCGGACTAATGTAACGAAACAAAATGGCGGTGGTCCATAGCGTTTCGGTGAAGATGAGACAAAACGCGTCTCATTACGCTTATAACGCTACAGCGCAGCGCTCTGCCTATACGAGTATCACGATACTCGCTATGTAAAGACAGAGAGAGAGTGAGAACTTTCGCACTTGAATTTCATCCTTAGCACGTACATTAGACGTAATTTTTTAAATGGAAAAAAAGTAGCTTAGTTCGCTTGGCTTATTATTTCTCTGTAGGTTAGAGCAACTAGATGACAATAATGTATTTTATTGCGAAGGGGAAAGTTAATATGCGAATTAAAAAAAATTGTAGAAAACACCGATAAACCCGAAAAAACCGGTTTTATAACTAGAAAAAACCGAGTTTCTAATGCGATTGATTATTCGGTTTTTTCGGTTTTCGGTTAACCGGTTTGCATGCCCTACTTTGTATGTAGTGCGTGGCATTTAAGGAACCTTAGTAAGGAACTATTATATTATGAGTATGTATGTATTTAAACATTTTAAGTCCACACTTTAAAATAAATGCAAAATCTAAGCGATAATTTATAATTCCTCACAAAATAAATGATTTTTGTTTCCATTTAAGTACCTGTTTGTGTCTGTAGGTTGGGTAAGGTGGAGAACTATGATGGTGGAGAATAAAATTTTGGGTGCAATACAATGTTATGTACAGACCCTCTCGGGCTCAGCAAAATCAATTCATGTAGATAATTTTTACGGCGCAGCACTAGCTACCCGCATATTAGGCGCACAAGTATTTTACAAATACAAGTACCATTATCTTATACTTACTTACCAGACAGTCTAACAGTAGCCAGCACGGAGAAGTCTTCCAAGAAGATGTTGTAGAACATGTGGTGTTGTGGTGGTGTTGTGCTACTGACTGGCACCGGCCCGGCGTTCGGCTCACCCCATTGGGGAGAGGGCCTTCTCGCACTACCGATAACACGTCGAAGGTCTCTGGCTCATTTCGAATATTTTTTCACTTACCAGATAATCTAATAGTAGCCAGCACGGAGAAGTCTTCCGGGAAGGTGTTGTAGAACATTCCAGCCGCTAGCTGGTGCAGCGTGGCGTTCTCATTTAGCTGGAATGCGGAGTAGTGCTCTTCGGGCGTGGAGGCCGACTGGCACCGGCCCGGAGTCCGGCTCACTCCATTGGGGAGTGGGCCTTCTCGCACCACTGATAGCACGTCGAAGGTCTCTAGCTCATCTAGAAAAAAGAAAAGTATTTTTAAGTATTTTAAAGAAAAGAAAAGTAAAAAAGAAAATTAGGGAAGATCAGTGACTAAGTATACAATATCTTTGAGGAAGGTTCTCTAGGTAGAGTTTGTGCAAAAAGAGAACCGTCCTGGCGTTACGGTGAACTAAGAATAAGCTTTTAATCAGCAGCCAAGGTACCGTCTACTTGGTAGACGCGAGACCGAATTGGTGTCTACCAAGTATCAAATACTTAAGTTGTACTAGCAATGACAGAGCAGTGTTGTCAACGTAACGAAATTAGTAAAATGGGCGACCTCATCTATAACGCTTCTCATTTAGCACAAATTCTAGATATGTGTGCTCATCGGTGCAGCTAAAACTTTTGTACTGTTGCCCAATGTTCCAGCCATAAGTTTCCGGGCTGAGTTTAGGTTTCTATGTACATATCGGTGCGCGGACGTCCGTCATCGGGGGCGCGCGTATTCCCTGATGAAGAAGTACTAACTACTTCGAAACCGGTCGGGCGCATAGCGGCTCGGCCGTTTCAAATATTATCGTGAGTGTATCCGGTTTTTCATATAAAAATTTAATAATGAATCCTCACGCTAGTTTCAATGAAGTCATATTTTTAGGGTTCCGTACCCAAAGGGTAAAAACGGGACCCTATTACTAAGACTTCGATGTCCGTCTGTCCGTCTGTCTGTCTGTCCGTCTGTCACAGGGCTGTATCTCATGAACCATGACAGCTAGGCAGCTGAAATTTTCACAGATGATGTATTTTGGTTGCCGCTATAACAACAAATACTAAAAACAAAATAAAATAAATATTTAAGGGGGGCTCCCATACAACAAACCTGAAATTTTAGACGTTTTTCGCTCTATATTAATAATGGTACCAGGTAGATGCTTGAAATTTTCACAGAATATTTAGTTTTATATTCCCTTCAATAATAAATAATAAAATTAAAATAAAATAAATATTTAAGGGGGGCTCCCATACAGTACGGAACCCTCCGTGCGCGAGTCCGACTCGTACTTGGCCGATTACTAGGTACCACATGTACCTACCTACCTATGCGTGATTAGATGGTTTCAGCGCGCAGAATTATTATTTTTAGGATTTTTTTGCAAATTCAGAATTTTGCGCGCTGAATTGAAATACGTAGCGTTGTATTCGCAAAATGAGTTTTAGGGACATAAAAATTACGGATATTGAAACAAAGAGAATGATAATAGGATAGGTATGATTTTTAATTCACAAACGCAATTACTAGTTTTTTATTATTAATAAGTAACTAATGATAGAGTTATAGTGTTAATTTTGCACGAGATGCGCGGGTTGTTTTGACAGACAGTCGTGTTTTGATAAAAGTCCAAGTAGGTACCTAGGTAATAAATTAATACCTGCTGTTCTACACAAATGAACAAATATACCAACTATAATTATATAATAATACAAATGCAAAACCAAAACCTCCAAACCAATACAAAAGCAGTGTTTTGGAGACCTTTGCCCCGGGAACAATTAGGGGCGGGTTTGTTTGACTAAGTTTATTTTTGGACATTATTGTATTGACTTTTAATTTTGTAATAATTATTGTGTAAAATAGATAAATTTTTCATATCAAAAGAATACAAAACCTCATTACGTTAGCGGATTATAAAACTTTATTTAGACTTGAAAAAGTATTTATCCAGGATAGATACCTATATACCACATAATTTAGGGGATCTACTTTTGCAGTTAAAAAACTTCCGAAGTCGATATCTCCTTAACAGATAACAATATCATAAAATAATATAAGTATTTTATGACATTTAAATGCGCTAAGTTTCTTAAAATACCTACTACCTAAAAACACAAACTTTCTTCCATTTCAGCCTAAAGTTATTCAAAACACCTTAGGGCACGCTTCCAAGGCCAGTAAAAAGAAATGTAAGAGCTTACATTCTTCTAAAGAGTTGTTACACACGAAAACCCTTTATGTTACTCGCGAGGATCTGAACGTAAGAAATAACGATGCTGACATCGAGAGCCCAGGGATATCGCTTTCTTGCAAAAATAATAACAAAGGTAGTAGTAAAAATGGAAACTAGCGATCCGTCCTGCTAGCTTAGCATACGGCCACGAAAAAAACTCTTTTCGACGTGTATATATACTTCACCATAACTCTGTCTCGTTCTGGCACGTTGAAAGAATTAGGTATTTCGTAGTGCGTATACTAGGCCGGCTGGATCTTAACGCAGATATGTAGGATGGCCGATGAAAAATTATGGATGATATAAGTTAGTAAGCACCTGTACCTGTAACAGCCTTTTTTAATAACACCTATTAAGCCTTACGTCCACTGTAAGACGAAGGCCTCTCCACGAAGGGTGCTAGGACCGTATCCACCACGCCGGCCCAGTGCGGGTTGGTGGATTCACATATACGTCATCGAATTTATTTTACAGACGTTTATTACGATGTTTTCCTTCACTGAAAAGTCAGTGGAGTGACATTCCGTTCTTAAGTTCCAAAAAATCATTTGTATGGGCCCGGGATTAGAACTCACGACCACACAATTGTGAGGCGGGTATAACAATATTATTACCATTAGACCCCCACGGCTTAGTTGCTAAGTAGGTAATATCATTATTTAATAAAATACCTTTAGGTCACGTATGTCTCTACACTCTACAAGAAGAGTAGGTACTTACTGACTCTTGACGTTCGTAGATCAAAATAAAATTGGCTAAGTGCGAGTCCGACTCGTTCACGAAGGGTTCCGTACCGTGTTGGAGCCTCCTGAGCCCCATTTCTCTTGCCACTATTAATAGCGAGCAAAAAAACTTTTCAAAATCACGTTTTTTGTTGTATGGGAGCCCCCCTTAAATATTTATTTGATTCAGTTTTTAGTTTTAATTTGTAGTTAGGCAACAGAAATACATCATCTGTGAAAATTTCAGCTGTCTAGCTATCACAGTTTATGAGATACAGCCTGGTGACAGACAGACAGACGGAAAGACGTACATCGTCCCGCTTTTACCCTTTGGGTACGGAACCCTGAAAACTAGATGACAGAAACTAATAACGTCCTTTTCTAACACGTACCGTTGTAAATCAATGCATCTCTTTTAGTATTTCCCGATTGCCCGCATTGTATCTCTCACAGTATATCTGTGATCAAAACCTATTGCACTTTTTAAAAGACCTAAGCGGAAAACCAGGCGAAAAGCGACTTCATTATTCCTATTTCGAGATGACCTAACCTTGAGGCTACTAAATAAATAACTAAATACTTGATATTTTCAGATTTTTGTAACGTCTTATTCGAGTGGGTAAACATTTTTCTCACAAATTATGCGGAGGCATGCGTCTGGGCGAATAAATTGATTGAACCGAAACAAAATATTTGCTCTGCGTTTTTATTTTTATGATTCGTTTAAATTTCTTGTGAAGTGCAAGTCTAAATCTGTTGCTAATTGCATTTAGTGTTTGAGTTTCGTCGTTTATCACGATAAAATTAGATTTAAACACAACTAAATTCAATAATAATGCACAACATTAGAGATACAAAAAAGTTGTCAAGTGCTTGTCGAGACACGCGTATTATAAGCTTCCGTAGGTGGTGACGGTGATTATCATTTTAGAAACCCAACACAACGATAACCCATATGAAGGGGAGGGTTGAAAATTTTTTTTTATCTCCACTTTAAATGTATCGGAGCTTTATTTTGTGTCGAAAGATGTACCGATAACGTTTAGTGGACCCGTTTGAATTTTTAAAAATGTGGCTAGTATCATTACCAACATTAAAAGAGGTTTTTAAAAAGAATACTAGGTGTCTACTTTGATTGTAGTTTTGTTTGTCACAAAAAATAGCTAAAAAAATAAATTGTACATAGTTGGACGTAGTTGTGCTATTAGGAATACGTATTTTGGATGTCTAACTAGTTGTGCAAAAGCAGTTGGTCCACGAGGAACTCCTCTTACTCGTATAAACTTACTCATTCTAAAAAGGTGCTAAGGACAAGATTTTTATCTAAATACTCGTAATAAACATTTTTGATTAATCATTCAGTCAATTCATGATTTTTTGTTTATTTATCTTAAAGATTCTTGCAAATACCTAAATAAATCTTCGTAACTTGCTTCTACTGAAGATAACACAAAAAAGTATGCTTTAAAAATATCACATTATACTAACTTGCCCACGACCTACGCTCACACATTGCATTGTAGCTAATAATAAACGAAACACCACCTTTCTTCATCACTAATAAAAAGTTTTAGAAAATAATACAACATAACAACACCGCGACATGATTTTCTCGTATTCCCGCCAAAACCATCAATTCTGACGTAAGTTTTCTTTTTTGAACAACTTTTTTAATTTATAAAAAAGTGGCCAGTATGAAAGAAAAATGTATGAGACTCACCATCCGATTTAGTTCCAGCAAGGAGGCAGAATAGCAAAAGGAGCGTGGGTCCTTTCGTATGTGGTGCCATTTCGGCCCAGGGTATGTTGTTGAGACTTCAACCTGGTCCATCCTCCGTGGGGAGGTTTCAGAGGCCCTCCCGGAGGCCCGCCTCGGACGGTCGGCCGGTCATGTCGTGCCGCCGCCGGCGCCGCAGACTCTACTAACCAGAAACACAGTTCTCCAACACATCGGCTCGCTTCAACCCGCTAATTGTATTGGTGTCATCGCAATAAAGATCTATGAAAATGTCAGGAGTCGACAGCCTGAAAATCGCCGAGAAATTGGTATGGAACCTACTTTCGTCATATGTGATTTTATGGTTTATAAATTAATTTCAGAATGAATAATATGAATGTTACTGATCGGGGAGAAAAAGAAGGCAGGTTACCTATAGTGTTAATCTACGTCAAAAATGGTATAGGTAACTTCTAATAAAATAATTTTAACAGTCAGTGCGACATGGATGTATTATTACATAAATTATTATAATTATTAATATAATATATCGATGTATATCTATTCTATATACGTATAAAGAACGGCAAAACCGATTTGATTAATTTTGATCTTGAAATATTTGTGAAAGTTAAAGGAAGGTTTAAACGGTGAGAAAATTTAGAAAAATTGCGAGAAAAATTATAAAAACATTAATTTCGTTTTTCCATACAAAATGTTTCTGCATGTAAATTGTCATTGACAGTTGACAGATGGTGAGATGAAGTTCACCGGGTCAGTTAGTAATAATAATAATAATTTTGATCTAATGAGATGCTGAAGGATTTTGGATGGTAAGTTTCGGAAATGTTGATGCTACCTGGCATTTAATGTCTATATCTGTGGGTAGTTTAATAAAATAGCTATATAGGTAGGTATTTAATGACATACCAATACTAAGTCCGTTTAGTAGTTTCTTAGAGATCTAATTTTTGGTTCAATCCACCTTCTTATGCCCGAAGAAGGAGTTTTAGGTTCAATTCTGTAAGATGTTTGATGATGAGTTGTATTCTCAGAAGAATTACAAGTAATAGAAGTATTGCTAAATTTTACTCAAATAAAGACTATATACGTTACAGCTGTCTCATTGATATCTGGTTATACAGCATACGCGACAACAAAAAAAAAAACGCAATGTGTGTGTCGCATACGTCAAAATTATCAGTTGGAATGTCAAAATGGTTAAAATTTGGTTAGATTAAGTCATCTGTCTTTATCTTTATCTAACACCTTTTAAATTTCATATTTTAAATGGGACAAAGTGATGTATATCTCTTGCTATTTTAGTACTGTTTCTAGTACTTTGTTCTTATTCTATGGTTGTATTTGTTTTACCAGTTTTTACCAATCGACATGAAGTTGATTTCACGGTGCCGGTGACGCTAAATTCCTTTTGAGAAAAAAGACAAATATCTATGCAAAGTTTTGCTCATACTCTGTAGATCTGGAATGGATCTGGATGTTACATATTTTTTTCTTTGTGTGGGTTTCACTACTTACTAGAGATTTGGGAAAAAAAATTTGAAGCTTTAAATAAAGATTATATTTATCAATTGGCATGGCCTTATTTCACCTATAAATTAGGTCTACGAATAGTTTTTGCTACTTTTGAATCAAACTTTAAAGTCTGAAGATGACCACTACAAAATCTAGATATTAAGGGCCTCGTTTATTGGAGTATATCAGAATGTAAAGCCTTCTTCGAGGGTCTATATAAGGGTTGCGCAATGAAGCATGCCCAAACGTCCGTCCTAGGGTGCTTTGATACCCGTCTGTGAAAAACTTCAAACCACTTTGACCTTCAATTAATGTTTATAAGGGTTATATTCGTAATGCCATATCTACTTATTACGCGGTCAGTTTGTTTCACTATTTTTTTTCCAGCAAGTGCTTTTCTTTTTTTACTGCTCTGTATTACACTGGCCATTTTACCGACTTCCTAAATGGAGGAGTTAATTTGTTCGTCTGTATTTTTTTTTTGTGTATGTTCATCGATATTTTTGCAAATATGAACCAATTTGAAAAATTCATTTTTATTTCGAAAGGTAAACTATTCGATATTTGAATGGGACCGCCTCGACCAACCTTACGAAAAAAAAAGTATTTTTAAAAATTGGTTCACATTTGTTGTACATAATAAAGATGAACATACACAAAAATAAAATACATCTGACGATCCTTTTTGCAAGTCGGTATAAAAGCAAATTGATAGTGGTGGGATTTCTATGGAAGTAGAGTTCAAACATCGTATACTATTATGCTCTATAAAATAATGTAGGTCACACAGCTGCACAGTACAAAATGATTACCGTCCATAGATATAATCTTTCATTAATTAGATACCTACATACCTATTGGTATCTATCGGTAGAATCCTTTGTTAACCGACTTCCAAAAAGGAGGAGGTGTAGGTATGTTTTTGTGTATTCTCATCGATAATTTCGCCAACTGTGAACCGAATCGAAAAAATTTTTTTTTTCGCAAAGTTATATATATAACCTCGGGAGTATTTGCGAGGTAGTCCGTTTTAAATTTTACAGAAATTGGCTGAGCCGTTATTGAAAAAAAAAACAACAATAATGTAAGCAATTCGAGCGAAATATCCGAATTTTGTACACGATGAACATCGATAATTTCGCCAATGGTGAACCGCCTCGAAAAAATATTTTTTAGTTCAAAAGGGTATATCCCAAGGTGGTCCCATTTAAATTTTACAGAAATCGGCTGTTTTTGATAAATCAACAATAATATAAACAATTCGAGCGAAATATTCGAATTTTGTACACGATGGAAATCGGTTTTGCCATTTTTGCGAAAAATAATTATTTGATAGACTATATCTAATACTTAAATATGTAGACTAAATTATTTATTTCTTTCAGTTCTTACGTTTTCGTGGTGGTTTGAAAAAATGTATGTACCGTGGTGTGTGTGCATGTTTAACTAAATAAAAAAGTCAACTATTGTATACCGTGAAAATCAGTTTCCATACTACCTGCACGAAAATGACCAATTAAATGTCATACATTCTTAACGCAATTTTACGACATTTTTATCTTAGCACAATCTCGACGGCTATGGCAGGGCAATAATGTTTGACTGAAACTTCCTAGGGAATAAAATAATTTAAATTTGGAACGTTATCGTTCGTATGGAAACTTCTTTACTACTACTTAGAACAAATACGGGCATTGTAAAGATATTTTACGAGTATTTAATAATCGTGCTAGCCACTATTATCCACAATTCATGCAAAGGTTAAAACTATCATGTTATTTGTCTATAAGCTAAAATAAATAAATTTAAAAATAATCCAGTAGGCCATGATAATTGAATATGTGGGTCATGATTGTCACGTAGTATTTGCATTTCCACGAAGTTTTGTAGGTATATTCTGTTTTTTTTTAAAAATACCGAGTTGCTTATTGAGTGCTCTTAGTGAGAAAGTGTTCAGAACTATTAAAATTCATGGGCTTTTATGGTATTGCAGAAGGTATGAAAAGTAGAGTATGCATAGCTGAAACAAATTCTGTCTTTGTCTTGGGCGGCTTGAATCCTTCGCTTCATTCATGACTCTAAATAATTTTTATACCACCTGCTCGAAAATGACCCACTATATGTCATAGAATCTCAACTTAAAACGAGTCATTATTATCTTAACACAATCTCGAGGGCTATGGCAGGTCAATAATGTTGTATGAAACTCCCTAGGGGTTAAAGTGATTTGAAAATGGAACGTCTAATTCGTATGAAAATCTCTCAACTTAGAACATTTTAGGCCATCGTAAAGATAGGTTTCGTTTTGCAAAATCAAATATAACCTCTTTACATTGTACGGCAACTGGCATTGTAAGGAGGTTCTACTTGACTTCACAGAATAAAACCTCTTTGGTGCCCGTATCAGTTCGATTTTATATAATAAAACCTCTTTGCAATGCCCGTTTAGCCTATGATAATCGAGCTGACCATGGTCTTATTTTTTCGTGCAGTATTTCCATTCTCTTTTTTATTATAAATCGTATGCGATTCTATGAAAATTAGTAGGTACATTCTAACTTGTTTTAATTTATTGTGAATAATAACAATACAGAGTTGCCTAATGAGTACCTACACTTAGTGAATTTATGACATGAGTATCACTTCCTTGGGGTTATATTTTCTCGCAGGATGTATGAAAAGTCGCTCGCTCTAGAACCAAGTTTGTCTTCGTCTTGGGCAACTTGAACCCCTTGCTTCACTCAGGACTCTAAATAATTCCCTCGCTTCGCTCGGGAATGTACTTAGGACACCCTCGCTGCGCTCGGGAGTTAACTATAGATTCCCTCGCTACGCCACGAGTTCAATATATCGCCCGTAACACAAGACAGTACTTTGTCCTCTTGTTGCAAAATCTACTCATCATACGTCATTTAAAAATGACGTAATAGTAGTTTATGCAACTGTCATATAATGAAGGGTATTAAAACACGAGTGTGTTTATGAAACGAGCGCAGCGAGTTTCATAATAGTAACTCATGTTTTAATACCCGGGTTATATGCAGTTGCATACACTACTTTATCTTCACTAATAAAAACGTGTATTGTCACAGGGAACTTGGCGCGCAGGGCGGCCAATCAGGAGCGAGCGAGCGATGTTATAATGAGATTTTACGATTTCGATGTGGATATTATAACATCATGTGAAATTGCTTAAATTGAGTGTTTTGTTGTCTGCGCTATAACGTAGTCATTATAAGTCAAGTATTGGAAATGTAAGTAGAATGTTACAACATTAGTGTAGATAATAGTAGATTATTCTACGCCTCAGTACTAATGTGTATAGAAAACTTCCGTATGGGAAATTCGACGCTATATTTAAAAATATTAAAATAAAGCCATCTATTTTTCATTATTTTTATTTATTGATGCTTTACATTAATAACTACATTAATACATACACTATAAAAACGTACGATATAAATTAACTTAATGTGCTTTTTTTTAAGAAAGCACAACATGCATGATTGTTTTACAATACAATTAATTTTATTAAAAGAAAGAATTAATAATTACATATTTGTGTACAGAATAAAGCCCTAAAAGGATGCTAATCGATTAAAAATAACCCTGTTAATGTTATTATATTCTGTCCATGAACAATAGAGTTCCTACGAAGTATCATAACTCAACAAACTTCAGTATTGGAATCATTACAAGGATGTCCCTAATGATCTTTGCAGAGCTCTTAATTGCGGTCCGTCGATAAGATCATCAAAGTAAATGTATATTAATAATATTGCAATTTATGTACATTTGTGTATACATACGTTTACTATTTATTTTCACTAAGATAGTGAAAATAGAGTGCAATGAATCAGACAGTCAGGAAGATCATTTATGTGGTAGTTGAAGAAAAGAGGAGCGAAGTGTGATCCCTGAGGAACTCCGGAATTTACTGTTGCTCGTGTTGTAGAGGCAAATCCTGCTGCAACAACGTAAAAATCGCGGTTCTCCATGTAAGAGCGTATCCAATTTAGCATAGAACCCGAGTAACCATAAGCAGAAAACTTCAAAAACAGCACGGCGTGGCGTAATATTGCAATTTATGTACATTTGTGTATACATACGTATACTATTTATTTTCACTATCTTGCGTGAAAATAGTATACTTTTTCAGAGCTGTCAATATTTAGGGTTCTGTACCCAAAGGGTAAAATCGGTACCCTATTACTAAGACTCCGCTGTCCGTCTGTCTGTCTGTCTGTTACCAGGCTGTATCTCATGAACCGTAATAGCTAGAACGTCAAAATTTTCTCAGATGACGTATTTCTGTTGCCGCTATAGCATAAAAATACAAAAAGTAGGAAAAAATAAACATTTGAGGAGGGCTCCCATACAACAAACCTGAATTTTTAGCCGTTTTTCGCTCGATATTAATAACGATGACAGGTAGATGCTTGAAATATTCACAGAATGTTTAGTAAAATATTTACTTCAAAAATAAATAATTTACTTAAAATGAAATGAATATTTAAGGGCTCCCATACAAGAAACCTGATTTTTTGTACGATATTAATAACAGCAACAGGAAAATGCTTGAAATATTCACAGAATATTAAGTTGTAGGTATATTCCCTTCAAAAATAAAGATTTAATTTAAAATAACATAAATTAAGGGGAAGCCCCCCTTAATTTATGTTATTTACCATATGGTACGGAACCCTTCGTGCGCGAGTTCAACTAGCACTTAGCCGATTATTTATGAAAATCAGACTCTTTACTTCTCGGCTAATATAGATTTTACTTGCGAACATTTAGGTTGGGTACATAAAACACTAAGTTACATATAATTTGTACACCACCATGACTACCCAATACCAAAAATTCAGCTTTTAGAAAGTAGTTGCATTTTTTGCGCTTACCTCCCGGGCTATACCCGTATGTAGCGCGTGTTACGTTATTTCCAAGACAGAGCTGAGTCGTAATACTGTATACAGGGTTATTTCTAATCAATTAGCATCCTTTTAGGGGCTAATTCTGTACATCAAAACTAACCACTTTTGTTCTATGACTTTTATTAATTCTCAAAAAAAAGTTGTTGTTCCATAGAAAAATATCGCTCACCCTTGACAAAATGTATTGATGCAAGCTTCCAACCAGTCTTATTGGAGATCCATAAGGGAGGCCTGTGTCCAGCAGTGGACTTCTTATGGCTGATGGATGAACCCTGTAGATACCATTACCATGTACTGTCCATGGCAGGCCTACACCGACTAGAATTAAGAACTACCTGCACTCACAGAACTGCACTCATCACTCTGAGATATATAGATCACAATCAAATCTTTCCTCTTTACTATAATCTATTATATAAAAGGCTTCGCTGAGTGACTGACTGACAGACAGCCTACAGCCCAAACCGCTAAAGATACGGACATGAAATTTGGAACAAAGATACATTGGACCACGTAATGGAGCACTAAGAACGGAATTTTGAAAAATCGACCTCTAAAGGGGTAAAACGGGCCCTTTTCGTTTGTATGTAACTTTTTATTCCCTTTACCGATTGACTTGAAACTTTGTATACATGCTACTCAAACAAAATAAAAGTTACGTTTGTTCCTGTTTTTCCGAATATTCCTTATCTAAGGGGTCAAATTGGGTCCCAAAGTTGGTGAAAAAAGCGTCTATTACATCCGACGAGCTGAACGGTTATGGATGAAATCTGGTATGGAGGAAGCACACAACATGTTTCAACACATGAACTATTATTATCCCGGAAATTCTATGGGGATCCTTAGGGATAGCCAAAATTAATCAGTTTAGGCTACAACCCAATCCACTAAAGATAGAGACTTGAAATTTCGAACATAGGTACAATGTACAACGTAATGAAGCACAAAGGACGAAAATTTCGAAAAATCGACCTCTAACGGGGTAAAACGGGCCCTTTTTGTTTGCATTTAATTTTTTATTACCTTTACCGATTGACTTAAAACTTTGTATATATGCTTTACAAATAAAATAAAAGTTACGTTTCTTCCTGTTTTTCCGAATTTTCCTTATCTAACGGGTCAGATAAGTTCCAAAAGTTGGTGAAAAAAGCATCAATAATTACATCAGACGAGCTGAACGGTTATAAATGAAATCTGGTAGGTATGTAGAAAGCACACAACATGTTTCAATACAGTAACTATTTTATCCCGGAAAATCTATTGGGTTTCTTAGCAATAGCCAAAATAATCAATTATAAAGCTAAGATAAAAGGGGTAAATGAATTCTAACGAAATTTGGTACGACGCTAGACAATAACACAAATTACCACTTGGGGTACTGCTATCCCGGAAAATTTCAGTGGGTCCTTCAGGATATCAATTTCCTAAAAAAGTACTAAATGACTGTTCGAAAACCGATGCAATATTGTTTGAAAATAGCTCACCCTTTTAACTAATATATGACTATTAACGTCCTGGGAAAAGTCCCGGATTCCTTGTCTAACGCTAGACCAAACATCCTATATAAGCGTGAAAAATAACTTGATCTCGTTTTTTTTAAACGTAGTGAAATACCTAGAATTAAATTGAGATAATTTAGATCCTTCAATGGGGGCTAAATGGGCCCCTAACAGTTTATGAACGGTTTTATTTTGTGAGCTAATAGACTTGAACTTAGGGTACATACGGATCAATAACTACTTACTTTACTATGGGAACTACCCTGAAAAAGCGAAAATTACCTATTCTTTACATTTTGTCGCGGGTCGATGAATTTTTTGTGTTGAACAGCTAATTTTATTTACGTGATTTCTGGGTTGGTACCATAGTAAAAGTTAGTCAAATGATGAGTATAATGGAATCCTAGAACATGCCTGTCGTCTAGATGTAGGTGCGCTATGTATTTTTCAAATAAAATGTACCTTCTTGTGTGCTACTTTTTCGTCTGTACTTGGTCAGAGAATGTCTGAAAGTCCTACAAGTGTCTCGATCACTTTTGACCGCGTAAACGGTTATGGGCGAGATTGTCATTGGGTTCAGAATAATCGAAATTAAATTGCTAATGACTTAATGAAACATGATGAATACCTGTACTGATAGGGTTCCGTACCCAAAGGGTAAAAACGGGACCCTATTACTAAGACTTCGATGTCCGTCTGTCTGTCTGTCACCGTAGGTACCGTAATAGTTGGGCAGCTGAAATATTCACAAATGATGTATTTCTGTTGTCGCTATAACAAAAAATACTAAAAATAGAATAAAATAAATATTTAAGGGACATACAACAAACGTGATTTTTAGGAGTTTTTTGCTCGCTATTAATAACGGCAAGAGGAATGGGCTCCCATACGGTACGGAACCCTGCGTGCGCGAGTCCGACTCGCACTTGGCCGACCATGACGTGCAAATGGAGTTGGATAAAATTTGGTATACGAGTGGGAAACTACATGGCTCAACTCATGATCGTCATATATCTCATCATGAATCGAAAAATATTCTTTTCTCGTTATAAAAAAAAAAACAGTAGGTTTATTAAAATATAACTTTATTAAGTATTTATTTTATGACAAGTTATAAAATAAGGTGGTCCAAACCGTGGGCTATTAAAGTCAAAGAACATTTATTGTTGAACTGTGTTACATTGAGATCTTACTACTAATCACAAAAATATTGAATTATCAGTTAGGTCCAATATGGCCATAAAATAATCATTAGAACGTGAAAAAATTATACAATCATTATTATTAAATTTAATTCGAATATTTTGCAATTTATCATCTAAAAATTGTCGTACTCCATAATAAGCTTTAGATACAAGTAAATTTAAGCAAATACTGAGACAAAGCAGGCCAATCCGTGGGCTAATTATTATCCTTGCAAGTAATACGACAACGTGGGCTAAACCAAGAGCTATTGTTTCAAGCAAAAAAAGTACTAAGACAACGCGGGCCAAACTGGGAAATTACCATTTAAAGTAAGTACTAAGAAAATGCGGACCAAACCGCGCGCCATTATCATTTTAAGCAAATACTATAACGACGCGGGCCAGACCATGGGCTATTATCATTGCAAGCAGTACGACAACGCAAGCCATACGGCAGGCTATTGTAATTTTAAGCAAGTACTTAGACAACGCGAGCCAAGCTACGTACTATAAATTACCATATTAAGCAAGTACTAAGAATGCGCAGGCCAAACTGCGACCTATTATCATTCTAGCTAAACACCGGGACAATTAAGGCTAAACCGTAGGCAATGCCTATTACTTGAAAAGATAATGCCTACTAAGCATTATCTTTTCAAGTAATACGTTATACGACAATGCAGGCGAAACCACGAAGTATTATTATTTTAAGCAAGTGCCAAGACAACGCGGGCCAAACTGTGGCTTATTATCATTTTAAGCAGTTACTCAAACAAAGCGGCCAGACCGTGGGCTATTATCATTGCAAGTAATACGACAACGCGTGCCAAACGGTAGGCTTTTACAATTTTGAGGAAGTATTAAGCAACGCAGGCTAAGCTGCGTGCTATAAATTACCATCTTAAGCGAGTACTAAGAATACGCAGGCCAAACCGCGACCTATTATCATTTTAGCCAAATACTATGACAATTCAGGCCAAACCATAGGCATTATCCTTGCAAGTAATACGTTATACGATAATGCTTTGCTAAACCACGACCTATTATTATTTTAAGGAAGTGCCAAGACAACGCAAGCCAACCGGCAGCCTTTTATAATTTTAAGCAAGTACTAATACAAACGTGGGTCAAACCACGGGCTATTTTCATAAGCCAGTACCTGTCTACTAAGACAACGCGGGCGAAGCCGCGGGTTTTAAGCTAGTGGTATATATTTACTGAAGAAAAAATGTCAAGTCGATGATTTACTGGAAATATTATTTTTCAATACTGAACACAGTAAAACAAAATAATCGGCCAAGTACGAGTCGGACTCGCGCACGAAGGGTTCCGTACTGTATGGGAGCCCCTCTTAAATATTTATTTTAATTTTATTATTTATTATTGAAGGGAATATAAAACTAAATCTTCTATGAAAATTTCTAGCATCTACCTGGTACCATTATTAATATTGAGCGAAAAACGTCTAAAAATTCAGGTTTGTTGTATGGGAGCACCCCTTAAATATTTATTTTATTTTGTTTTTAGTATTTGCTTTTATAGCGGCAACCGAAATACATCATATGTAAAAATTTCAGTTGCCTAGCTATCATGGTTCATGAGATACAGCCCGGTGACAGACAGACAGACGGACAGACGGACATCGAAGTCTTAGTAATAGGGTCCCGTTTTTCCCTTTAGGTACGGAGCCCTAAAAACAAACGATGACAAACAAAACTAAAATTAGAATCCTGTATATGGATTTAGTCGCAAATTCTATTCACACAGCGATGATAGTTCTTGGATAAAACAAAAGACAAACGGATTTGTGTAGTAAATTGGAGTGGAACCACAGAGCAAATGTTAACAGATGCGACGTATACACAGAAACCATCACGATTTGTCCTCGACTACGTAGTTGTCATCATACATTTTGTAGTTCTGGAGAACTAAATGACTTAACACGTGAACACATGAATTTCATAACGACTTCATTTTATTTGTAGAAGATAATTCGATTCAATGCAATTCATCGTTTAAGTAGGAATTTCAGACACAAACAAATCCATGGATTACCTACCTAGTATTTAAAATTAAAATGTCAAAATTAAATTTTAAATAATTAATCAAAGCATGACAACATTTCTTAAGTAAGTTAATAAACAAAAATATGCATTAATACATTACATCGGTATTAGGCATTTTTTAGATTTATACACACACTTTTAAGAAAAACACGCAAAAAAATTGCTCCGGTAAGATTTTGAGAAATAAAAATGGCACTTAAATCATTTTCTTGTAAAATGTTACCAAGACGAGCTGTTATAGCTCGCACTATCAAAAAGTTATCAGATTTCATGTAGGCCAAGCTTCTAACTCTACACGCCCTAACACTACAAGTCCTTACTTCACAAACTACCTACGTAACACTGCTTTGAAACTAATAACGTTTCAATATATATCTTTATATCAGATTAGTAATTCAATCGAGAAAATATTTATACATAGCTAATAAATCCAGCAATCTATAAATAGACTTATTTCAGCTTAACCTCGGGTATTTAGTGACCGTTAACGTTGCAAATAGAATAAACTGTGCTCCATTAACCCTGTTTCCTCAATCAAAATGCATCAAAAGGAGTCGTAATATAAAAGCTTTTCCCGTAATGACGATATTACCACATTACATAAGGTTACTTGTTGGCATTCAGTCTGAAAGGGGAGTTTCGGGTATAAGTATACATAGGTATATATATGTATTAGGCACAGGTAAAAGTACTACAAATTTTATTAAACTTCGATTTTCACAAATTAGTATATTTTCTGAAAACGTCAAGGTTTTGGCAAGCAATGGTTCTGTCGATACGGTAGAATTTCGTTTTAACAAGGAGATTACATAATTATTTTTCGCAAAAAATAGCATGACCGACCAAAGAGCGTGACCGCGAAATATTCGGGTGAACCCGTGTACAGAATTCGCGAATATTTCGCACGAATCAATGTTACATTTTTCACATTATTGTTGATTTATCAAAAATGGCTCTGCTGATTTCAATAAAATTTTAATGGGACCAATTTCAAAGAATACTCTTTCGAAAAAAAAAAAATTGAAATCGGACTACTACGAAAAAAGTTATGCGTGGCTACACATGAAAAAATAAATTAAAAAAATATACTCGTCGAATTGAGTACCTCCTCCGGTTTGGTTCGTCGGTCAAAAACAAATTTTACTTTCAGTTTTATAAGCAATGCAAACGCTTTAAATATTATCATAAGTGGAAATGTAAACTCAAGCACGATAAACCGGATATACATGTGAGAATTTCTGCTTCAAAATTCAGGCTTGAAATCTGAATTTCGGAAGTGTGTGCGCCTTATTAAACTATAGATATTCGGGTTTCAAAATCTGAATTACAAAACAAGAAACCGCATGTGTGCACCCAACTTAAATGTTCGAAAGTAAAATCTATATTAGCCGACAAGTAAAGAGTCTGATTTTAAAAGTTAGGAATGCTTAAGTGTACACTTAGACAAGTATCACACATCGCCTATCAATCTATAACACATTCTGGAAATCGGTTAAATTGGTATTTATCTCTATTGTCTTATATGCGGGGAGTATAGTGTTGTGATTTGGAGACGCTGTGCTTTCCAACTCTTTGCCTTCAATTTGCTCTTACGTCATTATACCTTTTACTGTGTAAGCTGTGCACGGAGATTTAATAAACAAACCTTATTTTCATTCACAGGTTGTTCATTGTCTAGCTTAGGTCGGGAAAGAAATTGAAATGCACAGAGTATGGAGCTCTATCGGTTTTAATATCCGATGGTATTAAAATGTGGTAGGTTCTTAAAGGATTTTATGCGTAAATTTTCACCAACTCGTTCACAGGCTCGCGCAACTTAACTTATTGATTTTTAGTATATAATCGTATCTCATGTTTTATTGCGCGATAAGTCCCGTAGTAATAGTAGGATAATTCACATTCATTACCAAATTCATTAGAAATCTCAACACGAGAATTTCCAAAAAATATTTGTAGCATCTGTTTATCATAAAATTACACATGTTTTGAAGTATTTTCATAGCGATCGGTTCAATTTCAGTTTAATTAAAATTTATTAAAAAGGTATGTAGGTACCTCATATTAAAACTTTTCTTTAATAATGTAATACCTACGTGCTATGATTTTTAAATGCATCGGGTTACTAAAAATTCCATGCCTACGCACTGATAATTGCAAATGTGCGAGTGAGACAGCTACAGCCAGTTGAAAAGCCGTTAAATTAAATTGAGGGGTTAGTCCAGGTTTACACGTAAATTGAAACTAAAGATGTTTCCGTATGTTTCTATACATTTTTGTACAGCGCCCCTGGCGGATACGAGAAAGAACTAACCAACATGTATGGAGCCACGCGCGAACGCGAAAGCTTGAGTAAACTACGCAAAACCTGGACTAAGGGCTCTGGCATGTCCGTGAAACTTTTGAGATAAGTACTGAACTTTTCATTTTTTTCCAACTTTTCCTAGGCCAGAGTAATTCGACCAACTGCTGCCTTTGGGATTAAAGTTTCTTCCTTAGACTTTGGTAACTTACTTATCTTAATATGCTTCTATATTCTTACAAAAAGATTTTTAATTTACTCCAAAAGCGGAATATGTATATTAATTTGACTTGCGTTTAGATCTGTAAGTATTTAGTTATTATTTTGTTGTAACTACGTCATTTTCACATAATAATTATTATGATAAATATAGTATTTTGGCTTCCAAAAAATGTTACATTATTATCTATATCGTTTCGTGATTTTCCGACGATAAGCATTAATCGAATTGGAAATATTTTTTCCTGGCTTACATTTATTTCAAATCAATATAATCGCCTGACTCTACGTAACTCTAGTGACTCTAAAAAGGACAGTCACTGTCCCTTCAGTTTAGCCTGGTGTAATAGACGTATTGTAGCTTTTACGTGTCTCTATAAATAATTTGAGGAACAATAACTTCGCATTTCCTGATCCTACGCAGGCCGAGGCACAAGTTTTGTCAATGACTAAAGTTATCACATTAATTGCCCGCTCTACCAACTAAATGCCCTACAAACTCTGGAAATGTTCCTTATTATACCCAGGGATATAATGTTCCTACCACGAATAACTTCGTGTTTGACCACCAAGTAGACCACCTGTGTAGGTGGTCTGTACAATATCGGCTGATATCTGTGTAGATATCAGCCGATATTGTACTAAAAGTTGAAAATATTAAATGAAGCCTAATTTTCATGGTAGATTACGTGGCAGCACTCATAATACTGAAATACTAGCTTTACGTGGCTTTCCATAGGTTCCCAAATTTTTTCTTGAGAAAAAAGTGGCCTATGGCACTATCCGACATATGAATTAAAGCCATGGCAAAAACAACCCTATCCTTTGTTCTGTTACTGACGAAAGAGTAACAAACTAACCACTAAACCAACAAATACACTTTATGATCCTTACTATCCTTACTTAATCCTTACTTTTTAATATTATAAATGCGAAAGTAACTCTGTCTGTCTGTCGCGCTTTCACGCTAAAACTACTGAACCGAATTGAATGAAATTTGGTACACAGATAGTCTAGAGCCTGAGAAAGGACATAGGCTACTTTTTGATTCGAAAAAATAGTTTTAAAGGGTTGAAAACGGGGGATGAAAACGCATTGGCTAGAATCTTAGAAGAAAAAACTTATTTTCTACCGTGACAAATGGTAATTTGCATCTTGACATTCCAAATTACATTCTCTATGCCCAATGCCCATTCAAGGCTGCTCGAGTTGCAAATGTCAAAGTCAATCAATCTTTTCCTGTAAAATTTAGAGAAGGTTACATGTATTTTTTCAGTTTAATTACGTAGTTTTCATTCTAATACGTATGCCTACAAAACGCAAATCGCGTAGTTCTAGCGGAGCTCGCGTAAAGAAAATTGCTAGAAGCCAAGAGTCTGAAGAGCACACTTAAATGCGTTTGACATTAGATGCCGAGCGCCACGCATCCCAAAGAGCTGCTGAGACTCAAGAGCGAAACCAAGCGCGTCGAATTTTAGATGCTGAGCGTCACGCAGCTCAGAGAGCTGCTGAGACTGAAGTTGAAAGTCAAGCGCGGCGACTTTTAGATGCTGAGCATCACGCAGCGCAAAGAACTGCTGAGACTCAAGAGCAAAAAACCAAGCACGTCGAATTTTAGATGCTGAGCGTCACGCAGCTCAGAGAGCTGCTGAGACTTAAGGAGAAAGTCAAGCGCAGCGACTTTTAGATGCCGAGCATCACGCAGCGCAAAGAACTGCTGAGACTCAAGAGCAAAACCAAGCGCGTCGAATTTTAGATGCTAATCATTAGACGTTAACCAAAAAATTGCATAGTTCCTGTAGGACAGGACAAAAACTATCGAAAGCAAAACTGTCGCCACTATCACAAAGACGCTAAGTGATTAATTCCTCTATGACACTTAACGTAACGTCGCAGCGAAACGTAATTAGATGACAGGTGACATTGTCTGCAGACTTTTATAAATCACACGTAGCATGGCAAGAGGACAAATTGTTTTTCCACCATTATATCCCCTTGAAGAGGAAATAAAGTATGGATTGAAAATGACAACTGACATTTAAATTGGATAAAATGTTTTATTCCCTGTGCATGCTACATGTTACTATGACGTTTAATAACAGACCGTCATTTTGTCTGACATTAAAAATATTTTTAAATCTTCTATCATTAGAGGTTTAACATGTTTCTTTATTCTACCTTTATGGTACAGAATCATCATACTTTAATATTATCAATCCGAAAAGTTTGTTGGTTTGTTCCTCTTTGACGCAGCAACGGAGCAAAAGATTGAATTGATTTTTGGTATGGATACCTATGGTTTAAAAGACAGAAAGTGATAACAGGATACTTTTGTATCCCGAGAAAATTCGTGATTCCCATGGGATAGGACAATAACTGTTTCTCAGCAATGGAGCAACGGATTGACTTGATTTTTGGGGTGGCCATAGTTTGGAAGACGGAAAGTGACATAGGATACTTTTCTTTCCGAAAAAATTGCGGTTCGTTCCCGTAGGATAAGACAATAACTTTTTCTCAGCAACGGAGCAACGGATTGCCTTGACTTATTGCATGAATATAGTTTGAAAGACGAAAAGTGACAAAGGCCACTTTTTATCCCAAAAACTTTAACAGTTCCCGTAGGATAGGATGAAAAGTAAGCGAGTGGGCCGCGGTAGCAGCCGTCTAAGCGCCAGAAATAACCTGTCATTTCAAGTTTAGGACGTTCCTACACTTTTCGCACTCCTTCGCGGCACTCAACAGCGCTAGCCCAGACTCGGGCTCCATAACGGAGCTTGCGCTCCCGCCATAATGACGGTGTGTTTCGGAGCACAAGACACATCGTCATCCACCACTCGGGAGTAACCAGCACTGAGCGTCGGACAGCATTCCAACGTCCTGATCCCAGTGCAACGGGTCAGTCATAGTAGCCCAGCGCCTGCCTCTTCAACTGCAGAGGGCAGTGAGAACAGCCATCGCGATACCGACACTTCTCTTCCCCTGCAGCCCCACTGCGTCTTCCAACAGGTTGACGGCCTAGCGGAAGGTAGGGTAGGTGGCGGCACCCACACAACCAGTTCCACCCCACCGCAGCCCCTAATCCTCGGTTGCAGCGTCGCAAGAGCGGCACTGCAGCCCGCCTCAGAAGCAACACTCCTCATAAGGCAGGCAACCTACCGGCCATCCTCTCAGCTGCTTTAGTTAAAAGCGGCTGCACTACGAGTGCCAGCCTCTAAGCTGCTTTAGGGGAAAGACCCAAAGAAGAGGGAGACTTCGAGCGCCGCCTTTTCAGCTGCCTTAGACCTCCCCTGCCACGACAAGGCGGGAATACACAGGGGGGTTGTATATACACTCCAACCGTAACTTAACCAACAAAAGCATTCCTCTAAGGTATTTTGATGTTTGTCGCTTAGGTTAGGTTTCGCAGCCGACATAAACATTAGCCAAAATCAAAATATAACGCGGGCGAAGCCGCGGGTTAAAGCTAGTATATAATATTTAGCAAGGATGGTATTTCTATTCTTTTACCTTTTCTAAAGCCAACACTGATTTCAGAGGCGCGAGATGGGCGAATCAGTGTTTTGAAGAGTTGAACCCTTAAGCCATGCCCTTGAATCCGCCTGTGTCCATACTCGGAGTGTCCAGCAAGAAGTCTAGAAGTGTCCATAGAGCATAATTATAATACACAAAGAGATCCCGGCTCCACCAAAGCAGGCCTGTGTGGAGTGAAGCGGTGATACGTGAGTAGCCTGAGAGCTTACAGCATTATTACCTAAAATGTCATATTTACTCTGCGAAAACAAAATCTTTGCCCAACTTCGCTCCACGCACGACTTTTGACATGACATTTAAGTATGTAGTGGGTTCACGGACTTCAATTACCCACTCAGCTCCGTTCCGTTCCGCTACGTCGCAGTTTGGAGGGGGGAAGGGTCGCCTGAAGAGTTATGTAGAGATCTAGACCAAACGCTAGTCAATTTTACAGTTTGAAAATTCTCATTAACTTGTCCATCTAAATTTACCTATCTACTTGAATATCTATTAATAACCTACAGGATTCGATTAAATTCAACGATTTCCGTGTTTGAAAAGTAGGTCAGGACCTAGTCGATATCTAATGGTGGGAAAATGAAAAATTGCTTGGACTCGAGGCTTTTATTGGATTCCACCTTTCCTTTGTTGTAGTGAAGTACGATGAATTAACTAGACAGATATAGTGACACGGTTAAAATTAACCATCTTGGCTATTTCATTGTAATTGAATCATTATTTATGTTTATGTAAGTACCTATTATTTATGAAGAACAGGGTTGGAATCAGAGGGTTTCAAAAAACTTATCATGTATTTATGCCAAAATAAGTACTGATTACGTAAAAATAATTATACCATGTTTCTTCAGCGGCTAACAGCAATCTCGCTAACTCTTCTGAGGTGGTAAGCTACAAAAAAAGTCCTAAAAAAATCTCATCGTTTTATTTAACGAGCTTTAGCAAATCCCTAGTGGACCCTGAGACTCCGCTTTAACTTTTTTTTATCATTGTTGCTTTTCTGTATCCTGTTTAATAATATTGGTGAAATGGTGATAAAAAACTAAAACACCTATTGCATCTATAATCAACATTATTATTAGAAACTTTGCAAAATATACAATGGAAATGTCGCCAGGTAAAAGTTAGAAGGTCAAAAATAAAACTAACGTTCGATTTCACTGGATTTTATTTGTGCCCTTGTACCTAATCGAGTTTGTAGAAGTGTTGAATTCACAGATTTTCAGTTGCTACTAACATAGGTATCTCTAGATCTTTGATTATAATTATATCTGTCAAGATGGACAAATATAAACATTAATCACAAAGAAAACGGCCCAGATCTTTGACATTGTGCGCGTACATAATATGTCAAACCTGTCAAAATTTGTACCACGCACCATATATAGACCATGTTTTTTGGGCCTTTTTGCTCAGCCCATTCGGTATCTAGACAGTATGTATCGAAGCTCTAAATAGAGAAACACTTTTTATTATGTTATGTCATTATCGTAGAATATGTCCGTCATCTGGTGAACATATTCTACGATGATATCAGTACCACCCATCATACTTGATGATCAAAATTATATTATGATATCGCAAAAAGAGTCAGCAGTTTAAAATCATGAGTCAACTTTTTTAAAGAACAGTTTGTTTTCGCGTTTTGGTAGTTAGCCCCATAATAAAAGTTAGTCATATTTAATCTGTGGTTAGTCATATTTAATTCATTGTACTATAATAAAATTAAAAATATGTATAACTACTCGTTTCGGTGATTGCTAACAAATGTGTGTTGTTTGTAACAAGGAATCTATGGTATTTTAATCCCGTATGTTTTCCCTTTCATCCCATAAAAATGTTAGCCTAACTGATATAATACCTACCAAGAAAAATTGTAGGACGTAGTTAGTAGGTTTTAGCTACCTGAAATTTGTTGTTTCGTATTCATAGATAAGACAAACAATAAAGATAAGGATTTATTTATAACTTAATCTTATCTGTTTTTTTACGGTTGTATCCTATTCGTAGGTGAGAATTACTTTGCAGTTTCTATTTTGTATGCAGTTTCATTTGAATAATGATTTTGGTTTTATTGTAACGTTTCCTAAACTAAGTGTACCTACTTAATTTCCTAGTAACATTATTGCTATGTTTTATCAAATGTTAAATAAATAAATAAATAGCTCTTTAGAACGTATGAAAAAACATATAAATTTAAAACCTATAAGTATTAGGTACCTAATCATTTGTACCCGTTGTGTGAGAACTTTAAAATGTACCAGAAGCCCAGTTTTTGAAACGGTAGAAGTGACTTGAAGATACACATTAACTTATAGTCAAACCGCTAAACTCAGACATCGCCTGCGCGGGTACAAGGGCGCGGGGGTAGACGACAAAGGGGGACTGAGACAGGTGCGGGCGCCGGGGACCCGCTGCCCGCGCCTGTCTCAGTCCCCTGTGTCGTCTCCCCCGGCGCCCCTGTACCGCGCAGGCGATGTCTGAGTTTAACGGTTTGACTATAGATATCCAATGCTCGTTACTACTCTCACGCGGCTACAAATCACGAAACCGAGTGAGAGCAGGAGCAAGAATTATAAATCTATGTTAGTGCATACAAAAGTAATTTCTTTACTTCCAAAATTGGGGCACCTGATTCGATATTTTAAGCGACCTCGCGTCTTGACTGATTGGATCAGTTAGCCGGCTTAAATTTTATGGGATGTGTCTCTTTGAAAACTTGTTCCTGCAGCAACGTCTCGTAGAGTTTGGTCACTATCGGATATTTGCTGATGTCCAACTTGTGCCTGCAAATGGAATAAATGATTGTATTACCAGTATAATGTATTTATTGAGTAGGTACTTATTTTAGAGTTTATAATGCCAAATGAATTTCATGGATGGTTAGATTTGAGGAACTAGACTTCTGAAGCTAGCACACACACACACACACACACACACACGCCGCCAATGAGTCTCCATTTATTCCAAGTGCACCCAGGTCTTCCTTTTATTTACTAATTCACTATTTTTTTACTAATACACTATTTTTTTAACTTTGTCGACCCATATCTCACCAATGGTATACATGAGACAAAAAATCGTTTAGGAAACCTTACATTCATTTTATAAACCCTACTCAACGACACTCCACATGAAGGGGACAGGTTAAAAAAATCATCTCCTCTTTACATGCAAGGAAGCTACTCCTTAAATATACAGTTTTGATTTTTTTAAGTCATTCTAATTTAGATCTATACTTAAACTATCATAATATCAAATTTTATGCGATTTGGTTGATAAGTAAATGTGGAAGTTGTAATGTGGACGGACGCAACGAAGTTATAACGGTTCCTCGTTTTACTACGGAACCCTAAAAACGTACCTACGCGCCTACTCTTCTTATTTCCTGAAGAAAAAAACTATTAAGTGAATTGAACACCCTACAAACTTACCTGTTAACAGAATTGAAGATCTGTGGCACGAAGCAAGCATCAGCCAGCGTGAGGGTGTCTTCCACGCAGTACTTGCCAGCAGTTTTCGCCAGCAGCGCCTCTAGCGTCTGCAGCCCGCGGTCAGCAAAGTACTTCGTGAACTTGGTGTACTGCTCCTCGGTGTCGAAGCGAGACCGCAGGCCTACGTTCTGCAGGGGCTGGATGCCTGACACTATGGTCTGTAAATTATGCAAATAAGTAAAGATTTTTCGGTCTAAAACTACACGCCCTTCCACTAGCATGGTAGCCTAAAGGCCGGATCACACAGAGGCGGGAGCCGCGAGAAAGCGATCCGATAGCGGTCCAGTGCAAAGCAATAGCGCCGGATCGCGCCCGCTTGTTATGTGTCAGGTTGCATACAAATTCGAATATTACAAAAAATTCCCGTCCCGGATCGCGATCGCTTTCCCGCACTTCCCGCATCTGTGTGAATCGGCTTTAATTGTTTCGGAAGATATGAGATAAATGTTGAAATCCTATTTAAGTACGTGAAACAAAAATATTGTAAAGAGCATGGTGCTTCCCAAGCAAGCACCATGCTCTTTACAATACTTTCTTGCTGGCTTGGTGCACAGGTAAAATGTTGCAATATCATTCATGTTACGAGTTAAACCAATCGACTTAAACGTCTCTTTCTACTATAAAAGTTCCATAGCCGTAAGCACACAGCAGCAGACACAGTGGCTCCACGCCACTACTAAGTAGTTCGCTTCCACGTAGACGTAGTCTGCCGCAGTGTAAGTCTACACATTGCTCGACGACAGTGTAGTCTGCTGCTGTTGGGTATAATTGACTAGGGAATTATGCCTTTATGATATTGTTTTGTAACGGCCATATTTACAGGTTTGTACTGTTAAAATAATGGTTTATTGGGAATATTATTAATTTAGTAATGGTATCCCCAATATAGTATAGTCTGTAGATAGTTCTATAATAATCGACTATCTCTGTCCCCCTTGATGTATGCTCTCTCTCTCTGTGATGGCCGCCAAGTTGGCAAGTTAATTATCGCATCTTCTCTGTAAATTTAAATTGTAAAAACTATTTATAACTTCCTGAAGCCAATTAATAATATATCAGTGGAACATATTGTTGCTGTTTTAATATAAAGTAATCTTCAAGCATCGACTCCTTTTTCAAGACGCTAAACTAGCACTGAACGTGCTCTGCTCGCATGAAGGTTATTTAAAATACTAACCTCCAGAGGTTATTCAGGCCCAGATTCTGAAAAAGGGTCGAAGTCGAAGTGAAAGACAGACAGAAAAGAAGGCAACATGAGTACTGGTGGTGGCGATGCTGTACATAATGTTCTAACCTCAAATACCGGCGGAGACAGCCGCCATTACATGTTCGAGAAATTAGACGGCGTGGCTAATTTCCATTTATGGAAATTTCAGATGAAGAATGCCCTGATCTTGGAAGATTTGTGGCAGTCTGTTGATACTACGGATTCGGTTGATCCATCCCGGGACAGGCGAGCGCTCGCACGAATTTGTTTATCAGTTAAACCGTCATGTATTCAGTACGTGAGAAATGCCGCGACCGCTCATGAAGCGTGGACAAAATTAATCTCAACATTTGAAGATAAAGGTTTTTGTCGTCGAGTTACACTTTTACGACAATTACATCGTGCTTCTTACACCGATTTCAACAACATGGAGGCGTATATAGAACACATAATGACATTAGTTCAGCAACTGACCGACATAGGAAGATTACTGGAAGATGCCGAAGTTGCCGAGTTGATACTATCGGGCTTACCACAAGATTACGATGTGGTAGTATCCAGTCTTGAAGCTGTTGCGATATCCGGGAGTGTCAGTAGTGAAATAGTAAGGATGAGACTTCTTCAAGAAGAGCACAGAAGAAAACGTGAACGTGAATCAGTTGGTGAATTAGCTCTCTTGTCAAAATATAAGAAGAAGATATCATGTCATTTTTGTAAGAAGACAGGACACATCAAATCCAAATGTTACATGTATAAAAGACACTTAGAGTCAAAGAATAAGCAAGATATGGCTTTACTGACTGGAGCGACAAGCAGAAATTTTGAAGACACGACCTGGCTGCTTGATAGTGGGGCGAGCGCACACATGTGCAATAATATGCAGTGGTATTATAATTTCAAAAGTTTCACGAAGACAGTTTGCACCGCAGATGGGAATTCCATGTTAAGTCTAGGTATTGGCGATGTGAACATTTGTATAGGAAATAAAACACAACTTATCAAAGATGTTATGTTTGTACCAACTCTCTCAACCAATTTAATCAGTGTCAGTAAATTAAGTGAGAAGGGTTTATCGATAAACTTTAAAGAAAATAAGTGTTATGTTTCCAAGGGAAGTTCATTGTTAGTTACTGCTACTAGACAGGGCGGAATTTATGTATTGGACAAGGTGTGTGGTGTTTTTGTTTCTGATTCACAGGTGAATTCAGATGTAGCCATGAATGTTGACATGGAAGCTGTGTTGAAGCTACAGAGTTTGCCAGACACTGAGGCGACCATGTGTTCATCGGAGCGTTGGCACAGAAGGCTGGGACATTTGAGTTATAAAGGGGTAAGTGTTCTCCGTAAGCTAGTTTCAGGTATGGATCACTTGACTCAGTATGATGCAACCATTCCTAAATGTGTGTCATGCGTTGAGGGGAAGCAGGCTGTTAAGAAGTTTCCTAGGGGTGAAGCCAAGCGTGCTGAACAGCTGTTGGAGCTTATCCATTCCGATGTTGCGGGTCCCATGCCGGTGAGTAGTCTGGGTGGTTCCAGGTACTTAGTCACGTTCACCGATGATTTTTCGAGGAAAACATTTGGTTATTTAATCACACGTAAGTCTGAAGTTTTGTCCAAGTTTAAGTGCTTTAAGGCAACTGTCGAGAAACAAACTGGTTGTTTTGTTAAATGTCTGCGAACCGATAGAGGTGGAGAATATTGTAATGCTGAGTTCTCCAAGTATTTAGAAGGTGAGGGTATTGTTCATCAGACCACCTGCCCATACAGTCCTTCCCAGAATGGTGTCTCAGAAAGGCTGAACCGAACTCTTTTTGAGAAAGCTCGCTGCATGCTTAGTGAAGCTCGACTTCCTAAGGAATATTGGGGTGAGGCGATATCTACCGCTATATATCTGAAGAACCGAAGCCCTACAGCTGCTTTAGAAGGTAAGGTACCTGAAGAAGTTTGGACAGGCCGTAAAGTAGATGTTAGTCATCTCCGTGTTTTTGGTTGTATGGCTATGACATTAATTCCAAGTATGAGGCGTGACAAGCTTGATTCGAAATCAAAGCGTTGTATTTTTGTGGGGTATGGTGAACATACAAAAGGATATAGGTTAATTGATCCTTCTAATCCAAGGCAGATCATTTATTCTAGAACTGTGTCATTCTTTGAGAATCAGTTTGTTGACCACTGCAGAGAGAGCAATACTAAGACACAGAAAGTATGTAATGATACTATTTCTGAAATTGGCATGCAAAGCCACCAATTTCAAGGTACTAGTGATATGCATAAAATGCCTAGTAACATTCAGAATGTTGATAATAACGATGATGTTTGTCAGGTGCAAATGCACAATGAAGTTTTAAGGAATTCTGACAATACTATTGAGGAAAATAACTGTGATATTAATAATAGTAATAATGTAATTAAATCCAATGTGAATATGATGAATGATAATGATAATTCAAATGATAATTTATATTTATCTCCCGTTTCAGGAGAGTCCTCGTTCCAAAGCGCTGAGTGGCTCGACAGTAGCGACAGTGGAGATGGCGGAGTGCCATGTGATACTTCCATGAACGAAACAGTCGTTCGAGGGGAAGGTTCTACACAACAGGTTCCTAGTAGTGTTAGCGAGCGACCTGTTCGTTCTACTAGAAACAATAAACCAGTAAGGTATGTAGACTATGATCTATCTGATTCATCAGACATTTCTCTCTTGGTCAATTTTCATAATGAACCACAAACCTATGAGGAAGCATTAGCAAGCCCTGATAAAGAAAAATGGCTAATTGCTATGCAGGATGAATTTAATTCACTTATGAAAAATAATGTTTGGCAATTAGTGGACAGACCGAGTGGTTGTAACGTAGTAAGTTGCAAATGGGTTTATAAACTAAAGTCTGATGATTCAGGTGATTGCCCAATATATAAAGCTCGTTTAGTGGCAAGGGGGTTCAGTCAAAAACCTGGGGTAGATTATATGGATACCTTCTCACCTGTTGTACGACACTCTTCACTTAGAATTTTATTTTGTATAGCTAATGAGCTTGACATGGATATAGAACATATAGATATAAATACAGTTTTTTTAAATTCCAAACTTGATGAATGTATTTATATGGAACAGCCTTTAGGATTTTCAAATGATAAGACAAAAGTTTGTTTGTTAAATAAAAGTCTGTATGGTCTTAAACAAGCAAGCAGGCTGTGGAATAATAATGTTCATGTTCTATTGACTAACAACGGTTACACTCAAAGCAAGTGTGAACCATGTGTTTATTTTAAAAATAATGACAATAAGTTAACTTTAGTGGCTATTTATGTCGATGACTTCTACATTGTAACGTGTTGTAATGATGAAAAGGTTAAATTGTATAAATTGTTACAATCGGAATTCAGTTGTAAAAGTTTAGGTACTCTTAAGAATTGTTTGGGTATTAGAATACATAGAGATAAGACCCGTGGTACCTTAATGTTTGACCAATCTGAATATATAAGGAAGTTATTGGAACGTTTTGGTATGACTAATTGCAAAGGTGTTTCTACACCTATGGTTGTAAACAAATTGGATGAGGCCACAGATGATGACACTCTGTCAGACAGTACTTATCCATATAGGGAATTGATAGGGTGCTTAATGTATTTGGCCGTATGTTCCAGACCTGACATTATGTATGCTCTTAGTCATTTAAGTCAGTTTAACACAGCTTTCAAGCGACATCATTGGTTGGCTGTAAAACGGATTTTGAGGTACTTGAGTGGTACAATTAATAAGAAACTTGTTTTTGAAAAATCCGGCAATTTTGATATAACTGTTTATGCTGATGCAGATTTTGCCAATAATGTCGTTGATAGAAGGTCGTATAGTGGCTTTGTTGTAAAAATTGGTGACTCTACTGTATGTTGGGAGTCACGTAAGCAACGCTGTGTCAGTCTTTCAACGACTGAAAGTGAGTACTTGGCCTTAGCAGATTCTTGTAAGGAAATATGTTTTGTTAGAAATTTTTTGTATGAAATTTTTAAGAAACAATTAAATTGTAGAATCTATAGCGATAATCAAAGTGCTCTTAGGTTGCTTGAGACAAAAGAATATTGCCATAAAAAGACAAAGCATATTGACTTACGCTACCATTTTGTAAAAGATATTGTTAAGGAAAAGAATGTAGTAATTGATTATTTACCTACCGAAAGAATGGTGGCTGATATTTTTACGAAACCTTTATCTAGCTGTAAGCATAATGTTTTTATAACTGACTTAGGTTTAAGAAATGTGTAATAAATAGACGTTCCAAATTCTTATTAAGATGTTGCATATATTATGAGCCATCAATATTTGTAATGTAGAGTCATTAATGTATTTCTGTGACAGAGATAGTGTTGTGTTACTTTAATGAATAATATGTAACTTATTGTCATAATGGAGGCATGCTAGACATGAAGTAGAAACAATGTAGTTTTGTTAAGTTAACTTGAATTGTTAATTGTTTACACATATGATTTGTGTATGTTGTTCTACATTGTTGAAAGTTTTCATTCATGTTACGCATGAGGGGAAGTGTTAAAATAATGGTTTATTGGGAATATTATTAATTTAGTAATGGTATCCCCAATATAGTATAGTCTGTAGATAGTTCTATAATAATCGACTATCTCTGTCCCCCTTGATGTATGCTCTCTCTCTCTGTGATGGCCGCCAAGTTGGCAAGTTAATTATCGCATCTTCTCTGTAAATTTAAATTGTAAAAACTATTTATAACTTCCTGAAGCCAATTAATAATATATCAGTGGAACATATTGTTGCTGTTTTAATATAAAGTAATCTTCAAGCATCGACTCCTTTTTCAAGACGCTAAACTAGCACTGAACGTGCTCTGCTCGCATGAAGGTTATTTAAAATACTAACCTCCAGATGTACATCACAAATGACGGTTAGCAAATAATATAATCCCTTCGCAAAGCCCGAGTAACCATTATGTAATGAACAACTTTTATATCATCATATCGTCATGTTATGAACAACATAAAAATAATATTGTTCCACTTGTGATTTATCTGAAAAGATTTATCCTTGAATAAAAACGAATAAAATCTTTGTGGCGTCTGTCGTAGTTCAAACGTAGACGATATTTATTTTAGCGTTAGATAAAACAGATTGCTTTCATTTGTATTGTCCTTGAATTGAAGCTTTCACCCGTAACTTCGCCCGCGTAATAATATTATAGGGTTATATTTATAACTCTGTAATATTCATCGACATTTAAACTATGTATGTTCATGCAAAAAATCACCGTGAGACAAACCAACAAAAAACAACCAAACAAACTCCCTTCGGATGTACCTATCTATAAAATCTATTAATAAAGATTCTTTACCACATTCAGAATTTATTGATTTTACGTTAAAATTTCGGCTAATTATGTACATGGCAACAAAATCATATCACACTAACTATTATTTATTACACTAACGTATTTACGATCTCGGAGTTAACCGGCACTCCCAAAAAAATGCCCGAATTTCCACCACATTCTTACAAAAGTGGCAGTTAATTTCCTCGACCATTTATTTGAGGACTCTATTTACATAATATCTCTAGGTTCTGTTATCTGCTCGAGCCAAGGGGAGAAAAGAAATGTGTATGATGATGGAAGCACTTGACCTTTGCGTCTAAGCCAAGGTTGTTCAACCGATTTCAGAAGTGGGTCATGATTTCGAGATCGTATCAGGCGGTGTGCCGTTTTTACATTGGTATCTACTGAAAAATGCTAACGCCACTTACTAAAATATGCAGATAGTGTTCTTAAGAATACAGAACTTATTGAAAATTGTATTTATCCATTTTCAAAAATTCAATTCTTAAATTCATTTTTGGTAAAGGTTACTAACATTTTCTTGCTTCTTTGCTAGTAATAAGCATAGATGACATATACTACTAGTATTATAAATGAGCAAAATCGTATGTTAGAATTTTTAGATGTTATTGTACTTATGTAACGAAAAGCACACATATTGCGGTGGAATTGAAAATAATACTTACGAATTACGTCAAGAACAAGAAAAAGAAAACCATCACTAAGTATTGGTACATGTATTCAGTAGTGAACTGTTAAAAAGACTGGCTGGTATCTTTTCAATAGTACACGGCTGCACATAGGCTACCCATGAAATGGGTTTTGAATGGAATGTGATATCGTATTATAATACGATCTCGGAGTTAACCGGCACTCCCAAAAAAATGCCCGAATTTCCACCACATTCTTACAAAAGTGGCAGTTAATTTCCTCGACCATTTATTTGAGGACTCTATTTACATAATATCTCTAGGTTCTGTTATCTGCTCGAGCCAAGGGGAGAAAAGAAATGTGTATGATGATGGAAGCACTTGACCTTTGCGTCTAAGCCAAGGTTGTTCAACCGATTTCAGAAGTGGGTCATGATTTCGAGATCGTATCAGGCGGTGTGCCGTTTTTACATTGGTATCTACTGAAAAATGCTAACGCCACTTACTAAAATATGCAGATAGTGTTCTTAAGAATACAGAACTTATTGAAAATTGTATTTATCCATTTTCAAAAATTCAATTCTTAAATTCATTTTTGGTAAAGGTTACTAACATTTTCTTGCTTCTTTGCTAGTAATAAGCATAGATGACATATACTACTAGTATTATAAATGAGCAAAATCGTATGTTAGAATTTTTAGATGTTATTGTACTTATGTAACGAAAAGCACACATATTGCGGTGGAATTGAAAATAATACTTACGAATTACGTCAAGAACAAGAAAAAGAAAACCATCACTAAGTATTGGTACATGTATTCAGTAGTGAACTGTTAAAAAGACTGGCTGGTATCTTTTCAATAGTACACGGCTGCACATAGGCTACCCATGAAATGGGTTTTGAATGGAATGTGATATCGTATTATAATATATGTAAGAACAATTTGATCTAGTAATTATTAATGCTCGATTTATCAAATGATCTTTGCGTGCAAATTTAGCGCGTTGGCATAACATAATTGAAAATAGCTAGCTATGGCCACTTTGATGCTCGCGGGCTACTTTGAAGCTCGCGGGCCTGCGGTTGAGCGGCCTTGGTTTAAACGTTTCAGGGAAGCGACGTGACTTTACACTGAATTGACTTAGGTGCTGAATTAAGTTAAGTGAAATTAATCAAGTAGATACTTAAAGTATGTGTGGGTTTTGACGATATTTTTAAATATTTTTTTATACTTTTAAATCAGTATCACAGATTTTTTGAATCGTCTACTTGAATAGAGTCAATTATACTAAAATGCAAGCAAAATCATGGAATACGTTCTTTCATGCTTGTACAACGAGATGATATTAAACTTGGTTTGTGAATTTTTGTGACGCAACCATAAGTGTCATGGTTGGTTAGGTATATTATACACATAAATATGTTTCCACTCCCTTAAATTTAGCATGAAAAAAAAACGTTTACTTTCCTAACTTTTACCACAGTTAACTTAAGTAGGTATACCTACTTGGATTAACTAAACTGTGGATGCTAATTGTTTTTTTTTGCTGCATTTTTATTTTATTTGCCATTACTGAAACTTGATAAATTCTTCATCAAATCACTTAAAAAGTAAATAAACAAGGGGTTACCTCAATGATTTCTCTGGTCCTGGCTCGAAGCAGTGGATTGTTTGGCATCAAAGAAGGCTCCGGCTTGACGTCTTCTAGGTACTGGATGATCGCCATCGACTCCACCAGGGTCACTCCATCTGAACACCAATTTGAAGGTTTTACAATGTTTTTATCATTTTTAGGTGTGACTAGCTACTCTAGCAAAGCGTAAACCATCACCGTCATCAGCTTTTTACTACCCACTGCTGAGTATAGGTCTCCCTTTATTTATGCCATTCAACTTCATCCCTTGCCAATTCCATCCATTTGATGTCTACTGCTCGGTGAATGTCGTCAGCCCATCTCATTCTCGAATGGCCTGGATTTCGCCGTCCTAGCCTGGGCTACCACTTCACCACACCACCACACCACCACACTGAACCATAGCCTACTCAAACTAATATTTATTTTTGATTCATGAGTCCCGCAGACAGCTGTGGCCTAGTCATTAACTAAGAGCTCATTAACCTGTGTCATTAGCCAATAAAACTGTCTTTAACAATGTCTTTATTTCACCATTTTGGCCTCTGCTATAAATGCATACTAGGCCGCAGCCGCAGCACGTAGCTGTCAGCGGGACGGTTTAATGAGGTGGTATATCAGCGAATAAAAGTGACTGGATAAGCTAGACCATGACCTAGCTCCGATGTCACATTTTAATATGTATAGTCGATTTAACAACCCGGGCTTACATCTAAAAACTGACCCACGTTGTGCTCAGTTTTTAATGCTACCCACGGTCACAACCCCAAATATTGGCTGTAATGTCCGTTGATCAATAAATACTTAAACGCATAATTAACTGTTCCAATACAAATAATAAAATTGCGATATTCACAAATCGCATGTAAATGCATCATAACACACACACACACACACTCACACACATCTCATTAATTTTATATAAATTTATTTATCTATATACATACAACCTGGCAAGTAAGTATAACAAAAATAATTAGATACTCAGTTTTTAATATTTAAATGTACCTAATATGTAATGTGAAAGTCATTTAAATTAGTATGTAAAAAAGGTGTACCTACCTCTGAATCAAGTGTGAAGTGTGTATAAACCTCAACTACACCACAACGGTCAAAAGACCAGTAGATTATTTGTACCCTGCCATACAGGCTCCTATGAGACCTGGTGCGTGGTTCAAGTATTCTAATGGTACTTTAACGTTATCTCAACTACGATTTTATAAGGCCCACTGTATGTTAGTTTATTTAATGGTACCATATTTTTCATTTGATATTAGAACAAATAAAAGAAAAAAAAAAATTGATTGAAATCCTACTAATATTATAAACTCCAAAGTTTCTGAGCATGTATGGATGTTTGTTACTCTTTCACGCAACAACGGCTGAATCGATTTGGATGGAATTCGGTACGAAGGTAGCTTGGACCTTGGATTAACACAGGCTTTTTATCTCGGGCTGACGCGGGCTACACCGCGGGGGCAGCTAGTATTATATACATACTATGTTGCAATATACCTACCTACTTACGTTTGAGTAGGTACTGAGCAACAACTGATCAAGTTACTGTACAGGAGCAGATCAACATGTTATCTCCACCACACTGCAGCAAATGCTGGAGACAAGCCCTTGTAATTCGTAATCTCCCTGATTGTGATTTTACTAACATCGATTAAAATAATTATAGATTTCAAAGACACATCCTACTCAACTTCGAAGTCACTTTTGTTCCTAAAATATTCAAACCCTGTAACAATCCTCTTATAAACGCTCAATCCTTTTAATCTTCTCACTGAAACTTTAAATATTTCATTAAAGGATACATTAGCCGCTATCCCTCGGAATATTCGTGTTTTATTACTCGAGATATGAAAATGAGAATCCATTATGGCTGTGGATGCTGTTAAATGCTTCATCGCAGATTGCGGTCGCTGATAAAATAGCGTTTTAGCTTTGGGGTAATCGACGTCTATGACCTATTTGAGTTAAGAGTTAATAAACGCGCGCTGTGTTGAAAATGTTTGTCACCATAATAACATTCGCGAGAAAATACACTAAATCTACTTGACTTAAAAAAAATTGATTTTTAAATTACTTAGATTACAATATAATCGCTGTTCGCTGCTCATCAGCATAAGGGAAAACATTCAGCCACTTCCTTTTTTTTTTGAAGTGAAACTTCTAATGCGACTTCCAACAAGGTTGCGTTAAACGTTTAGCGCTACCATGGAGGGGTATCAAAGCACTGTTGCGTCGAAGTTTCACTTCTTCCGCGTGGAGGGACTTCACTTGCATTTTTTTGTTTTTTTTTTTTACCGAAAGCTCGGTCTGCCTAAAGAATGTTAAAAATAATTGGAGTTGTAAATGTTTCACCGATGCCACGAATTGTAGATAACTTGCGCCCATTGTGAATTACAACTACTCATCCTGAGGCTCTATAATAATTTATTTGAATTACTTACTAGAACGGCTGAACGTATGCGTTTAAAAAATAATAATTGTTACCTATGTCCTTAGAGAATCGGGGCCCAGGAGCCCAAATCATAAAACGGTTTTATTAAGTAAGTTCGTATAGGTGGCTAGCCCTGGTGTCACGGTTTCATTTATAACGTTAGTATCAGTAGGTACAGTACAGTAGTTAAACTAGTTATCATTACCGTAACTAAATGGTCACTTGACTGAGTAAGAGCAGGAGCGAGCATTGAAAATATATGCTTGTGCGAATGGGAGAGTATATGGTGGGATCCTCTGCGCACGTTAGATGTGATAATGATTCAAAATTTGGGCTCCCGGGCCCTGATTCACTATGGACATAACGTAACTTAACAAGTTTTTTTTTTTACATTCGCTAATTTGGTGTAGAATAACTTTTTTACGTCCATTATGACTTTTAAATTAATTAAAAGCCGACGAGTTAATATTTGTGGAAATAACAATAGGTATATTCCACGCGAAATTTTTGAAGACAAAACATAACCTGCATGTAGATCCTTCAAAATTATCAACATGTTTTAGAGTAGTGTAAGGTAACCTAAGATGAGTAAAACGGCAAGATTGTTATACCTAACGACATAAATAATATAATTTACAATTATTCGTGGAAAACGGACTCGATGATTGAGATATTAAAGTCTATAGCTCTGACATAGTTATGAAACGTTTAATTAAAACGAACATTTCTCATTACTACGAGTACAAGAGGTTGGGGCAAGAGCTTTGCACAATGGTTCGTTGCAATTGAAATATTGCCTTTTGTCTCCGTCAGATAGTCAAGAAAACAAAGGACATTTAAAAATCAGTCGTCTGCAGACCTTGGACGCTGGTGGAGCTTTGGTCATTTGCTGGGGCCACTGCATAAATGCCACATTTACCTAGTTAGAAACAAAACGGAGTGTTAGCGGAGCGGAGCTTTGATTTGTTTTTTGCCAAGTAAATGTGGCATTTCTTCAATGGGCTTACTAACTACAATGCTCTCCGTAGCCATACATCTTTACGCTCCGGACACGGAACTTTGGTGGAGTCGGGGCTTTGATGTGTAGAGCCTTTTAAACAAATTAATATGAACCAAATGAGTAAAAAGAAATACCAATAAGATAAATATCTTTCACAAAAAATGCCAAAACCGTCTTCCATCGTGTACAAAATTGGAATATTTCGCTCGAATTGTTTACATTACTGTTTATTTTTCAAAAACGGCTCAGCCGATTTCTTTATAATTTAAATGGGACCATTTCAAGAGTATGCCCTTTCGAACTAAAAAATATTTTTTCAATTCAGTTCACGATTGGCAAAATTATCGATTAACGTAAACCAACAATAACAACGAACATATAACATCCTCCTCTTTGGAAGTCGGTTAAAAACCACACAAAACCTAAATCAGACTTAAAGCTTGAATGTTACATATGATTGATTTTTGTAATCAATTTTCATACTTCCTAAATCGGCTTTATATTTAGGTAGGCGTAACGGATCGTAACGGCTCTACATTTTGGCTCAATTGATACATATTCTCTAAAACGTATCATGTGACGTCCATGCTTCTCATCGACTAATGTATAGCTAGGTCAATAACTTTTCAAATAACAATTATGATGAATGTGTCTCCAATCATTTTAGATGAAATCGTTGGAAAGAGCGTGTAGAGATACTCGTAAACGCGTATGTTAGTGTTCTGTACGCAAATATGGTGATAATAGTAGTTTATGCAACTGTCATATAATGAAGGGTATTAAAACACGAGTGTGAGTTTATGAAACGAGCGCAGCGAGTTTCATAATAGTAACGAGTGTTTTAATACCCGTGATATCCCTTTACAACCGGCTCAATATAGGCATAAAATCATCAAAAAAAAATTGACGGGAACACCATGGTGATTTTGTGAACGCAACCGGTTTCATACGATCGTGCGGTTATCTGCTCATCCCGCACGAACGTATGAGACCGGTTGTGTTTACAAAATCAATATGGTTTTTGCGCCAATTTTTTTATCGATCCTCACGATTGTATTGAGCCGGTTGTAAAGGGTTATATGCAGTTGCATTCACTACTTCATCTTCACTAATAAAAACAAAAAATAAAAACATATTGCGAAACATTAAATTCACGGGTACGTGTATTGTCACAGTGAACTTGGCGCCATTAAAATCTAACCAATGACTGCGCGCGCAGCTGCGCTCTCATTGGTCAATCAGGAGCGAGCGCGCGCTGTTTTTTTTTATTTCATTGGCACAAGATCTTACCAAAGAGTTTTGTGTATGTAAGTTTAGTAGTTTCGACGAAGCTTTCACGTATAACCCAACTGTTTTCAAAAGCCAGCCTAACAGCAAAACTGGTACTTTTGTGAGTTTATTTACTTAAAAGACGTGACAATGAAGTGTTGTGAGTATTATTTAATCATTATCGGCAGAAACTGCGGACTGCATTAACATTTTCTTCTAAAACGACCGGTAAACGCCGCGTATTCGAATATCGCACCAATCTCTAACACTTGTGCTCAAATTACGCGCCAAAATCGTAAGTACTCTCACGGCGCATGCTTTACAATATAATTGAAAATTACAATGTAATTGTGCATCAAACGATTGAATGTATTTTGAAAAAAAAAAAAAAAGAGTTTTTTCCGAGACTTTGGGTAAAAGTGCTGACATTATTTCGAAAATATACTACTAGTGACATCTAGATACTATGACCACAGGCTGTGAAAGGTCAACCGAGACTTTGTGTAAAAAGTGTTGTCAGTATTTGAATAAAATTTATGCTACTTGTGGAATTGAGATATTTTGACTTTAAACTGCGAAGGACAAATCACCAAAAGAGTAAAGTGAAGAAATATTTACTAGTGGAATATTAAACTGTTTACTCTTATGCTAAGTTTTCTGACTTGGTGATATAAAGAGACAATTTCTTAATTTTTATTTTCAAGATCTAACTATTATTCACTAGACCTATAATTTTAAAATGGCTCCTCATACGCCAACATTACCGCGAGATTGTGGTAAATGCACCACCAAAATTCTCAATAGAGAATTTTTAATATGTTCTAAATGCAACGTCACTTACGATCTACATTGCGGGAATGTCTCTATTGCAAGATTCTTACGCATGACGCGTGACCATAAAACAGCTTGGACATGTCAATGGTGCATCACCGATAAATATAAAACTAACAACACTAGCACAACAACAACAAAAAAAGTTGCGATGACAAGGAAGATTGAAATAAATAAAAAAAGTGAAAACGTCAGTACAAACTTATACGAAAATGTGACAGTAAGAAAACCAAAGACGAGACCACGATTCTCAATAGAAGAAAATATTAGCAGCGATACAACTGACGACTCAAGATACGCAACTCTCTGCAGCAGCTCCACAAGTCAAACCGAAACCACATCAGCAGAACTAGATATAAGGAAACTCAAATTAGAGAATGAAGAATTGATTCGACAACTCATAAAATCAAAAGAAGAAATAAATGCACTTCTCGTTATTAACACCGATCTAAATGACAAACTCGCAGCTCAAGGAGCGCAGAATAAGAATCTAGAATGCAACTGCAAGCTAAAAATGGATAGTGCTGAAATATCAGTGCAGAATAAACAAGAGAAGAATAAGAAAAAAATAAACAAAGAAATTAAGCAAAAATTAGTAAATCAAGATCCAAAAAACAACGAAAATATTACCAAACAAGAAAATTTCGACACAAATGTTTCGAATAGCTTAAAAAACAATTGTGACTCGCTTGATGCACCACGAAAACCAAAAATTGTGATTGTGGGGGATCAAAGCTGTAGAAACTTGGCTTCAACCCTTATCGCACTGCGAGCAAATCTCAAAAATGCCAGAAATTACGATATAACATGTAAAACGTATCCGAACGCACACACTGAACACATTATTCATCAATCTAAAGTAGGCGAAGAAGAGTGGGACAAGGAAGATTGGCTAATAATATCTACAGGTTCTAACGATACAAACCCCACTAAATTTCTGGTTAAGATATCTTCCCTACTAAAGCGTCTAAGTAAGCCACAAATCATTGTGTTGGGCATTAGGCTTAACCCATACTTAGATGAGGGTAAATTAAACCGCACTACTAAAAACATTACGAACAGCTTCGAAAACAGCCACTTTTCACCTACAACAAACAGCAAAAACATAAATCATCTTATTAATGTGCATGATTATGAAAAGTGTTACTTAGGCAAAAATATAACAAAAACTACAACATTGAATTTGGTCACAAAAACTAAATTAAACTCAAATCGTAAAATAACTGAATATAAGAAGGGAACTATACCCTTTTATTTTAATAAACGAGAGCTTAAAACTGATAATAACCGTGCAACAGCGACACAAAATCGCACCGTTATAAGCAACGAAACCGCGGAAAATGCATCACAACCTGGAACAAAACCCATTGAAAAAAGCAAATCAAAACCGATAACAAGTACACCAAAATTTTTTCGTCCCCAATAAAACAATCGAAGATTGTCACTTGAAAATTTTGCATTTTAACTCTCGTAGTATAAGAAAGAAATCAGAAAAAATTGAATTGCTCATAGAAGAGAACAACATAGATATCTGCGGCATTAGTGAGACTTTTCTTAATTCTGAGGAAGTAGACATTTTACAAATTGATGGTTTTCAAAAGGCGGCCCATTTTTCTCGCAAAAAACAAAAAAGAGGTGGTGTTTGTATATTTGTTAAGAATTCTATAAAGTACACTGAGCTAGACTGGGTAGCGAAAATGGGTATTGAGCAACATTTCGAAGCGTGCGGTGTGAATATCGATGAACTAAATTACATTGTCATATGTTTATATAGGACACCTAAAAGCAGTTTTGAATTGTTCATACAAAACTTAGAAATTTTATTACAAAAAGTAACAAAAAGAGTGAGATACAACAAGAAGAAAATATTTATTTTAGGTGATTTCAACACAAATATACTGGAAAAAAATAACAAAACCGAATTACTTACAAATACTTTGCGTTCTTTTAATTTACATTTAGCCATTAAAGAGCACACCAGGATCTCTAAAAAATCTCAAACTTGTATTGACAACATAGTTACAAATAAAAAAAAATATGATACAGAAATTGTCCAAGTGGAACCAGAGCTATCAGATCACACTGCACAAATACTCAAAGTACCGACTACAGTAGGCTTCCGAGAGAAATTCTGGTACATTGAGAGAAGAAATATTAACAAATACCTAGACGTTTTCTTAAAATACCTCAACCAAATAAACTTTCTAGAAGTTTATGAGCAACAAAATGTAGAAGATGCGTATAAGAAGTTCCAAGACCTTTTCAGTTTAGTATTCAATCTCTGTGTTCCCCTAGAGAGGGTAAAGGTAACATACAAAAGAAAAGTAAATTGGAAAACAGAGGGCATAAGGACATCCAGTAAAATAAAAAGACAGTTGTATTTAAAAACTTTAGTAAGCAATAACAATGAACAATTAGCAGCATACAAAAAATACAGAAAAATGATGAAAAGAGTAATTTTTACCTCACAGAAAAAATCAAACATAAATTTCATCAATAACAGTGACAACAAAAGTAAAGCATGTTGGAAAATAATAAAACAAAATACCTCTCAAACAAATTCCATAAATACAACCATAGATAACGTAAAAATAAATAACACCAAAATCACAAACCATACAGAAATAGCTAAATCATTCAATGACTACTTTGTTAACGTAAACAAAAACCCTAGTAAAAATAAAGATCAAAAACAGATACCTGCGAGACAAACAAACTGCAAAACCATTTTTCTAACTCCAGTGAGCCCCCAAGAAGTGAAAAACATAGTAAAAGATTTAAAAAATACTAGATGTTCAGGCTCTGATGAGATACCGATGCAAGCCATAAAAAGCACGATAGATTATATAGCAGAACCACTAACTTACATAATAAATTTATCAATAGAAACCGGTTGCTTCCCAAATGATTTGAAAAAAGCTATCATACGGCCAATACACAAAAAAGGTCCTACCGATAACATAGAGAACTATAGACCAATTGCGATACTACCCTGCTTTTCAAAAATTTTTGAAAAAGCCTTGTACAACAGAATTCTATCTTTCCTTGAACAAAACAACATATTAAACAACAACCAATTTGGATTCCAGAAGGGTAAAAATACCACATCAGCCATTTTTAAATTTTTGAAACATGTGTGGGAAGACATCAATAATAAAAAGAAAGGAATAGCCCTTCTACTAGATTTATCTAAGGCTTTTGATTGTGTGGTACATCAAAAACTGATTGATAAACTTGAAAGCATAGGTATAAGAGGGAAAGCATTAGAACTAATCAAAAGTTATTTGTCAAATAGAAGCCAAACTACAAGTATCCACTTCTACAATCGCAAAAATAAAACCATTGAACGAGCAGAATCAGACTCAAAACCCAATTCACTCGGAATACCTCAAGGAAGTATCCTAGGCCCGCTACTATTTCTCATCTACGTGAATGATCTGCCACTAGTAACAAAACACTTATGTGTTATGTTTGCTGACGATGCTACAATCTACATACCACAAAATGAATTAAATCTAATAGAATATGAAAAAGAAATAAATACGACATTAGAAGAAATAGCGAAAAGTTTAGAATCAATAAATCTAACAGTTAACATAAATAAAACTAAGTTCATCCAGCTCAGAAATCAGAAAACTCCACCACTAAAATTAAATATTCATTATAAAGATATTGATATAGAAGAAGTAAGCGAAACTAAATTCCTAGGCGTCATCATAGATTGTTACTTAAACTGGAAACAAAATATCTCTGAAATAAACTCAAAAATATCTAAATATTGCTACGCACTTTCAATTCTCAGTAATATTTCTTCTAAAGAAATTGCGAAGCATGCTTATTACGGGTACGTTTACCCTCATTTAACGTATGGAGTTATTTTTTGGGGGAATTCTGTAGATGTAGAAACTACGTTTAGGTTACAGAAAAAGTGTCTGAGAGCTATTTATAATTTACGTACAACTGACTCAGTCAGAAATATTTTTAAACAAAATAATTTGCTGACTCTTACCAGCATTTTCATATATGAAATTTGTCTATTTGTCAAAAACAACCAACACTATTTTTTTGAGAACAAATCAGCTCGAACAAATATTTTACGTACTCGACACAAATATAATATACGGGTGGTCCAAACTAATAATACAATGTACCACCGCAGTTCATTTTACTCTGCTATAAAAATTTATAACAGTTTACCACTACACATAAAATCTGCAGATGGAAATAAATTCAAAAGCAGTTTAAAGAAATGGCTGTTAGATAACACCTTCTACAATATGAAAGAATTTTATAATTGTACAGATACATATAAGAAAAATAATATCTAGAATAATAATTGATGATGCTATGTAAATATTTTTAAAAGAGTATGTAAAAAAGAGAATTTCAAAGATCTTTAGTTAATATTTTTGTATAATTATGTTATTATGATCTTTTAGGATTTAAGTTAAAATGACCTCTTCTTTATACGTAAGTAGGTATAATATAAAAGTGCTAATAGTGTAAACAGCTTTAAGTCATATTGTGGTTAGTTAGAATTAATATTGTATTGTGTAATTTTGAATGTAAATATACTCGTAATACCTAATTTGGTTCATCTAGGTGTAAGAAGGAATTACATAGCCTTAAATTGTAAGTAAAAAAAAACCTATTGCATGTCCGTTAGGATAAGCTGTTGTGTCTAAATAATTTTGTAACACCTTAATGTACACAGCTCAGAGCAATAAATGATATCTTTATCTTTATCTTTATAATATCAAAATTTTATACAACTTGTATGAGGATTTTGACATAAGGCTCGCCAGGTTAATTGGTCGCGTTTTATCGATGTTATAATGAGATTTTACGATATCGATGTGGATATTATAACATCATTTGAAATTGCTTAAATTGAGTGTTTTGTTGTCTGTGCTATAACAGTAGTCATTATAAGTCAAATATTGGAAACATAAGTAGAATGTTACAACATTAGTGTAGATAAAGACTTTTATTGAACTTAAAACTTCTGATATTTTTTATTTATTTGGCTGGTGAAGATTTCTTCAAAGTTCTCTTTTTGATAGATGTAATTGTATCGAAGAACGACTTTTACTATGGAACCAATCATAGCATTGCGAAAAAAGAAAGATGTATTTTGTGAGCGTTTTGTATGGTAGCACATTCTTTTCCAGATTTTGTCATTAGTCTCATAGTGTTTTTATTTCGTTTTGATGAGTAAGTAAGTACTTACAATAACTTACTTAGACGAGCTACGAGATGAGCTTGTTACCCGTATATTTTAATTTCATCTGGTTCATAAATGTAGCAGCTATATACGAATAAATGTAACAATCTTACAACGATTTATCTTTATCTACGGAACCATAAAATGACAATGTATGAAGTATTTAGGTCATTGAATCTGAGAAGGCATGGGCGACAGCGATAGGTATCAGATTGTGCAGTCAGAGTGCCAGACTAAATTATGTTATTTTTAACCGACTTCCAAAAAGGAGGAGGTTCTATGTTCGTGTGTATGTATTTTTTTGTGTATGTTCATTGATAATTTCGCTAATTGTGAACCGAATCGAAAAAAAAAATTGTTTGAAGCGGTCCCATTTAAATTTTACAGAAATCTGCTGAGCCGTTTTTGAAAACAATATTGTAAACAATTCGAGCGAAATATTCGAAATTTGTACACGATGGAAGGCGGTTTTGCCATTTTTTTGCGAAAAATAATTAATAAGCTTTCGCGATGTGAGTACATTAAAAAAGAATGATTGTACGGGGCTGACTCGAAAATGAGATATTTGTTTGGACCCCTATTATGTTGCGCGATAAGCCAAGGAATTTCGTTGCCCCGACACTTCGTAGGTGTCGTCCACGATTTCATTAAATTTAAATGGGACCAATTTCGAAGTATATTATTTCCAATAAAAAAAGAATTCTTGAAATCGGACTACTATAAAAAAAGTTATGCGTGGTTGTACACAAAAAAAATATATGATAAAAAATATACGCGTCAAATTGAGTACCTCCGGTTCGTCGGTCAAAAAGAATTGAGACGTAATCGATCTAAAGTAACATAAATCTCATCAAAAACATAAATGTGAAATGGGAGCCAAAGTGTCGCCACCAAAAGAATTGAGATCTAACACGGGGGCCAAGTGTTCTGTAGAAAATCCTAAAGTTTAAGCTACAAGATCATACCTACAACATTCTAAAGGGATTTACTTATGTAATTCAAGCTCGTGATTTGACTTGGCTAGTTTAAGAATAAGTACAGTGCAAATAAGCATTTGTCTGTACGTGTAAACTAGCCAAATCAAATCTTGAGCTTGAATTACATAAGTAAATTTCTTTTAAATGTTGTAGGTATATTCTTGTAGCTTAAACTTTAGGATTTTCTACAGAACACTTGGCCCCCGTGTTAGATCTCAATTCTTTTGGTGGCGACACTTTGGCTCCCATTTCACATTTATGTTTTTGATTAGATATCATAACTTTTTGTTCAGAAATAATTATTAGTTACATCATGATTATCATAGTACACTTATCTCTGAAAAAGTTATCTAGTATTTATTATATTACTATCACAAATGGCATGGTTCATCTATCGAAAATCTCAGTGCCTCGCGACGCTACCGCCATTTATTGGAGTATTGGTTAGGTAAATTTTACAATTACTTTGTTAATAGTACTAATTATCAATAATTTTCAGTTGGTGCCAAATATCAAGATTCTAGGTCATCTGGAAGTGGAAGGTTTTTGATCTATAAGTCAGTGAGTGAATCAGTGAGTGAATCAGTCAATGAAACACGAGTTTTTAAACGTTAATATATCAATAACTGATTGAGCAAAATTTATGAAATTTTGGATTCTTGATAAACTAAAAAAGTTTAGAAAATGTGCCAAATTTCATGTATGTAGGCTAAATAGTTTTTGAGTTGTGAGGGGGTCAAAAGTAGCTCCAAATGGTTCGTGTAATATTACACACGGCCGCTGCGTCGCCAGTTTTCTTTGAACACTTTGGCTGAACACGCTGCCGCGTCTCTAGATAGACAATATATGGAGCGTAGAATCTATCAACATAAAGTACCTATTACTAGCACAGTGTATAACACAAATTAATAAACTAAGTTTTGGGTAAAGTAAGCCGTAGCAGCGCTACGGCTAGAGTTACGGTAGCGCCCTGTCACACGCCACACGCGGTCACCCATCTAAAGACGACAACGTTCCGAATTTTGTTTCAATCGCTTTAAAAAAATAGATTTTAAAGTCGTCGTCGATAGTAAAGAAGGTTAAGGTTTGTGTAGGTTGTTTTATAATTTAATTTTGTAATATTTATTAGTTTCTCACGAATTTTTGATTGTTTATACAGAGTTGTGTATGTGTAAAGTGTGACGAATAAATTTCAAATTTTTATTTAAGTTATTTTTATCATGTAAGCGACAGAAATGTCTTGAATTATAAATAAATTATTTAAACGTATAAAAAAACCCAGTCAAATTACGCTATGAGCGCTACACTGCTACTCGTACTATTGTTTACCGTACTTTGAATTGCTTATTAAAATACTAGGTAACTTTACAAAATCCCTTTTTATGCGGCGGCGGAGAGTTTAATTTTCCATCCAATTTAGTCTGATCCTCGCAAACATTATAGAATGTACTAAAAGTTCAAGTTCATAAACACGGAATGGCTTAACGTTGTAAGGCTTAACTTAATCAGGTGGCTTATCGTTGTAACATACTTGGCTTCTGATGTAAAATCTCGTACAGGGAAATTACGTTTTTTAAAACGGCGTGGTTGCTCAGACATTTATGTCTTTAGCTCATTTTTAGGGACCCGTACCCGAAGGATAAAAACGGGACCAATCAAAAAAATCATGTTTGTTGAATGGGAAGCCTCGAAATCAATTAATTTTCATACTGATATCGAAATAGAATTAACTTTGGTAAAACAGTTTTAATATTCGTCGGATGAAAATATATTGTAACTGTTTCTATTTTTTTCATATTGTTTGCGTTTGTGTATAGGTTCGTGCGATTAACTGATTCAGAGTTCAGATTCGGTTACTTATAGTACTCTCTTTTTTCTCTTTAGATATAGAGATATATTTGAGTAGGTACTTGCACTAACAGTGCAACAAATAATGTTCACTGTATAAACTACCATTAGAATTACAATAGAATACAATTCAATAGAACCACCGTACCATGTAATCTCCTAGACAAGCAAGTATTGATGTCTTTATCGCTACATATTTCAGTGTTATTCAAGCTCCTTTGACCATTCAAGTGCGTTTGCATCACTGATCAAAGCATTATCCCTCGACTTTTATAAAATAGGAATATCTACCATAACACCGATATTATAAGGTTGATTATTGAAAAGAGCGCTATGGCACTGATCACCATGCATTGCGTAGAACCTTTCTATTTCAACGATTTTGTAAACTTTGCGCACATAATAAGGTTGCAAATCAAATACAAGATGATACTAATTATTTGAGCGACTGATCCATTCAAGGAAATATCATTCAGAGAAGGGTCAACTAAGGGCTTTGCTAGATAAATGTCAAAACCTTGCTTTCGAAACGTATATCCTATGGATCCTATGAATAAGGGATGGTATCCCTTTCGCATAATCATTTTTGGTATAAATTGATTCTATCAAAACCGTATAGCTGGCATCAAGTGCAATGTGTGGTATGGTAGTATAATTCGCCTGTCATATGTTTACATCTATTTTTTACAATAACAAATGATGGTAAAATTAATCTGGCATGTTATCAAACTATAATATTTGGATGGACAATATTTGCATGCAAAATATGGGAAAAAGAGAAGCTACATACGTCGTGCAACAAAAATTACTATTACAAAATGATTGCACCTAACTACCTTCTGCCTTCGTGTTACTTACCCTGCGGATGTAAGCCAAATGCAATGTACTTAAATAAGTATTCGTCAATTTTAAAAAAGCCATTAAAGCCCCAAAAAAGCACCATTTATTTATCTACAAACAAAGGAATCACAGGTGCACGCGAGTTCAGTTTAAATTAAGCAGCAGTCTGTTGTCCCTGACTAGCAGAGTAAAAACAATTAACTCGTCTAAAACACAGTTCCAATCCCAAACTAAAAGGCACCAATTAGCAGACCGTAGGGTAGTAGGTACACAAACAAGTTAGGCTGCAAATCAAGCTGACGAACCGCAAGTAAACACTCCATGCGGGATCATGCGGGGTGAAGGGATGAAAGGCCAAATTCGTGCATACACGGTTTTTAGAGCCCCATACGAAGTAAAATGCTTTCGACCTGTTATCTGTCTGTCCTTTAGAATATCAGTTTTTATACTTTTTAATTTAAATTGCTGTACGACGGACTCCAGCGTTTGACTAGGTGTTTATTAATGACCAAATGAGCAACCTTCGGCACGGTCAGTCTTCGGAAGGGTGACCGCGGGTAGTATTTACTAGCGAGCGCTGCTGTGGTCCGCATAACACGTTAAATAGGTCCTTTAACCGTTTAGTCATGTCAGAGTCCTTAGGCAGCTTTAATACTCTGACACCAGGGTTAGCCACCCGTCCAATACCTACTTACTTAATCCTTACATAGTATAAAATAAAGTCGCTATTTTCGTTTGTTTATTTGTTTGTCTGTATGCTTAAATCTTTAAAACTACGCAACGGATTTTGATGCGGTTTTTTTTAATGGATAGAGTGATTCAAGAGGAAGGTTTATATGTATAAAAATCCCGAAATTCCCACGGAAACGGGCACAAAGCGGGTAAAACCGCGGGGCGCTGCTAGTAACATATAAACCATTGTTGAAGGATTATTTGTCAAATTTGGCTAATTAGAAACGAAGCTGCACTGGAACTTAATTATTTGAAACTTTTCAAAATGCTCCAAAAAAACTCATGAACATGCGGTTTAGTGTGCGGATCCACTTACATTTGGCTAATTTTGTTTATTTTTATTATCATTATTGCTAAACATAAATAAACTGCTGAAGTAAAACGTAGCATTATAATTTCCTCGAAAATCCATTCAAACCGCGTGTTTACAGAAATCTTGAATGCTTATTGCTTCCTTTACGAGTACAAAAACGCTGTTATTGCCGTTTTGTAAAAATCTAATCGTCAACCGCAAAGGTTCATTGAACCATTTATTTACAAAATTTTCATAGAAATCAAGTGTCAATAATCACATAGGTATGCATTGAATTACAAATTGCTAGGTTGGATTTTGGTAAATGAGATTTGAGCTCCTGGTAAATTGGAAGCTTTGTCAATATTGATTGAGACATCAATCAATGACTATAGTACACGTCGTGGACGGACTCGTACATCGGGGGGAGGTGCACCCAATCATACCTAGTGTCATAGATATATTTAACACTACCTTGAAAATATCTACTCCATCGAACCTAACCTAACACTTACTCGTATATCAAAGTGACGATAATTCTGGCTCAGTTGGTAGACCCAGGTTCGATTCCTGGCCGAGCAAATATTTGTGTGATGAATTTAAATATCTTTTCTGGGTCTGAGTGCTAGTTGATGTCTTGTCTTGCCTTTTGTCTATTTTTTGTTTTGTTTTACCACCGCAAATGGTTTCTATTTATTCCTTTTTGTCCAATTTATTTGTAAATACTGCGTGTGCAATGTCTGTTTGATCTAAGTATGTATACTGATTTTCTATAGGATTGATTTCGAAGAATGTACATTAGACTTACTTAGGAACTTGATTTTATCCTCCCATTCCCTTCTTACTACAGGACAAGTAGAAAGACGCTTCACTATCCCTAAACTGCTGATTTTTCTTCGATACGTAAGAATCGGTTTGAATCAACATTTGTCATACGTACGGTCAGAGAATGGAAAAGACTGTCGGCTTTACCGTTTCATAATTCAAAGTCAGAGTGAATAGGAAAGTATCTTCTAATTAAGCCTGTGTGCTTCGACCGCTTCTTCTTCGATGACAACGCCTACGCGAGTTGGTGGTCAAGCGCGGACTTATTTGCGATGTGTAAATCTGTGCCCCTGAAATACCTATATTCCTAGCTACGACCCTGCTAGTTTTGAGCGTCAACACAAATTGACTGTTTCGATTTCACGTAAGTGATTCGATCTCTCGTGGTGCGTTAGAGCTATCAACCTAAATTGAACCGGCGCGATGGCTTTTTTACCTATAGATCTCTTGAAGGCTAGATGCAGCTTGCCAATTTGATAAACAGATACAGGAAAAAGCTGCTTTTTAGGGTTCCGTACCCAAGGGTAAAAACGGGACCCTATTACTAAGACCCCGCTGTCCGTCTGTCTGTCTTTCCGTCCGTCTGTCCGTCTGTCTGTCACCAGGCTGTATCTCATGAACCGTAATAGCTAGAGAGTTGAAACTTTCACAGATGATGTATTTCAATTGCCGCTATAACAACAAATACTAAAAACAGAATAATATGAATATACAGGGTTATTTCTCATCAATTAGCATCTTCTTAGGGGCTTATTCTGTACACCAATCCTAACAACTTTTGTTCCGCGACTTTTGTTAAAACTCAAAAAAAATTGTTTTTCCATAGAAAAATATCGTTCACCCACGACAAAATGAAACAGCTGATTTTTTTTGAGTTTCGACAAAAGTCGCAAAACAAAAGTTGTTAGTTTTGATGTACAGAATAAGCCCCTAAAGGATGCTAATTGATTAGAAATAACCCTGTATATCCCATACAACAAACGTGATTTTTTTGCCGAAGGGCTCCCTTACGGAACGGAACCCTTCATGCGCGAGTACAACTCGTACTTGGCCGATTCTTTTCTTGTATTTGTTACACTACATAGCATCGTTTGTCTACTAATTGATTTTCTAAGATATATTTTTGATATTTCCTTTCAAAAATCTTACCACTTAGGGATTCATAAGGAATACGTACTGTATTAGTTATTTATATTAGTGTACACAATAAAGAACTACGATCTACCTAAGTATATTAAATTATCAATTTTGCTGTGTATTTTGTTTTAATTTAGTGCCCTGTACTATTACAGGACACTAAATTAAAACAAAACCGGCCTTTTCATAGTCCACACTGCCAAATACAGGCCTACCCACGAACGGTGATTGAGGCCATATCCGCAACGCTCGCCCAGTGCGGGTTGGTGGATTCACATACGCCAACGAATTTATTTTACGAACGTATCCAGATTATCTCACGATGTTTTCCTTCACTGAAATGGCAGTGGTTAGTAAGTTCGTACATAATTTACGAAAAACTCATTGTTACGGAACCGGGATTTTAACCCATGACTGCAAATTGTAAGGCGAGCATTACAACCACTAGACCACCACGGCTGCTCTGTATTTACTTCAATAATAAATCAACTTGCATTCCGCAGAGCTAGTACCTATCAGTAACTAACTACATATGTGTAAGGCTTACTTTAACTTACGTTCAATTGCTTGAAGTAGGCAGACCTACATTGATATGATTCCATAGGTAAGTCAGATTTTGATATTAGATTCGGCTTTCGATACGCAAATCTCTATAATTATTGGGAATAGGGTTATATATACTAAAGCGTGATGAAGACTAGACTATTCTGTAAACATATACTAATATGTTGTTGTTGTTGATATTAGCCTGTTGGGTCTCTGGTGGGCCTCACCCCCAGTCTTCACGTACGAAATATAATTACCTATATTCCATAGTAAATCAGTTTCTGTCGAAGGTATCAAGCAAGGATTTCCATCCATGGTATCAAGATCGTCAAGCCATTTCTGTCGAGGCCTGGCAAGTTAGACCGAGTTGACACACCACTTGTCTTAGTGATGATTTTAAACATATAAAAGTATCGGTCAAAACAAAATTGTTCAGACAAAGATATGCATTAAAAAAAAATCGTTATCAATGTAAAGAAAATTTTACCTACTTATATGTCAAATAAACCTAGTTCATTGAAGAATATAACATAGCTAAGAACACTCGGGATAAAATTACCTATGAAGGACTAAAAAGTAAGCGAAAATCGGTAGGTACATCCGTTTGGATTACGCAGACGGTCGTCAAATACTTGATTCGTCAATTTCTATATTCGTCAAATCTATATTTGCCACATTCACGACACATCAAATCCTTAATTTGTCAGATAAGAGACTGATCAAAAACTATGTTTGTCAAATAATCAATTCTTTGGGAGGTACGATATCACAGACAGATACGTTATGCACAGGCACGTTAAACTTATAACACCCCTCTCTTTGTCGGGGGTTAAAATGCTAAAAAAATTGTCAAATTCAGCACTATGAGCTATTTTTATTTCTTCATGCTACGGCAACCTTTTTCGACAAAACGACTCGTCAATGGTACGATGTCACGAACATGGCTCAGGAGATTTACCACAATAAGAGGAGTTGTGACCTTAAAACCGAAGTACAGAGGAAAAATTGCCTATTATGTCGGGATTTCAGGATTAAGGAAACAAACGTGCTGTATTATTGTAGATCCTCTAGATCTTAAGCATTTTTAATAATTGCATTTCAGGTTTTCATACTAATTAGACTGGCGTTTGAATATATTCTGCTAATATGTGGATGTACTTAGCACTTTTACAGAGAAGCTACAACGCTAAGTGAGGAGGCCTCTTGGTGGTCATTCATGGCTTAAATATATTTTAACAATGGTAAAAATATGTAATAAATTTTACCTACTTTGTATTGAGGCTCATCAATTTTGCATACAATAACGAAAAAGATCAAAGAATTACTGATCCATTATCTTCCAAAGTGGAGAAGAAAAAAAATGCCTATTACGAAGGGATTTGTGAGAATTTTCCTGCATTGGAATTAGGCGAGATGACATCGACATCATTACTTCGAGAGTTCACTCGTTGGAGTGCTATTGTAGCCGTAGCGCGTAACATCAGCGATTTACTAAACACTGTTCCACGGTAATGATATCTAATTACCGTGACTGCGATTTACCAAACACTGTACCACTGTGGTAATGATATCTAATTACCGTGACTGTACTGTTTTTACTGTACCAGCCTTTGTAATAGTCCACTGCTAGACTTAGGCCTACCCACGAAGGGTGATTTGGCCATATCCACCACGCTAGTCGAATTTCTTCTAAGGACGTAAGAAGGTTGCCTCGCGAGTCGCGAGGTTTTCCTTCGCCGAAAAGCCAGTGGTGTGAAATTTCGTACATAAGTTCCGAAGAACTCATTGATAGGTACGGGTCTGGGATTTCAAACCACGACCTCACGATTAAAAGGCGGGTGTTATTACCTCTAGAACACCACGGTTATACACGGATTATTCCAGTCTGTCCCCCGGATCTGTCCCCCGGGGGACAGAACGGAAGAAAAAATCTTTTCTGTCCCCCGGTTGATCATCGGGGGACAGACCGACATTATTTCACTCCTCAACAGTGCAGTCTGTCCCCCGACTAAATAAATTCACTACTAAACACTTTAATCATGCACAGGTAATATTAGGTATATAAACGTGATTGTAAAAAGTATATATACCTATTTTTTATATACTCGATCAAACTAAATATCAACATCTAAAGAACGTAGCTGGGGCTTACATTTTACGTATTAATGAAAATGACGATTATTTAAACAGTTAAATATTTAAGTAAATAAAATAATAATGAGTAAGGTTGAGCGGGAATAACGGTGGGATGCTATCGACACACAGAGATACATCGACATCATTACCTCGAGTATCACTTCATCAGAGTGCCATCATCGTGGCGGTGGCACGTGACATCAGCGATTTATTAGATTCTATATTCGTGCATAACATTAAATACACGATATTAATCGGTGTTTAAAATCTGTTTATTTGACATGGCTAAATATTACTTTACTTGCTTATATATTATGTATTTATTTCTTAACTTTTAAAAAGTTCGAACGTAAGATTTTTAAAATGTCTGCCGATAACTTATTTTGTAAACCTCCTAACTCCGGCTAGGAGGTTTACTAAATAAGTTCTCGGCAGTTACTCATTAATTTTGTAAACAACAATACTAAAAATATTAAACGATTCCCGTCGAATCGATTATTTTCTAAAGTACAGTACTTTTCTATTATAAAAGGACTTTCGACAATTTTCTTGCATCAAGATGGCGGAATGATTTCGACATCATTACCTCGAGAGTCACTTCATCCAAGTGCCATTGTGGTCGTGGCGAGCGACATCAGCGATTATTTATTAGAACTATACATCCATGCATGATATTGTAATCAACCGTTAGAAATATGAATCATATTTCTTGCTTCTATAATAGACATATTTGAATACTGGTCAATTTGAAACCATGAGATTAGTTTTTAGCTACATAATTACTTCTAAACTTGCTGCTCAATTAACGTTTCAATGTAAAATTTTCAACACTTCTATCACCCAATTTTATATTTCACATAAATTTCCTTAATCTTTGTTACACTTTACAACACTAACGACAAAGATTAAATAATTAAAAATTAAAAAGAAATTGATCAAAGAATAAGATGACAGAATCAATGTTTATAATACAGTGAAATAATATTTTTTCCAATTAGTATTTTTTGTGAGATTCGCGAGAATTTTCCTGCACCAAGTTTAGGGATTAGGCGGAATGACATCGACATCATTACCTCGAGTGTCACTTCATCCGAGTGCTATTGTGGTCGTGGCGCGTGACATCAGCAATTATTGAACTAAATATGTAGGCTCGCAATCACTCTGTGTAATAGGCCGATTTGATTTGTGAATGCACGTTGGATATTTAGGCTAATTGATTTTATGTCTTGTCGCTTTGTGTTCTGTTCTCAATCGTTATTTATCGTGACTCTACAATTGATATAGTACATTATGATATAAGTGCGGTAAGTTCCTCTCTCTGCTTCCTTATAGCCCCTTATAGCCTCTGCTTCCTTATAGCCCTCGCCTACGGCTCGGGCTAGCAATTTCGCCTCGGCTGTAATTTTCAAAGCGCACGTATGTCATACGACGTTTTATAACATATTTGCGAGGAAATTAATAAAACTCTGACTTTGATTGAAAGTAGCATCTTGCGTTTTACATTACAATAACGCACACGTGCGTAATGTCTCTCACTCTCTTGAGTGAAAGTAGGAGAAACGAGACCACAGAGTTCTGCAGTCGGTGGCGGCGTGCGTTTTACATTACAATAGCGCACAAGTGCGTAATGAAATACATTACGATATTGAAATTGGTGTATTTACAGCCACTTTACGAGCAAATATGTTATAAAAACATTACCTTCACTTTGTTCATCCATCCATCCATCCATCAGCCATAGTATTAGGACGTCCACTGCTGGAAATAGGCCTCCCCTAAAGATCTCCAATAAGACCGGTTGGTAGCGGCTTGCATCCAGCGTGATCCTGCGGTCTTAATGAGGTCATCCGTCCACCTTGTGGGTGTTGTTGTCCACATTTTGTTACATTCACTTTGTTGATGCCTAAAAATTGTAGAAAATAACACAAAAGGCAATATTTTAGCTAAGAAAAAATTCTTCCAGAATTTTTTTAGATGAGCGGATTGATCGTCTTTTGGAAAAACATAGCACCGTTTTTTGGACAGTCAGCCAACCCTGTTTGTAGAATTAAAAAACTTTTTCCAAGATGACTATCTTACACTGGTACTTCGCTAGTGCTATATGATACCTAATGATTATTTAATAAATAGGTAAAATAATTAGCTGTAGTAAGTTCGTAAATGCCAAGTGGCTAACCCTGGTGTCAGAGTTTCTAAGCCGTTTGAATGCCTCTGACATGGCTATGGCTAAACTGTTATAGCAATCGGGACCTACAATTTAACGTGTGACCCGAACTACGTTAGCACTCAGTTGTAAATGCTTCCTCCGGTCACCCCCTTCCGAAGACTGACCGCTCCGAACGCTGCTTAGCTGTCGGTGTTCGCTGACAAACACCGAGTCAAAGTAGCTATGGATCATCGCCTTATATCTTCGAGCAAATATCTATGGAGCCACAGTCCCTAAGTGAAAGTATTAAAAAAAGTCAGAACGCTGTCATACATACCGACTTAGATATTTACATTAAATAATTCACAATGACCCGTTTTCTCGAATCTCGACGTTATGTCACCTAATTAGTGCTTGTAACCGAGAACTTTGGCATCGCGCGGCGTTGTAGTCGGCTTGCAATCGCCTTACGACTAATTAAAAAGCCTGCCCACTACGTAGTTTGGGCAGAGTTTTGGCTTGGACACTTTTTTTGCACGATTGTAACTCTATTGATAGTGTGATAAAAAATAGGTATTTAAAAACAAATACAAAGAGTTAACCAAGATACGAATGTGCAGTTACTGCACACCCTAAATACATTTACACGATGTAAGTCGTCAGCCCCGAATAGTTCGTCTTCGACAGACTTGGGGTTTCCATATTTGCGCGTATGAGATCAAAAGTCTGACTACACTCCCTCATTTCCTCCGAGTAAATCGAACGGATATTGGTATATTAGAGGATTTTATAGACGCGAGAATATGTAGAGTCCGGGTAATGCCTTCATATCGCCGAGCTTGAATCGTGTGCACGCAACTCAATATCATTTTGGCGCGCGACATTTAATCATATCTTTTTTGCAATAAGGCTATTATTTCCTTGGCCTAGGGGAAATCACCTTTAGGATCGTTTGCGACGTGGGAACAACCAACCCACGGACGACGTTGAGGTACTAGGTACTACGTGCTAGAGAGCCTGTCACACTTTTTAGTATGTTACAGTAACTATTAGGTACTAACTATGGAAACAGCACTTAACATCCATGTAATCAGTAAATGTGTTCTGGAAAACAAAATTCATTCTATAATAAAAGTGATAGATATAATAAGAGTTAGAAAAAAACACTTTTTATCAATACTTCTATCGAGTGCAGGTTGCAAGATTTTATCTTTTGTAAGTCAAGAATGCTTTAAGCTTGGTTAAATAAATGTTTCCATCGTATTTTTTAAATTGCAGTCAACTGCATAACATATTTATCACATTTATATGTTTGTGTCATTTATAGGTTCCACAATGTTGAAATAAGCAACGTAGCACGTGTTTGGACATATATGCTGTGACCTTGTACTGCTTCGTGGTGTCATCTCTACTACATGGTACACAATAACTCAATGCGGGTAGCGACTTTGTTCACAATCAATGTTCTAGTACCTAGGCGTTTTTTAGCCTCAATTTTTTTAGTGGATTTCACAATCTACCAAACTCGATATTTTGTCATATTATTTTAATGATTACGTTTTTTAAGAATTTTATGCGAGTAAGTTACATTTTAGTTCCTTACCGTTAAGCAAAGAAAGTTATAAAAGGAGTTAGGCCAAAGTGTTTAGAACTTGCACTTAATTTTTCACCAGAAACCTAATCTATACGATGACGCTCAGAATCCGTATACCTAGAATGATTAAAGGCTCTATAAACTGGATCAAAATTCTAAATCCCTCACAATGATTTAGAGTATAGAATGCCACTCACTTGTAAAGGATTTGCATCTTGTTTCTGCCCAGAAACCTAATTGCACACAAATCGGCACCCCAGTCCAATAGTTCAATCAGAAAAAATGCCAAGATGATGAGTTCTAAGCGTTTTGCCAATGGGCTGTTGGTCATTTTATGGTTCTACTACCGATAGTTGCAGACATTTTTGAGGCGGGTATTTCACATGTAACGTGGTAGGTACTTACCGATGAGTAAAGCAGGTACTTTCTGCGCGGGGTTGATTTCGCGGAACTGGTCGGTGAGCTGGTGCTTTTCGGCCACAATGTCGACGGGGCGCTCCTCGAACGGGATGCCCTTCATCTGCAGCGCGGCCCGCACGCGCCACGAGCACGAAGACGCCCAGAACCCGTACAGAATGGCGCGAGTCTCTGCCTTTATGGGAACAATAGGGAGAGTGACTATAATAAGCTTCTGTTTATTTTTTTACTTTATGTTGTAAACATTGACTTTTCTAAGAGCGCTTGTATACGGCCGTTTTTTTCACCGGACAATGGATCGTGCTTTCACCAGATTCGCGGGAATGTATAGTTTATTATGAATTTGTATAGATGTACCGGACATCGGTCCGGGGAAAAATCAAACTCACCTTTTTTTTTTTTTTTTTTTATTCTGAATAGGTTTGCGTTTGACCACATACTGCCTGATGTTAAGCAGATATGCGGTCTAGGTTGTAGCACGCTTACCTAGAAGATACCTATTTACCTATATATATATAGATACCTATCCGTTTACTGACTGTCCGTTGTCCGTTGTACTCATACTCATACTTTTTTATTAATAACAATAAGTTACAGGTCAATTACAATACTTCACTTTCAATTTTAAACATTAAAAGGCACTCAATAATATAAACTGTTTACGAATAAATAAAATTAATAACTTTTCTCAGTTACGTTATTCGATCATTAAGAAAGAAAAATTAAGTCAAATCATTGCAATAAGATTAGATATTGATTACCTTCTTTCGACTTAGACCTACGCTGGAGTCATGTGGAAATTGTTCAGGTGAAATAACAATTGAACAAAGCATTTTTTGAAAAATTCTTTTTTAGTTCGAAAGGCTTTACACCCGAGGTGGCCCCATTTAAATTTTACAGAAATCAGCTGAGGCGTTTTTGAAAAATCAACAATAATGTAAACAATTCGAGCGAAATATTCGAATTTTGTACACGATGGAAGGCGGTTTTGCCATTTTTTGGGAAAAATAATTATTGTTACTGAAAGTTTGCTTGCAGAAATACCCACTTTTCAACCAATCTTTTGATATTACTTTTCTAATGATTTTATTTTAGATTTTCAGTGGGTCCAATCGTATCTACATCTATCTAAACTTAAACAGATGTATTTTTACTGACTTCCAAAAAGGTGGAGCAACTATGTTCGTCTGTTTGTATTCTTTTTGTGTATGTTTATCGATATTTTCGCCATTATCGATTTAAAAAAATCTTTTTTAGTTTGAAATAGTGTAAGTACATCCGAGGTAGTCCCATTTAAATTTTATCGAAATCAGCTGAGCCGTTTTTGATAAATCAACAAAAATGTACATCGATTCGTGCAAATTATTCGAGTTCTATACTTACACGTTGGAAGTCGGTGTTGCGATTTTTTGCGAAAAATAATTATAATTCAGGTTCTAATCTATTGAAAATTGCATTACCTATCAAAATTATCACCAGCTCTTGATTATAATTATTATCTACTGGCAAATAGCCAAAACTATCAATAAAAATGTACTAGTAACTTTCCTTCAGTTGGGTCCTAAATATCAACTTTTTTGGAAAAGAAGGACCACTTGCTCCACCTAGTGTTCGGAATGCTACCGTACCGTACGATCTCTGCATATTTGTATAAGTAGGTAGGTATAGACGTTTAACAAGGTAAACAACATTTTAGGTTAGAAAATGTATACCCGTACAGAAGGCATTTAAAAGGTTTTGTTCAGTAAAAAAATCCTACATTTATAGTAATAAGATCACGTTTAACGCTACATACAGTTAAATTAAATTTTAGTTATTAAATCATGGATACAGAATGTTTGTTTTCTTATTATGTTGTCTTTGAAACATTCACAAAACAATTATAAATACTCACCATTGTTCTTCTCACAAACTTCTGGTATCTCAGAATTATCGTATTTTAATAACAAAACTTAGTTTCGATACTCAGTAAAATTGTTTACCTAAAAATAAGTTTGTTGTTAAATGAATGGCTTGGTACTGATAAAATCGTCAGTGTTATCAAAATATTATTTACTATCTGTAACTGGCTAAGATCTATCTATAGCATAGATCAATGTTAAATTAGTACGTCTGCAGTGGTATAGGTGGCGTTGTTTCAAAATTTTTAAATCAACAAGAAGTTTTAACATTTTCTTTGAAAGATTTCGCTGTAGGTGTAGCTAAGTGGGTAGTAATAGTTTTAAGGATATTATTAATTTACATGTAATAAAGTGACGAAACCAGCAAATCCTTCGCTTGGCTAGGCTAATCGAAAATGTTCAAGTTTTTCATTATTTCATATAACTTTAACTTTTAATTTAACTTCTACTACATACTTACTTTTTAAATCTTTGTCACTAGGACCTCTCATTGCACAGATCTATAAAAAAAGGCGATAGGTCTCGATCAGCGGAGCTTGCCACAATTCTATTTTATAGCTTATAGCTATATTATTTATAGTACTAAAAAATAATCAAATAAATTCATCTAAAAAAAACACGTATTTAGGGGCTCATACCAAATATAAAAAAAAAATTTGGTCTGAGTCTAGGGGATAGATAAATATCGTATCAAAAATTATACTCCTCACTTGACTTAGCTTAGAAAAGTGAAGATCAGCTTTCATTTTGGTTGAATCATCGATATGGAAGAAAAAATGCCAAGTCGATGGGTTGAATACCAAGTAGGTACTTATTGTAAGTTATTTATTTAATTTAAGTTTCCTTACACCCACGATGGGAAATAATTAAGCTATACCTAAGGGACAAAAAACGGGGAATAATTAAATTTTCCGCGCTGATCAAGACGCTAATTGACCAATGTTTCATTAAAAACTTTGCTATTTTACTTTGAAAATATAAAATTCGATAGAGTTCACATAGCTTATTCTACCTAAAAATTTTGTTCAACATAATAAGTACCTATAGTAAAGAAAACTACAATAAAATATTTGTATGAGATACGGCATAAATAAATTATCTAGGAAATCCCTATTTGATAATGCTATAGATTAATTTATTTAGGTTTAAATGAAAGATTGAAGCTGTTATACACGTTATTTATTTACATTATAATGTTAATATTCATTTATTACTATGAAAGGTAATATAGTAATTATTTTAAACGACACAATAGGCTTGGAAGTATTATGAGTAGGTACCTAAATATACCTACCTACATCTTAATCAAATTATATTTATAATTTATAAATAATATCTAACAGACAAGCACGGATTAATACATATTTTTTACTATATATTTCATATTCATTTATTATCATTAGGTATAATATTAATGACTAGAATAAACTACTTACTATATTGTAAATACAGTCAATTTTTTGCTATAATAACTACTTTTATAGGAAAACTAGGTATTGTTTTGGTCAATTTATTGTACTTATTAGTTCATCACAATGATGTGACAAAATGTGTTATGTAGCTAATTGCGTTATGACAAAATAAGTGCTTTTGAAGTATATGCGAAATATATTCGAAATTGCAGTAAACAATCTTTTGTTAAATTTTCGTTAGCTGCTGCAAGGTTTTAAGCACGATGCCGCAACAGGTTTTATTTAACAGGTTGCATTTTGGCAATGATACCAATAAGTATTGAAAAAAAAGTTATGCAATTGCTCTGAATGTTTCTCGCCCAATACAATACCTGTGAGGTAAAGTATCTATGCATTTAATTACATATTATCACCTACTTTATCATCAATAGGACAGTTGACAGTATTTTTCCTTGGAGATCTTAAAGACGATTTCCCAATCTAATACTTAGTAAGTTTCTATACGTATAAAGACACTTCTAAATATAGATTTGCATGAAGGCTTTAAAGAGAGAAGAGTCGGATTTCAGACAACTTGCCTATAAAGCAGTTAAAAATTAATAACTGATATCGAAGTACAAAATCTTTGATCTTACATAAAAGAAATGTCTAAGAGTGTATTTTACTGAAATATGAAATCACTATAGTAACATTCGTCTACACTCGTTTAACCGGAAAAGGCGAACTTTTCCTTTTCTGTCACAATATCTCTCACAATTTAATTTTGGTTGCCAAAATATGTATCATGCGAACAGTCAACTACCCTATTAAGTGTACGCATAGTAAGTATTCTTCTTTTGATACAACAAAAGCTAGCACGCGTATGGAGCGTAGCGAGGAAGTCTACAGTTAACTTCCGAGCGCAGCGAGGTTGTTTTAAGTTAATTAAAAATATTATTGACCTGTCATAGCCCTCGAGATTGTGTTAAAATAATAATGACTGGTCTTACGTTAAGATTGTACGACATATAATGAGTCTTCAGTCAAGCAGGTGGTATGAAAATTAAATTGTCAATTTACCATTCAAAATGCCAATTTACCCATAAACTGTATGAAAAGTAAGCATTGATGTCTCCATCTATTTTAATCAGGTAGGGGTCCGAGCCCTCTTGTAGTATCGATCAAAAAAGTCGAGGCCAATCTCTAAAAATACCAAGTGACTAACATCAGACAAAAACTTTATTGGAAGCTACATTTTAAACCCATAAATGCAGCATTAATATATAAGGTTTCTCTAGACGACTGACTTATTCTAGGATATCATTGTATTTATCGTTATGACCTATTTTACTACAAGGCCAACCCTGAAATTGCAAACAAAACAGCTATCCCATACATAAGGCTTTTAACAAATGTATGGAATCAAAACAGAAAATTAGTCATAAGTGATGATGTGTGATTATGGCACAGAAACGTGGTCTCTCACTATGGGCCTTATTGGTAAGCTCCAAGTAGCCCAACGAGCTATGGAGAAGGCTATGCTCGGAGTCTCTCTGCGAGATCGAATCAGAAATGAGGAGATCCGTAGAAGAACCAAAGTTACCGACATAGCCCAACGGATTGGCAAGTTGAAATGGCAATGGGCAGGGCACATAGCGCGGAGGACTGATGACCGATGGGGTCGAAAAGTTCTCGAGTGGAGACCACGTACCGGCAAGCGCAGCGTAGGACGTCCACCCACAAGGTGGACGGATGACCTCATTAAGACCGCAGGATCGCACTGGATGCAAGCCGCTTCCAACCGGTCTTATTGGAAATCCATAGGGGAGGCCTATGTCCAGCAGTGGACTTCTTATGGCTGATGGATGGATGATGTGTACAATGATATCTATTATGTTCATCATCAAGATAAACACCAGTATGCTCGAAACTACACAGATATACAACAGTTGTTACAACTTGAGTATGGTACGTGATATTGATTCATTCTACTGTTACGTATTGTAACCAGCAAAAGAAATCGACTAGCGTACTAGTTTAGTTTTATAATTAGCCCCATCGCAGTGGGGAGCCTGGTGGTCGCATGAAGGTGGCTCTGGTTTCGGCAGTGAGTACCCCTCCCCCCTCTCCATCGGGGGGTCCGTATAACGCGTACATGTGCCGTCGGTGGTGCAACTGATGCCCTTTGGGGTTAAGACTTTGGAGTCTGCTAAATAGGGCAAATATTCTCTTGTCCACTGTCCGCTTCTCAGAAGATTCATCTGAAATAATGAGTCAAATGAAACTCTTCTGCCACTGTTAATAACGGTAGGTAGGTCCCTTAAATGTGCAACTGCCGAAATATACAAAATACAACAAAAATAAAACTCTTGCTAAAAATCCCGTAAGCACTTTCTAAACATTGGAGAATTACCCTGAACTTGGTGTTCATTGTTCACAAACGCGGGACGAACGAACTGCCTAATTATAACTTTCAAACATTATCTAACCTATTCAAGATTTAGGGGTGTGATAATCTTTAATAAAGGAAAAACGTCTAAACTTAATACTCAAATGAATGAAAGCATATACAAAGGTAGAGTATCAATTACGTGTAAAACGAATTCTTTAAAAACTTCTATTTAATTAACTAACGTCATACTCACGCGCTGGGTCAACGTCTTCCGAATTTATTTTGTCTTCACGTTTTACTTTAATTAGATTCGATCCGGGGTTGATTTCGTTTGAAAAAGCGTCTTCCTCGTTAAAGTTTTCTATTCTATTATTGCTTTGTTCATCGGATTCTAGAACGGGCTGGTTAACTGCTTTATTGTTATTGTAACACGCTAATTGTATTCTAAATATTAATAAGGGGTTGATAACTGCGGCTGCTATATCAGCTTCATTGCTTGTTTGAGGCACGGGATTGTAATCCGGTACATATTCGTAGGATATATTATTATCTTCAGGATTTTCTTGATCTTTGTCTGTAGATTCTTTTGTGTATAAGATAGCAGGATCGTCAGGGTCTAAATTTCTTTTATCGGCACTTTGATGTTGATAAAAGTATCTATTGAGACGATCTAATTGCCTTGGATAGTTGTGCCATTGCTCTTTTCTGAAGCCTTTTACGTTATAGTTGTCATCTTTGCTGATGCTACTGATTTCTTCATTATTATCCATATAGTTTTCTTGTGGTATTTTGTCGGTTTCGGGATCAACGTCTATGTTGAAAAGGATGGCGTTGAGTTTATTTCTAGTTTGGTGTTTACTTATAAATGTATTGTCATTATCTTGGTTGTTGAAGTTGAGAGACTCTGGATTCACTTCGTTCATGGACGCGATCGGTAGAACGTTACTTGAAGACAACGCTGCTGTAGTTAGAACTAGCAGAGGAACCAGTAGTTTTTTCATCTGGAACAAACGCAAAATTACTTTTAGTATCAACGTTTACCAACGAGGTTTCTATTAAGTACTAATTACTGTGTTTCACCGCTATAGTATTATTTTTTAAAACTACTTAAATAAAGAACAGATATAATTATGTATAATTGTATATCTTGTTAGGTCGGTGCGACTAAGGACCTTAATTTATTCGTCTTTGCCTAGCATATTCAAAGTTAAGGGGACCAGGTGACTTCATTTGCATACCTTTCCCTTGCAGGCATGAGATAATACGAAGTTTGCAAGAGATTTCAACAAACTTCTAAACATTAATCCAAACGTTTCTGTTTAGGTCAGATGCGCGAGGGATCCTTCAATAACTTGTACAAAAGCTTTACTTGGAGCAAGTTTTGTAAAGCTAACTATCTACAGCAAAGTGCTGTCGATACCGCCTACCGACAGCGTTGATTGGCAGGCGTGGGTAGGTGTTTATCATAAATAAACTATTTTTAAGAAAGTAACAGACGAAAATTTCTAATAACCATTAAAAAGTACTTTGATGGATAAAAATGCTTCTGAAGTAAATAAAGGATAAAATATTTATTTAATTAGCTCGATTTCTAGATCGTTTCCCTCCAGATAATTTTCCAGCTAACAGGTAGATAAATAAATAAAGAAATGGACGATAAAGTGTATCTACCTAAGATACACTTTATCGTGCACCCTTAAGAGGCAAATAAATAACAACCAAAAAACAGATCACGTGCTACAAGTGGCGGCTTTATCCATAAAAGGTTCGGACAATGTTCGAACATCTTTTAGTTTTTTGTAACGAAACTTACATTAATGTATATGGCAAGTATTGCTTTTTTTTAACCGCGAATAAGTCCGCGCTTGACCACCAACTCGCCTGATGGTAAACGACGTTGTGTTCAAAGATGTAGCACGCAGACCTAGAAGATAACTATTCACTTTGACCTTGAAAAGCTTTAGATTACATCTCTTAGGAAACAAAGAAGCAGGAAAACTGTTCCAATCCCTGTTATTGCTTACTATATCTTTACATAGTATAAAATAAAGTCGCTATTTTCGTTTGTTTATTTGTTTGTCTGTATGCTTAAATCTTTAAAACTACGCAACGGATTTTGATGCGGTTTTTTTTAATGGATAGAATGATTCAAGAGGAAGGTTCATATGTATAAAAATTCCCCAAATTCCCACGGCAACGGGCACAACGCGGGTAAAACCGCGGGGCGCTGCTAGTCTGTATTATAAAATGAGAATATTTTTAATCAAGGTAAAAGCATTTCGAAATTGGAATTACACGACATATTTGAACCTTACTCAGTATGAATAAACGATACCTTCCATTACGACGTGCAATTCACTAAGCTGAATCAGTTTGATAGAGCTAAAATTATCTGCGTCATTCTCATACGTGAGAGAAGAATATCAATAACTTTGTTGAGAATTCAACAGGAATTGACTGTAATAAGTGCCTATCACCTAGAGTACCTCTATCACCTAGAGTATCACTTGTCTATCCTATCACTTATAAAATCATAACTACTAGTTATTGCGTGTTTTATATTAAAGAATAAAATATATTTGTATAGATATTTTATTACACCGAAAGGTACAATTGGTTAAACAATTGGCCACAAAATTCATTTCAAAAACTTAGAAGAAACTCAGCTGATCCTTGCAGGTAGTTGCAGTAGGCTTACCTAGAAGATACATATTTACTCGATATTTAAAGACACCTAAGTACTTTAGTGGAAAGATAGATTCAGTCGTTCCACATCCTGGCTGTATAGTTTTCTTATTAGTGTTGACAGGTTGGCGTACTTGGAGTATATTGTTTGGTAATGTCTTCTTATGTCTCTCTATCTCTACTTTACTAATTTCTGTCTATTTAAAACAAACATGAAGTAGATACAATTTTTGCACCTGGATTAGATAAAATTAGGCTACAGAAAATTTATGTTACAAACGAAAAAACCCATTTAATAAATAACCACGAACTGCAGGTCAAACATCCTCCACGCCAACTCTGCATAAATAGCCAATAAAGGCTTATTAATGACCACTAGAACTGTCCGTAATGAACGAAGATCGATGGTTCTACGTCATTCCGGTTGAAATAGCACTGAAAAACTTGCCGCCCTAGATTAGACTGGGAGATATAGCTATTTACGTATCTGCTATAAAAAATGTGAAACACTGTATTGAGCTAAAGGCTAGTTAGTGTTAGAAAAATTACGGTCGATGTGAAGTTAGCTACAAGCTGCTCTATATCAACGCACAGCTTTATGTCAGCTTCAGTTAGAATTAGAATATCGTTTTTTGCCATAAAACTGGGACATAAGTTTTTGAAAAATTATAAGATTAGTATCTTACCCTTTCGGGCGTGCAATATTTTACGCAATAGGTATATATTTTTTGTAGGTATCTTATAGCTACTATAATACACACACAAAGTCAGGATTGGATACTTCGCAGCAAGTATCTAACTTCACATCCGCCGACTTGTATGATTCAGCCTTTACAGTAATAAGCAAAGTTATTTGGACAGAATGTACTACACCGAATAGGAGTGATTTAGAACATCACAACGTTTACCATGGGGCCAAACCAAGATTCAAGAAAAAATCAGCTGTCGCATGCAAAATTGCAACTCGGAATCGACAAAACGAATGAAACATCATAAAAATTATAGAATAAACCAAGTCATAATTTAATCGCGTATCTTACCTAAGTAGTTAGTTATTTCATTCATCAGGCTTTGACCTGAGCCTCTTTCATAAACCCAACTAACTTCATAACGAAAACTCATCACGAACAAGTGAAACTTGAAGTTAATAAACATAATTTACCTAGTCATATATATCTCTTACGCCTCTTCATATAAATTCCAAAACTCATATCGTATATAGCAAACGTAGGAACAAGTTGATATTTCATTCTAACAAAGAAACATAAATACAACCGAAATGAAATATATTTCACATCAGATTCAACCGAAAAACGAAATAAACAATGTTCAAATAATAACAGTCATACTATACAGGTTAATCAAATTTGAATGAACTAAAATTTCTCGAAACCGTCGTCGTTTTTAGGGTTGCGTACCCAAAGGGTAAAAACGGGACCCTATTACTAAGACTCCGCTGTCCGTCTGTCTTTCACCAAGTTATTTCATGAACCATGATGGCTAGAACGTTGAAATTTTCACAGATGACGTATTTCTGTTGCCGCTATAACAACTACTAAAAATAGAAAAAGAAAACTATTTAATGGGGGCTCCCATATACAATAAACTTTATTTTTAGCCATTTTTCGCTCAATTTTAATAACGGTGACAGGTAGATGCTTGAAATATGCAAAAAATATTTAGGCAAATTTTCACTTTAATAATAATAAATTAAAATAAAACAAAATAAATATTATAAGGGGCTCTCATGCAGGAAACGTGATTTTTTGCTCGATATTAATAACGGCAACATGAATAAGAATAATAATGTTTTATCCCTTTCAAAAATAAATAATTAAACTAAAATATAAAATATTAACGGGTGCTTCCGTAAGGTACGGAACCCTTAGTGCTCGAGTCCAACTCGCATTTGACGGATTTTTGAATACCCAATTGTTTGATATTTATATTTACACTTTGACAACAACTTAGTGATTATTCAATAAGTTCATTGTTTCGTTTTTATAAATGCCTCTTACACTGAATTGTTAAATTCTGATCAAGAGTACCTACCTTCGTTTTCTTCGTTTTTCTGTACTGCGGAACATGGTCATTGATCAGTATGTTAAATAAATATTGATATCAAAAGGTTCAATTTGAGCCTGTGTAGTTTTTGATGCTGGTACTTATAAGAACTAGTGAATGGTCAAAAAAAATGATGGCTTTTCTTAGTGAAAACTTTGTTTTCAATTCCTTGTTTTTATTTCTATTTCACTGTGTGCGGATTATGATAAACGTCATTTGAATTACTCGTACCACTGCATTCTTATAGTAGAACCTGAACAATAGTTTGTTTTGATTTTTACTTAGTTTATTTACAAAATAGAAAATGAAAAGAAGCAGGAGACAACAGAAATAATTATTTTTCACCAAAATTGGCAAAACCAACAACAAATAGGCAAGACGCAAGGTTCGAATCCTGCATCCGCGACGAATTTTTGAAATGTTTATCATAAAAAGTAACTCTTTGAGAATCCGAATCGTTGGCACGTATCAATGTATCATCGAAGTAGTAATTTTCACATCATTGTTGGTTTTTCAATACTGACTCAGCCAATTTCTATAAAATTTAAATGGGTAAAGTATAATCTACAAAACATAAAAAAAATATCAAAATTGTTTCTTGATTGGCGCAGTAATTGCGTAACTTACATACAATACATAGAAAAACACAGTCTAATCGATAACCTCCTTTTTTGAAGTTAGTTAAAAATAACCCTGAATGGTGTAATATAGGGTATTATTTTGAAATCATATTTAGGTATTTCTTTTGTAAGCATACTTTTGTCAGTAAAGTTGCTGGGGAAATTCAATATACCTATCTAAGGTAGAGGGGTATGTATCTATATTAATATTATAAAGAGGTAAAGTTTGTGAGTTTGTGAGGTTGTAAGGGGTAATCTCTGGATCTACTGAACCGATTTTGAAAATTCTTTTACCAATAGCAAGCCACATTCTTTGCGAGTGTCATAGGCTACAAATTAACTCGAAAACACATACGTGATAGTCACAATATTTATGAAATCTGTCTTCTTTAGCCAATCGCACCCGGGCGAAGCCGGGACGGGCAGCTAGTATTGTATAAGGTATAAGACTGAGCACTGAAATGAATTAAAGGTTAAAGTAACAGACTTTACATTTGTATATTTTTGACCTGTGTATCATATTGGATGATTAGTTATTCCTTTCACTCAAAGTTTAATGAACTTTCAATGTCGCTTGCACAGACGAAAACTATTTTACTGTTAAAATTATATTGTTAACTCAACTCAACTCTAATGGCTTTGCGGTACAACCAATCGAAAATGATTTCTATGAAAACACTGACATTATTGCTTTTAACTGCATTTACGACCATTATTCAGCAGTTTGATGTTTTATTATGAATCATCAATAGCTTGAATTGATGGATGACTAATGTTTTTCTGGAAACTTTGGTAAGGAAGGATACCTACATTAAGGAAATAGGTTGTCAAAAGCATGTAAGACACAATATGCGTATTATAGCTTTCAGTAGTTGTAACTCGTAAAGTTTTTTATCTACACTAATGTTGTAACATTCTACTTATGTTTCCAATACTTGACTTATAATGACTACTGTTATAGCGCAGACAACAAAACACTCAATTTAAGCAATTTCACATGATGTTATAATATCCACATCGATATCGTAAAATTTCATTATAACATCGCGCGCTCGCTCCTGATTGGCCCTGCGCGCGCAGCTGCGCTCTCATTGGTTAGATTTTAATGGCGCCAAGTTCACTGTGACAATACACGTACGCGTGAATTTAATGTTTCGCAATATGTTTTGTTTTTATTTTTATTAGTGAAGATAAAGTAGTGTATGCAACTGCATTTAACACAGGTATTAAAACACGAGTGTGAGCGCAGCGAGTTTCATAATAGTAACGAGTGTTTATATGACATTCCTTCATTATATGACAGTTGCATACACTACTATTACAACGACGAGTACTTACAATAGAGTGTCAAAAGTTTTCTTAAAGTAACCGGTTACTTTGTGCTAATAAGCAGTGCAGTAAGTTCATAGGTCAACAATCAATCCACGTTCTATAAAATATCATATCGTCCGTGCCAGTCTGATATGATGATGATATCTTCTATCTAATATTTTTTTGTCAAATCCACTTTAGATACCATCTTTTGCACAAATCGGAACGGTAAAATTAGACCACATGTAAATGCAATTCATACCAAATTAAATAATATGGAGATGATGTAATAGTTCTACGTTTACAGGAAAAATAGTTTAGTTTGACGTATCAATACATTTTTATTGCAAATTTATCCAACAGTTAGCGCGTAATGGGTACTTAGTAATTAAGTAAGTACCCATTACGCCATTTTTTGTTTAAAAATCCAATAATGTAAGATAGTTCGTATAAGCCAGGTGGCTAGCCCTGGTGTCAGAGGTTTTAAGCTCCCTGAAGACCTCTGACATGGCTAAACGGCTAAAACATTCGAAGCCTACAATTTAAAGTGTTATTCGAGCCACGGTAGCGCTCAGTTGTAAATGCCACCCGCGGTCACCCATCCGAAGACTGACCGTGCAGAACGTTGCTTAAATTCGATGATGGCTAACGAACACCTAGTCAAACTACGCGAGCGCTACTAAAAAAAAAACCACCCATTTTATATCTAACATACCGTCCCTGTAAGTACTGTACTATACCAGACTTTTTAATAGTCCACTGCAGGACGTAGGCCTACCTACGAAGGGTGATTGAGCCATGTCCACCACGCTGGCCCAGTGCGGGTTGGTGGATTCACACACGCCATCGAATTTCTTCTACGGACGTATGCAGGTTGCCTCACGATGTTTTCCTTCATCGACAAGCTAGTGGTGTGAAATCCCGTCTATACCTAAGTTGCAAAGAAACTCATTGGTACGTGATCGGGATAAAGTATAAAGATGCAAATCCTCCACTATCCACAATTAGGTTTTTTTAATTTTTTTATCCTGACAACATCTTGTCATCGTTGTTTTTGGTTCTGTTTTAACAGTTTGTCTCAAAAACGCCTCTATCCCATAGAAATCACCTTCAAAACATATAAATTAGATGCAAAAGCTTCTCTATCCTTACGATAAAGTACAAAACCGCCATTGTCCCTTGTCAACCAATCACAGAACAGTATCAACTAGAAAACAATATGGCTGCTGCATATGTTTTGGTTTGATTGCTGTGCGTTATTTTATTGAAATTTGTTGCGTTTTTGGCTTTAAAATGGAGATAAATGTTACCCCAGTCACTGGAAACAAAGCAAGGAAGAAAGTTCGCAACGAGAAGCAATGGAAACGTAACAAGGAGAAGGAGAATCGGTAAGTTTTACCAAGCCCACTGTTTGGAGTGAAGTGGATGATTTATGCAAGAAAAAGCAACGTAGTTGTGTACCCTGTGTGTACCAATAACATATAAAAGGATTTTTTTCACTAGTGGACTCGGTTTTTTGACCGACGAACCAACCGGAGGAAGTACTCAATTCGACGCGTACCTATTATTTATTTACCTATAGGTATATCTATTTTTTTTATGTGTAACCACGCATAACTTTTTTCATAGTAGTCCAATTTTAATAATTCTTTTTTTTTTATTGGAAAGAGTATACTTCGAAATTTGTCCCATTTAAATTTTATCGAAATAGGCTGAGCCATTTTTAATAAATCAACAATAATGTGAAATTTGCTACATCGATCTGTGCGAAATATTCGCGAATTCTGTTCACGGGTGAAGTCGGTCATGTTATTTTTTGCAAAAAATAATTATTTATAATAATAGATAATAGATAGATTGTTTTTCTTTGAAAAAGTATTGCAATATATAAATATTAATTCTACTCGAACAGGTTAATAGGTTCGAGTAGAATTTGATCCAAATGGGTAGTTTGTACGAGTATCAACTTACACGATTTTTGTATACACATGACACATACATTTTTCTATTTTAATTTGACTAGGTATATTGTGTCAAACATAACGGGGGCTACTAAAATAGTTATTTTTTCGGTTTTGCTCTTTTCGCTTCAGCCCATATACCCCCACTGCTGGGTTGGGTCTCCTCCTAGGAAAGCGATAGGCCACAGTAGAGGTCTAATGCGGTTTGGGGACTTCACTTGATTTTAGAAGATTCAATCATCTTTCACAAGTAGGTTTCCTCACGATGTTTTCCTTCACCATAAACAAGTGATGATTAAACATCTCTGCAGCACTTGGAAAAAGACCAAGCGTGCAGGCTTGGGTTCGAACCCAGGTGTCGCTTATAAGTCGAGCACACTCCGACCTAGGCTATCACTGACTTACATGCCTACATTTATTTTTGTGTATAGTCAATAAATAAATTAAATGTATAAAGTTATGTATTTTCATCTACTGATTTTGTGTTTGGTTTTAGGTATGCTCCAAAAAAACTACCTGATCTAAGTAAGTTGGGAAAATGTAGCCACAATAAGAAAAAATTTAAATGTAATGATCTAACCCCGCAAGATGTCAGAAAATTTCATTCAGCATTTTATGCAAAAAAAGAGAAAAGGCATCAAGATAATTTCATTTTGAAATATTTGAAGACTAAGGTTCCAGCTCGCCGCAGACGTAAAGTGGGACAACGTAAAAAATCTGAAACGTTTACTGCCATGTACGTCAGAACATTTACCAAGCCTTACAAACTGTTGCGCGTTTGTCAAGCAATATTTTTGACGATTCTTAATATTGGTGTTAGCAGACTGAGAAGGATTTCAAAATTTTTTTTGCATACTGGACAGCTACCAGAAGACCGACGAGGCGGTGATAGAGCTTCAATGAAAAATGTTGACAAAAAACAGAGCGTCATGCATTTTATTCAATCGTTTAAATGCATTGAGGCACACTATTGTCGCTCAGCGACATCGGAAAGAAAATATGTGTCATCGGATCTAAACATTAAAAAAATGTGGCGAATGTATCAGGAACAACAAAGTGATACGTCATTGAAAGTGAAGGAATGTTTTTTCCGCGATATATTTAACAAACATTATAACATTGGTTTTAATACTCCACGTGTCGACGTCTGTAGTAAATGTACAGAATTATCGGAAAAAATAAAAAAGGCCAAAAATCAAAACGATAACGCAACTAAAGTCACCTTAATGGCAAATCTTCGACTTCACAAATTGAAATCGAAATGTTTTTATGATTATTTACGCGAAAACAAAGAAAGTATGCTAACTTTGTCGTTTGATTGCCAAAAGAACCAAGTACTTCCAAAGATCCCTGACCAGATAGCCTACTACAGCAGACAACTATATATGTATAATTTTACAATAGTGCTTGGTTCTAATACAAACCAAATTTCCAAGGAAAATGTATTTTGTTACGCCTGGACGGAAGACGCTCATGCCAAATCCGCAAATGAAATAGCTTCAGCGGTATTTTATCAACTTACAACTCAAATTAATTTAACCGACATAAAAAAAATTAGATTAATGGCTGATGGTTGTGGCTCACAAAATAAAAATTCGATTCTTATATCGATGTGTGCATATTGGCTAACAATGTGTGCCCCTCAAAATGTGAAAACTGTGGAATTAATTTTTCCTGTTCCGGGTCATTCTTTCATGCCTGCTGACCGAGTGTTTGGGCACATTGAAAAAGAAATTAAAAGAAAGGAAGTGATAGTGCAACCGTCTGAGTATTTGGATATTTACAAAGAACATGGTAAGGTCATCAAACTTGGTTCTGATTGTCCTGTCAAAAACTGGAAATCTTATGCAAAGAATACTACAAAGTTGCCAGGTCAATATCACTTCAAATTTAATGACTGCAAGAGATACTATCTTAAGAGGGTCAAAAATAATTCAGAACGGTTTGTGATTCGAGGTGAAGAAAATTACAAAGTTGATAAGGACGTAGCAAAAAGTATTATGAAACCTCGCGTCAAGTCCATGAACGATTTTGGAATCGATGACATTCAGCACAACAGGGTGAACATTGGAAAGCCTAAGCTCGATGACGTTGAAAAATTACTGACCAAACATTTTGGGAAAGATTGGAAGAAAGATCATGGCGATAACTTACTGTCTTATTACAAAAACGTTTTAGAAAAGAATTATGAAGGGTATTCAGGTCCTGAAAACGAACCATGTGAATATTTAGAAGAGGTAGGGATGTCTATTTAAATATAAATAAAACAATTCAACCAGTGTTTCCAATGTTTTTTTTTGTAAGGTGTACATGAAGACGTTTCTCATCTTATCCCATTTCTCAGCAAATAAAGTTAGGGGGTTTGGGCTTTTTCGATTAGGTATAATTTTTGGATACATTGCGTATAAAGCAGTTATAAATAAATATTAGGACACATTTTACACACAGCTGGTTAGCCCCATGCTAAGCTATTTATAGTTTGTGTAATGGGTGCTAACACAACTGATATACTACATGTAAATACTACTAAGTACTTTATATCGATACATATTGAACAATCAGACCGACAGCCAACAATTTGCTCATCACAAAGATGTTGGCCGTGCCGGGAATCGAACTTCGGACCTTCTGGTTGGCAGTCCGGCATGGTAACCATCACGCCAACGGAGTCGTCAATTGGAGCATAATTTACTGATTTTGCATAGTTTTTTTTTATTTACATGTTTGCGCTTGACTGCAACTTGCCTGATGATAAGCGGTGAAACGGCCTGCGATAGAACGCCCGATTAACTTGTGTTTGAAACAGAGTTTTGTTACTGGATACGAGTAAAATGCTCTTGGCAAAATTCATCTAATTGTCTCATTTGATAACACCATCAAAACAAACTAATTCGCAGTTAAAATTTCCTCGCATTTATTTGAGATAAGTAGATATCAAAATATAATGATGTAGCTTTATTTGCCCTTAATAACGTTCATGGTGCCATTTTGAATAACACAATCTGTTCTGTAACTTACGAGCAAATCCTCCTCTATCCATAAGAAAAAAGTGCAAAACCACCTCTATCAGTCGATAAGATGCATAACCACCTCTGTCCATTTTTTATTCTTTATTTTCTGTTTTTCTGGCTACAAAGCAGTTATAATTTAAAAAACGAGATAAGTATTGATACTCATTCTACGAAAATATATCAAATCACTTGACAAAATAAGATTTGGTTAGCCGGTAGAAGTTTTTGTCCTCTAGTGAAAAAAGTCAAATGGTGGACAGTGGAGGATTTGAATCTAGACCCCTCATTAGTACCCGACACATATTTATATGTGTTTTTGCCTTTACAACATTTTTTTAGTGGGTAAAAGTGCCTTTATTAACTACAATAAGATACAATACTACTTTAAATGCCAAAACTACCTACACCACTACTACATAGAAAGCAATTGGATCATCCACATACCGTTGAAGGTCTAAAGATAATCCAAATGCTCAAGCCCAATGCCAGTTGGCGGCGTGCCCAGCATGCTGCCAACAGATTTGCAATATTAACTTAATGACATAGTAACGAAAAACTTAGCTAAATCTGGTTTTCCACATAAAATGACGACTTCGAGTATGCCTACCGAGTAAATCTATTCCGAATACCACTTTCGAGAGCTTAAGTGAGAAGATTTGGGAATAAAATAGGCGAATAAGCGAGGATGATTTATGTATGAGTACGTTCACTGTACGAATGAGAGACTCTTAGAGAAAATTTATGAGTAAGTGTTACGGAGTATATTTGACACTTAAGATCTTGGAATTCTATTTATGATAGAACATTGTTTTTAGCTATCTCGGCGTTTAACAAATCACTACAAGTATAAAACATAGTCGCTTTCCTGTCTGTCTGCCCCTATGTATGCTTATATCTTTAAAACCACGCAACGGATGTTGATGCGGTTTTTTTTAATAGATGGTGACAATCCCACTTCAGCAAAGAAATTACTAAAATCGTCAACATAATAATATCGTACTGTTTCAAATACTTCTCGCGTGATTGTTGAGGAAGAAAGCTCATTTGAGCATTATTAACAGCTTCAGTCAATTCTGTTGGCGTCAAATAAACTTCCTTATCGCTAGAATCACTCATTGTAGGATTTTCACTTTTTTTCAAGATTTTTGTTTTTAACATAAGGTTTTAATAATATGACGTGAAAAGAAAATGGTTCGCGCAAACCAAATTTAAAAAAAAGTACACCAAGAAGGCGCCAAGTCTGAGTTTTTCACAAATTAAAAAAGTTTGATGATTCGGCAAATTCGGTAATTCGGCACCATGGAGGTGGAAATAAGTAGGTTTAATGATGTTTTGATTTCACAATCTTAGTGTACGCGATGTTCTAAATTCAATTTTACTTTAGTAGCATTAAATCCATTGCAATTACTACCCAAATAATATAGAAAATATAAAAAAAAAAACATATTCTGTAGGCACTGAATATAACATAGTATGTATTTTTTAGTTTACAAATTATACAATATTTGTAGCGCTCGTAGCGTAGTTTGACTAGGTGATTGTCAGCGATCACCGAAATTAAGCAACGTTCCGCACGGTCAGTACTTAGATGGGTGACCGCGGGTGGCATTTTCCAACTGAGCGCTACCGTGGCTCGGATGACACGTTAAATTGTAGGCCCCGGTTGTTTTAACCGCTTAGCCATGTCAGAGGCCTTCAGGCGGCCTAAAAACTCTGACACCAGGGCTAGCTACCCGGCCTATACGAACTTACTTACTTACTTAGTTTACAAATTAACATTTTATTCTAAAGGTAAATGTCTATGTATTTTTGACCAACGAACCAAACCAGAGGAGGTACTCAATTCGACGCGTATATATATATGTATATATTTTTATGTATAACCACGCATAACTTTTTTCGTAGTAGTTGGATTTCAATTATTCTTTTTTTATTGGAAAGAATATACTTCGAAATTGGTCCCATTAAAATTTTATTGAAATCGGCTAAGCCATTTTTGATATATCAACAATAATGTGAAAAATGTAATATCGATTCGTGCGAAATATTCGCGAATTCTGTAAACGGGTTAGGACGGTCATGCTCTTTTTGCGAAAAATAATTATTTATCATCACAGACTACTATAGATACTACATATTTTATCATCTTTTCGAAATATCGGAAGAAGCATGTATTCAGCTTGTGGATGTTGAATAAATTCTGTGAAATATTTTAAGCGTTCCATGATCACATGCGAACGTTTGCTCCGCCGAGCGCGCTAATAAGATTACTCAATGTTATCGCAACGAAAGGGGTACCTACTTATTGTACGCAGACATGTGAGAATGCCAACCATTTGTTACAATTGTAGGAATGTATTAACGGAAGGATTATAAAATTTGTCATTTTAAAATAATGGATTGTTTGTAAGCAGTCCTATACAGCAATTGATTGAAAATTATATCAATAAAAATAAATTATTGAATGTAATTAAAATTATTTGTGAAAAAATACTAAACACCAATTAAAATTAATAAGTAATTAATAGTAAATTTGAAAAAAATCCAAATCTTCAAAATATCTCTTTACATCCGTCCCTGATTATCCCCGGAGCAAATGTCACCATGATGCTGACAGCTATACTTCTTCGTCTTTCACATTGCTCAATTTCCATGTTTTTTTTCTCAGCTCCACAAAAGCCTAAATCTCTAACGCGCGGGCGCGTTGATGGGCACATAATAATACTCACTGCGCCTTCATATTCACAAAGGTACTTCAAACTTCTGCGTTTTTAAAATTAAAATATACTAAATCTTAACCCTTCAATTTTAAATTTCAGGTAAAAATTAAGGTAAGGTATAGCTAAGACTTTTTAAAGTTATTTTTTAATTAGTCACGGTCTACGAAATTTCGTAGCAGGTGCTACGAAATCATTCATATGCACCGGCGACTCGGCGACGCGACGCGATGACGCGACCGAGAATGTTGCTTGTATACATAACGATCTTTATATTTTTCACATAAACAGGGTCAGTTATAGGTCTAGTACATCTAGGCAAACAACTTTTGAAAATTCGCAAAAAAATTCGCTTCTCCATACATTTTGCAGCGCGTTGGCGAACTTTTTGTATGAAAAAGCTGATTTTTCCTTCGTGATTTTCCAAAAGCCCTAGAACAAAATTTGTTTGTCTAGGTGTACTAGACCCGCCCTTAAAAGGTTTTGCATATAATACCTATGACCCTGTACATAATACAAGTACCAGAAAATTTGGAGACGAACTTAATTTACCGACAAAGCCCAGCACATGAGCAAGTTGAAATGTCAGTACACCGTACACAAATGTAGTTTATGGAATAGAGCCGATGGCGCCGTGAAAATCTTGAAAGGAGATCACGAAACAGCAAGCGTAGCGTAAGACGTCCACTGACAAGGTGGACTGATGATCTAAAAAGACCGCAGGAACACGTTGGATGCAAGCCGCTTCCAAACGAACTTATTGGAATTGTTAGTCTTTGAGATTTATAAAACTACAGCAGTGAACGCCATATGATGGTGGTGGATGGATGATAGATGGATGTAATTTAAACAATCCTCAAATATAATCTAAAAAATGTAGAACAAAAACGAATAGAATAAAAAATAGTGCGTGGAGTCCCTCCGCGCGGAAAAAGTAAAACTTCGACGTAACAGTGCTTTCATACCCCCTCCATGGTAGCGTTAAACGTTTAACGCAACCTTGTTGGAAGTCACATTAGAAGTTTCACTTCAACAAGAGAATTCTCAGGCGTACGGCAGTAAAAACTTTGACGCAAATCGCTCAACTCGGAACAGGTATTTAATTTGCAAAGTCGCATAAAACATTGGCAGCACATGACGATATTACTTAAAATAAACTTGCAAATACCAATACCCTCGTTTAGCCTGGGGGAAATTTGTTAAGCGCACAGATTAAAAAAAAGTTTGAAGTTGAGAGCTTAGAGGATTTATGTTTCAGAGTCGTTACTACAGATACTTGTAAGTAGATGGTGAATCAAATTTAGCTTCTGGGTTTTGTAGGTCAGTAACTTTAAGTAGTCTATTATAGCACCATTTGATTTGACTCACTACCGAAATTTCGTAGTTCACTCTACTGCACTTCCTAAAATGTATTAAATGTAATTTCTCTTGTAAATGTAATTTAATTTCTCTCATATTATAATGTACCTATCGATATTGTGGTGCACCCACAAAAAATTGGTTTTGTTGACTAACATTTTAAAAATATTTATTGAAGTTAAACAAATAACCAAAATCTTCGGTAAATGTTATATGTTACCATTTCATATTTTTTTTTCAAATTATGTATATGAAATGATTAAGCTGTAAATGTACGTAGGAATTTATTGCACAAACTTAAATAACATTAAACATAAAAATATTATTTAACTCTACCTACATACTTAAAAAAGAACGAAAACGTATACTAAAATAACTAAAACGAACTAAAATCAAAATAAAACTATTCTAAAAGCCCGGGTAACGTGGCCAGAATGTAGCTGTAAATTATGGCGCAAATTACTTATATTCGTCGATTCATTCGATATGATGTATTGTATAATTTTTTATTCCTATATACTCAGTAATTTTATATCATCATAACGCGAAGAAAACAGTTAAATCCACGTCACATAATATATTTACAAACATTTTTTAGGGTTCCGAACCCAAAGGGAAAAAACGAGAACCTATTACTAAGACTTCGCTGTCCGTCCGTCTGTCTGTCCGTCCGTCTGTCTGTCACTAGGCCGTATCTCATGAACTGTGATAGCTAGAAAGTTTAAATTTTCACAGATGATGTATTTCTATTGCCGCTATAACAACAAACACTAAAAACAGAAAAAAAGTTGAGGGGGGTTCCCATACAACAAACTTGAGCCGTTTTCGTTCGATATTAATAAAGGTGACAGGAAGATGCTTGAAATATTCACAGAATATTTCGTTAAATTTTCACTTCAAAAATAAATAGTTAAATTAAAATTATATATATTAAGGGGGGCTTACATACGGTACGGAACCCTTAGTGCGCGAGTCAGATTCGCACTTGGCCGATTATTTAAAAGTCTGAAAGCCTACATTCAGTAATTTGTCTAAGTCGCTTACCGCCATCAATCACAGTTTTCCTTGGTTCTTTTAGGAGCTCACACAGAAATTAATTCACTGACACAAAGAAAAATATTCCTTCGACATTTTACGTTTCAGATATTTTTAGCGTGTTTATTTCAAACTTTTCCGGTGAAATGGAAAGTACAGCGACTCGGAAAATTGAGTTTTGACTCTAGTTTTAATCCGACTATATTTCGTTTCTTGTAAGATATAATGAGGAAATTACATATAGAACATAATCATTGTAACAGCATTTTGAAGGGAAGCACAGCCAGTGATGAATTGGAAGAGCTATCCACTTACGCAATGGATTTTTTCCTGATACGATTATTATAGGAAGATTGCTTTTCTATATTTTCCCTCATCGAGGCGCCAGTGGTGTGAAAGTTCGTATATGACTTCTAAACTCTTTTGCGGATCCGGGATTTGAACACATGGCCTCATATCAAACAATAATTAAGATAACACATGACCTCATATCAAACAATAATATTAAGACACCACGAATATAAAAACTGTAAGTAAAAGTAACACTAATAGGTACCTACAACTTAGAATTTATTTTGATTTAGAACTTTAAACTTGTAATACTACAATTTTTCGTCGAGGGCTAGAACATAAAACATCACTTTAAATGCGAAGACGATACAAAAAATATGCAATGAATAGTTTTAATCTATTAAATAGAACGTGTTCTGGCTCGCAAGTTGCACGTTTAGTTAAATAGACGAACATAAAGGAGCCACTCGTTTGGAAACTGTTTTCTACTAGAATAAACTTTACGGGAGACGGTAGGCTTATCACAAAAATTCAAGATTGCTACTAAATAAACAGCATAATTTAATTGACAAATAACATTACCTTGGTTGCACTAACATCATCTTGATTGTACTTTATATTATTAATTAAATTACTGTAAATGACTTGCCCAATATGACGAGATGTTATAAGGCCAATAAATTACTTTACTATTATTAGTGTAATAAATAGCATTTAGTTATTTAATGAACATGTCATGTAGGTATAAAAAGGTTGAAATTTTTAAAATAGCACTCAGCTCAAAGGTCATTATCCTCACAAACATATGTTTTTCTAGCTATCTACCATCTAATGACATCTTAATAATTGTTTTTTTTTTAATCATTATCATAATCAGTGTCGCCTTCTACGGAAGCCTATTTTATTTTATTTTATTTAAATAGGTTCGGTTACTGACAATAGGTTAGCATTAAATAACAATAATGGACTTAGTACAACATTTTGAACCTAAGAAATGATATGTGTGTCTCGACACGTACTTCTTTTAGTCAACTTTGAAGCTTACATGACAAGTTTAAACTTACCAAAACTGTACTATAAATGTAAATTATAGCTATCAGATGAAGGAATCAACATTTTAAGATTATTTTAGAGCTGTCAAAATTCCTTCCAAATTGGAGCTCATGTACTTAAAATTTGATATGTTTAACATGTTTGACTCTAATTAAATTAAAATTGCTTTTCTTAAACAGTTTTGCTTTCAGCCACATCAATAATAACCAGAAAATAAAAAGATCCAAAGAATAAAAACATTAAAACAAAAAATACCAAATTGAATTTCCCGACACAAATTGGAAAACGACTGTAAATTCGTCAGAGTATGATTTATTAGCCAATAAATAATTAATGAAGCAAATAAATTGCCTTTCAATATGATTAAAAGCTTGCTCGTTTATGAAGTTTCCCACTAAGTAATAATGAGTACGAACAAATAATAATGGTAAGTAAGTTCAACTTGCTTGGGAAACAAGATTTCACCAAAGCGGAGCTAAGACCAAATTTTTGAACCTTGATACCTTGAACCTGAGTTTTGATAACCTACTGAAACGTATGCATATAAATTATCATGGGACCGAGTAAGAGCAGGAGCGAGCATTGAAAATCTATGAACATGGTTTGGGGAATAGTATTTCAGTAGGTAAGTAAATGGTTTAAACCACTGGGTTTTCGGTGAAGGTAAACATCGTGAGGCAACCTGCAATGACCTGCATACGTCCGTAGAAAAGATTCGATGGCGTATGTGAATCCACCAATCCTCACCGGACCAGCGGTGCTGGATGCCTGATCATCCTTCGTGGGTAGACCTATATCCTGCAGTGGACTATTAAAAAAGGCTGGTACAGTACAGTACAGTACAAACTGTACAAATGAGTTATAAATACTAAACATGTGACAATACATAATTTAGATATTTTTTTTAATTTGATAGCGCAGGTCTGCTTATTCCCGCTTCGCTCCTCTTTAGTGGGGGAGGCAGAGTACAAGCGCCCGCCGCGCCGGTTTGCTTGAAAAACATTAGGTTGCTTTCAGTTTTGTTTGTTTAGCTCGGGAGCTATTAAGTTAATTTTGCTTTATTTTATGACATATTGTTCTCTTAAGTAGGTATTTATTTTATTTCTTAATAAGGACTTAAGGACTGTTGGTCTTTGTTGACCTTGTTTCCTGTACCATATGACTGTATAAACGTACCTACCAACTCTGCTTAATCTAGCATAGCGACATATGTAGAGCATGTAATATTTCATCAATCATTCAACTGTCACATTTTTCCCGCCAAATCTCGTCTAATCTCGTCCCATTTCGCGGGAAATGTCAGTGGAATAGTGCTTGATTGTGATAACTTTCTTTGCAAATCAAGTTATAGCTCCTGATATAATACACGCCTCTCGGAACTTTTTGCGATATTTTGCCGATGGTGAATTTTCGAACTGACTGACTTTGTACTGATGGAGTATTCAGATTCATGATTGTGAATTTGGAATTCAGTTGTATGACAAGTCATTTCTTAGTGATTTCAGAATGTTTTCTTTGGGTGAAAAGGGGGCATAAGTTTGTCGTTAGCTCATGTAAAACTATTTAAAAAAAACCGACGTAAAAAGTAATACATTAGTAAAAATACAAAATAAACAAGAGAACAAGAGTGATAAGAATAAAAAAATATATTGGTTATAATACATAACTTAACAAACAATGTCATTCTTTACTACCTTAAGAAATAATACTGCAATAAAAAACTACACATGATAAAATACCTACCTAAAATTATATACAATAAACAACGGCTAAAACTCGATAAAAAGACAAACAAGTATTCGACGTAAGTGTAAACTAACTTTGCACCTTTGAATTCTACAAAGTCTGGAATACTCATTTAAATCGCGGAAAGTAATGCTTAATTGCATTTGCTTTTAGTTTCAGGAACACTTATAAAACTACTAAACTTAAATAATCGGCCAAGTATGAGTCGGACTCGCGCACGGAGGGTTCCGTACTGTATGGGAGCTACCCTTAAATATTTATTTTATTTTAATTTTATGATTTATTATTGAAGTGAATATAAAACTATACATTCTGTGAAAATTTCAAGCATCTATCTGTTACCATTATTGATATAGAGCAAAAACGTCTAAAAATTCAGGTTTGTTGTATGTGAGCCCCCCTTAAATATTTATTTTATTTTGTTTTTAGTATTTGTTGTTGTAGTCGCAACAGAAATACATCATCTGTGAAAATTTCAGCTGCCTAGCTATCATGGTTTATGAGATACAGCCCGGTGACAGACAGACAGACAGACAGACGGACAGACGGACATACGGACATCGAAGTCTTAGTAATAGGGTCCCGTTTTTCCCTTTGGGCACGGAACCCTAAAAATGAAATTATAAAGAAATATAAAGAATAGATCAAAAATCATTTGATAACACGAGAATTCATGCAACTTATTTAAACTCATTATAAAGATATCATACATAAATATACTGCAACAACAATAAAAATATGTGACAAACAACTTCAAAAATTACAACTACAACTAAAAACGGATATAATACACGTAATTACATACACTCCAAAACATTATCCTTGGGCAGTGGAGCAAAAAGGGTTATCTAACCCGCTAATACAAGGCACCTTAAAGGGCGACGCGGATCCATTTAGGGTGCGTAACTCAATAGTGTTTAAAATCCACTTAACCCTACGTTATTCAATCAAGACCATTCTACGATACTCATACGAGATAATGATGCGCAGAGAGGGCTTTTGTGGCTACAAAATGTCAACTAATTTATAGAAAAGGGAAAAGGTCTACGCCATTACATAGGTAATGGTCGCGGACATTTTTTCTTATTTATTTAAGCACTTAGTCTTTAGAAAGAGCTTCAGGTATTGCTCTATATTATTTCTTTTGGAAAGAGAATTCTTTTGAAAAGTAAATCGTTGGACATATCTATGTTAACGATTTATGTATGGTCAATACGTCTATCTAAGGTATGGGCACCAGGGGGGCAATTCTGTTAGCCGATCTCTTTACTGAAGTTATACGTTCTTGAATCTCTCTCGTTTTTCTGACAGTTCCGACAGCTCAAAACTGTCAGTAAAACGAGACAGGTTCAAGAATTTGTCACCTTAGTAACGAGATCGGTTGACAGAATTGCCCCGCAGATAAAAACTTTATTTTTTTGTTTATCAAATAAATTTCATAAATTTTAATGCAAAATATAAAGATTATAAAAACATTAACCTGTATCGACCCACAGTTGGGTATTAAACCTGTTCTATATAAGCAATGTGAAAAAAAATTAAATCATTTAAATATTGTCTCAGGTTTTGTTGAACTCATTCAATATCTAGAAACTTTTATTATCAAAATGTAATTCGAGGAACTCGCCTCCCAAAATGGCACGTTCTCCATGGAAAAAATATTTTGTTACAAAAAAATCAATCACTGGAATATTGCAGACTTGCTTTGACAGATAATTAGCACAAATACATAAAGATAAATAAAGTTTATTTTATTTCATATTAAATAAAATAAACTTTAAACTCCCACTCATAAACAATAAATAAAATAGATAAATACAATACGAATACACTCAGTTTCGTTAATGGGTAAAAAGATACAATAAAGAGGTAAAACACAAAATTCCATGAAAAACATAGAGACTGAAAAATTGCGTCTAATGCCTTAACACGTAGGCAATAAAATAGTAAACTAAAAGTGTTCTAAAGAAATTTGTGTGTACTTACTACTTACGTGCATCATAAAGAATTCATGCTCACATCGAGTCGTTCAGGCCATTATAGACATTTCGATGTATTTATAGGTGAGGGTGGTTTTCGGCATAAGATAAATGTCGAGTTTTACCAAAATAAACGCAAAGAGATATTCTCTTTCAACAATATCGAAGATGTTTATCTTAAGCTCCAGGAAAGTGCTGTTAGAGATTTGGGCGTAAAAGGAATGTGATAAACCATTGAAATTTTGCTAAAATTTTTGTTTATTTCATTCTTTGGGATGTTTTTAAAAATATTGTAGGTACATAAACATATTTAAAGTTTGTAAATTTGAAAATAAAATAAATATATTTATTTTTTGCAAACGACGACAACACAACACGACTTCAACCGTGTATAGAATTCGCGAATAGTACGCACGGATTGATGTAGATTTTTTCAAATATTGTTGATTTATCAAAAAAAAAAGATTTTGATAAAATTTAAATGAGACCAATCTCAAAGCAAAATAATTTTCGAAATCGGACTACTGCTTAAAAAGTTGTGCTTGGTTATACAAAAAAATACGCGTCGAATTGAGTACCTCCGTTTCCGTTTTGTCGGTCAAAAAATAGATATTTTTTTTAAAAATATCACATCTTTGTTGTTGTAACATAAAATGTGTTAAGCTTTGTACATTTCACTCTAAAAATGTTACGTTTGCAAAATATCCTCTCAAAATGTCACGTCCGGAACACACCGAGTTGTTCGTTATTGACATGGGAGGAAAAATAAGTTAGCAAAAATGAGATGTTGCTACTGTACTATATCAGCATTTTTAAGTAGTCCACTACAGGATGTAGGCCTACCCACGAAAGGTGAAAAACAAAATGAGGTGTGTATGCACATGTGTCGCACAATTTTGCATTGTAAGTCATATTCATATTCACATTCACATTCCATAAATGCGATATTTAGATTTTTTTCAAAACACATAGATTTAAAATCAGTTCTTTGCTGAGCCAGTCGGTTCAATTTTAAATTAGACTTTTTAGCTGCAAGTTGATATGTTTCACAGAGTGAAAGAGCCAAAGCGGGAATAAATATTTATGCTGTTCATCTTTATTTTAATAATATTTCAGATCCTGCAGAGTACGAAATACGAGGAATTAGGTAGGAAATACGAAGTGTTCCAGGAGCAAGCTGGCTCCATAGTTATAGGGTTTCCTTACCTATATTTATTTAGACTGCATCATGCTTGGGATTTTTCTCGATCTCTCCTTCAACCAAACTTATAAAATTTAAGATAGATTGATATTGGATCTCAATACTAAGGAATGGACCTAAAATCAAAAATATTACGTTATTAGGGTTCCGTACCCAAAGGGTAAAAACGGGACCCTATTACTAAGACTCCGCTGTCCGTCTGTCTGTCTGTCTGTCTACAGGCAGTATCTCATGAATCGTAATAGCTAGAAAGTTGATATTTTCACAGATGATGTATTTCTTTTGTCGCTATAACAACAATTACTAAAAACAGAATCAAAGTGCTCCCATACAACAAACCTGTTTTTTAGGGTTCCGTACCCAAAGGGAAAAACGGGACCCTATTACTAAGACTTCGATGTCCGTCTGTCCGTCTGTCACCGGGCTGTATCTCGTGAACCATGATAGCTAGACAGCTGAAATTTCCACAGATGATGTATTTCGGTTGCCGCTATAACAACAAATACTAAAAACAAAATAAAATAAATATTTAAGGGGGGCTCCCATACAACAAACCTGAATTTTTTGACGTTTTTCGCTGCATATTAATAATGGTACCAGTTAGATCAATATATAATAAAATTAAAATAAAATAAATATTTAAGGGGGGCTCCCATACAGTACGGAACCCTCCGTGCGCGAGTCTGACTCGTACTTGGCCGATAATTTTTTGCCGTTTTACGCTCTATATTAATAATGGCAACAGGTAGATGCTTGAAATTTTCACAGAACATTTAGTTTTAAATTTACTTGAATAATAAATAATAAAATTAAAATAAAATAAATATTTTAGGGGGGCTCCCATACAGTTTGAAACCTTCCATGCGCGAGTCCGACTCGTACATGGCCGATTATTTCTGAATAAGTAGTTTTCTTTCATTACCTAGACCGCTTGTTAAAAACTTTTTACTCATGACACAAACATATACCTATATTAGGGCTATTGCGTCGTAGGAAGCCAAATTATCCAGGTTCTCATGCTATGTGATATCATTCATGAATAGTTTTAAGGTGAATGCGCGCCTCGGAACTGCAATCACCGAAGTCAATCGCAAAGTTAGAATGGTTTTTTGCTTTGGAATGTTTTATTTCAATATTTTTGGCCGCATGACCTTTTTCTCCACTTCATAACAATTACTGCAGAGTCAAATATTAGTTTGACAAAATCGTTGCAGTTTAAGTAAAACTTAAGTTAAAGTTAAGTTAAAGCAATGATATGAAATTATTACTTAAATAGTTTCTAACTATTGCACCTAATATTTGACTTCAGTTAGAAAAGTGTTTATAAGAAGAGCCAATACGCTTCAGACCCGCCGTACTATCAAACAAAAGCTCTGAATGAAATGTTGAGAATTAAAAAGCTCTTATCGTTATTTTCTTTGATTTGGAAACTCTACTTTTATTGTTTTTAGGGCTTGGATACATTTAATTTACCTGAATTGATTGTCTTCCTGATTGGGTTGTCTTCTGACAAATTTGCCTTTATGGGCCACACTAAAATGCAGTTTTAAAACGTGCTGAATACAATGAGGCTAAAATGTCCCGTTCGTTTATAGATATTTATGAGCCATTTGGTGCTGACCTAGTAACATTTCGTGGTTCTAGTGCAGCTATTCTCTTATATTCTATGCTCGAAACTTTATGATGTGGGAAATTGGAAAACGGGTGTGGGAATTCCTTAGGTCGTAAAAGACGCGGTTCGTTTTGAGCACAAGGTTCTTTTACTTTTTGCGAGAGGTGAAGTTAATTCGAACATTTTTGGTGAAAAAATAAACGTTGATATATAAGTGAAATTGGAGCAAAATTATTAAAAGCTAAAAATGCAATCATTTTTATTTACGAAGAGGGGGATCTTTTCTACCATGAACACAGTTATATTTTTTTTTAATTAATTAATCTAATGAACCTCAGTTAAACGAAAAATCCTAAGCTTTGCAAAATCTACCTGTAAACAGTCTGAATATTTTTCTACTTATTTTTTTATATGTCACATTGGTACGGAGACCTATTACCTATTAGTACATACAGTATCTATTCACTGTCGTAGTAAACTACACCACACGGAAGTTTATTTGCCTACCTGCCTTAGTCTAAGGTAGGTATCTACTTCAGTTATATTAATTTATTAACCCCCGACGCAAAAGAGGGGTGTTATAAGTTTGACGTGTCTGTTCGTCTGTGTGTCTGTCTGTCTGTCTGTGGCATCATAGCGCCCGAACCACTGAACCGATTTCAGTTTAGTTTTTTTTGGATGAAAGGAGACTTAATCGAGAGTGTTTTTAGCTATGTTTTATAAAAATCGATTGAGCCGTTTAAGAGTTATGGTGGGTTAAAGTGGGGATGGAAGAACCAAAATTCTACAAATGTGCCCAAAATGGTTGTCAATTGAAAGTTTGTTGTCAAATATTTTTGTGTCGGGGGTTTTTTAAATTTTTAATTTATAAATAATTATTTTAAGTACCTACTCATGCCTGTATAGAATATTATTTTGAAGTTGTTACTTTAACCTTTGGACTTCGGTGAGTTCCGTATTTTTGTAAAAAAATAGTTTTCGAGCTCCAATCTAGCATTTATTTTCTCTAATAAGTGAATTTTATGTAATTTTTTGAGAAAATAAACTTCTTAAGCCAGAAAACAATACACACCTACCTACTTGCAGATTAGTTCACTAGAAATTCGTGAAAACTTACCTTAAATTTAAATAAACTGGTAATAAGTAAACAAATGAATATTCATAACAAATAATATTTCAACACGTCTAAGAAAAATGGCCGTTTTGACCAATTATCATTTCAAGAACATTCCGGGCGATAGATTTCCCTACGCTGTATTAAATATGGCATCTAATTACTTAGCTTCATAAATTAGGCTTCCAGTAGCATTAAATCATAATTTATTAAAGGCAGTGCTTAATTACTTAAGCTAGACATTAGTTAGTTCCTAATCAGGCCATTTGTTACTCTGTAGAGACTTGCCATGTCTCGTTATGTAACGGAGACCAGGGTGTTCTGTGTGCACTGAATATTGCAACATTGTCAAATAATGAGTTGAATAATATAAACATGTATTAAGGTTTAAATTCGCTAGATGAATATAAATAACATGACTGTTACACACGGTCTCTAACCCCAAACTAAGCAAAGCTTGTGATATAGCCAATATGCACCTATCTGTGTTAGCTGTGCTAAGAGTATGTTTGCCATAAAAGCGTATAGTCGTGGGTTCAAATTCCGGTCCCATACCATTGAGTAAGGGTTCTCTCACTAGTTGCTTTCCAGTGAAGGAAAATCTCATAAGGCAGATAACTTGTAGGTAGGTAAGTATGTGATTGGAAAATAAATTAGATGACATGACCCACTAATCCGTAACCACGGTACTCCGTCTTTATACAAACGGTCGGAACGCGAATCATACCTACGCGCATCGTAGTTCGGTAGACACTCGGTACACAACACTCGCAGGGGCGCGCCGTACCGATGAACGAACATCCAGGCGGGAAGCCCTAGCGCGTGTTAGGTACTGCGTGGCCACGCCGGGCTGTTGATATTTATTTCAAGGACAAGGCCGAGTCGCTTTACTGCATATTTACCATTACCGTAACCACGGTAAGATATCATTACCGTGCCGTAACTAAGCCATCGTGTTGAAAATGGCACACTTGAAGATTGGTCTATATTCATATTCAAGTGGACTATGAAAACCTAATATGTACAGTACCTAAGTACAGTAGTTTTTGGAAATGTATACAAAAATCACGTGAATGCTGAATTAAAGAAAAAAGTTATCTCAACGCCTTAAAACAGCGTAGTTACGAGTACAATCGCAATAATTGCTTTTCGCCAAAACCGACACATCCGATTTCAACCGTGTTTAGAATTCGATTAATCGATGTTTCATCGATAAAGTAATTTTAACATTATTGTTGATTATTTAAAAACGACTAAAATGAAATAAAATTAAAATTAGACCACTTCTGAATTATGTCTAACAAACAAAAAAGGAATCGTCAAAATCGGTTCATAAATTAGCGGAGTAATCGCGTAACATAGGTACATATAATAAAAGAACATACAATCAAATTGAGAACCTACTTATTGAAGTCAGTTAAAAAATTGAAATGGACTGTGCAAGAACTATATTTAAAAGTAGAGCAGGAAATACACCGAAAGCTATTAAGTAAACACCATCAATCAACTGGCTTTAAGCCATGAAAGCTCCATCCGCAAATGTAAACAAATGACGTGTTATTCACTAGGGGGACGCATGTGCTTATCTATATTCCATGGAAATACCTATGTATTTTTCCACCTCTGAATTCGATTTCTAAATCAATGTTTAGATTGATAAAAACGCCAGTATAGTACTTACACACATATACATATTATACTTAAAGGTTGACATTGGGATAAGGACTAAAGTAGGTAATGCTTAAACTACATAAATGCTTGCAAAAACTCACTTGTTTTCTAGAACATCTCGACGAGAACTCAAAATATAGTCCTTATCCTTAGCAATACATAGATTTTGGGCTGCAAAATGTCACGCAGCATTCTTGTACACAATTCAACATGTTTTATTCCTACCTTTCACATCTCCCGTGGGTGTTTCATCATATTTATGATAGGTACCGAAGCTCCAATCGTCAGTCCAATTTTTGTGAACAAAACGTCAAACCATCAAACCAATTTTTTCGATGCCTAAGATCAAAAAATAATCTCACCAAGATGAAGCAATCTGAAAATTATTACGATGTTCAATTTGTTTTTACTGCACTTTGGTGTTTTATAGAGGCTGAGAAAAGAGATTACGGCTTTCTCACTTATCTGCTGATTTTTCAATTTTCAGTAAGACCCTACTAAAGCCTTCATGGATACAAATTAGTTTTAGAAAAAATATCACGAAAAATGATACGGACTACTGAAAAAATACAACTAAATTTTGCACCAAATGTAATTTGTAACTAAGAAAAACAACGCTCTCATTGTACCTATCCTATACAAATAAAGTTCTTTTTTCTCTCTGTGTTTTCCGTTTATGTATAAAAATCGCATTTTCCTTTGTATTCATTCATAGGTTCGGAGGAAGGGCCAAATTATGCATGTCAATGTTATTCTAACCAGTGTAAAAACAACGCATTTTTGTGACCACCAGATAATAATATAAATAATAAATAAAATAATTTTATTACCAAAAGAACAATTACATAATTCATTTACCTAATCCTAAAATCGCATGCATAAAATACAAATACCTACACAATAAATTTGACTTTTACAACATTATGTATACATATTTTCATGCAGAGCAATGATATATTATAATAAGATAATATAATAATAATAATCTGTGGGCCCCAAACTAGGCTAAGCCTGTATCTTGAGCGCCCGGGAGATACCAAGAAAACTATGTCCAATGGCGCTGAGGTGTGAGTACCTATGAAATCTTATAAAATCTTGTTTACAAACATATGTTTTTTATAGGTAGGTACTAGTTGCCGTAATAAAAGCGGGTAAGCAGAACAATCATATCAGTGAGTAGGTGGTGATTGATGTTTGCGGAACATGCAGGATTCACAATGCAGAACAGAGCCAGTCATCCAAGAATTGCACATTTTCATTGTTACTTGATAGTCATTATTTTAGATTAAGATTTCGGATAATAATATGGGTAAGATTTCAATAATTGATTTTGAATGAATACATATTTTGAATTAAATATTAAATCCATACCTACATTTATTTTGAAATTTTACGTTTTAAATAAAATCAAACTTAGTGAATGGGTTATTTCCTGTTACTCCAAGTATATTAATCGATAAGCATTATATAACTTAAAATGAAAATATCGTATTAAGAATTAAGTTAAATAATTACAATAATAACATCGATTCATTCAGAATTATAACATTATTGTTATAATTAATGTTTATACATTCAATTACAGAAAAGTTTACTAAATATTATTCAATTACATTATTAAAGATCACACAATAAAATAACATAAAGAGTGAAGGGCCAAAGGGGAAAGTATCTTGTGATTAAGAAACGGTTACGAGACAATTGAGCAGCATGTTTATTAATGCATGGTGTCACTTGTGAGCAGTGTATCCTCTGCGATACACAAGTCCTCATGAGAGTCAGGGTTCGCAGAGGTGGGGAGTGTGTGTTGTGTGTGTGTGTGTGTATGTGTGTGTGTTGTGTCTGTATGTTGTGTGTGTGTGTAAAGTACTGTCAAATTTTGTCACATTCTGTCACGTTAAGAAGGGACCGGCATTAAACCCGCTTTCCTGTTCGAACTGGGAAGTCAAGTGGAAAATATCTCTTCTCTTCATCTCGGTATACACTACAAGTTTTTCAGTTTGATTATTTATATCAAAAGAATTAGAAGTTGATACTTACATACTTATACTTACAAAATAAACTTTGCAAAACGATAGGTTCTGCCAATGCAAGTAGGTAGATTAAATAAAGAGTAGAAGTAAAGTAAAGGTAAAATGTGGTTGTGGCCCATTACAAAAACCTATATAGAATTGTGATTGAATTGTATTTTTATTCAAAATACCTAACTGTGACTCATATTGATTACATACCTAGTTTTCAAATTCAAATAAAAAATACATTTAAATAACTATGTCCATTCGTGCATCTGATAGGTAAGCAATTACGTGTACCTACGTAAGGTAAACGCACGTAATTGCGGACGAGTCCCAGAACGCGGACGTTACTCGGTTTTTTAATTTTTGTATTTTTCTACGAAAGTTTAACTTAATCTTATGAATGACAATAAATTCTTGATTACATTTCAAAGTATTATACAAGAAAAACTGTACACGTAGTGTAATGGTGTCCAAACCAAATGATCTCAAAAGTGCGGTGTCGTAAAATTTTCGTTAATCTGTTAATTCAGTAGCTGAATTTGGTGCCTACCCTGTCATAAACTTCAGTTCATTTCTTAGTTGTGTAATGTGATACGGTAAGTGTGCTATTTTATTACGATACTTAGATAAATTACCTAATATTATAACCTCTAATCTAGACATAATCTTGTTGATTATTTATAATATTTGCGTATCCGCCTAATGGTACTCACAAAACCCGTACTTGTCCCAATGCGCGGACAATAATCACATTTTTCGTCCGAGAAGTGGGACACACATTAGTTCTTTGAAACCCGTTGAACCAAAGGTTGGATCTCGACCTTATTGCCTTGAAATAAGTCTCATTTTCCTTGCATGTAAGAACGTCGTTTTCAAAACCGTGAAAAAGCAATTATTATAATTCGGTTGCGACTAATTCAAAGGAATTAAGAATTATTTGGACTGGTTCAAACAATAGTCGTATCCAATTTGCTTTAGTATTGTTTGAACTGAATTTTTGTGCATGACAAAAACAATATTTTAAATCGATTTACAACATATATACATTAAACAATATTACGTTGTGTTTAAAAGATTATCTTAAGTGAGATTTATTGTTGTCAGATTTTGATATTATGTTTTTATTATCTATGAAATACTAAACTTTTGGTGTTTCATAGAAAATAATAAACATTTAATTTGTCACAAATTAGTCCTAGTATCAGAGTAAAAATCTATATCTGGATTGAGACATTTTCTTTTGTAAAAGTTGATTATTATATCAATACAATAATCAACTATAGAACTAAAAAATTGGGATTAAGATTATATGATGTAAAACGTAAAAATAAACTGCATAAAGCTTGGAAGAAGTCGAAATGTGTTGCTTCCTACTTACAGTTCTCAGATTTGCGGGCCGATCTAAAAAATCGAATTTCCCAGGCATACAAGTCTCATATGGTCAATATAGGCAGGAAACTGCAGCAGTGTCCTCAATTTTTTTTGAGGCATGTACATAGCTTGAGATCGAAGGGTGGTTTTGAACCCCGAGTTTCGTATGAGGGATGCACTTTTACTGGCGTGGAGGCTGCTGAGGCATTTGCAAAATATTTTTCTAGTGTTTTTCTAAATGATCCGCCGGCGCTGAACGTTGACGTGTGTCCTGATAGAGACGAGCACTGTGGCTACGTTGCTATACCTAGTGTGTCACCCGAGGACATCGACCGCGCTATAAATAAATTGAAAACAAGTAATTCACCAGGTCCCGACAGCTTGCCAAGCTCAGTCCTTAAGAGCGGTAAAGAACACTTTCTCCTTCCTTTATACCATATCTTAAATTTGTCACTTAGGAATGGAAGGTATCCCGACCAATGGAAAATCTCGAGGGTGACCCCCATCCCTAAAGGTAGTAATAGGACTATTGTAGAGGAGTACCGCCCAATTGCAATCTTGTGCGCCCCTGCCAAGGTATTTGAATATATTTTGCACAGTGAGATTTATAGGCAAGTAAAGCAGCAGATAGGGGAAGAGCAGCACGGCTTTAGGCCAGGTCGCTCAGTAAACACTAACTTGCTATGCCTGGTCGACTATATTTCTTGTGCTTTGGACCGTGGATCTCAAGTAGATGTAATTTATTTCGACTTTCAAAAAGCTTTCGGTAAAATAGACAACGATATTTTGCTACGTAAGCTATCATGTTCATTTGGTTTCGCTCCCAGTCTCTCTATCTTTATCTCGGACCTCATGCGTGGCCGGTGTCAATATGTGAGGCATGGGACGTATGAGTCGCGTCCTTATCCCACTAGATCTGGAGTAAGCCAGGGTTCCGTGGATGGTCCGCTCTTCTTCCAGATGATGATCCATGACCTGGCCAAAGTATTGATCTCCGCTCAATGTCTCCTGTACGCGGATGATCTCAAACTTTTTCTTGAGATCAAAACACCCAGTGACTCATTAAGACTACAGGATGACATCAACCGCATTTATGAGTGGAGTGTCAAGAACAAAATGCTATTTAACTTGGGCAAATGCAATGTCATGACCTTCGATCGGAAGAAGAATCCAACTCATTTTGGTTATCGTTTACACGACAAAACTCTAAATAGAGTAAGTCATATTAAAGATTTAGGTGTAACTTTTGACCGTGGCCTCACTTTTCACGATCACGTCACTGACCTCGCTAAAGAGGCATTTCGTCGTCTTGGCTTTGTACTACGCAATTCCAAAGATTTTGAAAACCCTCAAGTAGTCAAAACTCTATACAGCTCTCTGGTCAGAAGCAAACTGGAGTCGAGCGCTTGCGTCTGGAACCCGTATCATGTAACTTACGCCCGGATTCTGGAGAAGGTCCAAAAAGCATTCTTAAGATTTTTATATAAGAAACAATATGGTTATTATCCATTCTTATACCCGACAAAATTTTTACTTGGCCAACTTGGCTACAACTCCTTAGAGGTAAGAAGAATCCTAGACCAGCTCCTTACCTGCTGCAAAGTTCTTCGAGGGTCAATTGATTCAATTGAGTTGCATAATTTGCTGTGCGTCTTATTTGTACCTGACGAGCCTGGTATACCGTGTAACAGACGGGGCCGGATGCAGAGCCTTTTCCACGTTGAACATAGTCGTACTGTAGCACGCTCTATGTCGCCTCTGTTGCGCTCTCGCACTCACTTCAATGCACTCTTGTCTGCCAACACTGATTGTGATATCATCTTTGACAAATGGAGATCCATTGTAGCCGTCCTCACGGCATATTGTGAAAATCTCACTGACCAGTGGGATCGATGCAAACGGCCTGATAGTTCGTTTGTAATCGAAGAATTATGAATTTGTGACATTTAATCTAATTTTAACATTATTTGTGCTGATTTTTTATTTGACATTTTATAATTCTATTATTGACATTGTATAATCATAATTTATGCATGCTTTTTTTGTTGTGACATTTAACCTAATTTTTGACATTGTATCCTAGATTATTATTATTTTTTTTTTAATTTGACATTTTACCATTGAAATTGCGTGACTTATGTTTGTTCAATTTTTAAAATTATTTTTTGATTTTGTATTGTATTTTTTATGTTTTCTTTTTTCCGTTGGTTTTTTATTTTACTTTAATATTGTGAGGCAAATGTAATTGATTCAGATCGTTTTTCCTCAATAAAGAAATTTGAATTTGAATTTGACTGATTAAGATTATTATGTAATAAAACAATTTGATTTTCTAAGTTACAACTGAATCTTCTCTCTTTGGAATATTGCGTGTCTGCTATGTTGTTGCCTGAACATGATCTGTGACTCTTTTTCCATCCCACTGTGTTTATTTGACAGAGTTTGGAATTTTACATGACGCGCAGTGATTAGTTTTGACCTTGTTATAGGTCTTCTGAGTTCATAGATAGTAGCAGCACTGTCAACGGTGAACATGATCACTTCTTTGGCCTCACTGTTTCCAGTAGCTGTTAGAAGCTCAGTTCATATAAAAGTTTAAGTTCTGTTGCGGCTAGCAAAAGGCCCATGGCTTCCGCTTGCAAATTTTATGTTGTTTTACTCAGAGCAAGGGAGTCTCTTAGCCCAAGCTTGTTTTTTGCACTATCCGCGTATATGTTCCAAGATAGCAATATATCGTCAGATACATCGTTCTCTATGACTAGCTCATGCTTTTCTATCTCGAGCTGGCTATTGTAAAGGTTCCTCTATATAGCTATTTAGAGTTTATTTCTAAAAGTTGCTATTTCGGTATGCTTCAGGTTCGTGCTTCGGAATTAGAGTATTCATCAGTTGCCACGCGCCACTCATTGATTGTTTTAGAGATATTGCTCGTAGCCAGTATGATGTCGATAACTGATTCCCAAGGCGTTACGAAAATAAACTCAGAGCCATGGTTTAGTAGATTTGAATAATGCCTGAAGATGAAGTCAAGTACGTCATTCTCCTCTCATTTGTATTGGGACATTCCCAGGCAACACAGTGGGCGTTAAAGTCACATCCTACTTTAGTTTCTTGTTTTTTTCTTGTACTAAAAGCATTAATTCTTCGACCGCCAGATGTTGCACCACTTCTACGATATCCAGGTACGCCGTGTTCTAATGGTAAATATACTACTAAGTTTGCCTTAGAGACTGGTATCCAATTTAACTACCGTGAGATCATCATTACACAAATGTGTCACCTAAGGCGCCTTATACGGACCTGTGGGATATAATTATATAAAGAACGCATTTTATTTTGCATGGGAAGACTGAACACATTACCTTGGGGATCATTTAAGCCGCTTTTCTTGCCACGGACTAAATACGGTTACTATACCAGTGCTAATGTGCTAACTATCTAATGTTTCAGCATTTTTTTCATAATGAGATTATTGTTTTGTTTGAAATATAATTTATTGCATGTAAACCATTGTTTCTTTGATTTAAGACACCTTGAATGGCTTAAACTAAAATATTCTTTAATAATAGTAAGTAATAATACAATAAAAAGGCAATTTAAATTCTAATGTAAACCAAATAGAGTTCTAATTCGCATAGCGTCCGTGAATTAGGACGATTTGTAATATATTTGGGTCGATTTTAAAGTTCATACAAATAATAATACAGTGGAAAAACTATTTAAATTCTAATGTAAATCAAATAGAGTTCAATTTCGTATAGCGTCCAGGAATTGGGACGACATTCCGCGCATTAGGACAAATCGTTCGCGGTTTGGTACATTTGGGCATTTTTTTACATTTTGGGTATTAATTCCCATTACAGCTCAAACAAATTAAATAAAGTTTAATTATTATAAAACTCAGATAAATGCCCTATATGGTCATATTCACTTTGTTGCTGTAAGTCTATTATTATCAGCGTAGTATTACTGCAAAGTCAGCGAAGTTCAAAAACGTCCGTACATTGGTACGTTTACCTTATCATCACACACGTTGCGTCGTCGTCCTTTTGTAATCTCCAATTTTCAAGTCAGGCGTCCAATAGCCAATAGACAACTGTAACATAGTGTTTGATATGTGTTCGACCAATCACATGTCTTTATTTTACATTTAGGCCTCTGTGATAAGCTGAACACTAGGCTGCCACCGCTGGCCGCAGCTGTCTGCTGGACACCTTAAGGTGGATTAAATTTTGTTTCTTTTTTTTTGCATTTATAGATAAAATATTTATTGCAAAAAAAAAACTCACATTGTTTAAACTGACCACTGATTTGGTTTTAGGGGTATGAAACTCGTAAACGCTACCTATTCATAGGAGCTAAATAGATTTTCGTAAACTTAAAATGAGTAGTTTATCTGTAAAAGGTAATACAAAAAAAAAAAAAATTGCACGCTGGCCGCGTCGTGGCTGGCCGAGAACAGCTTTAAAAATCTTGGTTAAGGCCACATAGCTATTACAACTAGAGAGATACCGCTGTTGTCGCTTGAGGCAATTCTCAACCACAATAATGATTGGAAAATCTGGCTTATGGCTGTCAAAACTGTCAAACATGAATTGGAATTTGACACTACTGAAAATCACGGCAACTAATAGCCACTGAATCGAGATATTTTTCATGTCTCATTCTAACTCATGTCATTTTAAATCATTGCATTCCATTTTTTTCTTTGCTCGATCGTCCACATTATCCCTCTGGTATCTTTGTGGTTAAGGCGCAGTTTCATTCATATTACTTGTCAAATTATTCATTCCACAGCTATAGAAGTACTAAAATCTATTTTACGATAAAAACGATTGGATGAATTGGAGTGAGAGGCTCTAAAGACTGGAAGTGTCACATCAACATGTGCGTGATGAGGGTCAGGGCAGCACATACGGAGCCTACTTCTCAAATTCGGGTGTCATCTATCGGGTACATGTTATGTCATCTGAATATGTCTCTAGTAGTTGCTTAATCATGAGCAGCGTTAGGGATTCAGGACTGCTAAAATTATTGCTGTTGTCGTAGGCAACAGATTGTCTTTTGAATTTTTCCTGAACGAAAAGGTTGATGAAAAATTACACATGAAATTAGATTTAGACATTCTTAGATGATATTTATTATTATGATATTCATTGTAAATATAATTCAATAATAAATAATTACATTAAAAGTCAATACAATAATGTCTAAAAATAAAATTAGTCAAACAACCCGCCCCTAATTGTTCCCGGAGCAAAGGTCCCCAAAACACTGGCCGCATTACCCCGTTGAATAGCAATGGCCAATCTTTGCTCCAGGAAACAGCTGGAGCGGGGGTCACCACACTTTTCCGTTATCCGCTGGCCAATCTGTCGAATCAACACCTTGGCCTCGGTCCCCCAAGCGCCCAAAGCTTCAACAGCGATGGGCACAAAAAGATATTGTGATATTCATTAGGTATTAGATGACATTAGATGATATATTAGATTTGAACATCAGATCAGTGCTTCACGACTAACGCCATGCAGGTCGCATAAAGGTTTGAACTGGCGTCATTGAAGTATAAATTAACATCATCGACTGGCGTAGTTCAAAGTTGTGGGTGGTCTCTAACACAGAGAAAAAAAAGAAACAAGTAAGTAGTAACCATATTTGATCTAACGTGTCTTCGTTAATTCGTCTGTCTGTCATTGAAAAATTACCTAGTTCATTATTGTCAAAAAAAGTCAAAAAATTGGTTAATTGCTACGGGACCCAGATTTGAACTAGTGACGACCTCATGATGATTTAAGACGAGCGTTTTCTCACTAAACTAACACCCACCCCCCCACATAACCTTAGCACATCCTCCACCCTTGAGGACTTTTAGTATGTTCATCTGGATACCGCAAGGTATAACTGTACCAATTTTCAAAACTATACGACGGTTTCTCAGACTACTAGATGAAATGACATTTTAATGTCTAACGTATATTTGTTACAATAGTTTAAGGATTCAATTAGGTCTAGACATGTGTATACTTTATACCCTGCTAAAGTCATATTCAAATAGTACCTACTTTGAACTGGAGACGAAAAATAAAATATATATTTCTACCCGCCGTCGTCGCGTCAGTTTTCTAACGCCTGTCGTTAAAATCTCAAAACCTTTGTACAGCGGCTTGTTTTTCTTAAACGCTCTCAAGTTGGAGGCAGCTTGTCCAAATAGCTTAATTAGGGAGCCCGATAGGACATGCCTTTGAAGTCGGCCCGTATCCAGCAAAGTGTGAAAACAAACCGACCTTTCTGTTGAATCACAGACTTAGACAAGGTCTTAGATGAAGTTGTAAGTATCGGCCTTATCTGAGGGATACACAAATATTAATGTACATTATTATGCGGCGTTTTTCTGAACGACTAACATATTATGGTATATCATTGCACTCATCATCCAGACTAACGTAATATATGACGCCAATCTCGAAATCACAGTAAGTACGTACAAAAAAAAACAATACAAACGCTTAAAGTAAAGTAATGCTTTTTAAATAAGACTCAGCTTTATATGACCTGAGCTCAGCTTTATATATTTTTTTGAGATATCTATATAAACTGAAAACCTGGTTCATTTTCTTAGTCGAAAACAATGATTCCTAAATTTCAAAGCTACGAATGAAATAATATGACCAATTTCAATTTCTTTGAGTTTGGTTTTAAGTTCTAACACAAGACCGAAACAGATGGCACATTGAAATAATTGCCTTATTACCTTTACTAACTATATCTTTGAAAAAATCTGTTAATGATAATGATTCTTTATAAAAATTGGTAATGAAAAATCTGACACTAAGGGTAGCCACTTACCTACACAAACTAACTTGTTCACTATGTTTGAATAGGATCCTTTATGACGCAGTACATCTAATAAATGAGTGGAAGCTAATATTACATCGAAAGAGGTTTATGTCAATAAGAATTAATTTCAAAAGGGGCAGATGTAAAAGGTCAATGAAAATGTTATATTATTTTCTAAGCATGAAAGAATGTAACTTAAGAAATCCCTTGTCGCTTTAATGGGCTCTTAATTTTAACGTCTTCTTTTTTTGATAATGAAATTACGAAAAATTGAAAGGCAAGCCAGTTAAGTTTAAAATATAATATTTTTAACATTAATAACGATCAATTACTCCTTTGGGTAGGTATAATTAAAGTAATCTGTCCATTTCACATACTTTTTTCAAAAACAGACATGTGATAACCAACGTTAATCGTCACTGACATATACTACTCTGTCAAGAAAGTACCGGGAATCGATCAATAATACACAAAATGTTAGTTATTTGTCCAAAATTATTTTATCGAATTCAAAGTATGCTACTTCAGAAACGATAAACTTACGCCAACGTATAATAAAATCATGAAAAAAAAAATTTAATATTTTTTCGGGAGTTGAGTCGAGTCCTCGCCGCGAATTCTCCTTTATGTCTTCTGCCGAATGACAACAAGTGCCGCGAAGTGGTAATTAAACTAGTTTGCAAGTCAAACTCGTAAACGCACGTCTTTTCACTATTATAAACAAATTTGCAAAATCATTGTTCGATGTTTTTGTCCATACTGAAATTCGCTATACACATTAGACTATTAAAATTAGCTAAAAACAGCACTGTATTTAATATAAATAACAGATGCAACTCAAACTCCGCGCTAAAATGGAAAACTGTTGTGCCAATCTAACAACAACCATAAAAACAAAAACATGAAGTTGGAACCACAAACAAATCATCCATTCCCGATACTTTGTTGACTGAATGAATGTATATTATAAACCGTGTGACGCCAAAATCAAAAAGAAGAATAAACACTCATAAAACCACAGAGCTATTAAAACTTTTAAGAAACAAGTCGTCATAGCCCTTATGGGGTTACGTTGGTGTACAGGCGCTAAGTTCAGCACAATATCGGCCCATACATTTCAAGTCCCAGGGGCTTTCACACTTGAAAAGAATGTTACGACCGCGTCGCTCTGAGAAACTCCATATTGTCGTTGGATGTATTAGAACCACAGAATAGGCCCTATTACACAGGGCACAGAAGGAGCCTCTTCATACAAACCAAGACTTAGAAAATGTGAAAAATACATTTTGTACCATAGACAACTTTTGAGTGAACTTGCAACTTCAAAAGTGATTACCCAATTTTATAGGGGAAATATTTACAAATAGAATTATTAAAGGGAAATGACATGACTATAAACAAAGCGTATGTTAACAACTTTACTGTAACAATGCTATGTCGAGTCTCAGCAATAATTAAAGAACAGAACGACATTTTCGAAAAAACGTGTTGGTTTCATCTTTTTCGCTTGATTGGTTCGAAATAAAAAGGCTACTTTGATGTTAATGAAAATTTTTGATCAAATGCACACATATTCACATATTGATAAATAGTTACGTAATGACTTATTACAATAAGTTGTCTAAAGTTATTGTGTCCGGCATTGAGTTGTTACTAAAGCAGTATTCGGGAATGTAATATAATTAAAAACAATTTAATAAAATTGACAGCTGCTTGTCATTACATGCTACGACATATGGAATATGCTAGTCTGTCTAGTGTAGGGACTAGGTTTTCAAAAATAATTTATTTTACTTTGGCGAACTACTTTTCTCCACCGATCGGCCCAAACTGTATCTCTAGGAAATCTAAACAAAATGTATTGGGAAATTACAAAAATATCTTGTGGCAACACTGAAATAACTTTGAAATAGGGATTTCAAAATACATGATGAAAAGAATCGATTCCTAAATGTATTCGAGTCTAGCATGACGTCATGTCATATCAGATGTTAAGTTGGACTGGCAATGAAATTTCGATTAATCTATTCACATCTTGATTCTTTTTAATCGATGGACTTATGTAATTATAAATACGTTTTATCGTTAATTCCAGAAGTTATCGACAAAAAGTCAATAACACTAGTATTAAATAACACTTGGCAGCCTTAAGTACCGCTAAATTCATCAAGCTTTAACCAAAGAACCTTCTCCTTTTTGTAAATCGGTTAAAATATGAACACATCACGTGAAACACAAATAGATCCGCTTCGTTGTGTTTAAGAATTTATTGTCTTACGTCGCCGGCCGCCCGGGTCAAAATCAATTTTGACCTTAAAGTTAATCGATTTGACGAGTCATTATTCGATCTCATACAGACATTATCCGACATTCCTAACTGACCATAGAGAAATTTTCCATTCTGTTTACATTTTCAAATGATTTCATTTTATTTATTTTGCTTGTAAATCACAAAGATATTTATTACTTACCGGTGGTATGTGACAGTGCCTTTCGTTTTTCTTTTGAAACCGTGTAATTTCGGCAAGATGAAATGGCGCAGTTCACCATTTTTACCTCGTTACTTTGAGACGCGACCGCAACGCCAGTTTATTGAAGACTAGGTATGGATTGGTGGATTTCTCTATGATTGGTTGATATTGGTCGGCGACAATTCATATTGTATGATTAGGTGTCTATCTTTAAGGTCGCTGATTAGAACGTATCTACGAGTATCTTCGTGTAGCTCTGGTTTCTTCTTTTATGTTTTGGTGTCGCATTGTTGTGCATTTGCCAGTGTCAAATATTAAGTTTTAATAATTTTTGATAGTATTTTATCGAAATTGTCAATGTCGTGATCCCTTCATAGTCCAATAATGTCGCGGTCAAGTCCAAACATACCTCAGTAAAGCAGTGGAGACTTTACTAGAGGCGTCTATGGAGTTTTGGTAACAACACGGAATAACATGATGCATCAGTCATTATATCACTTGCCTACTCTCATGCACGTAAATCAGCTCACAATCAAAGAAATACCACAATTTTTCAATAATTATCACCGATAAAAACAAAAAAACAAAATAATACAATGAGGCGACATGATTTTTCCGCGTTACCGCCAAAACCCCCAGAGTTTCTAAGCCGCATGGAGGCTTCTGACATGGGTCAACGCTTAAAACAACCGAAACTCACACTTTAACGAGTCACCCGAGTGAAGGCAGCATTCAGTTGCAAATAACGACCGCGGTCACCCAAGCGAAGACTGATTATAACGAACGTTCCTTTATTTCGATGATCGCTAAGAAAAACCTAAAGTCAAACTAGCGCGCGCGCTTTTCAAATTGAGAATGCAGTCTTCGTTTGTTTACAAAATAATAAAAAAAAATCTCTTGCGGTGAATTGAACATTTTTTTTTACCTAAATATTATTTGGTGAATTTTAATAGGTACATATTTGTAAATATCCTCTTGGTGTTTATTAATTTCAACGCCTACCTCTAATAGTGAACCAGAGATAATACCTATATAACTTCAGTGCAATAACTAAAAGAACAATATTAGTGCAGTTTTATGTGTTTAAATATTTTAGTCTCAGACTTCAAGTATTTGTTAACATTTGAAGGTGGATAATTGACTTGTGATCTTAACTCGTATTTAATTTAGAAGTAAAAACAAACGATTCAAACAATTGAACGAAAAACTTTTCGTCTGGCGACTTTCAGATATAAAATGGCAATAATATTGGACAAATAAATTGCAGTCAGACTGTCTGGACGTTAAAACTTTAACGCCAATGCAAGAGAAGAAATCTTGACGACTTTTGATATGTTCATAAAATCTGGGTAAATAATAAATTTCTAAGAAAACTATGTAGCGCTTGCAACTTTGCAGAGAGAGAGATAGAGAGAGAGAGATAGAGAGAGAGAGAGAGAGAGAGAGAGAGAGAGAGGGGGTGTGAATTCAAGCCATCATTATGAATAGTAAAAACTTTTGTTATTGGGCCAACCCGGAATTTAAGGCAATAAGCCGTTCCATACATTTTGTCGATTCCAATTTACAATTTCATCCGAGACAGCGGATTTTTATCCCACTTCCAAAAAGGAGGAAGTTCTACGTTCGTTTGTATGTATTTTTTGTGTATGTTCATTGATAATTCCGCCAATTGTGAACCGAATCGAACAATTATTTTTTAGTTCGAAAGAATATACTCCCGAGGTGGTCCCATTTAAATTTTACAAAAATCGGCTATTCGAATTTTTTACACGATGGAAGGCGGTTTTGCCATGTTTTGCGAAAAATGATTATTTTTTTACAAAGTCTTAGCTCAAAGACTTCAATCCTCTCGAGTCTCGTGTCTTTTGTAAGGTTCTCAAGAGCAGAGGCTGTCAAAATTGTTCCAAGCATGACCAAATTATCTGTGTTGTAGAAGAGAGCTACAATCGCATTATTGGGACTGAACCAACAGCTTGCTAAAGACCATTTTAGTTCTATAATTTGCCCGCTTTGACGTGTTAAATTGGGGGCGTTGTGTGCGTGACACAAAAGCTTCTGTGATCGCGTTCGAGAGGACTTAGACGAGATTGGTCCATTTAGTGATAATGCGTTACTTTGAGGAACATTCCGGGCTTTTTCGTTATTTTTTTCGGTAGATAGTTGTAGAAATAAACGTTTTTCGTGTAACAATAGTAACAATTTGGACCTGATTTGACGAGACTTTGTTTTTGTAGTTTATTAAACCTACAAAAGGAAATACTACGATATTCATTAGGTATTTTTAACATACATATCATTAATATTAGAATCTGATCAATTCAGTCACATATAAACATTGATTGAATAATAACTAAGGTGTTTGATTTCAATTTGTGAAAGATCCATCCATCAGCCATAAGAAGTCCACTGCTGGACATAGGCCTCCCCTATGGATCTCCAATAAGACCGGTTGGAAGCGGCTTGCATCCAGCGCGATCCTGCGGTCTTAATGAGGTCATCCTACGCTGCGCTTGCCGGTACGTGGTCTCCACTCGAGAACTTTCCAACCCCATCGGTCATCAGTCCTCCGCGCTATGTGCCCTGCCCATTGCCATTTCAACTTGCCAATCCGTTGGGCTATGTCGGTAACTTTGGTTCTTCTACGGATCTCCTCATTTCTGATTCGATCTCGCAGAGAGACTCCGAGCATAGCCCTAACCATAGCTCGTTGGGCTACTTGGAGCTTACTAATAAGGCCCATAGTGAGAGACCACGTTTCTGTGCCATAAGTCATCACTGGCAACACACACTGGTCGAAAACTTTCGACTTGAGGCACTGAGGTATGTCGGACGAAAAGACGCTACGCAATTTTCCGAACGTTGCCCAGCCGAGTTGGATTCGGCGATTGGCCTCTTTCTTGAAGTCGGACCTACCTAACTGGACTACTTGTCCTAAGTAGATGTACGAGTCAACGACTTCAAGAACCGAGTTCCCAACAGAGATCAGGGTGGGTACAACATGGGAATTACACATGACTTTCGTCTTGTCCATGTTCATCTTAAGACACACCTGTTGGGAAACCCGATTGAGGCCTTCGAGCATCGTGCTGAGCTCTTCCATCGATTTTGCCATGACTACTATATCGTCGGCAAACCGACGGTGAGTGAGGTATTCGTCATTGACATTGATGCCGAATCTTTTCCATTCCAGGAGCTTGCAGGCGTTCTTCAAAGTAGCCGTAAACAGTTTCGGAGAAACGACGTCTCCCTGTCTTACGCCTCTTTTTAAAGGGATCGCCTTGGAGCGCTCTTCCTGTACTCGGACCGACATAGTGGCGTTATTATACAAGCACTTCAACACTTCGATGTACCGATAGTCAATACGGCATCGTCGGAGAGACTCGAGCACAGCCCAAGTCTCGACCGAATCAAAGGCTTTCTCATAGTCCACAAACGCTAAGCAAAGTGGCAAGTTATACTCTTCGGTCTTCTGTATAACCTGCCGCAGCGTATGAATGTGGTCCATGGTGCTAAAGCCCTTTCGGAAACCGGCTTGTTCAGAAGGCTAGAAGTCATCAAGCCTGCGCTACTGCTGTGAAAGATATAGAATGTTTTCTAAATCTTATCCCTTAAGTAACAAGATTAATGGTTTTTGTTTGTCTTTTTAGAAAATAGTTACTTTTGGTTTCTGTAGTTAGATAAAAAACCAACCTGTAGTTTTCTTTTTTTTTTATTAAAAAGCAAACTATGTAGAAAAAAGAATCTAATTCTTATTTATACATAGTTTGCTTTTTTTACTATTTCTATCACATTTTTTATCAAACCATAATAGACACTATCACTAACAGCTTTATTAATAAAATTTTGGATCACTAAACCGTCTTTTGTTTTTATAGAGAATTAAAATTGCCAAAGAGACAAAAGACGGACTAAGTACCTACTCTAAAGTAAGACGGCAAGACTACATTTAATTTATGCAAGTAGGTACCTACATAAGCAGAGAGTCGCCAAGTTCTTTATAAATATCTCAGCGGAGTATCATCTGAGTGCATTTAGAAGCAATCTCAGCTAAATCAGTTTGCGGTGAATCTCGCCCGGCAATCTAGCTCATTTGTAGCGAAGCCGAGTTGGCCGCCGCACCATTTGGGAACAATATCTTTACTTAGCTGCCCACTCTAGTTTCATTTGTTCTCTGATTTGTTTACAGTTTTACTGTTTACTACCATTATATGTATATGTAAGTTTGTATTAGCTGCCAGTCTCAACCTTTTCTAGGTAAAACATACCTACGTATAGTCCATTATGCTACTTACAAATAATGTGACTTCCTACAGGTGACAGATATTTTTGTAATTGGCTACGCAGTTTTGGAGCCTAATCATTGCAAACAAAAGAAAAAACACTTATTTTTAGAAGTCTAGTAGTTAGTAGGTATATATGAACCATCACAAAACTGCCGCGCGAAATTTCACTGCAATATCAAAAAAATCAGCTACAACGTACGTTTTGTAGAAATAAAATGAACCGTTTGTATGGAAAAGTCGATTTACTTCTCTGTCCAGGTGTCTTGTCAATTATCCAGATCATTGACAGACAACTGGAGATTTCAAGTTAATCCAAACACTTAATAGTACATTGTACACCGAGGGGAGAAAACGATCTATTTCTGTTCGAGAGTTTGCTTAAAGGAAACTCGAGAATAAAAATAGAACTTTCGCCCGAGTGATATATAGTGATTTATACTACACCTACGAGGAAAATAAATAATCGTCATCATTACAAAATCGTCACTTTCACTATCAGATGACATCTTGGAAAATTATTTAGGAAATTAAAATCTAGGTACTGTTAAATTATCAATTTTGTTAAAAACAAAATTTAACGCAACGAAATAAATTGCCACGCTTTTTTTCGCATTGCAGAATAAGGTTGCCATCCTCATTTCATTAAAATAGAAAACAAAAAAAATCCGCCTCTTTTCTCTAATTATTTGATACTAAACCTTTTTGAAATTTGAGGTTTGTATGTTTCCCGCCTCTTTTCCTAATTATTTCATACGAAACCTTTTTGAGGTTTGACGTTTGTTTTTTTTTATGTTCGCTGCTAAAAAACAAAAGAAAGCTAGCCGGGCAGTAATAGATTTTCATACAACATTATGAAATTACATACTTTGCAACCCATTAATGAACGAGTAATAAGACACTATTCGAGTGGGTAGTATAAACCTTTTAGCTTAGTTAACAACTAAGAATGAATAAAATTGAATGAGTTGGAACGAAAATTAATTCCATTGATGAGAAATACATTAGTGAATTCGGAACTCGAAACGTTAAAGTTGGCAGACGGCAGAACAGACGGGTCGTGGCCATTTAAAGGCAGCTCTATATTGAATTCGGCTTTATTAAGAGAGTCAAAAGCAAGCCTTAATTCAATCGGTGAAGCTTCTGTAATCCGATTATCTTAATGTCGAACGTCGTCCAAGTAATTCTTCGGCGCTTAATGGGAATTTATGTTTGGTTTGGTCAGCGATATTATTCGTAACAAATGGTGGTGATATTTTATGGCAGATTACATTTTATGAGAAACAGGCTTTGAGATTTGTTTTTAACATTGCATCAGTTTTAGAAAACAATATTACATGCAATTCAGTTACACGTATAACAGACGTTGCAAGAATGTGTAGAATTTGAGCCATGACTTGAATATTAGCTTTATTTGGCTTGTAAAATGATTTTGCTGCTACTTTTTGTAATAAAGACAATAGTACAACCATAAATTAAATTAGGTTTAAACAGTTCTATCAAAAAATAAAAAATCATCCATCATCATCATCATCATCCATCAGCCAAAGGACGTCCACTGCTGGACATAGGCCTCCCCTATGGATCTCCAATAAGACCGGTTGAAAGCGGCTTGCATCCAGCGAGAATCTGCGGTCTTAATGAGGTCATCCGTCCACCTAAAATAAAAAATACACTCAAACAATCTCTCACTTTGCTAGTTGGCTCTCGATAAATATTGTTTAAGTAAATAAAAAAGTTATTTAGACTCATCTCAAAATATTAGTTGTGAAGTGAATCTCAAACAGAGGCAAAAATGATTGAAAAAATTGTATTTGCTGATTATATTTATTTTGATTGATTATAAAGAAATGAAACTTTATTTTAAGTCTACGTGAAGTTTACTTTGCTACGGCAGCTACGACGTAGTACTTCGTAGCGCAGCTGATTTTGGGATAAGGCAAAGTTTCTTTTCATAAACCTCTGTATACAAATGAATCGTGGTTGTTAGTCTCGCTAAAACTCGAAAACGGTTGAACCGATTTGGCTTATTTTGATTTTGAAATATTTGTGGAAGTTAAGGGAAGGCTATAATGAAAAATAATAAGAAACAATAATTTCATTTTCCATTGTTTCATTCAATGGTTGTCATTGACAGTTCACAGATGGTAAGATGAATTTCACCGGGTCACCTAGTAAAAAATTGAAAATAAGGTACTATAGGTCGGCTAGCTGGTTCTGGTAGCAGTTTTTTAAGATGCCTTAAAGCCTGACATGGCTAAATGTTTGAAGTATTTGGTAGCACTTAGCTATAAATACCAGCCGCACTCGAGAATGAAGACTTTATGAAGACCGTTACTTTACTTTAGTGATAATTTTGGAACACTTTTTCTTAGTTACGGAGCGGAACTTTTGACCCCAGTTCTAGAATCACGCTTAGAAATACCTTCTTAAACTACGCTTTGAACGCTACTACCTATACAGTTACTTTTGGCTGTAACTACCTATCTATTAATGATCATGTTTCACTTATATACACCACTACTTTTTATGAACATCTAAAAAAAAATTGGGGGTATCAGTGCACGATACTAAACATATATATGCAATAAAAAGTTAATAAATCAATATCCTAAAATTATCCCTTAAAAATTGAAATAATTGGTTATTCTAATCCATTAGACTCCAACTACAGCTGTTTTGCGTAAACAAGACCGTAGGTACTTATCACCATTCATAATTTCTCAGGCGGATACCGCGCAAAGGAAAGCAAACTCGCGTCAAAGCTCAAGCCACACCCCTCTCCCCGTGCGCCTCTTTCGGTGGTGCACGACAAGTCCGGCCCGGACAGTGCCAAAAATTACCGCGGCGCGTACGCATCTCGATTTTTCGGATCATTTCGATTTTTTCGGTTGTTTTCGTGTTGTTTTCGTGTCGCGATGGCCTACCAGTTCTCGTCTCGAGAGTACGTGGCTATGCTGCGTGCGTACTTTTTGTGTGGTGAAAATGAGAGTGCTGCATTACGCATGTACAGAGAATTGTATCCAACCAGTCGACAGCCAAACGCTCATACAGTGGTAAATGTAAAAATTTGTAGGTAATTATTGTAAATATCATGATTCTAACTTTTTAAATACGCCAACAATACTTTTCTTGTTTTTGAATGTTAAATTGAAATTGTTTTATTCAGTTTTTTTACAGTTAGGTATTTACCTATTTTACCAAAAGAAAAGTATTTTTGCCGGTCCTAAGCCCGGGTAAAGTATGAAGGGAAGGTTAAGATATTAGAATAAAATAATTTGTAATTTTACAGATGTATTTTTTTATTTCACTTCTCCTTACTTACTTGATTTTTTTTTTAAATTATTTGCTAGCCATGTTGCAAGACTTGTAGGTAGTAAAATTGTGGGCGGGCTTTTGCGAGCGAGAGAGCTAGCAAAGGGAATGAATGCAATAGCGATACATGAATGAAATTGACATTATGTGCATAATTTTAGTCTAATTTTCGGATAAAATAAAACCTAAATAAATAGGCTACCTAAGATCTTTTTTAAATTTTAACTGTACACATATGTTTTACATCGTGTACTGATACCTACATTTTTTTTAGATGTTCATAAAAAGTAGTGGTGTATAATGGAATTGCATGTAAGTATCTATTATGTTTTAGGTACTGGGAAATCTTCCTCCTCACATTCTGACTACTTTGATCTGTCAAATTTAGGTACATACTTTAAGATAAGGCAAGGTGTAGTCAATTGCCTACCTATCTTGCTCAAAAGCTTACATACACAATGTTTCTGGATGTAATTGCCTTGTACCGTACCCTTTAACATTGAAGCAAAATATAATAAAACAACTACATGAAGAAATGAGGGAGCTCAAAATGGCGGGCAGTAATAAGTCCACAGAATGTTTTCATTATGTCAAGCTCGTCAAATACGGACGAGGTCGGCTGCCAGCAAACCACTTTTATGCTAATAACTTTGTACTATCTAGATTACACTGTATTGTGACACGTAGAACTGATTGTAACTTTTAATTAGACTCTTTGAATTTTTTTTTTTCTTAAAATATTGTATTACCTAAATTTATTTGTCTTAAAGTGGTCGAGTGGAGACCACGAACCAGCAAGCGCATCGTAACGCGCTCACCCACAAGGTGGACGGATGACCTCACCACGACTGCAGGTTTGCTCTGGTTGTAAGCTGCTTCCAATCGGTTTTATTGAATCTATAGTATTGACTCTAGACAGTATCCAATTACAAATTCAATTTTTAGGTAGGAAAAATTGAGCTGCTTTTCTCGGAGAGGTCCTCGAAAACTCTCTAGCACTACGCCAAGGCATATTATTATGAACAAACTACAAACGCCTACGTCGTAGTTTTCGTAGCAAAAATGAACTACACATAGACGAGTTCAACGCGATCAAAATAAATGTGTACAGCGAATGAGCGAACTCAGAATATTTTTCGCTTTCTTTCTGTGTCTGTTTGCAATTCGTTTCAGATCTCGAAGGCTTTAAGATGAAATGTCTAAATAACTTTTTATTTACTATTTACAGAGCTAACACGCGACGTGAATGATCGTTTGCGTGGATAGATGAGTACAATTTGTTAGTAAAGTACTTTCTGTGTGTATTTTTGCTAGTTAGGGCGTGTTATAAATCCTTTCAAAAAGAGGTCTTTTAAGTAGGTATTATCAAAAAATTAAACAAATAACCGAAGTCAGAACTCAGTTAACTAATTAGTTTGATTTTATAAGAATTCTTTCCTAGTTTTCAGCGTACCAAATAAAGCCAAAGCGTAAATAAACGTAAATTTTAGATATTTTCAGCCTTTCGAATCAGACATTCAAAAGGCTGAAAACATAAGCAAAGAATAAGTAAAATAAAGCAGGAAGAAAATTTTGTGCTACAGAAAGATATGTTGACAAACAGGCATCAAAAGACTTACTCCAATTAGCAAAACTTTGTTGTTTTTAACATTTCATGTTGAGCTATACAATCAGATGAATAGGTAAATATCTGCCTCTGAATCTTTTTGAAAATTCGCAATTATAAAGAAAAGCTCCTTCAAACACCTGCTAAATCAAGGTTGTAAATATTTTATAAGTCAAGACGTACTCTAAATTGAGAGCATCGCAGATCAATAAAAGAGACATAACGCCTTGCTCTAGCGTTGACCTGTAATATCTTAAACTCTCTACTTAAAATGACAAATAAACGTAAACTAGAACTCCCTACGTCAAAAGAGTTAAAGGACAGTCACAATGATGTAGACATATAATCAAACACCCAGTAAATTCATCGCCAAGATATCTGCCCGGTCGGGACTCGAACTTTGGCAGGACCCTCTACATCGTTAATACACAAAAAATGCATGAAAAATACAGTTATCACTCATTTAGTGACAGCTCGCTCACTGACCAATCACACAACCTCACGCTCAGTTCTAGCACTCATACTTTAGTAAATTCTACAATATTCATTGCATCGTAAGCAAGCATTTTCCGGCGTTTGAGCGTCCAGAGCATATTAAAAATGTCTCAAGCTCCATTACGAGGAATACTCTCTATCGATCTCTATGGTTAAGATGTACTGAAGAATGAGAGCAAGTTTCTAAACTCTTGAACAATTGAGTGTAAACCAACATTTCCGGTATTTCACGTTTGTTTTAGACGTATATGTAAATGTTTTGCATAAGAGATGAAGGTCAATAAATAAATTATATGCGAATACCTTACGTTGTTGTAGCAAGTTACAATGAATCACATTAATATAATAAATGCAAAAGTTTGAGTGTGTAAGTACCTATTTGTTATTGTTGTTCTAACTTTGTTAATTCTTCGTATTGTAATGGTTTCTACAAACCGGTTTAGTCAAGTTGTAGGTAGTACTGATTAAGATTTTACAGTTATTCAAGGCTAACAGAATAGATAATGTTGTAGCATAGGTATACCATGCCTTGAACTTTAATAATAGGTATGATTCTATTGCCGTATATACGCTCTAGTAGCTGTCTACAGCGTCACCAAAACTTTACTGGTTTAATGTACATATAACTATAAGCTCATACATTTTCCGATTGGGTTAGAGCTAGCCACTAACATAGTCTGCCGTGGCGCCTGTCTATTTGTCATAACACTGTAACTTGCTGCTGTTGCTGCTTCGGAATTGTAACTAACAGTTATAAAGTTATGTTAGTTACATAACACTGGATTGTTCACATAAATCTGGATTGTTATGAATCAAATATCAGTGAGATAACAGTGTTCGGATGAAGTGTTGTCCTAAACAGAAGTAAAAAAAGGTACAGTGTCAGGGAATCTCTTAATTTCTCGTTTATTTCTGAAATACGAAACAAAATCATTATACGCGAACGTTCTGACAGTCGACTCGAATACACATATTTTATTTACAGAAATTCGTGCTGTTCGTGGTTCTCTAAGTTGGTCTATACCATATCATGCCTCACTTCTTTGGCAAGAAGTTTCGCTAAGATTTTAATTCAGTCATATTTGAATACTATTATTGCTTAGCTGTTGTACTGGAAACTGTTTGAATCGGCATTTTTTAATAGTCTATTGCTGAACACAGGCCAACGCAGGAAGGCCGATTGGGTCATAAGCATCAATTTGGCCCTTGCGGTCAGGTGGTCTGACATACACCAATGAACTATTTCTATGAATATAATTATTCCAGTCTGTCCCCCGGATCTGTCCCCCGGAGGAAAGAACGGAAGAAAAAAATTCTTCTGTCCACCGATTGATTATCGGGGGATAGACCGGCGTGATTTCACTCCTTAACAGTTCGGTCTGTCCCCCGACTAAATAAATTATGCAGGTTGCCTCGCGATCTTTTACTTACCCAAAAGCCAGTCATATGAAAACCCAAGCATAAGTCCCAAAGAACTCAGTGGTACGAAACCGAGATTCGACCTTAACCTAATTATTGAAAAGCGAGCATTAATATTACTAGATCGCAGCTTCACTAAACCACCATAGCTTCTAATTACTAACAAAGATGCCTAATATTCAATGAAAGCACTTGGTAAAGTAAAACTCTACAAAAAGCTATCAAATTGATCCAGATCTCAATACTTCCAGAACAGCCTCTTCGAAACCGTTTAATGCGAAGTAAAAGCACCTGTTGTAACTGTCTTTTAATTGTCGCTTCAACTTATAGCAATCAACGGTGATGAGATCGCTTTAATCGGCATTAATTGCTTCACCTCCTGTCCTACGCGAGTGGAGAAAAGCTAGCAGCATAGCCTGAATGAAGCTATGTTTAGATTATCTTTGCAAAACGTTATGAAATTTGGTAGAGGATATTGTTTCGTTACTATATTTTTCTTTTGACATTATAAACTTTTATTAAGCTTGTTAAAATGTACTATAAATTTGATGTCACTTATGTAAGTAGGTTTTTTAATGTATTTTATACATATAAAAATACATGCTTTAATTATTTTTCGCAAAAAATGGCAAAACTGCCTTCCATCGTGTACAAAATTCGAATATTTCGCTAGAATAGTTTACATTATTGTTGATTTTTTAAAAACGGCTCAGCCGATTTCTGTAATACTTAAATGGAACCATCTCGGGAGTATACCCTTTTGAACTAAAAAAAATTTTTTTTGATTTGGTTCACAATTGGCAAAATTGTCGTTGTTCATCGTGTTCAAAATTCGGATATTTCGCTCGAATTGCTTACATTATTGTTGGTTTTTTCAAAAATGTCTCAGCCGATTTCTGTGAAATTTAAATGAAACTATCTCGGGAGTATACCCTTTTGAACTAAACAAGAATTTTTTGATTCTGTAACCATGTCATACTGTAGGTACTTATGTATGTGTTTACTATGAAACAGCATAATCCGTCGTATAGCATTGCTTTAGCAACTTTGTCGCTGACGTAGGACACTGCGTTAAAGACATTGGTACAAAATTTGGGTACCTACCAAGTTGGATAAAACGTTTTCCTTGAACAATTGTAGGTATTCTATGGTACAATTTAATTTGTGAAATGCTATAATAATACTAAATTGTGTTATTTAATCCTATAAAACTTAAGTGAGATTCCATCATAAAAGTTTCTGTACAAAATACTAGTTTCTTTTTCGTTTAAAAGGTACGATACGAGTATTACTGAATTACAAAAAATGTTAAAATGAAATCAACGTTAACATGGCGGAAAAAAAATAGTTTTTCTATATTAAATAAACACTTCATTGGCTCTCGACAAAATGTATGTAACGACATTTTGTCGAGAAGAATGAAGTGTTTATTTAATATAGAAAAACTATTTTTTTTCCGCCATGTTAACGTTGATTTCATTTTAACATTTTTTGTAATTCAGTAATACTTAAAATTATATAATTTAAATTTAATATAGTGTGTTCATTTAGTCTATGGTAACATTAAATACTTTTTTACAATTTCAAGGTTCGTTTTAGTGGAAATAGTTCATAATTAGTACAATGCAGCTCTTTCAGCTCAGCACAGTGCAAGACTATAAACCTGAATAGTAAAAAACTGCTCTTTAAGATGAATACCATGACTTTCAGGGTCAGTCTTCAATTTTGTGTAATCTTGTACTATCCTTTCTAATATTATTAATTCGAAAGTGAGTTTGTTGGTATGTTGTATGGTGAAATGTTTCATTAGCATGGCAAAACACAAAAAAAAAACACGCAGGCAAAGCTACACGTAAAAGCTGTTTTTGATGATAATTTAATAATTCAATTATGCTAGCTGGCGCTTTCCAAAATTGACGTCTCCTCAAAGCCTAATGATCTTTTTATTGCGTTGAAAAGAATGTCAAGTAATGAAAGAAAGGGATCAACATAAAACGCGGTCATTAGTTGGCACTAATTGCTGGGCTTGGAATTTCCGGGGATTCCAGTAGATCTCATATAAAACCCTGACGAGCGAGGGAAAGGGTTTAGGGTGTAGTCCGTAGGAGTCTTTGGAGCTATGACAGACAGATATGGGTCATTTTTTGGGTGTCGTGTTGTGCTCAATAGGTATAATAGACTAGATTACTAAAAATATAATTAGTCCGTCAGTTAGGTTGCCAAAAAATATTAGACGTGTAATTATATTTAGTAAATTAGCTATGTCATAGTCCTTCCGGCGGTTTAAAAACTCTGACACTAGGCCTAGCCACCCGGCCAATACGAACTTACTTACTCATATAGTTAATAAAACAGAAATGATAAATATATAGTCCATTAAAAGCTTCGCGTGACGCCTAGTTCCACTTTTTACATAGAAGTAACGACGCGAGGCTCCAGTCTCGTACGTCTGACATGCTTTATCTTTGTCATTTCTTGTCTGATTTATTTTGATATTAGGTTATCAAACTAATTATAATATGTTTGTAAAATGTTTTGTTTTTGCCCAGACATCATGTCTATTTTACTATACGAAATGATGTAACAGTACTGAAATGTAGGTATACCTCGGAACTCCCATCAAACTAAAAGATTAAAAGTAAGTTCTAGGTATACATAGTTTATTTGCAATCGGGTTTCGCGAAAGGGTTACGCCAATTCTTAGATCAGCTCAGGCTGTGAAGTCGCCTACAACAGAGTTACCATCCTAACTCTCTACTTCAACATTAACATTAACGCTCCAAGAACTAAATCGACGGAATAATACAGCAAATTGAGCGTAGACACTAATGTATTTGAACAGACTTCAACTTGATTGAGGTAAGATTCCAGGGATACATTGGATATTTTACTACCTTATTAATATATGCGTCCGTTTTGGGATAATTGCCCACTGTGTTATCTTATTTTCTCTCTGGGAATAAAAGTTCAGAGCCTTACTACGAAACTCACAAGGACATGTCTAGATCTAGCCTATCTCGGATATGTTGTAGTATTTTATGTAAAGGGGAACTTCACAACTGCTTAAAATCACAATTATTTCTATCACCAATCAATAGTTAGTACAACAAATTTAATGTTGCTTTTCTCTGTTATGCTCATTGACAAACACAGCGAATAACTCATTCAGATAACGCTGCTTTCTACAATATGTATTGCTTTGTAAAAAATCATTTTTTTGCTACATGACTCTAGTTCTCTATCCGCTAAGTATAGTTAGAGAGTTAGTTTTTATACTAATAAAAGCAGAGTTATTTTAGAGTGGTTAATCTGTCCTTAGTTGTTTACAAGTTAATTCAAGTTCTCAAAGAAAGAAGTGGACAAAATTTGTTTTTTATTAACAAAAGGGTGTGAATTTTATTATTCTGTTTGCGCAATAGCGGTATAAAATCTGTGAATAATTTTAAATACTGTCACTTGTTTGTAATTTTTGTGTTCGGTGTTTTTGCTGTTCACACATTCTAAATTTTCTATGATGTACTGTACCTAATGTACCCTGTTAGTTTGTACAGTACATTGCATTATATGTTGTGCGTTGTATGCCGGAGGGCGGCAAAGGGAATAGAACAGAAAGGGTTATGCTCAAAACGTTTGTACTTACCTACGTATGTTTTAAGGTAGCGCCTAAATTACTTTATGTTTATGAGTACCTACTACGTAACGAGTGCCTAGCTAGATTTTTATTCAGTCGTTTCTAGGTGATATCAACCAAACTTCTCATAAAGGCATGTTTTTTTCGTTTTTTGTTAGCTAATCTATTTGAGTAGGTAATTTAAATTCCTGTATTAGAATTTACTAAAATTAAATACATTATTTCATTAAAGAACCATTTCGCAAAATTGTTCTACACAGTGAAAAGAATAACGCGAGATAACGACTCCTAAAAAGAGGAAAATCGCCCAACATAAGAACCTACATAGATATAAAAGAAAAATATACCTATTATGTCAAAATACGTTTAACTGAAGTGAACCTCTTCGTTTGTCGAAGTCATTTTATAATTCATAACTTTTAATTTAAAATCTACTTAAGAATTATAGCATGATTAGCCAAATTCTTCTTCTTTTTTTCAGCCATAGGATGTCCACTGGTGGACATAGGCCTCCCCTAACGATCTCCAATAAGACCGGTTGGTAGCGGCTTGCATCCAACGTGATCCTGCGGTCTTGATGAGGTCATCCGTCCACCTTGTGGGTGGACGTCCTACGCTGCGCCGGCACGTGGTCTCCACTCAAGAACTTTACGACAAATTATAATATTTCAAACTCAGAGAATAAGTCTCAGAGACGATGTCTGCTAATCCGTTTCGCTAAGCTATGCGTGACTTCTAATTTTATCATAACACATACATAAGATTAGTACGCATGCAAACATTGTCATAGCAACACCCCATCAATACATTTTGCTAAAGCTTTGAAAATTGTTATGCAAATCCTTAAAAAGTATGTAATAATATTAGACATGCAAAAAACTAATAGATAATTATGTACATGTATAGTTTTATAAAATGCCTCCCGCCATCTTGATTCTGTGGAAAATATTTTTAACCGACTTTTAAAAAGGAGGAGGTTCTATGATCGTCTGTATGTATTTTTATTTTGTATGTTCATCGATAATTTCGCCAATTTTGAACCGAATCGAGAAATTATTTTTTTATTTCGAAAGAGTATACTTCCGAGGTTAAAATCGTAAATAAATTTTACAGAAATTGGCTGAGCGATTTTTGAAAAATCAACAATAATATAAACAATTCGAGCGATATTTTCGAATTTTGTAAACGATGGAAGGCGGTTTTGCCATTTTTTCTGTAAAAAAATATATTTATGAAATTATTTTATTGATGTTCTGTTCCTACAACAACAAAGTCCGATCGAAGTCGTTAAACGAGATTTTTAAAGTCTATATTTGAATAGCTTTGAGAGTTCCTTAACCCTAAATTAGGTGTGATACCTTAAATTTTGCAAAAAACGCTGCTTAAAATTATTTTCTTGAATATCGCATATTTTAGGTCGCAAATACCTTGATCGGTTATCTTTGAAAGTGGATTAAAATGCAATGAAACGGTAAAGTAGCTGAAATCTCATAATTAATTTGAAGTGAAGGAGAGAGCTACACCGAGTCTCTAGATTTAAGATATGACAGAGATAGACATGTATATAGCACTGCCGTTTCCAAAAAATCAACTCCTTCGTACGATTTCGTTCTTGTTTAGGTTTTATAATATTCAAAATATTGCTTAGAAAGTTATTGGAAAAGTCGATAAACAAAAATGTATTTTCTAGCATTGGTACTAATTGTAATCTTTCTAACTTAATTTCATTGTTGCCTTAGAAACAATCTGTGCGCAAAATGAAATCAAAATTTAGTGCAAACATTAAAATTTACAACCGGAGTGTCCAAGCACAAGTTTAACTTTACAGCATTAGACTTGATCTATTATTCAACTAGATGTGTTCCGAATTCTGACAATTCCTCAATTTTAATGGGAAAAGGTCTCCGGGACAGGAAAAGAGAATGGAAATGATCAGGAAAAGCTTAAATGAGGGACGTGGGCACAACATTTTGTTTATGGTTAAGCACTTGATCTCGACTGACGTGAAGTGACGGCGTTAAAAATAGCAACTTGGCAGACTTGATAACGATTAAATTTAGGCTGGCGGTAAAGGTCTCATTGGTGAGAGGACGATAGAATCGTGCAGCTGGGTTCTTGTTTAAAGGAGGGGTTTGAAAGTATGAGAGTTCACAGCAGAGCAGTTATAGCAAAGGGACTTTTTCTATGGAGATTCCAGACCCCTAGTTAAAGATGAAAGATCATGGGGTGGTGAAGTGTTATCGACCACATTTTCTGACTAAGCCAAGGCTAGGAAAGTCGTCATCAATGGATCTATGGATTTGATGTTAGAATACGTATAAGATTAAGGAATAGTCTCTTAGGGGTAGGAGGGTATCCCTTGAAATTGTAAGTATGAGTTTTTTTGTATTGTACAGTCAAGTGATATTGATTTTGTGAAAAGACTGTAGAAGACAAAAGAACTGAGGAAGAAGCTTAGCCAGAAAAACTTACCAACTGGTAGTCTGTCCTCTTTCTAAGTTTCTTCCTCAGTTCAGTTATTGACCGGGAATTATTAATATAAATAGTAATAATAATTTTTCGCAAAAAATGGCGAAACCGCCTTCCATCGTGTACGAAATTCGGATATTTCGCTCGGATTGCTTCCATTATTGTTGTTTTTTTTTTCAAAAACGGCTCAGCCGATTTCTATTAAATTCGGGAGTATATCCTTTCGAACTAAAAAAGAATGCTTCGATTCGATTTACAATTGGCGAAATTATCGATGAACAAACACAAAAAAATGCATACACACGAACATAGAACCTCCTCCTTTTGGAAGTCGGTTAATTAGGATATGTCACATCACCCAGATATAGTCGTCTGTCATCAAAAAGAAAATAAATAATAATAGTTAGGAGCTATTTAGCCAAGTCAGAGGCCTTCAGGCGGCCAAAAAACACTGACACCAGGGCTAGCCACCCGGCCTATTCGAACTTACTTACTTTCATTGTGAAGCGTTACTTAATTATATGAGTAATAATAATTATAGCTATCGTTTGTTTGCAATAATAAAAGTAATTAATAAAACGCCTTAGGTGTATTATTCTATCAAATTTTAATGATGCAGTGTAACTGCGGGGTAAACAAACTTTGAAACTTTCAGAAACTGCAATACTATATTGTGATTTTAGAATTTATGAATGTAAGTTTGAAATTGCATCTAACGAGTGCGAATATTATTATTTATGGCACCTGCTGCTGACTTAATTATTGCGTTCATTTGATATTGTTACCGTTTTTAACATAGGTAGAGAGGCAACGTGCTCACGTCCGTATATAAAATAAATCCGTTGAAAAAAAAGTCAATGTGGTGATTCTAGTCAAATCGACGAAGTCAGTTAAATTTTGTCAAAAAGTAATTTTTAGTGGTAACTAGCAGCGCCCCGCGGTTTTACCCGCGTTGTGCCCGTTCCCGTGGGAATTTCGGGAATTTTTATACATATAAACCTTTCTCTTGAATCACTCTATCCATTAAAAAAACCGCATCAAAATCCGTTGCGTAGTTTTAAAGATTTAAGCATACAGACAAACAAACAAACAAACGAAAATAGCGACTTTATTTTATACTATGTAAGGATAAGGATAATCGGCCAAGTACGAGTCAGACTCGCGCACGGAGGGTTCCGTACTGTATGGGAGCTCCCTTAAATATTTATTTAATTTAATTTAATTATTTATTATTAAAGTAAGCATGTAGCTAAATGTTCTGTGAATATTTCAAGCATTTACCTGTTACCATTATTGAAATCGAGCGAAAAACGGCTAAAAATTTAGATTTGTTGTATGGGAGCCCCCCTTAAATATAATTTTTATTCTATTTTTAGTATTTGTTGTTATAGCGGCAACAGAAATACATCATCTGTGAAAATTTAAGCTTTCTAGCTATAGCGGTTCATGAGTTACAGCCCGGTGACAGACAGACAGATAGACGGACAGACAGCCAGACGGACAGACGGACATCGAAGTCTTAGTAATAGTGTCCCGTTTTTACCCTTTGGGTACGGAACCCTAAAAAGTAGAATTTAGGTATTAGACTACATCGTTAGCCTTTTCCCTACCCGATGAATACGAGTAAAACTTGGCATGGTCTGTATTTTGTTTCGGTGTTGCCTTGACATGGTTTGGTTTGTGAAATGGATCAAGCTGCAAGGTCTGGCGGTCAACCCACCATTCTTCATGATTAATACTGCATACGTTCCATTCGGCCTTCGATTATACCTACTTACAATTTAAAAATTACTAAGTATGTTGTATGGGCCGGGTGGCTAGCCCTGGTGTCAGAGTTTTAAAGCCACCTGAAGGCCTCTGACATGGCTCAACGGTTAATGCAACTAGTAACTACAATTTAACGTGTGATCCGAGCCACGGTTGCACTCAGTTGTAAATGCCACCTGCGGTCACCCATCCGAAGATTGACCGTGCCGAATGTTGCTTGACTTTAGTGATCGCTTTACTTAGAGCAGAATCGAAGGTCGCCATAGCCGAAATCGGCAAGGAACCATATATATATCTATAGTGATCACTGACAAAAAATAACAATTGATTATTGGTATTGATCATCGACTTGGCATTTTTAACCGACTTCCAAAAAGGAGGAGGTTCTATGCGTCTGTTTGTTTTTTCTTTCCTTTTTGTGTATGTTCATCGATAATTTCGCCAATTGTGAGCTGAATCGAAAGATTCTTGTTTAGTTCTAAAGGGAAGTACCCGAGGTGGTCCCATTTAAATTTTACAGAAATCGGCTGACCTTTTTTTGAAAAAATAACACACAAATAAATGTAAACAATTCGAGTGAAATATTCGAATTTTGTACACGAAGAAAGGCGGTTTTGCCATTTGTTGCGAAAAATAATCATTTTTCATCACTGTTATTTTGTTTTAGTATTGATGTTATTAAAACTAATTTAAGTAACCATGGTATCGCCAGTTTTGTTTTTAAACGTGACTTATCGTAACTGGCCTAAAAATAGTGTACTTATCTGTAATTCAATGGTAAGAGTTACCCGAAATAATTGAACATTTTCTACCTCCAGCATTAAGTCTTACGAGAAATGCAGTCTCACACAAAGCTATACCAATGTACATTCTCATATGTAAATTCTAAACAAGTTTAAGTTTATTTAAGTTAAAAGTCTTAGGCTTCCTGTAGATCAGAAAATGCTTACCTATATATTAATTCACAATCCGTGGAGCAGTTAGAAAGCTATGTGTTACAAAATAATACACCTTTACTACGTATCAATGAATTTTGAAGAAGTTTTTAACTGTGCTCTCGTTATACAATATGATGTGTTAAATATAATTGAGCATTTAACTTAAATCCTTATATTAAAGTGAAACTAGCTGACGGCACGAACTCAGATTTGGCGTAGCTTAAATAAATTTTATCTCAGCTGTATTGTGAAGAACGGATAGATTCGACGATAAACTGTAGAAATAGTGCGTGTGCACCCATTGCAATATAATTTTGTTTTTACTTGTATTAAAATACCTATAACCTAACACGGCTGCGTACTAAATGCGCATAAGGTTTTCTCCGTAGTTAATTATAAAAAAACTGTTGAACGGACTTATTTAAATAATAGTTATTTAAACTAACGAATATATGAACTAGGCCGCTATTTTCATAAAAGATTACTTAGTTTAGTTCTTCTGTGTTTGTTTTTGCATCCTAAGTTTCCTAAAAAAATTAGGCTTATATCATTCGTGTGGATATTTTTTTTCACAGTTTTATTAGCAAGAAGCATAGATTTTATAAAGACAAATTGATATAAATCTTAGTTTTAGATATTCAACAGCAAACACTGGTGTGATTGATTACCCACCGACATTTGTATGGAGTGTTGAGCGAATTGTTTACTCTTAATTAATTGATAAAATTGGATGAAATGTACAAATACCTATGGATAAATTTTTATAAATATTTTTAACATTCATATTTCTTACCTTTTGATAATTATTTAATTTGACATCAGTTAAGTAATCACATTTTAGAAACTTATATTTTACAAAATTTAAACAAAAATCACTGCGATATGAACTGTTCTCAGACCATAAGTCATAACTCAATCTAACATCAAACAACTTTAATAATTTCAGTGTAAAATTGTACAATCACAAAAATGCAATTATGAGCAAGGCTATCCATCAAAATACAGGTGTTCTCACAACTAAATAGATAGTCATGGGTATATAAATGTCATGTAATGTGTGTACTGAAACCAATAAATTATTTTTCTTACTTTTTCATTTTCATACTTTCTTCCAAACAAGACTGAAAACATTACACTCCTTTTTTGGGCTGCTGTGTAATAAATATTCAGTAGTGTTTTATCAGTTTAACCGTGAAAATGACCTTTAGGCGGCTGAAAAATTCTGACATCAGGGCCAGCAACCCGACTTGTACGGACTTACTAATGCATTTATTGGTTTACCAGGTGCGCCCCGCAGTGTTACCCGCGTTAGCCGGAGATAAAAAGTAGCTTATGTGTTAATCCAAAGTCTAAGCTACCTTCATACCGAATTTCATCCAAATCCGTTCAGCCGTTTGTACGTTAAAGAGTAACAAACATCCATACATAACTGTCTCACAAACTTTCTCGTTTATAATATTAGTAGGATTACTATGAATCCAATTTTCCACCTTTTTGATTAAATAATCTGTAAAATTATAGATAATCTCGGTAATAACTAATTTTACTCGTTAAAAACATATTTGAGCGTTAGTTTTACCAAACTTTTTCGCTACAATGAAAAATTGTTAATTTTAAAATTAGCGAACTATAACGAGAAATATCTCGTTGTAGTTACGTAACGTCATTTGTGGTAATGATTATGTTTTTTAGGTAGAATTTTTACAATTAGTATTCTAGAACATTATGAAGGAAGCGCAGATGCCTATAAAACAGGTCGTTTTACAAAATCTAGCATTGGCATCTGAGCGATAATTTATGTCACTAATACAATGAATTATGTACGAATACACATTTATTTTTGTTTTGATTAATTGTTTAGTAAGTACATTATTTTTAATTATCCATATAAATAAGAGGAAGTGAATCCGACTTTTAAGTAACATTTCTTTACTGTTCACTGTTCAATTGTATCGATCGATAGGAAAGAAATAACAGACCTATTTATTTTCAATTGATGATTCCAAGTCCAGCGGTAAAAACCTTGTTTTAAAAAAATATGAGCTTCAGTCGGCCCCGTGCTTTGCGAGCGTCCTGACATTTCATGTTTAGTGTCAGTTTAAAAATAACTGAACCAAACCAATAGTTCTTAGAAGTGTTTGTAATAGCCAAAACCCGGCTTCGCACAGGTGTATTATACATAAAAACCTTTCTGTTGAAACATTCTATCTATTAAGAAAAACCGCATCAGAATCCGTTGCGTAGTTTTAAAGATATAAGCATACATGGAGACAGACAGCGGGAAGCGACTTTGTTTTATACTATGTAGTGATAATAACAAACAAACCCATAAACACACTTTCACGTGTATAAGTAAGGAATCTACGAATCATAAAAAAGTGAATTCAAAGCCAAAATTGTCCAAAAAAATAGAAATGGACAAAAATAGTTACACATTGTACTGAAGCAGCTTTTTTGATGGTTGACCATAGTCCTACCCTTGTAGGGTCCAAAAATGATAACAAACAATTTGTGACGCAATTAAGCATGACGAAGCCATTGAAAACGACAAAATAATTCTTTGTAACGGACGACTACCAAGAACTGATTCATAATAGAAATTTCTAGCATAGTCAGCCGCTACATTGCATTAAGGCTTTAATTATTAGATTGAGGCTTATATTGTTGTTCACTACATGATTACACCAAAATTATACTTTTACGATTAGATTAGTGTTATATTATTCGTATTTTTGTACGCATATCGTTTTTTAATACGCGTCTGTTAATGGTCCAAAAATAAATAGAAAAAAATACACATATTGTACAATAAGGTAAAATAAGTATCCAACAGCTAAAACTTACCTTTAATACTGTAGATAAGCGCACGAACAATAAAACTTTGACTAAACACGTCGAAAAACTAACTGAAATCAACTTTAATACTTCTAAAACTATTTTAAAACTTTATAATACTATTTGAGATTAATATGTATTGCTTTCCAGCCTCACGTTAGATAGGGATGACTTTTTTATTTTCGTTTGGTTTTATAAAGTTAAGTCGAGGGAGCATTTTGTTTTGGCTCACATTTTTGGCTCACGTGGCTCCTGAGCGGTGGCGCGTAGCGTTCTGCCGTAACTTAGGCGCCGCCCGCCTTAAACTTTGTACGTAGAGCCAAGTTCGCACCTCTACAATACTCTACATAATTATGAGTAATGAATTCATAGACCCAAGTAAAAAGTTTATTGGTGTTTGGAGTACGTGACATGGCCCGTCAATATACATTTAGTGTAATTCGATGTGTAATATTTTTGGAAATGTAGCTTATTATATGTCTATAAGGAATTGTTTAGTACTCGCATCGTCCTACGTTTGTTGGTGTTTGGAGTACGTGACAAGGCCCGTCAATATACATTTTTAAATGGATGTGTAATTTGAAGTGTAATATTTTTGGAAATGTAGCTTATTATTTGTCTATATGGATTTGTTTAGTAATCGCATCGTCCTACGTTTGTTGGTGTTTGGTGTACGTGACCAGGCCCGTTAATATAAATTTTTAAATGGATGTGTAATTCGAAGTATAACATTTTTGGAAATGTAGCTTATTATTGGTCCATATGAAATTGTTTTGTATCGTCCTACGTTTATTTTATTGGTTTACATTTTTATAGTAGTATTTTGACTGTGACTAAGTTCAGGTGGGCGTAAAATGATTGCTAATTCAGTTATGTAGTATAAAGTCTCGATGTACATCATAACTACATAGAGTGTAATAAATAGTAATAGCTATGTCTACTTTAAGTAAAATTATATCTTAAGTTCTTTCTCAATTTGGTGAAGTATTTTTTAATACGCGGAAAATTACGCCATAGTCTTTTTTGGAATTATAAAATAGAGAAAGAAGCACCTTGAAAGAAGAAAAGTCTTGGAAGTATTAACGAAGAGCTTCCTCTTGAGAGCTTTGCAACTCGTTTGTCAGTCTTTATTTTTTCTTCATAACAGTAAGTACCTAATATATACGAATTTTAGTTACTAACACAAATCTTATTTTAATTAAATACTGCAGATGACTAAAATATATTAAAAAATATTCGACAAGTACATTTTGTGCTTGGGCAAATTGAACAAAAAATTATGCATATAATAAATCCCGATTAAATTTCGCGTGACGTTACGTCTACACATTTTTTTCCTTATAGAAGTGACGTCAAGAGCCCCCACTCCCGAACATTAACGCCCTTTATCTTTTTCCTATGTAACTTATTAATCAATTATGACCAAACAAAAAATAATGGGCAATATTATTTCACAATTAAAAAAAATAGGTACCAATAGACTAATTACTTTTTTTTAAACAGTTTCATGCCTATTGTACAAACGAAATAAAACCCACTAGTAACAAACAAGATAAATAAAGCGTCTGCACGGATCAGCTGTTTTAACCTAAGCGTTTAATTTTGCTAAATGTGGTCTTATTAAACTTTGTAATTAGATTTCTTTTTAAATTACTTTTTCTTATATTTTTATTCTTTAGATATTTCAAGTTTTTCTTTTAGTTGCCAACATGTTTTAAGTATTGTCTTCAATTATATTGTTTCAGTTTTTGTTGATGTAGGGCGTACATGTAAGTCGCTGTTACCTTTTCAGCCATAGAGTCACTGCGAAACATAAGCCTCCCACTATAGATCTATAATAAGACCAGCTAGAATAAAGGGTACCAGCCGGAAGCGGCTTGCATCCAGCGCAAGCTTGCGGTATTAATGAGGTCATCTGTTCATCTGTATAATATAGTTAATATGCTAATATGAAATTAATAATTATTATTCTTGTATCAGTCATCCTTTTTCATGCGTGCAGCCAGCGTTCATCGATTTACTAGATGTTGTCACGTTAAAAACTAAAGAAAATAAATTCAAATTCAAAATTATTCTTTATTTAAAAAGCGCACACTATGTTCAATAAGGTCGGACGCGTAGCGCGACAAGGAGGCCGGTAACGCAGGCAGGCGCGAAGAATCAATTTATAATGTACCAGCTACGAGTCCTGGCTTCGCCCGGGTTCGATTGGCTAAAGAAGACAAATAATAAGGATATCTATTTTTTTTTAACATAACTATAATTATAGCCTATGTTCACCGGGGATAGTGTAGCTTTCTTGAAAGAATTTTTCAAATCGTTTCAGTAGTTTCGGAGCCTATTCGATGCAAACAAACAATCAAATATTTCCTCTTTATAATATTGGTACCCATAGAATGTTTAGAAGAAAAAAACGTGTTAAGGCCTTCCATAGAGTTTGACACGACAGCCTTCTGAACAAGCTTCCTTCGTATGGGTTACCTGCTCTGCGCGCCTATGCTCGTGGATCGCTGACTTTCTGAGGGACCGATCGATACTTGAGGGAATTGATGGCCGTTCGTCTAATCGATTGGTTATTAATGCCGGGGTACCTCAAGAGTCTGTATTATCCTCTTTTTACTACAGGACAAGTAGGAAGACGCCACATTACTACCCCTACACTGTCGATTTTCCTTCGATAAGTACTTGGTTTGAATTTGACTCAACATTTCTGATTCGTACTGCCAGGGAATGGGATTTCCTGTTTCCTAAGAGATATAATCTAAAGCTTTTCAAGGTCAGAGTGAATAGGTATCTTCTAGGTCTACGTGCTTCATCTTCGACCACAACGTCGCTTTTCTTCAGGCGAGTTGGTGGTCAAGCGCGGACTTATTCGCGTTAAAAAAAATATTAATAGGTAGGATAGCAATCATATAGGTAGGTAGTCCACATTCATAGGGGTATACCCAAGGTATACCTCTATGACCACACCATGCAGATTACCATACCATTCCATGCATATTATAACGCTTTAATCGGACTAGTACTTAAAATTAAAGCAAGTCTAAATACTTATTTACTGAAAATTAATAATAACCTAATTTTCTAGATGTCATACATGATTAAAAAACGCAACCATCTATACAATTATTTAGCTTTTTGCAAACAAAAGACGCCCCCATCAGCAAAACATAATGTAATTTTAATCTGTTCATTCATTTGCGAAGATTACCCCAATATATTTGTATGAAAGCCTGTTTTTGTAAAGACTGGCGCAGCGTAGAATCCGCCGTCTTTGTTGTGACCAGAATGCTTTTGTCTGTAAATCCTCAGCCCACATACCGTTTTCATAGCTAGTAATTATTGCTAGAGTGATGACACTGATGACATACAGGGTTATTCGGGTAAAAGCCGATAAAAAGCCGTGGTGGTCCAGTGGAAATGACACCAGCCTTACAATCGTGAAGTCGTGAGTTCAAAGCCTGGTCCCGTACCAATGAATTCCTTAGAATTTATGTACGGAATTTCACACTACTGGCTTTTCGGTGAAGGAAAATATCGTGAGGCAACCTGTATACATGTAGGTACGTCCGTAGAAGAAATTCGATGGCGTATGTGAATCCAGCAACCCGCACTGGGCCAGCGTGGTGGATATGGCCCAATCACCCTTCGTGGCTAGGCCTACGTCCTGCAGTAAGTATGAACAAATTTTACTAAGTATAAGACCAAAGCGGAATCCGAGGAAAATATCCGATGTTTTATAAATTTTATCGATTCCGAGTTATAATTTTGCATGAGACAGTTTTTTTCCTAGTTCTAGGTTGGTCTCATAGTAAAAGTTGTTCGCAATGATCTGATTCATGACCTGAACCTGATTTTTTTGGCTTCGTAGCTTCACTTTTTTCCAATAACCCAGAACTATACTGGGTGACGGGTAAATAGTAGATATTTAAAATATTTTTATTAATTTATCTGATAATTTCTCCCTGAAATCGAATTCGAAAGTAGAGAATCTGAGGACCTAACAGACTTTGACGGATTGGCCAAAGAGAATCCTTTCAATCCGATAATCTAAGATACATAGTTACTTTAAACATGCCTTACTTTAACACTTATTCTTTCGTTTACCCAAACTAAATATTAGATGATTCCACGAGCTATTGAATTGAGATCAATCAAAACATTTTGAGCGATGTAAAATATTGAACTTTGCTTTGGGCTAACCTGTTTGAAATTACTTCAATTAAAACTGAGAACAAAGGAAACAAGCGGCTCTGAAGCATTAATTTTGGCGTAAAACAGCGTCCGCAGCATAAATTACAGGAATTGGTACTTTTGGGACCTCCGCAATTAAGTCTACGTAAATCACGACGTATGAGCAGTAAGGCAATTGGTCGTTTGAATCAATTTTTTATTGTGATAAAAGAGAAGATCATTTATGTATAAGTTTCTGTAGATAACTATTTTTTTTTCGTTATACTTACAAAGAGTTACTTAAACAACATTAAAAATTGAGTACTTACCGAAGTCTCGCTGACATTAGCCGAACGAGCGCGTGACGTCACAATGTCATACTTCATATCAAACTGTAGATCGCCGCGCAGGAGGAGGCTGAGCGCGCCCGCAGCAGCGCCTGCCAGCCTGCTAGCCGGACGCGCGCCCGGCGACGCGGCGCGAACATTCGGCTTGCGCTGCTCTGCTCCACCTACTACTGTAAGGTGTTTGAAGTACAACTTTGTGAAGCCTCCGACCCCCACTGTGCCAGTCCAGTCCAACCATTCTTCTTAGTATTATTAAATATTTTTCGCAAAAATGCTTTATCTGATTTCAACCGTGTACGGAATTCGAATAGTTTGTACAGATCGATGTTTGTTTATTGTTATTATATTTTTGATTTATCAAAAGTGGCTCAACTGATTTCAGTAAAATTTAAACGAGACTAACTGTGAAATATGATCTACCAAACAAAAAAAGAATTATTGAAATCGGACTACTCCGTAAAAAGTTATGCCTGGGTGGTTATGCATAAAAAATATATACATACGAGTATATACGCGTCGACTTGATAACATCCTCCGTTTCGTCGGTTAAAAAGATCAATACACTATAGGCTGTAAAACCTTCTTCGTTGCTGCGCTGCGCAATATCCAATCCTGACTGAAGCTCACATAAAGCTGCGCGTTGATTGGATATTGCGCAGCTTGGGCATTGCAGCCAACTTCGCATCCACCGACATGTATGATTCGGCTATACCTGTAATTGAGATACTGTTTTCACAGCGATAGAGCCTCATACAACAGTCTAGTTAGAGAGATCATAAAGCAGGTTCGCAGAGGAACGCAGGGCCTTGGAACGCATCTCGTCTGGCACAATGTGGGTAGAAACGAGTACAGTGTCGGGACATTGTTATGAAGGGCATTACAATCATGTGAAGCTTTGTCTTTGGTAATAACGAGAGACTCAGCTTAGAAATGTGATGTGACTATTTTTTTTGGTTATGGAAAGGAATCGCCATGAAGACTGGGAAAAAAATAATTATTATAATTAGTCCGTGAGTTAGACTATCAAAAAATATTAGACACGTATTTTTTAAATGACAAAGATAAACCTTCAAAAAGCACTTTAACAAAGATTTAAAAAAATCCTTGTCAAAGTTTGGGAGTGGGGGTCGTGACCTTACCTCTCTTACAGAAGTCTACACATTAGTATGGGTCTTGTGACGTCACGCGCAACTTTGGCGGGCTATATCTTCATCAATTTTTATTTAATTGACTAAAGTAAAAATACGTGTCTAATATTTTTTGACAGTCTTTCTGACGGACTAATAATATTTTTTTAGTCATCATGCCTATTGTACCTATGTTGATTCGGGACATTTGTTAGGATCTAATATAGAAATATTAATAGTCAGTTCATTATAGTTTGTTGTTATTGTTATAGATGTACCTACTTGTAATTTACAAAAATTTCGTGTCACAGTAGGTATCTTACAAATGATGGTTTTTGTTGTAATTGGGTGGTCTGAGTAAAGGTCGTACGCTTGTTTTTATTTTATACCCCGAGGTGATTCAAGATTTTTAATATTATGAACATTTGTTCAATCAGGTAGTATTTATCTATGTTAAATACCTATGTATAGTACGCGCGAACAAGAAATGGGCTTCGACTGTTTTGTGATTCTGGGCCATAAACATTTTTTCTTAAGGGCATAAATAAGTACTTGGAGGGTTACAAGAAAAGATTTGTTAAAAAAAGTCATTCAATTATTTCAATTATAGTACACGCTTAATATTGATATCCTTTTATTTGTCTTACAACTCACAGGTTGGACCATGGATCTTTGAAAGGCATTGGTGGGGCCGAAACCAACACCAAGAGGCCCTTTTACAATCATCAAGTAATTATAACATTTTTAAAAGAAAAATAAGAGAGATTTTCATAGCCAAAAGCTACTACTCAATACAGGACTACCTAGACGAAAAATGTTTCGATACTTCGAACCAAACAAAGTAAATAAGATCCTAACGGTTACCGATAGGTACCTAACTAACTGTTCCTATTATTACTTTATTTAGTGTTTAAGTCAATTTAGTGTTTAAGTCAATTGCGATACCCTAAAACAGGGTCCATAAATATGTAACTCTAAGTTTACATAAATGTTATATACGTTTATAAATTAGGCTAAGAGATTTATGTATTTGTGGTGCAATAAAACGATTGAATATTGAATATAAAAAATACAGTTTTTGGGTGAAAGAAAGAGGGAAACTATTGTGTGACGGGGAATAGGTACATTTCATGAGCTATTATAATGAATTATTATGTGATTATAAGCTGGTCTATGGAATGAGGTGCGGCACCCGCCAAGTAATGCCTCATTTTAATATCATTATTATAATATTTCTTTTAATATTTTCAAAACATATTTCTGTACTTATAATATACAATAATAACAATTCTTTACAGTTATTCTATGGTAATCGAAATAAAATATATCTTATTAACTAAAACTAGATATTCGAAAATGAACACATTACTTCAGTCGCTCATTCTCTTTTTACCCAATTGCAAAGAAGGGGAGTAATAGTTGTAAGGAAGGGGGGTAGTAGGTGCGTCTTTGGGGTGCTATAGTAATAATCAAAATACTAATGGACAAATATTATTACTTCCACAGGTAAAGTATAAAATCGTTATGAAAATAGTGGATACATAACATATTTTAATCGGATGTTACACTTTTCCCCGTTTCAAACAAAACTTTGTTAAACCGCGAGTAGTTTTTTTACATTTCTTTAAATAATTATTCCTTAAATGGATTTAAGCATTTTTTTATACAAGAAAACGACATGAGCTAACGGGCCTCCTGATCGTAAGTGGTTACCGTCACCTGATTTCTAGAAGCATCTAGAAGCAGTACCGAATGCATTAGGAGTGCTTAAACTAGGATAACAATTTAGCCATATCTATGAAACGTCTCGAATTATGGCTCTATCTTTTTATACTTTTCTTATAACCAGGATAAGACTAGACTAATCACTAGATTACTTAATTTCCACAAGTAACTATCAAGCAAATGCATACCTAGTGCGGAGCGGGTGTTAACGAATTAGCGCATTCATTATGAACGGACATCGACAGTTTTTGAATACGCCTAGTAATTGTTCAAAAAAAATACCGTCTTACCACACAAGTTTAACGCATGCTTTAGACATTGTTTAACAGTTACTGTTAAACAATGTACGTACAAATTGCACGGTTAAACGGTGTTTAAAGCGTGTTTAAATCTTTTGTGATAAGGCGGTTAAAGTTTTAAGCTTAAACTATTTTTTGTCGACTGCGATTACCATCTAAAAAATGTTAACACGGTTACGTGGGCTGACTGGTGTAATCAAATTGACGGTATAAATATGTAGATACATACTAAAACTACGAGTAATGGTTATTTAACTTTTAGGACTAGGCATACTTAATTAAGATTTTGCAATTAAAGAAAACATCGCGAGAAATTTTATAGTTTGCAGAAGAAATTTGATAGCATAATGCATAATTATGTGAATTTAAATAACAGGCAATCAGTCCAGCATTGTATCTATGCCCCAATAATAAGTAATCTAACAATCTCAAGGTATAAACGTGAAAAAAATAAATTCGAATAGAGTGGTGGCCAGCCATGTCTTCAGTTTTACCGCCTGGTTGAAATGCCAATCGGAATGAATTGCTCAGGTCAATATAACTAAGACGGTTTTCAAATAGGTAGTATAATATACACATCTAATATTTCAGGTCCACATAAGTCTTCAGTACAATAAGCCACAGAGAAGGTTTTCATATTTATCCAACTGCACTTTCAGTTTGCTTGTTCAAATCTTTGGGCAAAAATGAGTCCAAACTTAGGTTTAAGCACACTCGTTAAATTCACAGCCTTTACAAATGCTTTCTAATATCATGAACCAATAGGTTTTTCAAAAAGTTGTCATCATTCGCGAAGCATTCAACAATATCGAAATGATCCATATTATCTTTGATTTCCAGGTACATATTTTGCATGAGGCATGTGTTGTGCAGCAGCTCGTATAGCTCTCTGGATTGATTTTTAAATGTGGGGCTGTCGTTTTGTCCTGCTAGAATGTATATCCGTACTCTTCTGGCTTGTAGGTGGGTGAAGCAGTCGAAGAGAGGTGAGAGCGGGACGGCCCATTCTCTGGGCAGCTGCACAGCATCGTTGACGCTGGTGTGGATGATTTGTCGAAGGTCATAGACTCCGGAGACCAAGAAGGCGCCTTGGAGACGCTCAGACCCGGGGAGGCTGTCCAAGAAGTCTGCATTTGCGAGTGTTTTCGCCACCAAGTGTGCTCCGGCCGAATGTCCAGCGAAGTATACCCCTCTGAAAAAGACATAGCAAAGACTGATAAAGAAGATCTTGCAAAGTGGAACAAGACAGTGTAAAATAAAATAAATAAATGCGCAGGGCGCGCAGGGTAAAACTTTGAATGCTTCATTTGAATGAAATTTCATATTTCCTAATTTGATTTTTGCTCAAGGCCACCATCACGCCGCCATATTTTACAAGCAATGTCATAAGATAATGAGATCCAAAAATATGCATTTCCTTTAACCCTCGACCTCCAAGGTCGTCATTGAAGAAAATAATAGGAAAATCATTTTCTAAAACAAATAAATCAGTTAATTAAATACTGTACAAGGTGATGGCCTAAGCTTGATAAACTATTGCATTATCTCTTTTATGTTTACTACATCAGGGTTACTAGATTATTGACATTATGCACATATTGTAGTATATCAATGTACTTATCATTATTACCAACGTTTGCTTTGAAGCCATTGCAGAAGCCGCAAATAAATCAGATTTTCCATTTAGAGAAAGTCCATTGAATTTTAACAAAATGTTTGGAACGCATCGAATAGTGATTATTATTGGTTTATTGATGTTGGAACAGTTGATTTTCTTGCATTTCCAGGGTTGGTTCCATAATGAAAGTACAATTATATCCTAAACTGTGTAACATACCAAACTGTGTACATACATGTTCGTCATATGAGTGTATCCGAAATAAGTACCTACATACAACGATATCCTAGGATATATCGTCTAGAGAAATAATCTAAATTTAGCAAAGTATAAATAAATACTTATTTGGATTGTAATATGGTTTAGAAGCTGCTAAACTGGTTTCACTTGACGCATGACTTAGCAAGCCAGTATTGGCTTGTTTGTGGTTCTAATCTTAGATACGATTACTTGATGCGAATAGTAATTAGTATTTAAATAGGTATTTTCAACCAAAGGCACGTTGCACACTAACATAGCAATTTGAGCCCTAAATACTTAATTTATACACGATGATTGCGTACTTAAAAGTAAAGTAAAAGTTTACCAAAAGAAAAATACATAGCTATTGAAGTACATAAAGCGAGAAACAAATTAAAACAGTTAATTTCGATTGTGTCTTATACATAACAGCATTGACTTATTTTGAAAATGTATTTCTAAATTGACGGATTGTGAGCCAAAGCGTGTGTCTTGGGGCTTGAGTGCAAAGTTATCAGAATTCAGAGAGAATGAGAGTATCTAGAACTTAAAACAAAAATATGTAGAGTTGTTTCTTAATTTTTTTTACTTTCATTATGGATTGTAAAAATCATTTTTAAAATAAAATGAAAGATATAAGAAAAAATAAAATAAGTAAATAAGCAGAAGCGGTTGGGTATCGTCTTGTTTGAAGGCTATTCACCATAATTACTAGCAATTTGTTAAGCGTTCCGTTCTCACAGAATGACAAGTAATAGAAGTACATCTTGCTAAATTTTACTCAAATAACAACTACGTTACAGCTGTCTTATTCATAACAGGTTTACAGCAAACGCGAGTGTGAATGGAATAAAAAAAGGCAACGTCTGCCGCATACGTCAAAATCACCAGTTGGAATGTCAAAATAGTTAAAATTTGGTTCCACTTGGTCTTTTGTCTTTTTCGGAAATTTGAACCCTCTAGTTCTAGTAAGATGGTTCAAATTTTACCTTCCTACTTTTTAACGTTTTGAATTTAGGCACCCGGAATAGCTCAATGCTAGTTTATGAAACTCTTCGAAATTACATAAGTTCGGCCATGTGTGCATTTTTTTCTAACACTTTTTAAATTTCATATTTAAAATGGTGAAAAAAGTGATTTATCTCTTGCTATTTTAATAAAAAGGAATACGCAGGACTACGTTTACCTATCAGGGAACGGACGCGAGGTAATGATACTAGTACTACAAAGGCTCTACAGATTTGATCTTTACGTCAGCAATGTCACTTACTCATCGCGAGACTTCAAGCTGGAGTAAGTTTTCAACACAGCACTGTAAATTAAAAGACGCTCGTCTATCAGAGTTATTTATGACGCTTCTAAAACTGTTATGATATGAGTTAGTTTATAATGAAGTTGAAATAAGGAAAAACGAACACAATTTTCAAACTATTTAAGTACGTACAAGTTATGTTTAGCTAGAAAATGTTTAAGTGTTGACGTATTCTTTTGCAACAAGGCACTTAATTGGTTAAAAAAACTTCTGCCAGCGCTAGATTAATATTATTCTTTTAATATTATTTCACGTTATATTTAAGCATTTCCTTTAAGGATTTCAACTGTAATGGAAAATCATAGAGTTAACGGAGAAATCGGTAAAAATTCATTTTTTTTCCATCAATCCATTATAAATGAATTTTGATTAGTAATATAAAATAATAAAACAACAATTATTAAAGCACTTATTTTTATGCATGATAATTTCCATTTTTTTTTAGTAGGTCGAGTCTTGATATCTTTCTTTATGACAGCGCCTTTAAAATAATGTAATAAAATTAAAAAAGCAAGAACGTACGAACTTCTAAAAACTATATGTAGCATTTGTATTGTAGTATTTTTAGTTTTTGAATAACTTAATGTGACATAGTATTCTAAATTATGTTTTTTTTTATAAAGAAAGGTTTGTTATGCTATTTTTTGATTTAACGGAAGACTGATAAATCTAAATATACGCGAAAAATAAACCCTGCATAGGTTTTTTTGAAATTTAACCGCTGTGGCCCAACTGCCATCGTTGTGTCCGTCCGTCTGGCCGTCCGTCTAACATGTGACAAATCCTTATAAATACTACATTTTAGAACCAAATGCATGAAATTTGAGATTGTGATAGTTTTCGTATAGATCTCAATTTATAAGAAGTAATTTTTTTAAATGGTGTATTTAAAGGGTAGCTCCCATACATGTAAAGTGGGGGTAAGTTTTTATTTTCAATAGTAGTAGCTATAGACAATAATAATAATTATTTTTTAAATTATTTTGAGCACTGTGGAATGATAACTCTTTGAGTTACAAAAAAAAATCGAAATTTGTAAACTTGCACATAGCTCAGAGGTAATTGACCTCACAAACTTTATTTCTTAGCCTACGTTTATATTCCATGTTCTATAGCAGTCAACCATCTAATGACATAATACAAATTGGTTTTTATCATCATCATAATCATCGTCACCATCTACTGCGGCTACTTTACTTTCACGTTACGTTTACTTCACCACATTACGTAGGTATTTACCAAGTACATATTCACAATTCGAATGACAATTTTACTGATAACTCAGTTCAATGCTAAAGATATCAAAAGACCTTTACGACATCGCAAGGTTTGTTCATTACATCATTTTAAAAACAAAAGATAGATATGGTCGTAAAATTCGACTTTACTCGTACTTTGAAATAATTCCAACAACGAGCGTGACTAAGTTGCGCTTCGCTCTATTACAGTTACGTACTCATTATATTGGAGTATATATTCTTTGTTGTCCTATATTCTTTTTTGACCTCATTTTTCCATCCCAAGGTTGCTTGGAAGAAATTGCTACGAGCACTAAGACGACGGTCTTAGTTGGGCTAGTTTTATTATGTACCAGATGCAGAGCAAAGAAATAAAGACTACCTTTCTAACCCCATGGAGTCGTTCAAGGATATCTCGCGAAACAGCTTTTAATAGTAGGTACTCTCCATGGACTTATGAGCAGATTGAACGTCTTGACCCGCGCCTTATGGAGTGGTACGGCTGGGTAGCGGGATATCTCGCGGGACAACTCTTATCAGTGCCCTCCATGGACTTATGAGCACCCTAGGGTCCCTAAGGCATTTGGAAAATAACTATGGAGGAGTAGGAGAACCCACCTTGAGCTCATTTTCTCAGTATACTCGAAGACGAATCTCGTAGCGTTCTGTATCTTGGTGATAGTTTCCGCCAGTGTGGACGCGGCCCAGGGGTCATAGTCCACAGTAATCGTCTTGACCCGCGCCTTTTGGAGCGGCACAGCTGGGTACCGGGCTATCTCTCGGGACAGCTTTTGTCAGTACCCTCCATGGACTTATAAGCACGCTAGGATTAGGGCGTTCGGAAAATAACTCAAAAGCAGAAAGAAAACCCACCTCGAGCCCATTTTTTCAGCATACTCGAAGACGAATCTCGTAGCGTTCTGTATCTGGTTGACGATCTCCGCCAATGTGGCCATGGGACAGAGGTCGTAGCCCACCACTATCGTCTTGACTCGCGCCTTGTAGAGTGGTAGAGCTGGGTACCGGGTTACCTCGCGAGATAACGCTTGCCAGTATCCCCCATGGATGTACACTAGGATCGGGGCATCTGGAAAACGATACAAGAGGAAATTAAATTTTTGTAAACTTTTGACTATTCATTTTGTTGAAAATGTATAGTTGAGAATATTTTTGACGATGTCACAGACAAGCAGAAAGATAACACAGACGTCAAACTTATTAGGTTGTAGGAGTAGATATTTTACTTCTCTTTTTTGTCGAGGGTTGATGACTAAAAACTAAAAGTAAAAACTGAAAGTAAAAGTATTTAATACTCGTAATTAGACAAGTTATAGGTATGAAGTCTACGTTCCGTTACAAATATTTTTTAAATACTATCATTCCTATAAAATTAAATGATCATGTTCCGTGCAAATTTCCAGTGACTGCATTGGTAAAAATTAACTCTTTAAGGTAGAACCTACAGTCTTATTCCTTTCGTGAGGTAACTGGCATCATTGTCAGCTCTAATAACAGCATAAATAAATAAACATATTTTGTTCTGCCTCAGTGAACCAGACATAATATGCATGGGTAGTCGAGTGTACAAATATTTATGTTAAATACATACCCTACATATTATATTCTGCAAGATCGCATCGTCTGCTAAGACGAATACGGTTCACGAGTGTCAACAAAACACTCTAATGAGGTCAATTTTACGGAACACTTCAGAGCACAAATGTCTATAATTTGACTTCCTGCACGCATGGGCGCATCTAGGTACGAGTAGAGGGGGTGAGAGGGCACGCTCAAAGAAATTATTGCTATTAGTAATAGAACTCTCTCCTTTGGCACATCCTAAAACTGTTACTCTTTATCACTCTGATTCTGAATTTTTAAAGTGTTTGACTTGCGCTATTACTAAACACTTCTTCTTCTCATCTGCGTCATCTTATTAAAAGTCAAAATAAGAAATTGAAAGATAGAAGAAGGAGAATTTTTTAATCAAGACTAAAAGAAACTTTAGATTTGATGGCTTTCTTAAGACCGCAAAAGCTTTTATGGCTGCATTTATTACTTAATTAGGATATAGTTATGATCAAACAAAAACGCATCCAAATTACGACTCTAGATAGGTACTATTTAAACTAGAGTTGAAACCACTTATATCCACTTTGTCCTGTACACACAATAGACAAAAAATCACAACATGTGAATATCTAGCTAGAAGCTTTAGTTTATCACAAATATTGGCTCGTTTTGAAAAATAAAACGTTTTTGTTCTGCTCTGTCAAATTAAGAGATTTAAATATTAGCAATTTTAAGAGATTTAAAGCTAGTTATTTCATGATAATAAAAAGGCACATATTAACTATAGTGTTTTGGAAATTCACACGTGATTTTTAGGGTTCCGTATTTGGGTTTATTTATGTCAAGTTGCGCGAGCGCGACCTTATTTGGCGTAACATAGGCCGTTAAGCTAAGCCCCATATAAATCCTGATTACGTCCATGGCTGCTGGAGGATGCTTTCGACACGTCGTCGTCAAGAGTTATTTGAAGTGGGCTGAAATTTCGCGTATGACGTTAAATCACGCGTGAGCCAAGATCAAATTGCTCTTTATTCTCTTCTCGTGACGTCTGTGAGAGACACGTTACAATGCTGCACGATATAGGTAGGTACTCTATTATATAGACGGTTACAATATCAGACATATGTTATTCCTTTTGGCCTTAAAAAGCAGGGAATATTTTACAGGGACAAGTCTTGTGTTGTTTTTTTTTTTTTTTAACAGCAATGGCTGGGAACCGCTAGCATTCAGCAGTCTATATTATTAGAACTTTGATATAATATAGAGTTCAATATTTACCAAGTGGACAAAATATTTTTAAGAAACAGAAATTTAAACAATGTTCGTGTCATGCGGTATATTTTTAGGTCGCCCATAAGTGTATTGCGTAGTAAGTTTTATTTAGATTAAGTGACCGTGTTATCACCATGAATAAATGGACCCAACGTCACTCCGAACCCTTGCCCACACGAAATAGACCATGAAGTAGTTTTATTAAGAAAAAGAGCAATTGTGTGGAAAATTCCAATCCGTCCTAGTTCCTCGAGAATTTTGATGTGGGTGAAATTGCCTGTCATGCAAAACTGGATATCTTATTGTTTATTTTTACGACATCGTATAGTGGTAATGGCGATGCTGCAGCCCAGCTGTGACGTCATCTCTACTGGAACTTTATTTGGGTATTTTATGATCCGAACTCAGGACCGAGGGCCATAATCCGCGAGGACTATTCAAGCTTTTAAAATCTATAAATATTGACGAATTTTACTGTTTAAGAAGAGGAATAAATCAATGTAGATTGACAATGATATTGGAGATGTGACACTTCAAACACATTTTAATATTTACTTAAGGTTACATTTAAGCCAAGATTCCAGCAAAACTGAGAGTAATTCTCTATTAACACGTAAGTAGAAATTACGTGTACTCGTATGTTTAGCGAAGAAAAGAATAAACCTTCGCTCATCTCAGGATAGTGTTTTATTTCTCTTTTAAGAAAATATGGCATTTATCCAGTGGACTCACGTACTACGTGAATCCTTTTGACCATTCCCACATCAAAAGCTTTGAAATTGAATTGAACTAAGCCATTAGGCATGATGACTGGGTAAAAATACATTATAATAATTAGTCCGTGACTTAGCTTATCAAAAAATATTGGAGACGTATTTTTTGTTTTATTAATCAAACAACAAATGAAAAAGATAAACTTTGTCAAAGTTTGGGACTGGTCGTGACGTCACCTCTCTTACAGAAGTCTATACATTTGTATGGCACTTGTGACGTCAGGTGGAACTTTGACGGACTATATATTCATCAAGTTTTGTTTAATTCACAAAAGAAAAAATATGTGTCAAATATTTCTTGATAGTCTATCCGACGGACTAATTATAATTTAGTCAAAATGCATATTCCAGCGCTTCATTATCTAAATGTCCTCAGCTGAGATATTGATACCTATGCAATAAAGAAAGTTAAAAGCAAACTTGTTCACCTTTTACATAACATTTTAAAAGCAGATTAGCATTTTGTTGACAACAGCTTTCCTAAAATAGTTATAACATGTTCAAGTCTACAAGTGGTCGGATAGGTATTTTTAGACGTTATCAAGTAGCTGACGGTGTTTTATCTCAGAGCACAGTCGACCTAGTTAACCACTAAGCTACGAACATCATATTGTTTGCAACGAACTTTACTATAGGTAGATGTTTGTTTGAAATAAGTACATTTTATTTCTATTTATATTATTATACGCCAGACGTCTAACTCTAATAATGTAGGTATACTTCTAGCCTTTTCGGAAAGGATACTAAATTTACAGATTTCGTGAATAAATCACAAAAAGTGTCCCTATTATTTTCCTTGTAATGTAGACGAAAAGAATTTTGTACGTACAGTTTTCTAATTAAATCAGGAGACCGTAGAGTTAAGTATGTAATGGAATAGGTAAATAAAGCATCAAAATGAAAAAAAGAAACTCATGCCATTCATAAAAACACTTTAAAATTACATTTAGAGATGACGTAAAGCCTACAAAATTGAGTCTATTACCCGTTTAAATCAAAAGACGTCGTACTTAATTGCCTACCTTGTCCTAATTTTTTTTTAATTTTTTTTGTTGTACTAAAATCTACATTAAATATTTTATATGAAGTAAAAATATCTGTTATCACGAAAAAATATCAGCTTTTTCTTATTTTGGAATGCTCTGATTTGAAAAATATTGTAATCATCAGTATTGGCCGAATCTAACTTCTTATCGGCTATGAAGTAAGCTACAAGCTGCGCAAAACCCAATCCTGATTAATGCTCACTCAACAACTGCGCGAGATTTGGGTTTTGCGCAGTTTGTAGCTAACTTCACAGCCGCCAAGTAGTTTGATTCCACATATAAGCCTTACTGTGATTATGACATTGGTGACGGGAAAGCAGTTTGTATGTGTGTGTGATGTTTGTATATACAGGGTCATAGGTATTCAACGCAAAACCTTTTCTTCTTTTTGTTCTAGGACTTTGAAAAATCGCTAAGAAAAAATCAGCTTTTCACAGAAAAAGTTCTTCAACGCGCCGCTAAATTTATGGAGAAGGGCGGGTCTAGTACATCTAGACAAACAACTTTTATGATACGACTTTTGAAAATTCGCAAAAAAAGTTCGCTTCTCCATAAATTTAGCGGCGCGTTGACGAACTTTTTCTGTGAAATGCTGATTTTTTCTTAGCGATTTTTCAAAGTCCTAGAACAAAAGTTGTTTGTCTAGATGTACTAGACCAGCCCTTCTCCATAAATTTAGCGGCGCGTTGACGAACTTTTTCTGTGAAAAGCTGATTTTTTCTTAGCGATTTTTCAAAGTCCTAGAACAAAAGTTGTTTGTCTAGATGTACTAGACCAGCCCTTCTCCATAAATTTAGCGGCGCGTTGAAGAGCTTTTTCTGTGAAAAGCTGATTTTTTCTTAGTGATTTTCAAAAGACAAAAGTTGTTTATCTAGATGTACTAGACCCGCCCTTAAAAGGTTTTTCGTTTAATACCCATGACCCTGTATATGTAGATATCCTATTAGAATAGTTGACGAAAAATATCTCACCGCTTGGCAGGTCGGTCCCAAGAATGTCCAGTTTTTGTCCCGGCGTCGACCCGTACTCGATCTCCAACTTATGAGGAATGTTATTCGTGGCCACCTCGCTCGCTGGAATGATGGAAGCGTGTGTTAGTTCTGGAATTCACTCCATTATTCTAGTCTTTATTTGCTCTCTGTACAAAGATATCTTGGGTATTTGGTTTGTCTGGCCGCATTTGACATTGAGCTAAGACACATCATTTATAGTTAGGTACTTATACAATAGGTAGATTTATTTAAATAATGTTCTAGACAAGAATTTTTAATATGGTTAGATCATTAAGCAGCCTAGCCTTTCTAGTATTAATTAGAAGCCTGCTGTTTTTACAAACATGGCATAGGTAGCTCCATATGAATATAACATAACATGTAATACTAGTGGTAGTGTAAGAATTGTAGACTTCGCGAGACCTTTACCTTACTCATTTTATACAGAGTTATTTCTAACCAGTTAGCATCCTTTTTGGGGCTTATTCTGTACATCAAAACTAACAACATTTGTTCTGCGACTTTTGTCAAAACTAAAAAAAAATATTTTGTTGTTCCATAGAAAAATATCGTTCACCCGCGACAAAATGTATGTGTCACCGGTTTATTGTAAGAACGGTTTGTTTACAAACTCTCGAGTTAAATTATAAACTATCGATATATTGTGAACGGACACAACGATGTACAATTTAACGCTTTACATTTTCGTTAGTTTGTAAACAAACAGTGTTTAAACGTGAAATTGTGAACTTGTGTGTAACGAAACTCGAAGTGGACAATGATTGGTTCAACGCATCATCCCTTTTACGGCCACTCCTCCTCTGCCGGGTGCAGCCATCCATTGTTCTTTAAACGCAAGATACCTTTTTTAAAATTGAATAATGGCGCACTCAGTATTGAGTCTTTACATCGTTAAAAGAATCTTTTTTAAAATTGAATAGTGAAGAATCTTTTTTAAATTGATAATTGAATAATGGCACAGAATATAAGTAAAAAAATCAGTCTGTTTTCGACTCGTGTAATTTTTTTTTTAATTCATGATCACACAGTCATAATGATTTTTTTTAAACTTTTATTTCTATTTACCTGTCTGGGGTTAGACAATCTTACAAATTAAATTTGATCCCCTTACCGGATACCGGTTGAGCTGAAATTTTACATACATGTGTAAATCGCATGACAATGCAATATTTTGACGACATGGTGCCGATCTGATGATGCTGGAAAGTGGCCAAAAGAACTTCGAAATGAAACGACACTATTTCATCGAGTTAGGACTCAATTAAATCGTCTTGACGACTAGTTTGTCTTTCAGTGGTAACTAGGGTCTGTTGATAGAACTAGAAGGTTGTCACAGAAACTCTGTAATGAACCGACATTACCTCATCAAATTTCGACTCATTTGATTCGCTTTAGAGAGTACTTTATTTTTAGATGGTTACCAGAGTTTGATCTGATGATGGAGATGTAAGGTGGTCAAATGAACTCAGTAAAGAAACAACGCAACCCCATCGTGTCTCGGTTCGTTTAATTCGTCTTGACCAGTACTTTGGTGCTAGATGATAACAAGGGTCTGATGATGGAGCTGCAAGATGACCATAAAAACTCAGTAATCGTTTGATTTAAGCGAATTATTAGATGAATTGTTTAATATAATTTATTTAATGAATAAATATTAGCGGACACTCAAGATCGATAGTAAACAGGTGAAACATTTCAAGCGAAACCCGCCTCAAACTGGACGAAAACATAACATAATCCAAGTAAGATTGAATGGAACAGAGCAAGCCGACCTTTGGCTACGTGCTGCTAAGAAGACGACTATCTTATTGTACAATTTTACTAATAAACCATCTAAGGCTGTTGCCAGGTCTGAGATGGTAGTTTGGCGAATAAAAATAAAACATTCGAAGTTTGTCCGTAAGTAGATAGCTATGATTGAAGTAGATTGTACTATTTTTGGCGAAAACTAATAATTAATTTCGATTCTCACATGGTAAAAACATATAGCGTACTTTCTGTTGACCTAGAATTATGATTGGCAAAAAAACGTCTTATAAATTGATACATTTACCTATCTACATTAAAAAAACCCCTCAAAACTAAAAAAAAATCCACGTGCAGAGACGGCTTACTTTCCACTCGCACTTGTCCGGTATATTTTGCCACTAGTTTCAATACTATGTGAAAAGCCAAACATAAATAATAATATGGTATTGTACTGAGACTCCAAAATAACTGCACATCACTAGATTGGGTCTTTCCGTAAACTAACCCTGGAGAGCACAGATGTGCAATAATGTGCATATCTTTTTGTTTGACGAGAATTTTGAAGATCCGCAGGACAATAGCCCAACGGTCATTTTACGAGTCACTTTCATTTTTAGGGTCATGCATTACTATGTAGTAACAGCTTTCAACATACTTTTACCTTCTACTCAAATAATCTATTTTAGCTAGTGTATCATACACTATAGAATTCTATAGAGAAAACAACAAATGCTGTAGAATTATAATCATTGTATCAATGCAATTTTGGGAGGGATTTGTTCCCCATGTGCCAACCTTAGATCCGTGAGCCGCCTTCGAGTCTGCATCTGAGTTCCGGAATAAAAAAGGAAAACAACATTAATTTTAGTTTGTCAATAGTAGGTACATTTTGGTTAAAGGTTGGATAATTTGTAAATTAGTTTGATCTTAGCAAAAACAATTTCGTATGTTTTAATCCTCACTTTCATCTGTGATTTCATTGTAAAAATATTAATTTTTCGCCAAAAACAGTACAATCGACTACAATCTTCAATCAAGACTTACTTTATTCGGACAGTTCAATCAAATCGTTGTAAGTAATATTGATTTTTCAGAAACCAATTTTATTAAAATGTATATGGGTATGGGAATAACTTTAGGGTGCACCTATCCAATAAAAAAAATCATCATGCGTGATCATACATAAAAATTATACAGGATAATAAAAGTCATCTTTACACCGTTAAAAGAACAATGGATGGTTGCACCCGGCGGAGGAGGAGTGGCCGTAAAAGGGATGATGCGTTGAACCAATCATTGTCCACTTCGAGTTTCATTACACACAAGTTCACAATTTCACGTTTGAGCACTGTTTGTTTACAAACTAACGAAAATGTAAAGCGTTAAATTGTACATCGTTGTGTCCGTTCACAATCTATCGATAGTTTATAATTTAACTCGAGAGTTTGTAAACAAACCGTTCTTACAAAAAACCGGTGACATATGGACAACTGTTTTTTTTGTGTTCTGAGAAAAGTCGCAGAACAAAAGTTGTTAGTTTTGATGTACAGAATAAGTCCCTAAAAGGATGCAAATTGATTAGAAGTAACCCTGTAACTAACTTTTCCTTTTCCTTTTTTCCCCCTACACCTTCCTTTCTGAAATAATCGTGAAAATATGACATCATAATAATAATTGACTTGTCCTTACATAGTATAAAATGAAGTCGCTATTTTTGTCTGTTTGTTTGTCTGTATGCTTAAATCTTTAAAACTACGCAACGGATTTTGATGCGGTTTTTTTTAATGGATAGAGTGATTCAAGAGGAAGGTTTATATGTATAATACACCTGTGCGAAGCCGAGGCGGGTCGTCTAGTATTGAATATAACTGTAGGTGCGTGATTACTTGGTAATGACACAAATGTTTTTCAGAAAAAAGTTCTAGAGTCCAACAATTTGACCACGCAGATTTTTTCCTGTTGGACAAATCAGTTAGACTATCAAGTTTGACTATCCGGAAGAACCCGGTTAGACGCCTCCACAAAGGCAATGGTCTAAAAGTTAAATAAAAGACCTCAATGCTTATACTTTCGCCTACTTATCTGAAGTTATATTAAAGTGCGTAATGTAAGGCCTATAATTATTCAAATCTAGCTAATGGACTACTATCATTATTTAATTTACCAACCTTGACCTTGCAAATGCCTAAAAAATACAATGAGAAACTTGTGCGAGCTTCTTGTAAAATGCTTGGAAAGAACTGTAAGTGAATGCCATTAAAGGCTCAAAAGAATAATATTTCTAAGAAAAATAATCGGCCAAGTACGAGTAGGACTCGCACACGAAGGGTTCCGTACTGTATTGGAGCCCCCTTAAATATTTATTTTAATTTAATTATTTACTATTGAATTGAATATACAAATACTTGAATATTCTGTGAATATTTCAACCATCTATCTGTTACCATTATTAACGAGCGAAAAATGGTTAAAGAATCAGGTTTCTTGTATGGGACCCTATATTAATTTTATTCTGTTTTTAGTATTTATGTTGTTATAGCGGCAACAAAAGACATCATCTGTGAAAATTTCAGCTTTCTAGATATAACGGTTCATGAGAGTAGCCTAGTGACAGACAGACGGACAGCGGAGTCTCAGTAATAGGGTCCCGTTTTTACCATTTGGTAATGGAACCCTAAAAAATCTGTGGTAAGCTTAAAAGCATCCAAGATTTAGAGGTTTTCATTTGCATTCGTTATATTCGTCTCTTCTCTTCGACTCACATTCCCCATTTTATTGCGAAACTTCAGTATTTTTATGTTTCATGAAGAAAATTAGAATAATTCTATAATAGTAAGTACCAATACGTAGCGCTCATAGCGTAGTTTGACTAGGTGCTCGTTTGCGATCATCAAAGTTAAGCAACGTTCAGCACGGTTAGTCTTCGGCTGGCATTTACAAGTGAGCGCTACCGTGGTTTGGATGACACGTTAATTTGTAGGTGTAGGTTATTCAGGCGGCTTAAAAAGTATGACACAAAGGCTAGCCCCCCGAATACGAACTTACTTTTTTTAGTACCAATACTTAGTTATTTTGTATTTATATTTCCATTCCGATTCAAATACTTTAGAGAACACGGAGCATAGTGTTGAATGTCCACGCTCAAGGTGAAAACCATGCCGCTTCCAATTGGTCCTTAAGTAGGTAAGGGATGCTAATATCCAACAGCGGATGTCCTGCAGCTGAGATAGTGACATGCAGGACATTTCGCCAGGCTGGCTGGCACACACATCGATTGACTAATTGGTCTATACAGGCACATCTGTCATATTTAGAGATAGATTAGTGGTACTGTATTGAAACTTCTCACATCCACCGTCTAGTGGCAACACTGGCTCGGGTAACATTTTGACACCTTGCAGGACATTGCACCAGGCTGGTTGGCACAACCATCGATAGACTTAGGGAGGATTTATATTAGACCGGACCGACCACCCCGTCCGGGCCGTGGACGGGTCACTAATGTGAGACGTTGTATAGAGGTACATTTTGTATGAAACTGTTTATATTACAACCTGGCGTCCGGGTCCGGACGCGGCACGTCTACGCCACGTTGTAATATAAACAGTTTTAAATCCATCATCGTTATGAACAACTTTTACAATAGGATCAACTCAAAATTCGACAAAAAAATCAAATGTTCTAAACAAAGTAACTCGGAATCGAAATGAATGTATGAAACAGCTGGTTTTTATTCCACAATTTACTGTTATCTTCGTAGTGAAAGTTTTTCATACCTAACGATGATCTTAATCACCCCTTTTTGGCTTAATATTACTGATCTAGGTCTGCGTGCTTCATCTTCGACTACAACGTTGCTTATCATCAGGCGAAATGGTGGTCACTCGCGGACTTTTTTGCGTTCAAAAAAAAATTAGGGGTAGTACCTGCGGTGACGTATTTCACGTGATGCTCAAGTACTTCCTCAGAGGTGGCGAACCGCTGCGACCACTGGCTCGGGGAGTACTCCCGCTCCAGGTCCATTCCTTCCATGATGTCCGACATACTGGCAGGATGGTTGACACCCTCGTCGGCCGACTTGGTGGCTGATTCGTTGGCTGATTCAGTGGTGGAGTCGTATAATGTGTCCTAATAAAAAAACAATAATGGTTATTGTAAAAAGTCGCAAGGTTTCTCCAAATAGAAGTGGATGAACGGAAAGAAACACTGAAGTGACGTCAGCAGCAGCAGCAGGATACTGCAACGTCACTGCGATACTACTGGTTTATACCGTTAATGAGGCTAATTATGAAGGCACCAGCCTAAATTTAATAATAATATTGTTCTCTCTTTCAAATGCATTTAATGAAACAGAAACAGCAACATTCTTAATTGCTATTAAATATAGGATGGTGCCTTCATAATTTTTAACATTTAACTTGGAGTACACAGTCATGTCGAACACATAAAAAACAGCAGTATGTGGCGCACTCCGAAACATTGCACGATGCCTTCCGCGAAAATTACGTATGACGATCTACAACGCCCTAGTTAAACCACATCTTCTATACCTAATCGAGATTTGGGGATGCACCGCTAAAAAGAGAATATGTAAATTACAAAGATTGCAGAATAAAATCATTAAAACCATTTTTAACTACTGCTACCTAACTCCAACTAAGAAAATTTATTCAGCAACTAAAATAATGAACATAAAACAACTATACAAATACCTATAACACAGTATCTTTATCCGAAAAACTTTAACTAAAACTATTCACACTAACATAACGTTTACAAAACAAAAAAATGTTGTTATATCGTCATTCCATGACATCGAACAAATTACGGCAAGAATGCTCACAACTGAAGGTGCCAGACTTTATAACTCACTACCCTCACAAATAAAAAATGTAACTCACTTCATGCCTTTAAAAAAACTTTAGCCGAAAACATCATAGAAGATGTTTCGTAATTGTTATAAGTAAAAGAAAAGAAGTGTGAAGTAAGTCTGTATTATGTTATATGTTAAATTAGTTAATTTATTTTGATAGTACGACTAAACTTGTTAAATAATTTGTAATTATGTTATCATGTTCGCAAAATTCGATTGATGACAAAATGTAGAGGGCATCGAGATCTACAAAAAATGTCATTGGAATCGGAATTTAAAATTTTTAAATTGTTAAAAATACAATAAAACGTGCACTTTACACGTGTACTCATAATGTGTAACAATATCATTTGAATTTTCATACTTCTTCAAGCTGCAGCTTAAAAACGGTAAGTTGTATAAAAAAAAAAGTTATAATAAATATTGTTGATAAAATTCAGAGGAACAACTGTTACATTTTTGCACTAAAACAATATTTACATGGTAAAAAGTGGAAAAACACTTATTTGTAGTCTTCAGCGCCTCCTACCGTGTGCATTTTTTGTTGTACGGTATTGCTCCAATGACATTTTTTGTAGATCTCGATGCCTTCTACATTTTGTCTTCAATCGAATTTTCTGTGGAATGCATACTTTTCGAGAAAAATGTGTTTAAAAAAAATTTTGGACGTTTTTTTTAGTTTTTGAGCGAACGCACTTTCGAAAATTTTGCCCATCGCGAGATTAACTTCAGTACATCGAAACTTATCAGAAAAATCAAACTTTGCCCACTTTGGAATTTTGTCATCACTTTATCGACAGATTGACTGAACTAATGGTGTTTATTTGATTTGGCTCAACGTATAGGCATTGCCGTTCAGCGTGGCAAATGCTGCCAACATGCTGGGCACGCTGCTAACTGGCAGTGGGCTTGAGCATTTGGATTATCGTTACTCTTTAGACCTGTTAGGGTCTGTGGATGATCCAAATGCTTTTTATGTAGTAGTAGTTTATGCAGTTTTAGCCTTTGTAAGCAGTGTTGGATTTAGTTGTAGTTAACAAAAGCACTTGCCATAATAATATGAAATAAAAGTAACCATCATTATATTATCATACATTATCATACATTTTCTGTGATTCAAAAGATCACGGAAAACGTATTTAGCTACTTCATATCCCGATAAATGGTTATAAGTAGGAATGAATGAGTGAAACCGCCTGACGCACCTACCTAATTTTACTTAGATAAAAACGCATTACTTAATGCAATAATGTAGGCAAATATTTTTTAGATAAATAGTATAAATTTATTGAGCATTGTTTATTATAGTGCTACAATGTAACCTCTATCAATTCTGTACATAAGACTTTGTTATTATAAAATAGAGCATAATTCCTGATAATAACTTTATTTATAGTAACAGCAACCTAAAAAGAGCATTAAGTATGTATATTCTAGATTATGTGGCGAGCCGACATTGCCGACAACAAGTAGCTCAGGAATTATTGCGTTTCATTCATACTTAGTTTAGACGCAGTTTCAAATCCTAAAAAAATACTGACTCCAAATCGAAGATTTTATATTATTATTAGAGGTATTTGCTACTATTATGACCAAATGTTACTATTGGAAAACCCCCGAGATCATCATCATCATCAACATTACCAGCCGTGGAACGTCCACTGCTGAACATAAGCCTCCCCTATGGATCTCCAGAGGTGATTTTAGAGTTAGTTCCTAAGTAAAAATCGGTAACGACAAGAAAAAGAGTATTTGTTGGTTTATTGGTTTGTTCCTCTTTTTCGCAGGAACGGAGCAACGGATTGACTTGTTTTTTGGCATGGACATAGTTTGAAAACGGAAAGTGACATAGGCTACTTTTTATTCCGAAAAAATAAGAGGTTCATATGGGATAGCATAAAAATCACAACATCACGCGAGCAAAGCCGCGGGCAAAAACTAGTCTTAAATATGGTAATGATTTTTTTATCTGTCCTCTTCCACCTTTCCCTGGTCTTTCAGGGTCTGTTTATAGTTATTATTTAAATTTTAGAACAAGTATTATTTTCTTATAAGTCAAAGTTACTAATAATCAATATCAATTTTAAATTTAATCAATTATATTTTAAAGTTAATTTCTACATTTATACTCTAAGTATTTTTAGTCTTACGTTGTCCAAATATATATGTTTATAATTATAAATAAGATTAGGAACTAAAGTGTCGAAAGTCATGAGAAAATATACGAGTTCCTATGTGAATACTTATGGGTCAAAAGGTCCATACGTTGCACTTTCGGTTGTTTCAGCTTTCTTTTCAGCATAAACTTCAGCTTATGGTAGTGGTTTAGAAATACATACCTACTTAGACAGTACGTACAACCTGATTCAATAACGAAAACTTTCACCTGTCGGAATCGCACGGATAGTAGATACTAACCTTTTTGTGTTCTTTCCTAATTGCCTGGTAGAGGCCAGTAAGTCCCTTCACAATCCACTCAAAAAACATTTTTTATAAATATTGAGGCCCACACAACACTGTCACCTGTTTGTTATTCACTAAATAGGTGAATTTTTATTCAATGTAACAGTTAATGTCTTACCAGTTTATCGAACTGGTTTTAATGGATCCAGTTTCACGTAAACCGGTTTTATACCTTCTAGGGATCTGTAGTTCAAAAATTGATTGAACTATTAATTGAATGAACAAAGTGGGCGCAGCGTCCGAGTTTTGACTTGACAATTTTGCTTTATCTCTCTAGGAATTGAATCTCCTGTACAAGTCGCATATTCCCGAAACTTAGTAAGTAGGTAGATTTTTTTGTTATTTTTCGTCAGTATTTTTTAATTTGATTTGATTTTCCCTCAAAAAGATTTGCTATCTTAAGTGGCGCTAATTATGAAGATTTAGGTTTATAAAGATTTAATTAACAGAAAAAAGGTCTACCGTTCACAGAACAACTAGTATCTACTCAATAGTTCACAACTATTTCATTGGCACGTACGGCGCGTAGAGACAGTAAAAGTAGGTAATTGGCTTGATTTGTTATTTTTAGGTTTCCGGAACCAAAGGGTAAAAACGGGACACTATTACTAAGACTCCACTGTCCGTCTGTCCGCATCTATCCGTCTGTCCGTCTGTCTGTCACCGGCTGTATCTCATTAACCGTGCTAGCTAGAATCTTGAAATTTTCGCATTTGATGTATTTCTGTTGCTGCAATAACAACAAATAGAAATAAAATATAAAAACAGAACAGAATAAATATTTAAAGTGGGCTACCATACAACGAACCTATTGTAGTGCAGTACGCCTGACATAAATTATATTTTTTTTACCCGACTTCCAAAAAGCACGAGGTTCCATGTTCGTCTGTATTTTTTTAATGTATCGATACTTTTGCCAATTGTTAACTGAATCAAAAAGTTCCTTTATAAATTTTCCCACCGCTAAAAGTTCCCTTAGCTTCCACAAATATTTCAAAATTAAAATTAGCCAAAGCGATCCAGACGTTTACTAGTTTTGGCGAGACTGACAACCACGATTCATTTATTTATACATAGATTTATATTTTGTTCACTGCCATAAAAACTGCATTATATCACAGGTAAAGACAAACTTAAAAATATTGTCTCAAACTCAGAACTCTTTACAATGACACAAGTGTTTTTTTAAAATATTTTACTTATATTACAAACCAAAATCACTAAGTACTACTCCAACAGTTTTGACACTACTAGTTTGCTTCCTATTGAGTTACTGAATATAATGATGTATGTATAGGCGGTAGGGTCAGTAAGCAAATTAAGAGTAATAGATGCAATTAAAAAATTTAGGGCGATGCTGTCGAGATGTAGAGAAGGCAATACAAATATTAAGTAATGTAAGTTATTTTCAAGCGACTTTTAAAGGTAGAGGTTCTCAAGGTAGGAAATATAGATGAATAATTGGTTTCGCTGTCTAGCTGAGCGAGACCAATTATTCATCTATGGTAGGGAACATTTTACACACGGTCTGTGATCCCAAACTAAGCAAAGCTGTGATATGGCTGACAAAGACTTACATCTACATATGTAATTATATAAAATAAATTGTGGTTATTAGTCTCGCTAAAACTCGAGAACGGCTGAACAGATTGGGCTAATTATGGTCTTGAAATATCCGTTGATGCTAAGGAAAGATTTAAACGGTGAGAAAATTTATAACAATCACGAAAAAAATTATAAAAAAATGAATTTAATTTTCCAATACAAAATGTTCCTGCGTGAAAAATTGGGCGTATGTGGTGGTTGACAGTTGACAGATAAAGGTGAAATGAAGGTTTACCGAGTCAGCTTGTAGGAATTTTAATAAAATGTGCTACTTTCCAAAGTGCAGGAATTTTCAGAGGTGTATGAACAACTTTTGCTATTGGACCAACTGCGAAAACGCGACAAAATCAGCTGTTCCATACAAAAAGTTCATTGACTCGACTATGGAAAAGATGTTTTTTTTTTCGAAATTTTGAGGTATATAAGTTGGCTCCACAGTAAAAGTTGATTATATTGGGAGTATATCTCTGAACGTCCCTGCACTTCCCAAAATAACACTTTGTAGGTATATATTTATTGATTCAAAATGTTCCGATGACAAATTTTAAGTATTTACACACACTACACTATCCACCAACACGCACTGGGCCAGCGTGGTGGTTATGGCCCAATCACCCTTCGTGGGTATGCCTACGTCCTGTAGTGGACTATTAAAAAGGTTGGTACAGTACACACTACACCACCTACTAGTACAACTACGGTAATTAAACTTGTGTAAGTAAAAATTTTAATGATTTAAAGACAGTAAGTAAGTGCACTGCACTGGTTGATAAAACATAATTTTTCACGTTCACACTTAATTTACTTGTAAATATGATATTGAACTAAAATGTCACAAGATTTTATCACAGCGTAAACCCTATTAAAACAATAAATAAAACTGATAACAGAGTGTAATCGTTGATAAGATATAAGCGGCTAACTAAATCACTTCGTGAAAAGACAATGAACGTGAAATTTAGACGATATAGTTACTCGTGCCTACTTAAAATTTCAATAAAGACATGAATCGCACTGAACAAACCGAATATCGGTTACACAACCACACATACAAATCTTGTATACTGTTGTCCCTCTCTGTATTTCACAGACACACACGCGCAGACGCATAATAACACTGCACTAGCCTTTTATAGTCCACTATTGAACATAGGCTTACTCAGAAATCTCGAAATCGGCTATATCATCACACTGAAAAACACATTTTGCATTAAAAACACAACTATCCAGGATTATCCAGATTTTGTGTTCTAAGCCGAAAGGAGGTGATTCAGACTATCATTATAAACACTTTACTATGGGGCCAACCCGGAATTCCAGAAAAAGCGATTGCTGTTTACCTTTTTAACCCCCGACGCAAAAGAGGGGTGTTATAAGTTTGACGTGTCTGTTTGTCTGTCTGTGTGTCTGTCTGTCTGTCTGTCTGTGGCATCATAGCGCCTGATCCACTGAACCGATTTCAGTTTAGTTTTTTTTTGGATGAAAGGAGACTTAATCGATTGAGCCGTTTAAGAGTTATGGTGGGTTAAAGTGGGGATGGAAGAACCAAAATTCTACAAATGTGCCCAAAATGGTTGTCGGGGGTTTTTTAAATTTTTAATTTATTATCGATTTCGAGTTACACGAATCAACGTTCTTTCACAAAAAAAATGGCGACATCATCTGCTGAATCGGCTTACTAAGTAGTGGGAATTATTAGACCCAATTACAAAGGCGCCATCGTAATTATAATAGCTTATTAGCACATTTCTGTTTCTTTTTCACTTTAGGCATTCGACAGAAATAACACTTTGTTTTTACGTTGCTGTTAAATTTGCGATGGCGCCTTCATAATTGGTCCTATTCTCTTTTTTCTTTACGAGTAGGTACTCTACTTAAATTCTCATACCTAGTGTTTTGAGTCTGGAGATATTCTAACCAAGGGTCACCACCAATTTTATGTAATCGACCCTTCGAGTAGATAGATGACTGTACTCCTTATTTAAAACCACTGCTATTTTAAAGCTAATTAATTAGTACGCAAGGGAAATTCATCAAGAAATGCGCGCCGTCCAATTTCTTCTACGGACGTATGGTACTAGTGGTGCCATAATCCGTGCACAAACTCTAAAGAACCCATTGGTTCGGGGCCGGGCTTGAACCTTCGCCTTACGCTTGTAAGGCGAACGTTTTCTCACTAGGCTGCCGCGGCTAATCTAGCTAGTCTTATCAAAGAGACGTAACATTTACGCAAATTGTTATATAATAAATTAGTAATCAGCAATTTATCGAATTTGAGTTCATCTTTGCGTCTGCGGGAGATAGGTACAAAAACAATTACGTCATGTTGATATTGCTGATGTCAAAAGTAAAGGACAAGTAAACATGTTATGTTATGACTTTATAATACATCTGTTATACAATCGTATCATGTAATAGACTATAATCTCTATCATCTGATCTGAATCAAACTGTGTTTTGCTGCTAAAAACCCTCATAAACGTTGTAATCTGGTTAAGCTATAAAGCATGCGACCACGAAAAGCGACGATAAAGAACTCATTTCGACGTGTGAAAAAGTGATAGTTTAATACTTTGCCATAAAGCTGTCTCGTTCTGACACTACGAACGAAATAATTCGTGGCGCGCATACTAGCCCGGCTGGTCAACGAAATCTGACATGTTGGATCGACATCAAACATTTCTACAGACGTCCCGACAATGTGCCGACGCGGACGTACAATTGACTGGTTAGACCCAACCGCCTACAATCAGTAAGTTTATTATAATCTATCTATCTATCTATTTATATTAAAATGAATCGTGGTTGTTAGTCTCGCTAAAACTTGAGAACGGCTGAACCGATTTGGCTAATTTTGATCTTGAAATATTTGTAGAAGTTATGGGAAGGTTTAAACGGTTAGAAAATTTGTAAAAGTTGCGAGAAAAATAATAAAAACCTGAATTTAATTTTCTCATACAAAATGTTTCTGCATGTGAAAGTTCTCATTGACAGTTGACACCTGACAGATGGTGAAATAAAGTTCACCGGGTCAGCTAGTTCCTAATAATAATGTTGGACCGACCAAGATACACGATCCAATTTGGCTGTTGGTTGACTCTAACGAAATTTAAACGTTTACCGTCTTTCCACAAAAGATTTAAACACGCTTTAAACACTTGTTAACTGCGCAATTTGTTCCTTAAACAGTGCCTAAAGCGTGCTTAAATAGTACACATAAACACGATATTACGACATCGCATCGCAACAATAAAGAATATTCAACGAATTAATAAGAAACAGTTACACAAAGATACTGGATATACATAATACATATAGTTATTATATCAATTTCTTTTAATTATGAATTACGAGAGTTATTTTATGAAGAATTATAACGATGTGGTGTCGCTCGCTCGTCGAAAATTCACACTAGGTATACGACGCCGCATCGTGAAACGATGTTACGTCGTAGCACGATGCGACAACGTGTCGTGCTTATGTGTACGAGCCCTAACTAAGCGTGCTAATCAAACAAGCCGCTACGTAATGCCTAACGTTGCTGTGACAACATTTTAACGCGTAATGTTCTTATTAAGAGTAAACAAGTCACTCATCACTCCATACAAACGTTGGTAAGTAATCATACCAGTGTTTGCTGTTGAATATCTAAAACTAAGATTATGTCGATATGTCTCTACAAAATCTATATATCTTGCTAATAAAACAGTGAAAACAATCTCCAGTCGAGTGATATAAGCCTTGGAACATTTGAATTTCGACTCAAATTTTTGGGAAATTTTGGATGCAAAAAACCCACAGAAGAACTAAACTGAGTCATCTTTTATCAAAATAGTGGCCTAGTTTTTATATTTGTTAGTTCAAATAACTATTATTTAGTTAAATTCATTCAACAGTATTTTTCATAATTTACTACGGAGAAAACCTTATGTGCATTTAGTACGCAGCTTTGTTAGGTAATAATAAAATTATAAGTATTTTAAAACAAATAAAAACAAAATTATAATGCAAGGTGCACACGCACTATATCTACTGTTTTTCATCGAATGTAACTCTTCTTCAGACATTACAGCTGACATATGATATTTAAGCTACGCCAAATCTGAGTTCGTGCCTTCAACTGGTTTGACCTTAAGTTAAGATTAAGTCAGTTTCACTCAATTATCTATAGTCTGTCAAATATGAATGTAATTGTGTTCCACAATGTCACGGTAATTTTTACATTCATTAACAAAGTACACGAAGTAATACAGTATTACGTCACCTTAGTTGCTTTGTGCATTCAGTTACGAGTACATTGAAAGATTTGATTAAAAGGTCAAAAATGTCTAATTTTCCTCAATAATGTAACCTGAATGGTATTTTTAATTAGTAATTTTTTATTTAGTTTCCACGTGCACGGTTAAAATACCTAATATAAAAAATAAGCTTGGAGGAAACATTTAATATATCTACTAATAAGTAGTCGATTTTTATGATAATACTTACTTGGTATAGTTGGCCAATAAACATGGAGAACTACCTTGCTTAGATAAACTTAAACTAGATTTTAGGGTAATGACACGGGCGTAGCCAAGCAAGGGGGTTATGGGGATCAAACTCATATCTACCGCATACTTTCGAAAGAAAAGCTCGCTACGCTCTCGCTTACTAAAATTTGCTATTTGCCTTTATTTCCTCATTACATGCCCTTATCGAAAAATGTGGGTAGAAAACGATACTATATAAATATTTGACTATGATTATAATAATGATATCAAATTTAATCAAATAAATTGTTCACATTCCTTCCACAAAATATTAATGTCAATAAGCACGTGCAGCTCTAGGTCAGAAAAGTCGTGATAACAATACTGAGGAAAGAATGTATACTTAATGGATTTCTTGTTAAACCTGTTTTATTGGATTTTAATTTGAGTCAGAAACAACTTATTCATTGTTAACGATTCGTGTCGGGGAGACAGAATAATTGCTTCTAGAGCAGTCAGGCTTTGCATTTAGTAACTAAAAGAATATTGATGTATTTTTTGCTGTAGCCATGTTTAAATTTAAATTATCCTGAACTGATTTAAGAGGATTGAAATCGACTAGTGTTTTCGCGTTTTCTGTAGAACATGGAGTAAAGTGAGCAATCGTTTTTATTCATTGAAAGAGTTCTTGGGTTCTTGGACGACGTATCTTACCGCGGTCTTTACATTTATCATAAAAATGCCAAAATTGTTGATTTGAAATTTCGTTTTCAAAAATTCGCCAAAATTAATAATATCTACCTATAGTATATAAAAATCAACAATAGATACTTAGAAATTAATTAAAAAAATTAAATATTTCGTGCGTCATGAATTAATAAATTGGAGAACTACTTATTTGGATATGTTACCCCCGAACGCTAAACAATAACAAGTTAAAGGGCATCGCCCACAGTGAAACTAAAAATAAAATTCTATGGAACTTCGTTCTCAGTTCCTGTGGGCGAGGCCCTTAACTTGACACGTAGCAACTTTGTTTTATGGTCGACTAAAATCGAGCTTATAAGCTGCATTTGTCTGTTTTTATTGTACCCTAATATATTCTTACTGCCATATTGCACTCGAGCCCAAACATACAAGCCTCGTGCTTAGTTTGGGGCTTACTGCATCACTCTAAATGAGACTCTATATTTTAGTCTCAGCTTACACATAATTACAACATTATTGTAACTTGATTGTTTACATTGTATTTTTTTTTTTGGTAAATAACCTCTTAAATTTTTATTTAATAAATTATTAAAAATAAAACAATACCTAATTATATCTGTCAGTAAAGAATAAAAACCCCGAGAAAGTTACTCGGATTGTACTTTCGTTGTAATTGGGGAACACATGGTATGACTTAAATGTAGAGATAAGTATTTAGAAAAAATATGTCTGATATCTATCTAATAGTTAAGTAATCACTAAGAAGCGCCTAAGTATTCAAGCCAGGTTGTGGTGCTAAATGTACTATGGAACGAATCCTATTTCTGGGCAGCTATGAAGTTAGCTTCTTCTTCTTCTTTTCGAGTCAGCGATTCGATCATAAAATTTGTATTTGGCTATTATGCTGTTCGACCAGTAGGGGAACACAGATACTGCGGCAGTGTTGGCCTTTTTAGTTCTTCTTGTGTGCAGGTGTTAGGGCACAGTGGGCATTGTAGTACCTACACTACATGCTCCATGGTCTGCTGAGTGAAGTTAGCTACAAGCGGCGCAAAACCCAATCTTCGCGCAGCTGTTATGTGAGTTCATCGACTTTTTTGTGCGAGCTTCAGTCATGATTGGGTTTTGTGCAGCTAGTAGATAACATCACAGCCAGTAAGAAGTTTTATTCGGTCTATACTATGTATTATTATTCCTGTGATTACCTATCCGTTAGCACTTTGTGTACTCACCACTATCTTACAACAATAAGTTAAGATCCATTCTTCGAGCAAATATCTACAGAGCCACAGTACTTCAGTGAACGTAGTAAAAAAATGTCCGAGCGCCGTCATATATACTGACTTAAATATTTTATATTAAATAAATCACAATGACCCGTTTTTTCGAATTTCGATATTATGGCACCTAATTAGTGCTTGTAAGTTAACCGAGCACTTTGGCATCGCTCGGCGTTGTAGTTGGTATGCAATCGCCTTACGACGAACTTAATAGCCTGCCCACTACGTAGCTTGGGCAGGGTTTTGGCTCGGACACTTTTTTTGCACGATTGTGACTCTATATATATATTCGCTCGAATGATCCATTCGATCAAAATACTGGTGCAAATTTAATGAAACACTCGTATCTACTTAACGCAACGTACTCGTAGTTTAAGCAGGGTTTTGGCGCGGACACTTTTTTGCACGATTGTGACTCTATTTATATTCGCTCGAATGATCCATTCGATCAAAATACTGGTGCAAATTTAATGAAACATCTACTTAACGCGGCGTAGTAATTGCGATATGATACCCTTTTACGTGAGTAAAGGCCTTAAGAGGCAATCATTGGATATTAGGTTTCTATGGCTTGCGGTTCAGGGGCCTTATTGTGTAAGCGCTCTGACGTTCGGCGTCGCTTTTCCTCCCGCTTGCTTTCGTGGCGTGAGTATCTGGCGCGAGCAGGAGAAAAAGCGAAGCCGAACGTCAGAGCGCTTATACAATAAGGCCTCAGGTCTATTTCTAAATTTTCATCATGCTAGAGTGAATTTGTAGCGCTAAGTACAATACTTAACTAAGTTAATTAAGTCTTACTCGTACTTCTTTAAGTATTTCTCTATGAGACAATTTATTTATTATTTTTTAAATAACTTCCACTCTTGGTCTGACCTTAAGACTGCATGTCCACATGCAGTCTAAGATTGCTATCGAACATTTTTGTATAACTAAATGGACTATCTACTAGCGAAATATTGATTGCATGATTAGTATTAACTACCTCTTGGCGTTCCTGTTCAAATCTGTTTTTAAGACAAACTGATTTTGTCTAGACTTAACGAGTTCGTCCTATACACTTGTGCTCCTTGAACTAGTAAGTATAATATATTCTAAAATTAATCCTACAGCAAGAGTTATGTGAATAATACGGTTTTTATTATAGAAATGGATCTTCTATCGGTCAGGGAGGTGTTACCTTTAATAAAACAGTAGGTGTATCTTTCAATAAAGAAAATATTTTAGGATATCATTGCTCTCGCCTTTGTGACCAATATTTAGTTTAAAACTTCGTAATAAAATCGTTTTATTATTTTAAATATGTTTTGCCGAAAATAGCACCAATTCATTACCTAAATTTGAAGTAGGTTACTTCAACCATTGCAATCTACATAAAAAAAAAACTCGAATAGTTCGCTCGACATGATGTTAGGTATGCCATGATGTTTGATTTTATATTATAGTTGATTTTTTTGACAGCCGTGGTGGTCTAATGGTAATGACACCCCCTTATAATGGTGAGGTCGTGGGTTCAAATCCCGGTCCCGTACTAATGAATTCCTTGGAATTTATGCACGGAATTTCATACCACTGGTATTTTGGCGAAGGAAAACATGGTAAAGCAACCTGAATACGTCCGTAGAAGAAATTCTATGGCATGTGTGAATCCAGCAACCCGTACTAGGCCAGCGTGGTGAATATGAACCAATCACCCTTCGTGGGTAAGCCTACGTCCTGCAGTGGACTATTAAAAAGGCTGATACAATACAGTACAGTTGATATTTTAAAAACTAACTAGCCAATTTCGGACTCCTCTGTAAAAAGTTAAGCGAATTCATTCATAAAAATATTAGACATATACGGAATATACAGAATATGGATATTATTAGATATATAGAATAAACGGAGGAGGTTATCAACTTGATAACCTCTTCCGTTTCGTCGGTTAAAAACGTGTTCACTGACTTCTAACAAAATGTTATAAATAGACCTGTCTTTTTTGGTGTTTCAAGGTACATAGTACGAGTACAATACCTAACTATATGACCTTGTACTACCGATTCAATTTTCAGTTCCTCGTATAGTAATTAATTATGAATAGGTACTATGATATTTTTGAAAATGTGCGTCGTCAAAAGTACAACGTATCATAGGTTACCCAGAAGTGGTGTACTAATCCGAAAGGAGGTGATGCAGACCATCATTACGAACAAGTTTTACCATGGGGTCAACCCGGAATTCCAAAACGATAATAAGCTGTTTCATACAATTTGTTAATATAACATACAACTATTGAAATAGGGCGCAGGATTCGGGAAAGAGGAGGTGACTCCAGCTCTACCTCGTTTCTGGTGCAAAGAATGTCCATCGCCATCCAACGCGGCAATGCAGCAAGCGTTATGGGCACCTTTGCACCAGGAAAGATGAGGGGTGGATAATTGGATAATTTTTTAGCCCAATTTTATTTACTAATATTGTTATCATTTACCTCTATATTAAAAAAAACTTTACTCTCTAAGTCTTGTAATTTTTACTATTTCGCAACTATAATTAACAATAAATCATTTTTATTTGATATTTAATAACATCGGTTAAGTATATGTTTATTCTGAGTTGAAGTATTGCATAAAACAGCAGATTTTTTAAATTCTATGTTTTTTTTATTCCATTTTTTGGGATCTTTTGGACCGAAAGTTCATGCCAGCCCCATCGTACCCTTATAATTACAAGCTTATTACATATCATACACACACATATTAATACATACACACTAAGATATAATAAGCCAGCGAGGCAGTCTCGTGGAGTTGGCGTGATTTAGAGACTGGAAGAAGATCTCCACCAGTCTGTAAATCATTCCAGCCTCCTCAGAGACGGGATTACATAACAAACTTTGTAATGCCCCCACATTGGATTGTTTACTGCCTCGCGACACCGACGCGCGCGCAATTATGATTACTATCTATCTGTGCTATTTTGTGTCATTGGAGGCATTAAACCCAATGCAACATATCTACGTGTTTCTTTAAGCACCCTCGGATAGAAATACCTCACCGCCGCCGAGCTATAAGAGCATAATATGACTAGAGCTGTGTAGGAGTCTCTCTTACAATGGCGCCCAAAATGAACTAGGTATAACGTGTATTCACTGATAAAAAATAAATGTAGTCACTTTAAGAATTTCATAACAAAGTAGAGTTCAACAACAACACTTACTTGATGGAAGGTTAAAAGTATACAATTATTGTAGGTACTTGGGCATGAGCAATTATGTTTTAATTACTTTTTACTGTTGTAAATTAAATAATCATTTATAACAGTAATTAAGTGAACATCTTTGTTCATATTTTTCATACTGAAAAGGTTCAACCAAATGTAAAAGTTTTTGCAATAGGTATGCAAATAAAGAGTTGAGCATTACATAAACGTAGTAAAATGGACACAAAGTGACGTTTTACAGAGAGCAGCGATTAACAAAGGTGTTTATATTTATTATTATGAACAACTTTTACTATAGGATTGATCGACGAAATCATCTGTTCCATACAAAAAAATCATTGACTCTAAGACAAAATGAATATAACAGACGGTTTTTTCACGATTTCGGAGTTGGTGCCATAGTAAAAATTATTCATAATGAAAAGGATAAATGCACTTTGAATCTCCATTTTTCAAAATAACATCCAGTATTTATGATTGTACTGTACATAACAATACAATAATACCTAAATGGTAAAAATCTAAAAATACACTATTGGAATGAGTCACTAAACTTCACTCAAATAGAGCGTTATAAATAAGTATAAAAAGTTCAAGGCAATGCCTCTGAAGGCCTATGAGTATCAGACGCACTTCTGTAAACAACAATGATGACTTACTATAGAACTGTAGATATTGTCGATAAAATGTTACTGCGCATTACTTAGTGCGTAGTACTTGATTCTATGGTATTAGTTTAGAAATGCAGAACTGACAGCCGATGGAATGTATTATCTATCGGTGCAATCGCAGCGTAAGATGTCTTCTCACAGGATGGACAATTAAATGACGTAATTATGACCGCAGGCAGGACCGCGCTATATGCAGAAAGGTCCTATTGGGAATGTATGGACAGGCCCTGTGCGGGCGCATATGTCCAGCAGTGGACGGCTCACACCTGAGATGATGATGTGTTTGAAAATATACACTTGCATGTTTCTATGTTGCTACTATTATGTTATTAAATACAACTTTCATTATTTCTAAATTATTATAAAAATGTTACTTTTCAAAAATACAAGCTTTTGATATCATTGTTATGTCAGAATAATAGCCAAGACAAGTAAAACGAGCCCAAACACGACGGGTCTATCTTGTTTAGTACAGGAGTTCCACCATGGACACATTCCGACTTCATCATCAGATCAGCTCCATGGTACCTTATTATTGCATTGTCGCGCGATAAATATAATAATAGGTATGTGCGTGCAAAATTTCAGCTCAATCGGAAACCGGGAAGTTGGTCAAATTTAACTTAATATTCCACCCTAGCAAAAATATCCTTAAAAGATAATTGCTTATTATAAGTGTTTGTAAAATAATTTCAGTATAGTTAAGCCCGATTAATAACTATAGTATTTTTATGAATTAGTTTTGTCTTTTCTACGCGATATCCCACCTGGACATGAATTCAACCTCGTTACTGGAAAATGCAAGTACGTTATAGTCCATTGCGGTGATTAAATTATGCGAGAGGCTTCGGTTAGCTTCGGAAGCGTGAAGAACTGCATGCAGAATCAAACATGCAATTATTGTGGTAAAAAAATTGTAATTACGAACTTTGCATAATACTTATATGCAATTTGCATATTATACTTACCTAAGCTAATTCGGTAATCATTTACCTGATTTTTATTCTGAAGCAACCGATGCAATGTCGAGAGGTCGGGTGAGGTATTTATTTATCTTACAATTTCAATGCGGGGTTAGTCCCTCAATATAAAAATAATAATTTGATTGTATATTCGTTAGGGCAGTTATAAGTACGACTTGTTTGTTATACCCAAGCCTTTTTCAATTAAATAAATAATTATGATTTTTTACAAAAAAATGGCATGACCGACTTCAACCGTGTACATAATTCGCGAATATTTCACACGGATCGATGTAGCATTTTTCACATTATTGTTGATTTATCAAAAATGGCCCAGCCGATTCCGGGACCAATTTCGAAGTATACCTACTCTTTCTAATTAATTTTTTTTTATCGAAATCGGACAACTGCGTAAAAAGTCATGCGTATAAATATAAATAAAAAATTTACGCGTCGAATTGAGTACCTCCTCCGTTGCGTCGGTCAAAAACGCATGCAATTTATTTCAATAGAAGCCAACCCTCCCATGGTTTGAGACTATAGGTATATAAGTACCTACATCACAACGTATCCCTATTTTATGTTTACTCTTCACTTAAGTATATTTAGGAGATTTTCGGGCAAGAAACTATCCTTCCTACTTAATATTATAAACGGGAAAGTTTGTAAGTATGGATGGATGGATAGATGGATGTATGTTTGTTACTCTATCACGCACAAACGGTTAAACCGATTTGTATGAAATTCGGTATGAAGGTAGCTTAGACATTGGATTAACATATAGGCTACTTTTTATCTCGGCTATCGTGGTTAACACCGCGGGGCGCAGCTAGTTACTTTACTAAAGTACTATCGAATTAGAGTATGCTGATTATTGCCTAACTAGTTTTTGCCCGCGGCTTCGCCCGCATGATATTTCGAGGCCCTATCTTAACACCCTTAATAAAGGAGGTGGAAAATAAATCGATTTGACATTTGTTCGATTCGACAGTTTTTTTCTTTGACATTTCTTGGACCGCACGCTAAAATAGCTCGCAGATGGCAGAATTTTTCCTGCTTACTTAACACTTATTGTTATAATTTGGAAAATTTACGCATTATCATTATAATATATAGCCTTTGTGTTAATCTGATATATAAGCTATAGAGCTGCAAAGTTTCATCTCAATCCGTTCAGTAGTTTTTGCGTGAAAGAGTAACAAACATCCAGCCATCCATCCTTCCAAACTTTCACGTTTATAATATTAGTAGGATATATTTCTAAACATACCGAACATATTATGATTGAATCATAATATCATACAACTTGAAGTACGTAGAAGACGTAAAAGAGATAGGTCAAACCAAAAAAATAATCTAAAAAAATATTTCCCGCATAGTCACAAGTGCGTACAAAAAGTTGATTGACCCATGCCTCTACCGGTGTGGTGTACATGTGCCTACGCACTTAATGCAGTTCCAACGAAAAAGAAATCCGTACAATGTAAACCGTCGCATTAATTAACACACATTTTAACTAGGCGTTTTTAAAGCAATTTACATGTCAAAACAACAAAATAAAGCTGGTACTCACTTTCTGATCGCGCTGTCAATTCAAGGTTCTTCTTGTTTGTTAGTAAACAAAGAATATGCACTAAGGATAGAGACAATCGTGGCGTAATATGGGTTACTTTGGCCGCGCTCGCGCATCGACTGACGGAGAGCCGTTCCCCAGTGTATAACTGGTCTAAGAATAAAACTTGCACGAATGAACTCGATTGATAACTAGTGTTATCTATGGGTACATTTTTAGTGCAGTGTTTTAAGCGTATAGATACAGCAAACAGTGGACTGGTCGTAAATATTAAGCTATATCTACAATATAATAAGTAGTAAGTAAGTATCCAACTAAGCTGTACCTAAAAGCTTTAACTACATTTGGTATATAATATTATACATTCTAGAGGTATAGTTATAAATTTTGACATCAAACTTACCAGTGAGTTTAACTTGTAACTTTTGTGAGCTCAAGTGTTCGATAGCAAGCATTTATATACCAACAAACTCACACAATCAACCTGTTTCACCTTTTTTCAATTCTTTGGATATCTATAGGTCCGCACCTACATTCGACTATAGGCCGAATCATACAAGTCATCGGATGTGAAGTTAGCTACAAGATGCGCAATATCCAATTCTGACTGAAGCTTACATGAAGCTGCGCGTTGATTGGATATTGCGCAGCTTGTAGCTAACTTCACATCCACCGCCTTGTATGATTCGGCCTTTGCTTAGGTTTTGATTTAGTGGTAGGGACGCAAGTATAAATATCCTCTAATCTCTAATTAAGAAAATACATGCTTGAAGTTTACCCACTCAGACTACATTATTATTTATGATTAAGACTGTACCAGCCTTTTAATAGTCAACTGCAAGACGTAAGCCTTCCCACAAAGGATGATTAGGCTTTTTCCACCACGCTAGCCCCTTGCGGGTTATAATTAAGTATTACAGAAATATTTCTCTACATTTTATGTCAGGGAAGTTACCTATTTACAACAGTATGTGTGTTGAAGATCTGTGTGTCGATAAACAATCCAATTTTGTGTTAAAATCAGGATATGAAAGAAAATTAAATTTTTCTCAATGACGATCTAGTATTATTATGTAGGTAACTAAAGTTTATGCTCTACATATAAACTGTACCTATGAAAACGATCCATGTCTAATCTCTAAGATTATAATAAAAACGAGTACTAGTGATTTGCTAGAACTTCTTATGTGTACCTACCTATTTACCTACTGGATCGATATCCTAGTGAAATACTAATTATTATTCGCTAAAAATGGCATAATTGACTTCAATCATATGATTACTGTAAATTTTTCAAAAGCAGCTCAGTCGATTTCAATAAAACTTAAATGGAACCACATTTGAAGTACCAATGATCTACCAAACAAATAAGGACTAATCAAAAACGGTTCATAATTATTGGCGGAGAAAAACATACCAACAGTCGAATTGAGAACCTCCGTTTTGATGTCGGTTAAAAAATATAGCAGTGGAAAGGTATGGTCATAAGTACTTTTTTGTGCTTCGTTTAAAAATGTGTAAGTAAACATAAAATAAATCACTGACTAATAAATCATTGTATCATTGAATTCGAATTGTTCGCACAGATCAATCTATTATCGATATTGTAATTTTCATGTACAGTTGATTTTTTTAAAATGGCTCAGCTGATTTCCATAAAACTTAAGTAGGACCTCAGAAATATGATCTACTAAAACAAAAACAGATATTTTTAAATCGGTTCGCAATTGGCGAAAGTATCGATGAACATGCACAAAAAATACGTACAGACGAACATAGAATCTATTTTTTGGAAGTCGGTTAAAAAAGAATCTAATGAGCCAATGTTATACGAACTTCGTATAACATTTGGGTGTCTCCTCTTTCGTGGCTTACACAGTTGTCAATTATTTTGTTTCAGACTCCTTAGTTTCAGAAAATAAATAGGTAAATGAATGCTACTGTCAAAGACCTTTTTGATTTGTGCTACTCACAGAGATACCATAGGGATAATGTGATCGATCGCAAAAATCAATGCATCTCTTTCTTTCTTATGTTGAGTGAGTTAGAAAGGGACATGAAAAATATCTCGATTCAGTGGCAAGTTGCCGTGTATTTCTCCCAGTAGTGTCAAATTCCAATTCATATTTGACAGTTTTGACAGCTGTGGACTAGATTTTCCATACATTTTCGTGGATGAGAATTGCCTTAAGCCACAACAGCCAGTAACGTAGTGATTAATTCCTCTATGCAACAGCGCTATCTCTATAGTTGTAATAGCTCTGTGGTGCTACGAGTACCGTCAATACAACATTGCTGTACAAGGAAAACATTGCCCTGTGTAATAGTGCCTATTCTGTGCATCTATATTAATAATTTTGTTTAACTTGTGTATTAGGTACTAAAGGAATAAATAATATGGGATATTCTTATGAAACGGATGGAGCCATAGCTAGAAGGTACGAGTCGAATTGCATCTATATAATAGTAATTTGATACAAAGTATGTATTAAATGGCTAGTTAAGCCGTTTAACATTTTAGATATCGCTTTAGGCATTGAACTATAAAAATCTCAGTGGTTTTAGGGCGTTGCAAACATAGATAGGTAGAGCGAGGTAGATAAGACTGAATCTAGTTTGTAAGCACGAGGCGAATCATAGAGCAGTGGCAAATGTATGCATGGGTGAGGAATGGAGTTTTGCCCAGCTTGTAGCTAATTTCACATACGCCAATAAGTTTGATTCGCCCTACATTTGTGATGTTTTGTCACTTTAAAGCCGTGGTGGCCTTGCAGGAGATGCTGGGTGAAAGGATGGGTGACCGTGGGTGGCATTTTCCAACTGCGCGCTACAGTGGCTCGGATGACTCGTTAAATTGTAGGGCCCGGTTGTTTTAACCATTTAGCTAAGTCAGAAGCCTTCAGGCGGCCGAAAAACTCTGACACCAGGGCTAGCCACCCGGCCTATACGAACTTACTTAGGAGAATGCTCACCTTACTCGTACAACAAGCGGGATTTCGAACCCGGCCTCGTACTAATGAGACCTTTACAATTTATACCTAAGTCGATGAAAGTGAGTGAAAAAAAAAATCACTTTTTTTTCTAACAATTAAGGTGTTCGGATGTTCAGCTAAACGGTACAGATTTATCAAAAGGCAACATATTTTTTGTAACATATCACCTTCATCAACTTAGCTCTTTAATTTATTTATGAACGGGTTTACACACCACGGAGAAAGCAACAATGTGAGGCACTGCATATGTCCGTAGGAAAGTAAAGTAGTGAATCCACCAACCAGGTGGGCCAGCGTGGTGGATATGCCTCAATACGCCATTAGGAAGTAAAAATGTCCGACTGGTGACACGCTGGACACCACTTTTAAGCCCTACTCATCTACTTGGTCACATCTTTCGCTGGGCAATTTTTAACGCAGATACATTTTTATATTTTAGGTATTTATTCGCAGGTAGTAAGTTAGGTATAAAAAATAGCAGGGCATTTACTGCTGGCCCATGTTTCTTTACAGCAACAGCAACAATTCTAGACGGACTCACATCTTGTTGATGTTGAATTTATTGGGCGTCTTCGTGTGCGTGTGTGTAACCGTCATGCTATGCTGGTGGGCCCTGTGTAAGTTCGTCCACATAATAATAATTATTGTCTTCATTTTCATCACCTTATTTTTAGATCAAAAAGAAACTAAGCCGACTATATCTATCAGTTCATGAATTTTGAAAATCACTCATCGGAAATGAACATATCCTTGGATATGTAACATGAAATGCCAGTGGGAAGGGCACATAGAACATTAGACTGACGCCCGATTGGGTCACAAATTCTAATAATGGGCCAAGTGCGAGCCGGACTCGCGCGCGAAGGGTTCCGCACACTATGGAAGCCTCCCTTGATATATTTTATTTTAACTATTTATTTTTGAAGTAAATATATAACTTAATATTCTGTGAATATTTCATGAGATACAGCCTGGTGACAGACAGTCAGACGGACGGACGGACGGACGGACGGACGGACGGACGGACGGACAGACGGACAGCGGAGTCTTCCACGTATCGTACCGGCAAGCGTAGTGCAAGACCTCTAAGTGTAAGGTGGTCAGATGATCTTATTAAATTGTGCTGTAGCAAGTAGCGGGCAATGATAATTTTACTAGAATTCTATGCGGAAGGCCTATGCTCAGCGGTGGACTTTAGCTAAAACGACAATGACAAAGTTCTAAAGAAAAAATATTACAGATGAAGCGTTGATTCCCGAGCCGGTGACTGCACCAGTCATGCAGGAGTATATCAAGCGACAAAAACTATTGCTTCAGAGCCAAGATAAGCCAAAACCAGTGTTGTTTATGATATAATTCAGGTACCGGTTATTTTAACTTACGTACAAAATTACTTATCACGGTTTTTATATGTGTGTTTTCGTTGATTGCGCTAAAACGCCTTCACTGAATATAATATCAAGTTCAGAACTAGAAATTCAGAACCACCGTAGTTCAGGCGTTTAATGGCGAAATAGCTATTTCCTTTTGTAGGGATAGATGCACTGCCCATTTTCTACAAATTTCTACTATTCTTAATATGCTATTACCGATTGAATACAACGCTAGGGAACGTTGGTTTTATTAGTTTTTATTTTAAACACGTACTAGACGACCCGCCCCGGCTTCGCACAGGTGTATTATACATATAAACCTTCCTCTTGAATCACTCTATCCATTTAAAAAAACCGCATCAAAATCCGTTGCGTAGTTTTAAAGATTTAAGCATACAGACAAACAAATAAATAAACAAACGAAAATAGCGACTTTATTTTATACTATGTAAGGATAAGGAAGCATATCGTGTTATATAATAAAATTTATTACATAATTTATTATTTCACACGATATGCTTAGGTCTATAAAATAAAATAAAACTGACAAAGACAACATTCCCTAGCGTTGTATTCGATTAGTTATAGCATATATGAATAGTAGAAATTTGTAGAAATGGGCAGTGCACCTATCCCTACCAGAGGAGATAGCTCGATGGGTATAAGTGCACTACACAAATGGTCTGTACAGTTATCCCTACCGGGGGGATGGCTCAGTAGGGATCAGTGTACCAGCCGTAAATTTAGTACATGAAATAGACGATTTACCTACTGAATTTACCTACTTGTGTAGGTACTTAATCTATTTTTAATTAATTAAGGTTACATGTTATAGAGAACCTAAAGCATGGATCAAAGTTTTGAGTTAAGTAGATTTTTGCAATCAGTTCAATTTGTTACCGCGATAGATAGTGGACTGTAAAGCGAAATGTACATACACGCAATAGGTAAAATTAGTTACAATCAATATTGTACTTACCGAATAATATCCGAGCCGCCGCCGCTGACCACGCACAAAATCACCGAGAGACCGTTGTGAAGCTATGATGCGAATACCAGCTGGGATGTCGCCTGACAGTCCGCTGACAGGTGACACTGACAGCCCGGCGCGGGCGGCGATTTGGTATTGGTGCAAAACATTAATGGTTGCAGCAAACTTAACTAATTAGCGTGTAGGTACACAATTGAAATTAGTTTTTCGAGTGGTGTTTGATAAGCTCCATTTGATAAAGCTCAAAATGGCAAAACGTTCCAATTTATTTTAGTGTTTCGTAGTGAGTGAAAGTGAGCTATCATATAAAGAGTCGTCTGTATAAAAGGCTGTGTGTGAAAAATGAATATTAACAAAAGTCTCTACTTATTTTCATCCTCAATGAGCAAAGCTTAGCCTGGATTTTTGTAGAACAGTGTTTAAAGAAATATATAAGTTACAAATACGTACGCTTACAGGTTTATATTTAGTAAAAATACAGATTACCTTCTTATTTTAATAATTACGAGTAGATATCTGAATATGTTATAGTGCAAGTATCTAAGGCTCGGCGCAAACGGGCCACTGATCACTGCCACCGGTGGCGGTTACGCGCTATCGCTACATACTGAGAGCCGAGTTGCAGATTTTAACAATGTTCAAAACCTCCTCGGTCTCGTTAACGTTTGATATGATTTCTATGAAAATGGCACAGCGCCATCTTGTGTCACGTACGGAAAATTGAATAGGTCAGTGTGAGTTTTATTTACTGTAATATAACGAGCGTCAAACCGATCGAACACAAGCGCGACAACGTCTGTGATTGGCTTGGTCAAGTGTGTGTGTCAATGTGCTCGCGTGTGTGCTCGGCGCGCTTGGTCAACGCGACGTAAAAGTAATTCGATTTGATTTGCAAAACTCCCACTCGACACTCTGTAGAAAAAGTATACATTACTGTAGCGAGTGGCCGCCACTGGCCACACCTGTGCGCCGCGTTTTGACAAAATGTATGAAAAATTTAACTGCTTGTCGCTAGCCACTGGTGGCTGTGGTCAGTGACATGTCTGTACCGAGCCTAAAAGCCCGATTACAGAGGCGCCAGCGTAAACTAAATAGCAACGTAAGAAGCGTTCTCTCTATCGAATGCCTAAAGTGAAAAAGAAACAGAACTATGCTATTTAGCTAATATAATTTCGATGGCGCCTCTGTAATCGGGCTTTAAGTGTGTGAAAGGGGAATACCTATTCGTTTGCGCTGGACGCGCTGCAGTCTATGAAATCATACTCAACGTCGCTTCAGCCCCGCACGACTCGCATTTCTGACAAATATTGCATTTGAAGTTTCTGGCGACTGTAGCTACGGTGCTAACAGGTGCGCGTTCACTATAAACTTTAACCCATTTAGTTATGCCCAACAACTAAATATTCATATAATGGGCTAAATTTTGAAGATTATAGGTACTTTACAAATTCAAGACTACTAAAATATATATATGCATTTTTCATCATATTTTACGTATCAGATACAAAGAGCAACTAAATTATCTTTAGAGCTGTTTCAAAATAGAGCTCAAAGTATATTAAAGTACATATATTTTATGTACCTAATTGTTTTTGTCATTTTATAGATGAATGTGTGCTGGCTGATCTCAAGGTACAAGTCGCAGGACTAGATTCCTGTTTGACTTTGAAGAATTCAGCTCCAGATTTCTCTAACATAATGCAGAGCTTGCTGAACATATCTACCGTGGCAATGCTCATATGCGGTGTGATTGTGATCACTTTTGCTTTTATAATAAAAACTTATTGAAAACAACAAATAAGTAGATATTTTTTATTTCTTCGGCTTTTATCATGCCCAATATTTTGTAATGCCCTTAGAGCAGCTTGCCTGTCGAAAAGTGTTTATGGCTATAATTTTTTACTATATTTAAAAATATGTCATGAATGGTTTTTTGAAGGCAAGCCTGTATGATTAATTTTGTAATTAAATTATCTTTCATGATAGGTACCAATTTTGTTTGGTTATAAGATCGGTTTCGTACTTATATTGACATATTTGTATCTACATAGTTGCTTACCAGGAATTATGAAGAAAATTAAGTAAGCAAACCTACCAAGGTATTTTCTGTGTATTAAAAACTATTTGTTAGGATAAAAATATAACGGATATCAAAAGAGGAAAGGTAAAAATCGGCCAAGTACGAGTCGGACTCGCGCACGAAGGGTTCCGTACTGGCGCGGAAGCCCCCCTCAATATATTTTATTTTAATTTAAATATTTATTTTTGATGGTATATTTTACTTAATATTCTGTGAATATTTTAAGCATTTCCTATTTCCGTTATTAATATCGAGCTAAAAAAGAACGTTTCTTGTATGGGAGCCCCCCTTAAATATTTATTTTAATATAATTATTTATTTTTAAAGTAAATAATTAATTAAATATTCTGTGAATATTTCAAGCATCTAGCTGTTACCATTATTAATATAGAGCGAAAAACGGCTAAAAAATCAGGTTTGTTGTATGGGAGCCCCCCTTAATTATTAATTTTATTCTGTTTTTACATCCATCATCTATGAAATTATTTATTGATATTTCTAGCTATAACGGTTCATGAGATACGGCCTGGAGACGGACATACAGACAGACAGACAGCGGAGTCTTGGTAATAGAGTCCCGTTTTTACCCTTTGGGTACGGAACCCTAAAAAGTATGTCTCATATGGTTATCAGATGGGTGAAGATCGTTCGTCCACGTCTCTCCCTCTATTAGGAAATACTTTGAAACAGTGATCGGTTGAATGATTGTGAAGAAAACTATTTTCACAATAAGAGGGGTTCTCAATCTAAATACTGCACGGGAAGCATGGCAAAGGGACTAATAGTCTTTCCACCATTATATCCCCTCGAAGAGGAAATAAAGTATGGATTGACAATTACATCTGACATTAAGAGTGGATAAAATGGTTTTCTCCCCTTGCCGTGCTACCCGGGCAGGATTCTGAAAATTTATTTATAAAGTGAAATACTTTCATTGAAGGTCTACGAAAATTAATAAAATAATTCAGTAGAATGATATGATTCATTTATTTCATTAAAAATCTGATAACAATCTAGCTATCCATTTTTTTTACTCTTGTTTCGAATGGCTTCAGTCTTCAGCTTGACAGAATATGGGGCCAGTGGGTTAAACTTTTTGCTCACCAAGTGCGACGCGTCGTTTGCAACCTTATAACCCCACATCGACATAGCTCCTTTGCATTTTTGCTAGAAAAAGAAATTGTTACAATATATATATTAATTATTTTTTGCCAAAAATGGCACTGCACTGTACTGTATCAGCCTTTTTAAAAGTCCACTGCAGAACGTAGGCCTACCCACAAAGGATGATTGGGCCATATCCACCACGCTGACCTAGTACGGGTTGGTGGATTCACATACGCCATCGAATTTCTTCTACGGACGTATGCAGGTTGCCTCACGACGTTTTCCTTGACCGAAAAGCCAGTGGTGTTAAATTCCGTACATAAATTCCGAAGAATTCATTGGTACGGGACCGGGACTTGAACCCACGACCTCACGATTGTAAGGCAGGTGTCACTACCACTAGACCACCACGGTTTTTTGAGAAAAATGGCACAACAGGCTTCAATCGCTGCTACTTAGGTACATAATTCGAATAGTTTGCTCAAATCGATCTAAGTATGTCATTTTCTCAGACCAAATTAAAAAAAACTGGACAAATGCGAGTCATGTTCGCACACCGAGGGTTCCTTACCAATCTTGAAATTGCACAAAATTGGGAACTAAGTTGTTAAAACCTCTAAGCGTAACTAACGTAATTATCGATAACGGTTATTTTTTACTTTTTTTTCATGCATCGTAAATCACACATCGTAAAAATAATTGAAAGCCTGTTTTAGCTTGTGCTCATAAATATCTTTCATAATATGATACTCCACATGACACAATTAATTCACTTTAAAATTAGAGCCCATTTTTTAAGAGGCTTTATTTTTTTGTGATCAAATTAAATAATATAGTTTTAAGATTTTTTCCTAAATGTGTAATCTAAGAAGCTCCTTGCTAAATTTTGTAGTTCTAGGTCAACGGGAAGTACCCTATAGGTTTTTATTCCCTTGTGAGTGTCGAAATATGCGTTTTTTATGACATAAACGGACCTAACTTTTTAAACGATAACAGAGATGTATTATATTTTCACAACTGCAAGAGACAGTAGATATACGTATTATATGTAGTTTAAATATCAACTTGTTAACTTTACGCGTTCTCGAAATAAAAGGTCTTGACATACCGACAGACAGACAACAAAGTGATCCTTTAAGGGTTCCGTTTTTTCCTTTTGAGGTACGAAACCCTAAAAATCAAGACAGAATGTTGTGAGCAAACAAGTGAGGCCGGAAAAACTACGCCTTGCCGTGTACGGACACAATTACACGTACAACGAAACTACGCCTTTGCTTGTCAGTTGAACTCTGGCGGCGCAACAACGACGCACTCACCTTATGTGTAAAAAAATCGGCCAAGTGCGAGTCGGACTGGCGCACGAAGGGTTCCGTACCGTAAGGAAGCTCCATTCCTCTTGTCGTTATTAATAGCGAGCAAAAAACTCCTAAAAATCACGTTTGTTGTATGGGAGCCCCCCTTAAATATTTAATTTATTTTATTTTTAGTATTTGTTGTTATAGCGGCAACAGAAATAAATCATCTGTGAAAATTTCAGCTGGCTAGCTATCACGGTTCATGAGATACAGCCCGGTGACAGACAGACAGACGGACATCGAAGTCTTAGTAATAGGGTCCCGTTTTCACCCTTTGGGTACGGAACCCTAAAAACCGGCCACACTTGCCTGCTTACGACGTTCTGTCTTGATTTTTTTATTTAGTCTGAGGTCAGTATAATATTATTGATTTTTCAAAAATCCCTCCACTAATTTCAATAAAATTTTAATGGCACTACCCTAGAGTGCCTTGGAAAAATACATTCAAATTACCGAGGTGTCGTACAAATATATTGTTGCATTCTCCCCTAGTACGTATGTGTTCTTGCTACGACAATGAAACCATACGCAAAAATATCGATATATTTAAATCAGGTTCGCTAGCCTCATTCAAATTTAATTTGAAACGTTTATTAGGACTGATGGATATTGATTGATGTTTTTGGGGTTCCGTACCCTAAGGGAAAAACGGGACCATATTACTAAGACTTCGATGTCCGTCTGTCCGTCTGTCACCGGGCTGTATCTCATGAACCATGATAGCTAGGCAGCTGAAATTTTCACAGATGATGTATTTCGGTTGCCGCAATAACAACAAATACTATAAACAAAATAAAATAAATATTTAAGGGGTGCTCCCATACAACAACCCTGAATTTTTAGACGTTTTTCGCTCTATATTAATAATGGTATCTGGAAGATGCTTGAAATTTTCACAGAATATTTAGTTTTATATTCCTTTTAATAATAAATAATAAAATTAAAATAAAAGAAATATATAAGGGGGGCTCCCATACAGTACGGAAACCTCCGTGCGCGAGTCCGACTCGTACTTGGCCGATTATTTCCTATTCTGTTCCTATTTTTTCAAAAAGGATTTTTTTTTTTATTAATTGTTTCTTTTAAAATTGTAGCTTTTTTATGTTTAATATTTGTAAAACAGGTTAATTATTAGTTCATTTTCTATGTAAGTTAGGTTCGTTTTGAGGCGATATGCTTGTAATTACGGAAAAAATGTGTTATTCAACCAGTGTAAGCTTTAGGCATAAGGCTGTTTACGCACTTCCAATTAAAAAAAAAATGTATGATTATGACCAAACAAATCAGAATCATCAAAACCGGTTCATAATTTCGGTGGAGTAGTTGCGTAACATACGTACATACCTACAAAAAAACACAGTACCTAGTCGAATTAAGAACCTTCTTATTTGGAGATAACATTCAAAATCGAGAAAAATCAGTGAGGATTCAACAAAAGTAATATTAAACTTTCAGACTATATGTGGAACTAAGTAAAATTGATTAATTTTTGTTATCAGTCGCGAAATAACGTAGGTGTGTATGTAACCTACCTATGTATCATTAGGTGCAGAATCTCAGCCGATTTCAATTTGTCATAAATATTCATAGTTTAGGTACTTATAATGTCATTTCAGCATGATAATTTGTGAAAATGTGTACCTAATGCTTTAAGAAAACTACGATGATCATGTTTATCATGCCATCAAGTCTTTTGTTTAGGCCGAGTAGCTAACCCTGGTTTTCAAGTGAAGTTTTAAATCCACTTGTACCTTACATACATCACCCTTCATGGGCTGGCCTATGTTCAGCAATGGACTATTCGTATCTTGTATGACTACATAAATATTGTATTTTAAACACGCTTTAAGAACTGTTTAACCGTGCAATTTGTACCTACTGGTAAACGTTGTCTAAAGAGTGCGTTTGTGGCAAGACGGCTAGGTGCATACCTGTATTTCTTTAACATCACTGAAGTTCATTGCCTTCTTCCATTTAAACGGAATATCCTTGGTGATCCTGAAGGTGGAATAGTGATTAGAGTTTGTAGTAGTGCTGTGTGTTTTAATAAAGTCGCGAATTGACTGAGACGGCTCCAATCCCAAAAACTTAAAAAGCTCAAACGTTTGAGCTTGCAAGTTTAATGCCAAGTCTTCGAAGCGAAGGACCCTGAAACAGATACGAGTAAGTGATCATTATATACAGGGTTATTTCTAATCAATTAGCATCCTTTTAGGGGCTAATTCTGTACATCAAAACCAACAACTTTTGTTCTACGACTTTTGTCAAAACTCAAAAAAAATATTCGTTCTTCCATAGAAAAATATCGTTCACCTCGACAAAATGTATGAAACAGTGGTTTTTTTTTGTTTTGACAAAAATCGCAGAACAAAAGTTGTTAGTTTCGATGTGCAGAATAAGCCCCTAAAATTATGCTAATTGATTAGAGATAACTCTGTAGCAAACAGACAAACGACTCCATTTGAAAGCATGTTGACGCTGAGGCAATGTATTAAGAAATTTGTACAATAAGTATTCTCCAGTCGGTGTCTTGCCCAAAAGTAAGTGCCCGTTACTTACGGGTAAACTTCGAAAATTGAATCGCTAAATAATGCAACTTTACTCACATAAGTCTATCTGGATATGTATGCAGAAGGTTCGCAGCTGCTCTATAGTCAGCGGCCATGTCGGTACACAACGATCTGACATCTGCACAGTCAGGGATGTTTTTTTTCGAGCAGAAGTTTTTGATAGCCCGCCGGGACTGCATGACGCCACGAGGATCACGCACTAACAGAATCACTTTCACATTTAGTCTGAAAATACAACGAAATTTTAAACATTATTCGATAAAACAAAAAACGTTCATACTGCTATAAATCTCTAAGAAATCTCTCGGAAAGTATATAAAAAGAATTAAAAAATTTTTGGGTAAAAGCGCACAATAAATTATTTATTATTTTCAAAACATATGATAATATTAAATAATAAAAAAATACATTAAAATAACTACTAACCTATCAAAAAATTATGTATAATGGTTTTTGAATGAATGATTGACCTAATAATGATGACATAAAATTAATTTGTGATTTTACGATTTTTACTAATGAAAAATAGGGGAACATAAGTAAGTAATTATGTTAATTAAATTTTTAGAACGTATTACTTAAGAAATGCGTGTACCTATACCACATGCGGTCAAACACCTATGTTGTAATAAATGATCCCGCTAAACAAGCAAAAGTTGCAATAACATTACTGAAAGTAACATCAACAAGCTTGTAACTTACAAATATAAGGTTGCAACGTTCATGCAAGATTACAGCGAGCTTGAAACAAAGCCCTAACGACCGCGCTGTAGATAAACCCTGTAACTTGCCCAGAGCTGATCATCAAAACTTTTTATAACTTTGAAATGTGAAGTTGCAGTAACATTACACAAGAAACATGTCTGAAAGTTGTAAAATAAACTTTCCGCAAGTTTAACGTGTAACATTTCCACAACTTTGAATTTGAAAGGTAATAGTAACTTGTCTGAACTATCTTGCTTTAAAGTTACAAATGAAACTTGCACGAGCATTGCATTTATTTAGTTGTCGCAAAGTTATAAACCTACAGGGTTTTCAGTTCCAGGTTCTAAAAAAAAAACATTTTTTTATTTAAATTTTTTGAGTTCTAAGTACCAGTCCGAGGGTCGCGTTTGTGTGAGGAAGAATGAGAGACTTTATTTCTCTATCTGCAATAAGGAACGTTTTGATCAAATTTACAAATGGGGATACTAATTTCTGCAAACACAACGTCATCGCGATGCAGAAAATCAATGTGCGATGCTAACGCCATCTAGTTTTTCAATGTTGACTGAGACATTCCACAACTTTCAAAAATTAACTCCCAGCAACACTACATAGGTAATGTAAATAACGAGCCCAATTCGTAATGTTGTCGGAAAGTTGGAAAAATATTTTAACAAAAGACATATTGTTGCGATGTTACAGAATAACACTTCAGTAACTTTCATTTGTAAGGTACAGGCAATGCCGGACAGTGAAGTTAGTAAAATTATGTTGCTGCAAAGTTTTATTTGTAACGTTCCAAATACATTTTTGCCACAATATTAATTACTTACCTTTAGGTATGTTTGGGAGGCAATATCCCCGCAAAGTGAAATATAAAGTTTTATGCGAAATATAACAGTAACATAACTAAATAACTTTTAATAAGTTTCAACCTTACAATTAGTTTAGATATATGTTACTGAGATGTTCCTGCAACGTGATGTTTGAAAGTTACAAATGTGCCATATACAAACTTACTACAACTTATTGCAAGTTTCATGCTTAGTGGGATTGAGTATTACCTATATTATCATACTACATAGCCGTCGTAAAGCGTTGGCACCACTCAATAAGTAAGACATCGTGACTGATTACAGAATTCTCTGTATGCCATCGATATGTCGCAGCCAACGAGCTTAATTAGCCATTCAATCAACAGCCTAGCCTCTTTACTAAACAGCGCCGTTCAACTAGCGGCCTACATGATTTTTGATTGTGTAGAGCTATAGCAGCCTGTAGATGAGAAGATGAAATAAAGAAGGCAGCCCGACCTTCCTGGAGAAGAGCGACAAGTGACTGAACCCTCTGAAGAGATCTGTATGAGGCTTTTACCATTAGGCGTACTGAAACCAGAGATAACTCTACTTAAAATGTTTATTTAAATCACTTACTCCTTATCTTCTAGTATATTGTTGATAAGAGGTAGCCGTAGTCGGTCCAGCTTCAAAACTTGAAATGGGAACAGCTTACAAAACTTGGTTGTAAAGTTACCATCGAAACATAGCTCCTTCTGGTGAGTACATTTGTCCCAAAACCTTAAGTTACGAGTAAATAGACCGACACTTTCTAAATTATCTTTGGCATATGCAAAATAATTCGGCATATCAACTTCATTATTAAAATCACACTTCAGTATGTTTTTAAGGACGTTAATAGCTCTTGTCCCGTTTGGAGGTCCTCTTATCTGTTTGTATACCTCAAACATCATCAATGGTTCATAGGAATAGAAGCTACCAGGCACAGAGTTGATCAAATCGCCGAGAAAAGACGATCCCGACCGCCATGTGGACACAACGATACTTCTAACTGGAGTTCCACCTGACTCCATCACCAGGTCTTCCAGTTTATCTACGCCTGAATGACTGAAGTTGTAATACCATGTTTCAATTTTAATTGACGCACGTGTCATTTCAAGCAATGTATCTACGTAGGTATGTGATCTGGTTCTTTGAAAATTTTGAAATATCTGGTTAATGGGTATCAGACGATACTCGATGTCGTTCATGCTACGATATCCAGTAAGAATGATGAGGGCGCAGACACATAATGTGAAGATACAAATTTGCTTGGTGGTAATATGTCGGAACATTATTTTGTTGTTGTTCTGGTTTTATACAATATCGCCAATAAACACAATATTGGTACTCATATGGAAGTGGCAAAATACTTTTAAATAACAGAGAATACGGCACAAGATCTTTGTTTAAATTTTTTGCAAAACTATAGTTAATTTATAATACCGCAAACTAATAAACTAACGGGCCAAAATGAACCAACGCATAGTAAGTTTCGGTGATGATATCATTACCTATGCCCCATGTACATATTTTCAGGGTGTTCGGTGAAATGACGGATATTTATTTATTTCATTCATTTCATTTCCTCATCACACTTACAGTATCAGCAACACCAAGGCTCATGACGAGTCATACTTAGGTTTACGATGTTTTCGATAAAAGTTTTCGATGTAAATCTCCTTTGACGTGAAATCAGTTTAACACTGTATTATGTAGTACAATATTTAGACCATTGATTTTTTTTAAATTAAAAAACAAAATAACTCATACAAAAAAAGATAAAACTGATGGAGAAAAGGTAGTAGTGCTCTTGATCTTCGCTTTTCTTGGCTCGTCTTGGCAGGGGCAGTACCGTGCGTCCAGATCACACGTAGAGACCATTCCACTACGCAGCGTTATACAACGTGTAACAGAAAGGTTGAAAAATACTTAAACCACATATTGGGCATATTTAAAACTTACCGCAAAAGGTGGAATAATCCACAGCGCTTTAGTGTTAGTTAGCGTAAGTTGGTTACGAGTTATACCAAGTTAACGTTTTGCGTAATATAACCCGATGGCAACCCTAGGAATGCCGCACGCACCTCGCGAAGTCCGGCGGACCGGTCAACGTAAGCAGAAAGGCTTAATTTGTTAGGGTTGTCCAAAATATTACAAAAAAAAATGTTTTTTTGATTTGGATGGAGCGATTGAAGTCCCAATTTCTATGGTGAAAATCCCATTTATACAGTATAGTACCGCTCAGCTGATCTCCATGAAATTTAGCATGCACGTAGTGTATAGAACAACGTGCATGCTAAATTTCATGGAGATCAGCTGAGCGGTACTAGAAAACAAGCTAACAGCTCTTGATTTTTTTAAATTCTCGCCTTTTTTCTCGGACAGCTTTCGTTGGCCAGACTCTAGTATCGATAACACTGAGATATATTTGATTTGGATGGAGCGATTGAAGTCCCAATTTCTATGGTGAAAATCCCATTTAAACAATACTCCAATGTTTTAACGACCATACGAACACCCAGTATAATAAGTGACGATAATTTTTCATACTATAATGTTTTTTGTTTATTGTATCAGGTGTGTGTTTCGTAATGAGGTTATTTATCCAAGTGTTAATGCAAATTAGCAACTTTTATTAATTTTAAAGTTTAATTATTCTTTGATACACTTTGTCCTGTTTTAATAATCTATCTAACTTATTTCATCTTATGTACCCTAATTATGTGTCGCGGAGGGATCCTTTTCCGCTGATTTTATCGAATCTGTCATCGTGCGTGGGCGTTCTCAGGGTTCCTAGAGATTGGATTTTGAAGAAAAGATGCCGTTATACGTTTTCACAAATTTTAATGTCCAAAATAGTAAGCACTAAATACAAACAATTTGTTAACTACGATTTTATACGGTACAGAACGGATATGTCTACACGCGTTCAGCTCTAATAATGGAGCCTCTCCTTTCGCGCCAGTCGATATCCAAGCCGACACTGGAATGTGCTAGCTTGCGTATTGCTCGTACAAAGAACCCTTTATTCAGCCATAGCTCCGACATATAGTTAAAAATAGGAAAATAAGAACAAATGCGAAAGTTATATTCTTCAAAAAACATGCTATGACTTTATTTTACTGGGTGTTGGTCTTGGATATTATCGTATTTATCATACTCGTATCAACCAAATTAGAATAGATTGGATCATCCATCCATCCGTCAGTCACATGACGTCCACTGCTGGACATAGGCCTCCCATATGGATCGCCAATAAGACCGATTAGAAGCGACTTACTTCCAGCGTGATCCTGCGGTCACTCGAGTAATGTGGTCTGATCGACGACACGCGGACTCGAGAAAACCTTACGACCCCATCGGTTATCAGTCCTCTGAGCTACGTGCCCTCACCACGGCTATTTTAACTTGCCAATCCGCTGGGTCATGTCAGTAATTTTGCTTCTTCTGCAGATCTCCTCATTCTGAATCGATCTCGCAGGGAGACTCCGCATGTCCTTTTCAGAGCTCGTTGTGCTACTTGGAGCTTACTAATAAGGCCCATGGTGAGAGACCACATTTATGTGCCATAAGTCATCACTGGCCACACACACTGGCCGAAAATTTTCGACTTGAGGCACTGAGATATTTTTTTGAATGCTGCCCAGCCGTGTTGGATTCATCGATTGACCTCTTTCTTGAAGTTGAACATATCTAACTGGACTACTTGTCCTGGGTAGACGTACGAAGTCAACAAATTCAAGAACCGAGTTTTCAACAGATATTAGGGATTTGGGTACAACGTGGGAATTACACATAACCTTTGTCTTGTCCATGTTCATTTTAATACCTACCTGTTGAAAGACCCGATTGAGGCCTTCGATTGAAGCAGAGTTCTTCCATAGATTTTTTCATGACTACGATATCGTCGGCAAACCAAAAGTGAGTGATTTATTCGCTATAGATATTGATACCGATTCCTTCACTTTTCAGGAGCCCAAGCTTCGGAGTCCGAAGCTGTTTACTGCTATTTTGGAGAACATCTTTAACGTTACTGCTAAGTAAACAGCTTTGGAGATATTGCGTCTACCTGTCTAACGCCTCTTTTGAAAGGGATCGCCTTGGAGCTCTCTTCCTATACTCGGACCGACATGGTGGCGTTGTTATAAATACAAACACTTTAACACTTTGATATAGCGATTGACAATGCGGCATCGCTGGAGAGACTCAAGCACAACCCATGCTCCGCTTGGAGTAAATATTTTCTTTGAGCCCATGTCTCAACCGAATCAAGGGATTTCTCATAGTCCACAAAAGCTAAGAAAAGTGGCAAATTATACTTTTCGACCGAAAAGTGTAATTTGCCACTTGTCTTAGAAAATAATGAATTATGGGTCTCGCTCCGCTAGACCAAATACCGTACTCTTTGATAAGAATTTTAAAACCTCTTTTGATTTTGGTAATGATACCAGCCACATTTTTTAAAATTCGAACGGGTCCACCATGAATCCACGTCATCGATACAGCTATCGACACAAATTAAATATTGGAACCATAAAAAGGATCCGCATCAACTATGGTGCTTCAATGTGGTAATGGTTTTATACCATCTGACCCAACAATGCTTTAGTATGGCGATGGCGTGGGTTTAGCAGGCGAGGAGATAAATTCGACGTTACGAACGATTGTTCGTAACATCGAATTTAAATTATCGTATGATTACAATTATAGAGAGAACTTTAAGCGAAGAACATGGCGTTCCGCAGCGTAACGCACGCTGCTACCTTTCTATAAGGAATCACCAGACTCAAACCGTGTCAATCACAGTTCACCACAACCTCCTCCGAACAACCTCTTTTTATTACTGACATCTGACATGTCACCTCGCATTTTCCCGCCCATCGGCCAATCATGCGATTTCACTCGGAACCAATCAGCAGCGTTTGTCACAAGCGTTATCCCAGAAATGTTGCCACTTCCATTCCTAGTTCTTCGAAATTATACTAAGCACAGCACTATTTAAAAATAAACTTAAAGCTATTGTCCCGTCATAAATATATAGGCCGAATCAAACTAAATGACAAACTTTTAGTTTCTAAATTGACAGATATCAAAGTGACTAGAGATGAGTAGTAATTAGTTTCTCCTCGCAAGAGGGTCTACTGTATGGGGCGCGGCTGTCGTCGTCGCAGAGGAACTCATTCCCAGCAGCGAGTGAGTGGCACTGCTTTACAATCGGCTGATACGTCAGCCCTCTCGCCATTATGTACGGGTACTTAGGAAATACGGCAATGGTTAGGTTTTCAGGTTTGAGGAGGATCGGTAATGTGTATATTTTGTAATAGTTATACGTAATATTATCGGTCTGAGGGATTTCCAATATAAAGGTAATTTGGTATTTTTTGATAAAATATTTAACAGCAATAGTTTCCTCAATTTTAATTAAATTAAATTCACTGGGCACATATTCCAGGTTCCTAGATTCTGCTATCATTCATGCTTTTATCACAATAAGAGGAGTTCTTGATCTAAATCCTAAAGGTTTCTGAAAAAATCTTGAAAACTTGAAAAACCTTTTATTTAAAGACTGAGAATTTTAATAAAATAATTCATTTAAATGATGTGATTCATTTATTTCATTAAAAAATCTGATAAGAATCTAGCTATCCATTTTTTACTCTCATTTTTAGGGTTCCGTACCCAAAGGGTAAAAACGGGACCCTATTACTAAGACTCCGTCGTCCGTCTGTCCGTCTGTCTGTCACCGGGCTGTATCTCATGAACGGTGATAGCTAGAACATTTAAATTTTCACAGATGATGTATTTCTGTTGCCGTTATAACAACAAATACTAAAAACAGCAAAATATTAATATTTAAGGGAGGCTCCCATACAACAAACCTGAATTTTTAGCCGTTTTTCGCTCGATATTAATAACGGTGACAGGTAGACTTTGAAAAGAAATAATTAAATTGAAATAAAATAAATATTTAAGGGGGGCTCCCATACAAGAAACGTGATTTTTTTGCTCGAAATTAATGACGGCAACAGGAAGATACTTGAAACATTCACAGAATATTTAGTTGTATATTTCCTTCAAAAATAAATAATTAAATAAAATAACATAAATTAAGGGGGGCTTTCATACGGTACGGAACCCTTGGCGCGCGAGTCCGACTCGCACTTGGCCGATTATTAATTCTTGTTTCGAATGGCTTCAGTCTTCAGCTTGACAGAATATGGGGCCAGTGGGTTAAAGTTTTTGCTCACCAAGTGCGACGAGTCGTTTGCAACCTTATAACCCCACATCGACATAGCTTCTTTGCATTTTTGCTAGAAAAAAAAAATTGATACTATTACTATTATATTGACTTTTTTTTTTTTAAATGACACTACAGGCTTCAATCGTTGCAATCCAGGTACCAAATTCGAATTGTTGGCTCAAATCGATCTACATATCTCATTTTAAGATTATTGACTTTTCAGAAATCACTCCATTGATTTAAATAAAATTTAAATGGGATCACCTTAAATAATGATCCAAACAAAAAAGAATCATCAAAATCGGTTCATAATTTCGGTGGAGTAATCGAATTGTTAACATTATTGTTAATTTATCAAAACCGGTTCAGCCGATTTTGTGAAATTCAACCTCCACCACCCATCACCATCCGAGGTATGGGATCACCTCGGGAGTACGTATAACCTTTCAAACTAAAAAACGAATCGGTTTACAGTTGGCGAAATTATCGATGAACATACAAAAAAATACATACAGACGAACATAGAACCTCCTCCTTTTTGGAAGTCGTAAAATTAAACTTTCTGACTATATGTGATACTAAGTGAAATTGATTAATTTTTGTTATCTGTCGGGATATAACGTAGGGATGTTATGTACCAATGCATCATTAGGTATAAAATCTCAGCCGATTTCAATTTGTTATTATATATTCATAGTTTAGGTACTTATAAAGTTATTTCTTCAGGTAGGTATATAGGCCGCGCCACACTAGTTGGCAGAAATGAAGTTAGCTACAAGCTGCGCAATATCCAATGCTGACTGAAGCTCACACAAAGCCGCGTGTTGATTGTAATATAACGCGCGTTAGCAGCTAACTTCATTTCCGCCAACTTGTGTGGCGCGGCCTATAAAATATGTGTAAGTAGGTAACTAATGCATTAAGAAAACTACGTTCATGTCTTTCGTTTAGGCCGAATGGCTAAACCTGGTGTCCAAGTGAAGTTTTAGGTAAATCCGCTTTTATCTTACATCACTCTTCATGGGCTAGCCTATGCTCAGCAGTGGTCTATTAGCATCTTGTATGACTACATAAATATTGTTTAAACTCATAGGTACACATACCTGTATTTCTTTAACATCACTGAAGTTCATTACATTCTTCCATTTAAACGGAATGTCCTTGGTGATCCTGAAGGTGGAATAGTGTTCAGAGTTTGTAGTAGTGCTGTGTGTTTTAATAAAGTCGCAAACTGACTGAGACGGCTCCAACCCCAAAAACTTAAGAAGCTGAAACGCCTGAGCCTGCAAGTTTAATGCCAAGTCTTCGAAGCGAAGGACCCTGGAACAGATAAGTGATCATTATAAATAAGCCGAAAAATAACTAACATAAATTATTATAAAAATGTAACTTTTTAAAATGCCTGGCAGAGATCGCTTTTAGCGATAAGGCCGCCTCTTGTTACACTCTAAAGTTTTAATGTTTTTGTTATTTGTGTTGTTTGTGCTCTTTGTGGTACCTAATAATAAAGAATATCTATCTATCTAAAATATAAGCTTTTGAGATCCTGGATATCATGTAGTAGCAGAGAGCTAGTAAAGACAAGTACGAGTAAAATGAGCCCAAACACGGCGAGTCTATCTTGTTTAGTTCCGGAGTTCATATGGCCAGCCACCTTCCGACTCCATGATCAGATCAGCTCCATGGTACCATATTATTGAAGTGTCACGCGATATTCATTTGCATGCAAAACAGCTCAATCGGAAGCCGGGAAGTTGGTCAAATTTAACTTGCAAGATTCCACCCGAACTTCCATAAATTACATAATTATGTACATAGGTACCTACATCCATTATATGTTAAATAAAAGCTTGTCAAATACTATGTTGCGAGTATGAACCAAATCGGTCAAGAGCGAGTCGAGATACAGGCTTATGAAGATTCAGTTAAAAAGATGAGTTGCGAGTAGAGAATGCAATCCCGGTCGATATTGTCAATCCAGGTATTGGTGGGATCCCGGTACCCTAATTGAGCGCGATCCCGGGTATTACCCGGATCCCGGTCGATTTGACGTATTTTCAAAACAACAGGGCGGAGATGTGCAGCAGCATCCCTGTCGCAAGGGCTACGCTCTACGATTGCCACCACGCCTGCCCAGCGCGGCAATTATGGGTAAATACGCTTATGTTAGTACGAAATAAAACCAGGGCCCTAATCCCCGGCAGCTCCGCTATTCCTGGCTCCAGCAGCCGGTCATGGTAATGGTGGACGGGGTGCTAAGAATCGCCGGAAGAAATCCGGCTGCCACCCCACCCGACAACTGGCCCTAGCAAAATATAACGTACGCACCATGAGGACTGACGAGAAGATTGCAGAACTGGAAGAGGAGTTGAGTAGGTTGCGATGGGATATCATGGGGTTGTCTGAAGTCTATACAGAGGGCGAGGACACGATAAACCTGAAACCCGGCAACCTACTTTACTACCGGTAAGGTGACCAACAACGGTCCCAAGGTGGTGTCGGTTTTCTCGTTCATTAACAACATCAATACCATCGAAAGCGTGTCGAGCAGGATATCCAAACGATATTCGCTGAAGGTCATTCAGGTATACGCACCGACCTCGTCACACCCAGATGATGAAGTGGAGGCTATGAATGAGGACGTAAGTTGGGCCATACATACGTCTAAGACCCGCTTCACGGTTGTTATGGGAGATTTCAATGCAAAGTTGGGCAAAAAAAGCGATGATGAGTTGAGAGTGGGGCAATTGGATATGGACTACGGAACTCCAGGGACCAGAGGCCAGAGGCTGGCAGACTTTCTGGAGAAAAAGGGACTCTTCATGATGAACTCTTTCTTCCAGAAGCCGCCTCACAGGATATGGACCTGTATGAGCCCCGACGGAACCACGAGAAACAAGATAGAGTTTATCATGACCAGCGAGAAACGGATATTCAATGATGTCTCCGCAATCCGCAGGGTTAAAACCGGCAGTGATCATAGAATCGTATGAGGCAAGTTGAATATTAACGCTAAACTCGAAAGGTCCCGCCTGTCTGATGAAGTCTACGCTCCGATCTACTCGTGCCCATTTACAAAACCCCGAAAACTTTCAACTTGAGCACTCAAATCATTTTGCTTACCTGGTGATTTTTGCTTAGGTGGACGAGATTAATAGCGGGCTCGTAAAAACTGTCCAAACTGTGGATTCTAAGCTCTTTATACCCCGCCTTTTAAACAGACCTCAGAAATTATCCGATCACTCTCTTAATCTCATGGCCGAACGATGCTTACTAAGACTGCAGTCTTCCGATGATGCAGAGTCATATATGCGGCTCAATAGACAAATTTCGAAATCCGTTCGGCGCGACATTCGTCTCTTTAATACTAAACATATTAAAGAGACAATAGAGCAAAACCAAAGCTCGAAAGTGTTCGCCAGGAATTTGTCTATTGGGCAAAGCCAGTCGACAAAGCTGAAGAAAGAAGATGGCAGTATAGCGTCGACCAAGGCAGAGGTATTGGAAGAGATCGAAAAGTTCTATGGACAGCTATACGCTTTGGTCGCAAAGCACGTTAGCAGCGCGGCCAAAGACCCAAGATCCAAGCTGACCCGACACTCCACCGAAGACATCCCGGACATCAGCCTGTACGAGATTAGAATGGCCCTGAACCAACTGAAGAACAACAAGGCGCCGGGTGATGACGGATCACATCAGAGCTTCTGAAAGCGGGTGAAACGCCGGTACTGAAAGTCCTTCAGAAGCTCTTTAACACCATCTTCCTCGAGGGCATAACGCCAGAAGCGTGGAAAAGAAGCATGGTGGTGTTGTTCTTCAAAAAAGGTGACAACACCTTATTGAAAAACTATAGACCCCTCTCGCTTCTGAGCCATGTTTATAAGTTCTTTTCCAACAAGGCTAAAGTACAATAGAGATTATACAGAAGATCGAAGAGTATAACACGCCATTTTGCTCAGCTTTTATGGACTATGAGAAAGCCTTCGATTCGGTCGAGACATGGGCTGTGCTTAAGTCTCTCCAGCGATTCCGTATTGACTATCGGTATATCGAAGTGTTTGTATACGAGTATAATAACGCCATATGTCGGCCCGAGTACAAGAACAGAGCTCGAAGGCGATCCCTTTGAAGAGAGGCGTGAGACAGGGAGATATAATATCTCCGAAACTGTTTACTGCTACTCTGGAAAACGCTTTGAAGCTTCTAGAATGGAAAGGTATGCAATCATGCACTTATGCATAATGAGAATGTGATTCCTGCACTTTCTTAGATAAATAAGCGCTCCCAGTCACTATTAAACCAATTATTTTCGCAGTACGTAGTATGAATTTACCAAAGAAACATGGGAACATATTATAAAGTGTGGGTGGAAAAGTGTCAAATTAGGTACATGAAAAAGCTGTGACTGCCTCCTCACTTTTCGTAACTCATTGGTTTCATTTAATCAGGATTTCTAACATGTCATCACAAAAGAGAGAGAGAGTGCATGTCATCGTGTCATATTTTTTTATGTTAAAAAGTTTGATTAATCAATCAAATACACTGATAAGTTTCAATTCCGACGTCGAAATCATTCACCCAAAAATATCTTTTTATTCCTTTTTATCGCTGATTGGCGACACTATTCGGAAAAATACGCAACACGTGGTCAATTAATTTTGTGTAAGTATGTCTATGCGAAATTTCAAGTCAATTGACCCAAGGAATCGCGTATTTCCATACAAACTTTGCTAAGCAATTTCACCCACTTAGGATTGAATTCCGCAAAATTCGTTCTTAGCGAACACCTACGAGTATAACCTAAAAAGAACCTCTATGTAAAATTTGAGACTTCTAGCACTTTTAGTTTTTGAGATTTCATGATAAGTGAGTCAGTGAATCACGATTGTGTATATATATAGATAGATTCTGGTTAAAGAATTTATTTCTCAACAAGAAATTTACAATTTCACTTATGTGAGAACTTAATTACTATTGTACATACAATGCTTCAACAGTCGTAAATAAAGTAAATATGAATTATTTATCACGTTAAACAGTTTTAGTACGTAAAAGAAAAGTAACAATATTTTTATAAATAAAATTTTCACAAATACAAGTAATAGTGCCTACCCGCTACATAGACAAAACAAAACAACAGCAAAAAAACCGGCCAAGTGCGAGTCGGACTCGCGCACCGAGGGTTCCGTACAAACCTGCAAGGTTTACAAAGTTCTAAGTTCAAAGTTCTTCAAAAAAAGTAATAAGTTTATATTTATTAAAAAATATATATTTTGTAATGTAACTAAAAATTTAAGGTTTTCGGAATTTTTCCTTTATGTGTGCTATAAAACGTTGCTTCATGCCAAATTTCAAGATTCTAGGTCGACTGGAAGTACCCTTTAGGTTTTGATTCCCTTGCGAGTACTTGCGAGTTTCAAAATATGCAGCTTAAATTGCTGTTTCTTTTGATTGCGTTGACATAGAAGTTTGATTTTGTTACAGCTTAAAGGTATTATAGACCTGAGTATTTGGTATGAATTTCAATTTAATACCTCTACGCGTTTATGAGGAAATGGGTAGTAAGGTTAAAATTATTAAAAAAATATATATTATGTGATGTAACTAAAAATTTATGGTTTTCGTAATTTTTCCTTTACCTATGCTATAAGACGTTGCTTCGTACCACATTTCAAGATTCTGAGTTCACGGGAAGCACCCTGTAGGTTTTGATTCCCTTGCAAGTGTCGAAAATTTGCGGCATAAACGGCTGTATCTTTTGATTGCGTTGGCTTAGAAGTTTGATTTTTTCACAGCTTCAAGGGACAGTAGACCTGAGTAATTGATATAAATTTCAGCTTCATACCTCCACGCGTTCCTGAGAAAAAGGGTCTTGACAGACGGACGGACGGACAGACAGACAACAAAGTGATCCTATAAGGGTTCCGTTTTTTCCTTTTGAGGTACGGAACCCTAAAAACAAAGCATGATTTATGTAGTTTAGTGTAAAGTATATTAAAATAAAGCATCTAACTGTATAATTCCACATTTTTCTTAACATAGTTATCTACCATAAACCAAAACAATGATTTTTTATTTACAATATTGCACTGTCCTACCGTATCGCGTATCAATACCGGTTGCAGTCAAACAAAAGAACTAAGCGCTGCTGTGTGCGTAAATACGTGCGTAATTACCGTGCAAAAAGTAAGTGCATGTTACTTGCCCGGGTAAACTTCGAAAATTGAACGCTAAAGAATGCAACATTACTCACATAAGTCTATCTGGATATGTACGCAGAAGGTTCGCAGCTGCTCTATAGTCAGCGGCCATGTCGGTACACAACGATCTGACATCTGCACAGTCAGGGATGTTATTTGTCGGGCAGAAGTTGATAGCCCGCCGGGACTGCATGACGCCACGAGGATCACGCACTAACAGAATCACTTTCACATTTAGTCTGAAAATACAACGAAACTTTAAACATTATTCGATAAAACAAAAAAAAGCCCTATTGTAAATAAATATACCTATAATAAATGCTATCGTTACAATAAACGTGCTTATTGGTAATATAAAAGAAATCTCTCGGAAAATATATAAAGAGGATTATAGAAGTTATGGAATTATATTTAAAACATATATTTTATGACACATAAAAATACATACAATAAAACAATTTTTACTTAAATGAATGATTGACCTAATAATGCTGTCATTAAATTAATTTGTGATTTTACGGTTTTTTAATGAAAATTGGGGAACATAAATAATTTTGTTAGTTAAAGTTGCCAACCATATAATTATGTATAATTTTTAGAACGTATTACTTGTAAATACCACATACCTATGTTGCAATAAATAATTGAGTATTGACGTACTTATCTAGAGGTATATTAATTTTATCATACTACAAATCTGTCGTAAAGCGACACTCAGTAAGTAAGACTTGACTGATTACAAAATTCTCTGTCGTCTTCGATAGACTAACCGGTGACCATCTAGATTCCAGATCGAATCAAATAAACATTTATAAAAAGTTTGCACATTGTGCAGATGTTTTTAAACCTTTTCTTTGTCTGACTTACGGCTGCGAGACATGGGCCCAACTAACAAGACATAGGGTAAAACTAGCAAAATGCCAACATGTAATGAAAAGAAACCCTCAAGAAATGAAACAAAGTTAGGAATATCGATATAAGAGAACAAACTAAGTTCGTATTACTTCAAATCTACTAACTAAAATGGAAATGGACTATATGATGCGTAGCAAATAAGCTAAATGGAGTAGAGAAGTCACAAATTAATATCCAAGGGATTCAACAAGAAGTAGAGATATAGCAGCCTGTAGATGGTAAGATGAAATAAAGAAGGCAGGTGGGCCGTACTGGAGGCGAGCAACCAATGACCGGTCTCATTGGAGAGAGTTGGAGAAGGCCTTTGCCATGACGCTGTCCGAAGCCCAGTGGTTGGTCCCGAGCAGACGACACATCGTCACTGTGGCGGGAGTGCAAGCTCGTGGTCCCACATACGAGTAACCACCCGCCTGCGCTCGAGGTGTAGTGGTATCTACCTTTATAGGATTTTTCATGGTAAAAAAAGGCCGACTAAAAATGGTAATTATAATCACTTACTCTTTATCTTCAAGTATATTGCTGATAAGATGTAACCGGAGTCGGTCCAGCTTCAAAACTTGAAAAGGTAACAGCTTACAAAACTTGGTTGTAAAGTTACTATCGAAACACAGCTCCTTCTGGCGAGTACATCTGTGCCAAAACCTTATGTTACGTTGAAATAGACCGGCGCGGTCAAAATTTCCCTTGAAATATGCAAAATAATTCGGCATATCCACTTCACTATTAAAATCACACTTCAGTATCTTTTTAAGGACGTTAATAGCCCTTGTCCCGTTTGGAGGTCCTCTTATCTGTTTAAATATCTCGAACATCATCAATGGCTCATAGGAATAGAAGCTACCAGGCACAGAGTTGATCAAATCGCCGAGAAAAGACGATCCCGACCGCCATGTGGACACAACAATACTTCTAACTGGAGTTCCACCTGACTCCATCACCAGGTCTTCCAGTTTATCTACGCCTGAATGACTGAAGTTGTAATACCATGTTTCAATTTTAATTGACTGACGTGTCATTTCAAGTAATGTATTCACGTAGTTCTGAGATCTGGTTCTTAGAAAATTTTGAAATATCTGGTTAATGGGTGTCAGGCCATACTCGATGTCGTTCATGCAACGATATCCAGTAAGAATGATGAGGGCGCAGACACATAATGTGAAGATACACGTTGACTTGGTGGTAATATGTCGGAACATTATTTTATTGTTGTTTGTTTGTTGTTGGCTGTATTCAATACTGCGGGCAATTCTGTTAACCGATGTCGTTGCTGAGGTGACGCGTTCTTGAGCTTCTCTCGTTTTTGTGACAGCTTTGAGCTATCATAACTGTCAGAAAAGCTAGAGGGGTTCGGGAGCGTATCACGTCGGTGACGATTTCGGTTGACAGAATTGTCCCGCTGATATAACAATATCGTTGTTGTAGCTTGTTCTCAAAAGGACAGATTCTCAAAAATATAGATTCTCAAAAGGACATTCTCTCAAAAAGACGGAAGTACACTTAAGCAATTAGTTGTTTTATTCAAAATCGCAAACGGAAACAATATTGTAACTCGAATATGGGAGTAGCAAAATACTTTTAAGTTACTGAGATTACGGCACAAGATCTTTGTTTAAAATTATGCAAAACTATAGTTAATTTATAATACCGCGAACTAATAAACTAACGGGCCAAAATGAACCAACGCATATACCAAGTTTCGGTGATGATAATCATTACCTATGTCCCATGTACATATTTTCAGGGTGTTTGGTGAAATGACGGATATTTTCGAGAATATTTTTGTTGTAAGTCTCCTTTGACGTGGAATCAGCGTAACGATGAAAGGCAACCGATAAGTTGAGGCGAAATTTTACATTAATTTAACTAAAGCGTTAACTTTATTCTTCATTCTTCAACTCTAAAATTTCTTCCATTTTTCTTAGTGCAGGCACAATTCACTTGTTTCCAGCTCGACGTCTGGCTCCAGCTAATCAAGCATGCGACCACGAAAAGCCACATAATGAACTCATTTCGACCTGTGAAAAAGTGACAGATATTTACTTTGCCATAACACTGTCTCGTTCTGACACTACGAAAGAAATATTTCGTGGCGCGCATACTAGCCCGGCTGTTTAAATCCAAAACTCCCTCGTGAGGCCGACCATGTGCTTATTTTTATTTTTTTCCACATCCCCCGCAATCGCAAACCACATCTCGATTCCGGCAGCATTTATTCGAATATTAGTCTGTGGTTGACTGACGAATGCGGTAGATTCGATAGCTTGTGAAACTGTCGTATCCGTTCAAAAACGGCACATTATTTAAAATATGCAGTTTTTTGTCTCAAACCCAATAACACTGTATTATGTAGTACAATATTCAGAACATTGTTTTTTTTAAAAGATGAAACAAAATAAAAAATACAATAAAAAATGATAAAATTGATAGAGTGGCACTACTGTGTGTCCAGATCACACGTAGAGACGATTCCACTTCGCAGCGTTATATTAATAAAATTTTATTGACATTAATCTCTTTAACATTAATTTATTTTTTAAGTTGATTTGGATAGAGCGATTGAAATCCCAATTCCTATGGTGAAAATCCCATTTATACAATACTACAATGTTTTTACGACCAAACGAACACCCAGTATAAGATTTGATGACTATTTTTCAGGCTATAATGGTTTTTTGATAAGAGCTCCATACATTTTACCTCTAAGCATTTTACAGAATTACCCTTGAATGTCTATTTCTAACTCATGCCATATTGAATCAATGCATCTCTTTCTTTCTTATCTCGATCGACCATATTATCTCTCTGGTATCTCTGTGGTTTACATTAATTTTGACAAATTCAAAATAATACGACATCTCAACTTGATTGTCAAAGTCACACTTCATTATGTTTTAAGGAGGTTAATAGCTCTTGTCCCGTTTGGAGGTTCTCTTACCTGTTTTAATACGCTGAACATCATCAATGGCTTATAATTATGTATATAAGCTAATAGAAACTTCCAGGCACAGAACTGATCAAGTCAAGAGATTCTTAAAAAAAATTGAAATATCTGGTTAATAGATGTCAGACGATACTCGATGTCGTTCATGCACTCAGACCAAATATTTGATCATACAACGTTAAAGTTAATATGATGAGAGCACAGATCCCAATTAATGTGAAAATAGACAATATTGATTTAGTAGTGTAATGGCGGAACACCTGTTTTATTCAATACTGTTGTCACAAGATCGGTAACAGTAGCAGTATTATAACTGCATATGGGAGTGGCAAAATTCTCTTAAAATACCTACCGAGAATACGACACGAGATCTTTGTTTGAATTTTGCAAATCTTCATTTGCTTGTGGTCTGTTTGGACTATGTGTGTGGCAAAGCAGGATTTTTTTGATAAAGCATTATCGGCTGCTCGAATCTTATTTTGAACTGCGCTCAGTGCTCTGACTAAAACTACATAGTTCTTGCATTTAAGTGTAACATGTACCGCCTTACCACAAAAGATTTAAAATTAATTAGGAGGAATTATTATTAATTAGAATTGAATTGGAGGTTCTATGAAAATACAAGTATTTTTTCTGAGGTGGAACCCACAGAATAGGCCCTATTACACAGTGGAACCCAATTTTAACTATTTTGACATTCCATCTGGCGATTTTGACGTATGCGACAGACATTGCGTTTTTTTTTGTTCCTCTCACTCTCGCGTATGTTGAATAATACAACCTAACGTAGTTTTTATTAGACTAAAATTTAGCAGTACTTCCATTACTTGTCATTCTTCTGAGATGCAGAATGTATTCCGGTGCATCACAACTTTTTTTAAAACTCTTGACCGCATTTATTTAACAAAAGTAACAGTTACATAAAAAAAATTACCGATTAAATAAAATACAATCAAATATTTGCCTTTGACCGGCATATCCGGATGCCATTGGTGCCAACGATGTCGATATTTGACGCTGATGTTTGACAATTCTCGTCAAAAAACCGGGTTCCTATAAGAGAAATTAAAAAAAAGAAGTGTAGGGGTAAAATGTGTCTTATTGTACTCTTATTTAACGAAAATAAATGTTCATTAAGTATATCATTACTTTTTGGTTTTATCGATTCTGACACGGTGTGATATTATGGTGCGGAGTTCGCTAGTTTAAAAATAATTTATGCGCAAGGTTGGCCGCTTATATTAAAAACGGTTTCAGAGGGTTGAAGCTTGCATTGGTCATCTGTGAAGCGTTGCTAGCCAGCTCGTAACCCCACAGGCTCATTGCATGTTTACATACTTCCTGAAATAAAAGGCGTAAAATTAAACATACTTACCTATTGAAAACACCACAAATGTTATAAACATATTCAGGAAAATTTTATGTCCTAAGTAAATTCTATATCCCGAAAAATCAAAATGACAAAAAAAAATTTAAAAAATGCGAGCCAGCTTGCACACTGTTTGCCTCAAAGAGAATGTGTTTGCCTTGTTATACCGTAGTAGGTATCACCGATGGTACTAGGTACTGAATCAAAGTAGAAATTAACGCAAAATAATTGCGTATAATAGGCCATAAAAGTCTGAACTACTATAGTCTTATCGCACATTGTAATGTAAAAAAAAAACAGCCAAATGCGAGTCGGGCTCGCGCAAAGGGTTCCGTGCTGTATGTGAGCTCTCTTAGCCCCATTTCAAGCGTCTACCCGTTGCCGTTATAAACTCGAGCAAAACATGCCAAAAAATTGCGCTTGTTGTATGGGATCTCCTTAAATATTTTTTTTAGTATAATATAATTATACTGGCAACAAAAATACATCATGTATGAAAATTTCAACTGACTAGCTATCACGGATCATGAGATCTTATGCGTTAACACTATAGGGGTTACGAAAATGCACCAGAAATATTTCGAATACAGAAAAATGTATTCGTATTCTCTCAAATATTACAACTCCCGACATTACTAAACAAAAATTCCATAAACCATATTTTGTAAAGCTTGAAATCATGTCCCTGGTGTCGATCTACATATTCAAAATCTGTAAATTTGGCAAAAAAAAATATGTAAAGCAGTGCCAAAGCAGGATTTTTTTGATAAAGCATTATCGGATGGTCGCATGATCGCACAAAATTGGAGGAAAACTGTTTCATAGAACAACTAAAAAGTAGTCGTATCTTACTAACCAAATGCACACATTAGACGATTTATCGACGAAACACGTTTAGCCAGCGGCTGAGCCATTTTTGATAAATCAACAATAATGTAAAAATGGCTACATCGAACCGTACGAACTATCGAATTCTGTAAACGGTTGAAGTCGATTATGCTATTTTTGGGGAAAAATAATTATTTTACTAATAATTTAGATGACATAATTTCAATTTGTTAATTTCCGTTCCAAAACAAGCGATAAAATGCCATACCCTCATAGGGTCATATGTATAGCTATTAAGAACATTTTACTTAAGTGCCGCATGTAAATATTACATACCTACGTTGCAATAAATGATTTAGTAAGTATTGAGTATTGAACTTATTGAAACAGCCAGGTGACAAACAAACAGACGAACGGACAACGGAGTCTTAGTAATAGGGTTCCGTTTTTACTTTGATCTCTACCCTTTGGCTACAGAACCCTTAAAATCGTTGTTTGCAACTGGTTGAGTACAGGGAAAAATACTCTTCCATTGCGACTAATTGTATAAAAAGCAGAAAAACTCTTCATTGCGAAAATTTATTGGCTACGCAGCCGAGAATTGCATAGATGCACGCTCAACTATTTATTTTAAAACTAGCTGACCCGGTGAACTTCATCTCACCATCTGTAAACTGCAAGGATTTTTGTAATACATCCATGTTCAACTGTCAGTGACAACTTTTACATGCAGCCCGGGTAGCACGGCAAGGGGAGAAAACCATTTTATCCACTCTTGATTTCAGATGTCATTGTCAATCCATACTTTATTTCCTCCTATGAAGGTGGAAAGACTATTCGTTCCTTTGCCATGCTTCCCGTGCTGGAACATTCTGTAAGAGAAACTTAAATTCGTGATTTTATGAAATACTTACTCGCTACATTTTTACATTTTCTCACCGTTTAAACCTTCCCTTAAGTACCACAGATATTTCAAGATCAAAATTAGCCAAATCGGTTCAGCCGTTCTCTAATTTAAACGAGACTAACAACCTCGATTCATTTTTATATATTAAAGAAGAAAGAAGATATATCCGACAAGCTCTTAAATATATCCTACTAATATTATAAACTTGAAAGGATGGATGGATGGATGTTTGTTACTTTTTCACGCAAAAACTACTGAACGGATTAAAATGAAACTTTGCAATATAGCTTATATATCAGAATAACACATAGGCTATAAATTATGATGATATTGCGTAAATTTTCCATATTATAACAATAAGTGTTAAGTGATTAGGAAAAATTCTGCCATCTGCGAGCTATTCTAGCGTGCGCTCCAAGAAATGTCAAAAAAAAAATCCATTGGTAAGGCCTCGAAATATCATGCGGGCGAAGTCGCGGGCAAAATCTAGAGAATAAATATTTGTCACATATTTTACTCTTTTCTCAAACTAACAAAAAAATTAAAGATAGCTAGACGTTACGACAATGGAACTTTAACGGGCTCTATCTTCTTAATTATTTTGTTTCATTAACTAAAGAAAAAAACGTGTCAATTATTTAATAATAAATGATCTAACTGACCGTCTTTTTAATACTAAACATATTAAAAAGACAATAGAGCGGAACAAAGGCTCCAAAGTGTTCGCAAGAGATTTGTCTATTGGACAAAGCCAATTGACAAAGCTGAAGAGAGAAGATGGAAGTTTAGCGTCGACCAAGGCAGAGGTATTAGAGGAGATCGAAAGGTTTTATGGACAGTTATACGCTTCGGTCGCTAAGCCTGTTAGCAGCGCGGCCAAAGATCCAAGAGCCAAGCTGACCCGACACTTCACCGAAGATATCCCAGACATCAGCCTGTACGAGATTAGAATGGCCCTGAATCAGCTTAAGAACAACAAGGCGCCGGGTGATGACGGTATCACATCAGAGCTCCTGAGAGCGGGTGGAACACCGGTACTAAAAGTCCTCCAGAAGCTTTTTAACACCGTCGTCCTCGAGGGCATCACGCCAGAAGCATGGAACAGAAGCGTGGTGGTGTTGTTTTTCAAGAAAGGTGACAACACCTTATTGAAGAACTACAGACCCATCTCGCTTCTGAGCCATGTTTATAAGCTGTTTTCAAGGGTCATTACGAATCGTCTCGAGCGCAGGCTTGATGACTTCCAGCCTTCCGAACAAGCCGGTTTCCGAAAGGGCTTTAGTACCATGGACCACATTCATACGCTACGGCAGGTTATACAGAAGACCGAAGAGTATAACTTGCCACTTTGCTTAGCGTTTGTGGACTATGAGAAAGCCTTTGATTCGGTCGAGACTTGGGCTGTGCTCGAGTCTCTCCAACGATGCCGTATTGACTATCGGTACATCGAAGTGTTGAAGTGCTTGTATAATAACGCCACTATGTCGGTCCGAGTACAGGAAGAGAGCTCCAAGGCGATCCCTTTAAAAAGAGGCGTAAGACAGGGAGACGTAATTTCTCCGAAACTGTTTACGGCTACTTTGGAGAACGCCTTCAAGCTCCTGGAATGGAAAGGATTCGGCATCAATGTCAATGGCGAATACCTCACTCACCTTCGGTTTGCCGACGATATAGTAGTCATGGCAAAATCGATGGAAGAGCTCAGCACGATGCTCGAAGGCCTCAATCGGGTTTCTCAACAGGTGGGTCTTAAAATGAACATGGACAAGACGAAAGTTATGTGTAATTCCCATGTTGTACCCACCCCGATCTCTGTTGGGAACTCGGTTCTTGAAGTCGTTGACTCGTACGTCTACCTAGGACAAGTAGTCCAGTTAGGTAGGTCCGACTTCAAGAAAGAGGCCAATCGCCGAATCCAACTCGGCTGGGCAGCGTTCGGAAAATTGCGTAGCGTCTTCTCGTCCGACATACCTCAGTGCCTCAAGTCGAAAGTTTTCGACCAGTGTGTGTTGCCAGTGATGACTTATGGCACAGAAACGTGGTCTCTCACTATGGGCCTTATTGGTAAGCTCCAAGTAGCCCAACGAGCTATGGAGAGGGCTATGCTCGGAGTCTCTCTGCGAGATCGAATCAGAAATGAGGAGATCCGTAGAAGAACCAAAGTTACCGACATAGCCCAACGGATTGGCAAGTTGAAATGGCAATGGGCAGGCCACATAGCGCGGAGGACTGATGACCGATGGGGTCGAAAAGTTCTCGAGTGGAGACCACGTACCGGCAAGCGCAGCGTAGGACGTCCACCCACAAGGTGGACGGATGACCTCATTAAGACCGCGGGATCGCGCTGGATGCAAGCCGCTTCCAACCGGTCTTATTGGAGATCCATAGGGGAGGCCTATGTCCAGCAGTGGACTTCTTATGGCTGATGGATGGATGGATGGATGGATCTAACTGACGGACTAAATAAAAGAGATAATGAAAAATAAATCAAGCTTAGGCCATTACCTTGTACAGTATTCAACAATTTGCTTTATTTGTTTTGGGAAATAATTTTTTTTTCTATTGTTTTCTTTCGTAACAATCTTAATTTAAAGGAATTTCATATTTTCGGATCTTGTTATCTTTCGACATTTCTTGCAAAATATGGCGGCGTGATGGCGTTGAACAAAAATCAGATTAGAAAATATGAAATTCCATTCAAATTAAGCATTCAATGCTGTTGCTTAACTCTGCGCATTTATTTACCATATTTTAATGTTTTTTTTTAACACTTTCACTGCTGAGGTACTTTTTTTAAGGTGCCTGCTAATTCTAAAACGCACACGCAAGGCGCGGGAAGACGCTACCGCACACGCCTGGTGTGTGTAGTAGCCGCGGGGCGTGAGAATCGAAAACACAGACGTGTGTGTTTTCAGAGTGAAAGTGTTAAGCTACTGTCTGTAGTGTCTGTACACAGTCTAGTCCTACTTTGCAAGATCCTCTTTATTTAGTAGTCTAGCCTATAGTCCGAGATCCCACCGCAAGAACATCCTGGTCATAGCGTACACGGTTCAGATATATTGTAAGCTTCGAAAAAAACCAAGATTAACCAACTAAAAACCAAAATTATTATTTTGACTCGTAAAATAATTTTTAGGGTTCCGTACCCAACGGGAAAAACGGGACCCTATTACTAAGACTTCGATGTCCGTCTGTCTGTCACCGGGCTGTATCTCATGAACCATGATACTATTTATTTTATTTTGTTTTTAGTATTTGTTGTTATAGCGGCAACCGAAATACATCATCTGTGAAAATTTCAGCTTTCTAGCTATAACGGTTCATGAGATACAGCCTGGAGACGGACAGACGGACAGCGGAGTCTTAGTAATAGGGTCCTGTGTTTACCCTTTCGGTACGGAACTCTAAAAAAATGGTTTGAACCGTGTACGCTATGAGCGGGATATTCTTGCGGTGGGATCTCGAGCTACTATTGTAACTTTAGCTTCATACAAACCTGAATTTTTACCACGTAGCTAAAATCGAGAAGAAATTTCCACATGTAGGGTACATTCTCGGAGACCCTGAACGTAGAATAATTGTTGCCTTTACTAGTTTTGGTATGAGTTAAGATGAACTCATCGATTTCCTGACTTCGTTGAAGTCGTAAGAATTGAAGCAAACGATCCGTCGTTGCATTAATGTTCAAGGCCAAATCTTCGAAACGAAGCACCCTGCAAATAAATTATCAAATATTATTCGGTATGTTATGTGCTTTGTCCACTGCCACTTCTACTTGCTGAAACCTACAAATATGGAAAAACCGGAATGATTGTCGTGCAATTACTGAAGCATCAAAATCGTAAATAGAGCCGTCTGAACAACGCTCTATTAGTTTGTTTCTGCCAAAAGCGGATTGAATTGTCATTGAACACTTTTCTGATTCCTTCCATGTTTGCTGGCTAAAACATGCAGCGACAATAATTTATGTAGGTCCTATTACAAACCATTAAATTATACTACGAATGGTTTTTTAAAAACGGATGATCCAGTTAAGTACATGATTTGCCGTAAAACTTACATTAGTCTATCAGGGTACTTCTGGAGTAAATGCTTGGCCGCCACATAGTCGCTTATCATGTCAGAGCAAAGTATTTCGGGGTCCAAGCATTCTGGATCTACACAGAAATTGGCTCTTTTTCGAGACTGCATCACACCGCGAGGGTCACGGACCAATAGCACCACCCTGACGTTGAGACTGAAATGACACAAGATTTAAATATAAATGTAAAAACTCCAACACAATACGGTATGTAATGATACGACAGCTAGCGGCTAGCAAAAGAGCCGATAACTTTGATACGGCTTTACCGATTTTGATAAAACGGCTAAGAGCACTCCCGACGAATTTAGGTACCTTTCAAACAAAAATAATCGGCCAAGTACGAGTCGGACTCGCGCACGGAGGGTTCCGTACTGTATGGGAGCCCCCCTTAAATATTTATTTTATTATTTGTTATTGAAGTGAATATAAAACTAAATATTCTGTGAAAATTTCAAGCACCTACCTGTTACCATTTTTAATATAGAGCGAAAAATTCTAAAAATTCAGGTTTGTTGTATGGGAGCCCCCTTTAAATATTTAAGTATTTTATTTTGTTTTTAGTATTTGTTGTTATAGCGGCAACAGAAATACATCATCTGTGAAAATTTCAGCTGCCTAGCTATCATGGTTCATGAGATACAGCCCGGTGACAGACAGACAGACAGACGGACATCGAAGTCTTCGTAATAGGGTCCCGTTTTTCCCTTTGGGTACGGAGCCCTAAAAAACGGTTCATCTGTTCGAGAGCTACGATGCCACAGACAGATACAGACACGTCAAATTTTTAACATCCCGTCGTTTTTGGGTCGGACACTTTTGGGAGTTTACACAGACTGCCACTTGATAAATAATGCCAGTAAATGTTAGGATTTTCAGCTCCTTCAAATATAGACGAGCCTGAGCGTCCCATGCTGCGCGAGCGATGCACCGCACGGCACGCTTTTGCATGATGAACACTCGCTCCCAATCAGCAGCTCCAGCCCATTCTTTGGCCCCATACTGTAGCTGAGATTGCACTGTGGCAAAATAGCAGGCTCGAGCTACTTCTTGCGGTACTACTTTGGCCACCCGACTTAGAGCGAAGCATGCGCTCCCTAGTCTACCGCAGATCCTCTCTATATGAGCGTCCCACTTCAGACCACGATCGAAACCCTAAGAAGGTAGTCGTCCTACGTTTTTCAACCCTCACTCTGTCCACAAGTACTGTTAATGGTTTTACGGCTTTACCCGACAGACTGCATTGAACGAAGTGAGTCTTTGATAAGTTCAAAGCGAGACCGTTCGTGTGAAACCACTCAAACAGCTGGAGGGCCGTGTCGTTCAATTTCCGCTCCAGAGCGCCAACCGTCGGCGCCGTGACTACCACGGCCACGTCGTCCGTGTACATCAGCACGTCAGACGCGGGCATGGCGTCAGGCAGGTCGTTCAGGAGCAGGGAGAATGTTGTATTGGACAAATGGATCCCTGGGCCACGCCCATCTCTGATGTTATCGGATCAGACCTATGCTCACCGCCACCGGCGACCACCACCTGCGACCTCCCTTGCATAAGATCCGTCAAGACGGCGTGAACCAAGTCCGCCACTACGCAGTGCGGCAATTTAGCAGCTAGCACGGCGTGGTCTGCGACGTTAAACGCCTTCGATAGATCGCAGAACAGAATCGCCACCTGCTGCTTACACCTGGCCTCTCGAGCTGAAACGATGCGTCGAACCACCTCACGCGTTATTGATATTGTAGAGCGCCCAGCTCAGTAGGCGTATTGAGGATCTGACAATGCATTCGTGTCTGATAAAAAATCACCGAGTCGATAGCTTAATCCGTTTTCAAAAATTTTAGATACCGCGTGTCTGTATCTGTTTTTCTATTTCCTTATTTTGATTACTGATTTTTATGGGGCTCGGAAAACATCATTCTTTTAAACAAGTATTTAATAGGTCAGCTAATACTGGGGTACTTAATCACTACTCTTATTAATTTCATTGATACGTCGTATATATCTTTCGATGGTTTCAGTGTGATTCGCAACATTATAGGTACAATACGACGGACTTCATCCGCGCTAAACCTCCGAAACCGCAGCGGCCTGTTATTATATTATGCAAGTACTAAGAAAACTCGGGCGAAGCCGCGGGCGTTAAGCTAGTTAAATGTAAAGATAAAAGTAGCTGAGAATAACTTACTCATTATCATCCATTATTTGCTCTAAATATCTTAACCTGAGGCGAACAACTTTCATAATTTGAAAAGGGAAAAGCTTACAAAACCTTGCAGTGAAAACTTGGTCAGCACAGAGCTGTTTTTTAAGCTTACAACTTTCCCATAGCCTTTTATTAAAACTGAAATATGTGTAATTCATGTAATATTTTCCGTATCTGAAATACTCTTCCACGTTTGTGTAGTTACAATTGAGAAAATTCTCTGAAATAAGTCTTGCGTAAAGAATTTGTTTTTGCATTTTCGTTTGATTGTCGTTATGATTAACCAGAGGTTCATAGTGGTAGAAATGACTGGGCATTGCATTTATCAGGTCTCCGAGAAACGAAGAACCTGATCTCCAAGTAGACACTATGATATTTCGTGTGGGTGTTCCTCCGTTTTCTATCAGTAAATCTTCTAACTTGCTAACACCTGACGCCGAGAAGTTATAGTCCCACAATTCTAATTTAATCTTCAAACGGGTCATTTCCAAAATAGTTTCAACGTAGTCATTGCTGTCGTTGTTGTATCGTTGCACAGGAATAGTCATGCCCAAATTACAATTCATCGGACTTAGATATTGATATTTAGCTAGTATCAAAATAACACTTAAAGCTAATATGACACATAGCGCAAAAATCTTCTTTTGGCGTAGCATTATGAACTATATAGAAAAAAATACACTTAAACGGTACAAGAAATAGATTAATGATACTACTTTAAATTTTTAAAGTATTCTTATTAATGTCTTCAACATTATCTATTTCACTATTTAAATAATTGCGATTAGCAAACAGATGCTAAGAAATATGCATAAAATAAACAACACATAACAGTGACTTTACATGATGAATAAGACGAACAAAACATTCTGCTTTTCTGAATATTATTAAATGGCAGTTAATTTTGAATAGATAACTACAATTATAATATCCTATTTCCGACTACGAGTTGGACGCGAGTTCGCACATAGACTAGCGTTGCTAGCATCTAAACATGAAAATCAAAGTCTTGACGCACTCACTCACTCATTGACTGACAAACAACGCACAGCCTAAGCCGCTGGTTGCAGGCACTTGAAATTTGGAGGGTGTATTTGTCTTGATGCGTAGAGTTGCATTAAGAAAGAAGTTTTTGAAATTCAACCCCTAAATGGGTTAAAATAAGTGCAAACGTTTGTGTGAAAGTTAGTATTTAAATAGTTCATTCAAAATTAAAAGCGATGACCGAAGCGCTGATTTTTGTCGTATTTTTGCATTCTCATGGTGACTTATGCTCTTTGAATTATTAATATTACCTATTCCTACTCATTGTTTTAGATTTATAATATTATTATTGTGTTTAAGAGATTTTAAGATTTTCCACAATAATACTTTATGGTAGGGTTCAATTTATTTTAATAATTTTGTTTTTATTACTGAGCTAGGGTGCAAGTAAAAACACTTCACTAGAATATAATCGAAGCTTTCATTAAAACCAGATGTGCTCGACCAGAGAAAATAATTGAACTGCGCATCCCCCTTATTCCCACCGACCTCCCATTCCAGTTTAATAAGTCTTCTAATCTAATCTTTTAAATACGCTGTTGTGGACTAACGGGAAAATTGTTTCTCCCATGGGCAATTTGACGTGGCCTGCTGAAGAGTAAGCTCACCTACTTCGCTCATCATTTTAGCTCCTCCAGATAAACAAGCCGAGCCACGGCCGAGCCCATCGAGGCGGGGGCCGCGATAGGATGGAACGGGCGGTGTGTATGCCGCTGCCTATTCTACCTGCCGCGACCATATCGAGTACTGCCAACGTGGCGGAGATAGTGGGACTGCAGGGAAAGAAGTGTGTCGGTATGTCGTCGGCCGTTCTCCTTATTCTCTGCAGCCGTAATGGCAGGCGCGCCTAATGGTGTTTCGACACATCGTCATCGAGGCGGAGAGGAGCGCAAGCTCCATGGTGAGGCCCAAGTTCGGCCAGCGCTGTCGGGTGCCGCGGACGTGTGCAGAAGCGTGCCCATGGCCCCGGCACCAGGCGCAGTGGTGGAAAACCCTGGTTTTATACCGTCCAGTTGGCAGAGACTCCCACATAACCACTCGCCTGCCTTCGAAGTGTGGTGTTATCCATAAAGGATTTTCTCTGAACACTCCCGACGAATTTAGGTACCTTTCAAACAAAAATAATCGGCCAAGTACGAGTCGGACTCGCGCACGGAGGGTTCCGTACTGTATGGGAGCCCCCCTTAAATATTTATTTTATTATTTGTTATTGAAGTGAATTTAAACTAAATATTCTGTGAAAATTTCAAGCACCTACCTGTTACCATTTTTAATATAGAGCGAAAAATTCTAAAAATTCAGGTTTGTTGTATGGGAGCCCCCTTTAAATATTTAAGTATTTTATTTTGTTTTTAGTATTTGTTGTTATAGCGGCAACAGAAATACATCATCTGTGAAAATTTCAGCTGCCTAGCTATCATGGTTCATGAGATACAGCCCGGTGACAGACAGACAGACAGACGGACATCGAAGTCTTCGTAATAGGGTCCCGTTTTTCCCTTTGGGTACGGAGCCCTAAAAAACGGTTCATCTGTTCGAGAGCTACGATGCCACAGACAGATACAGACACGTCAAATTTTTAACATCCCGTCGTTTTTGGGTCGGACACTTTTGGGAGTTTACACAGACTGCCACTTGATAAATAATGCCAGTAAATGTTAGGATTTTCAGCTCCTTCAAATATAGACGAGCCTGAGCGTCCCATGCTGCGCGAGCGATGCACCGCACGGCACGCTTTTGCATGATGAACACTCGCTCCCAATCAGCAGCTCCAGCCCATTCTTTGGCCCCATACTGTAGCTGAGATTGCACTGTGGCAAAATAGCAGGCTCGAGCTACTTCTTGCGGTACTACTTTGGCCACCCGACTTAGAGCGAAGCATGCGCTCCCTAGTCTACCGCAGATCCTCTCTATATGAGCGTCCCACTTCAGACCACGATCGAAACCCTAAGAAGGTAGTCGTCCTACGTTTTTCAACCCTCACTCTGTCCACAAGTACTGTTAATGGTTTTACGGCTTTACCCGACAGACTGCATTGAACGAAGTGAGTCTTTGATAAGTTCAAAGCGAGACCGTTCGTGTGAAACCACTCAAACAGCTGGAGGGCCGTGTCGTTCAATTTCCGCTCCAGAGCGCCAACCGTCGGCGCCGTGACTACCACGGCCACGTCGTCCGTGTACATCAGCACGTCAGACGCGGGCATGGCGTCAGGCAGGTCGTTCAGGAGCAGGGAGAATGTTGTATTGGACAAATGGATCCCTGGGCCACGCCCATCTCTGATGTTATCGGATCAGACCTATGCTCACCGCCACCGGCGACCACCACCTGCGACCTCCCTTGCATAAGATCCGTCAAGACGGCGTGAACCAAGTCCGCCACTACGCAGTGCGGCAATTTAGCAGCTAGCACGGCGTGGTCTGCGACGTTAAACGCCTTCGATAGATCGCAGAACAGAATCGCCACCTGCTGCTTACACCTGGCCTCTCGAGCTGAAACGATGCGTCGAACCACCTCACGCGTTATTGATATTGTAGAGCGCCCAGCTCAGTAGGCGTATTGAGGATCTGACAATGCATTCGTGTCTGATAAAAAATCACCGAGTCGATAGCTTAATCCGTTTTCAAAAATTTTAGATACCGCGTGTCTGTATCTGTTTTTCTATTTCCTTATTTTGATTACTGATTTTTATGGGGCTCGGAAAACATCATTCTTTTAAACAAGTATTTAATAGGTCAGCTAATACTGGGGTACTTAATCACTACTCTTATTAATTTCATTGATACGTCGTATATATCTTTCGATGGTTTCAGTGTGATTCGCAACATTATAGGTACAATACGACGGACTTCATCCGCGCTAAACCTCCGAAACCGCAGCGGCCTGTTATTATATTATGCAAGTACTAAGAAAACTCGGGCGAAGCCGCGGGCGTTAAGCTAGTTAAATGTAAAGATAAAAGTAGCTGAGAATAACTTACTCATTATCATCCATTATTTGCTCTAAATATCTTAACCTGAGGCGAACAACTTTCATAATTTGAAAAGGGAAAAGCTTACAAAACCTTGCAGTGAAAACTTGGTCAGCACAGAGCTGTTTTTTAAGCTTACAACTTTCCCATAGCCTTTTATTAAAACTGAAATATGTGTAATTCATGTAATATTTTCCGTACCTGAAATACTCTTCCACGTTTGTGTAGTTACAATTGAGAAAATTCTCTGAAATAAGTCTTGCGTAAAGAATTTGTTTTTGCATTTTCGTTTGATTGTCGTTATGATTAACCAGAGGTTCATAGTGGTAGAAATGACTGGGCATTGCATTTATCAGGTCTCCGAGAAACGAAGAACCTGATCTCCAAGTAGACACTATGATATTTCGTGTGGGTGTTCCTCCGTTTTCTATCAGTAAATCTTCTAACTTGCTAACACCTGACGCCGAGAAGTTATAGTCCCACAATTCTAATTTAATCTTCAAACGGGTCATTTCCAAAATAGTTTCAACGTAGTCATTGCTGTCGTTGTTGTATCGTTGCACAGGAATAGTCATGCCCAAATTACAATTCATCGGACTTAGATATTGATATTTAGCTAGTATCAAAATAACACTTAAAGCTAACATGACACATAGCGCAAAAATCTTCTTTTGGCGTAGCATTATGAACTATATAGAAAAAAATACACTTAAACGGTACAAGAAATAGATTAATGATACTACTTTAAATTTTTAAAGTATTCTTATTAATGTCTTCAACATTATCTATTTCACTATTTAAATAATTGCGATTAGCAAACAGATGCTAAGAAATATGCATAAAATAAACAACACATAACAGTGACTTTACATGATGAATAAGACGAACAAAACATTCTGCTTTTCTGAATATTATTAAATGGCAGTTAATTTTGAATAGATAACTACAATTATAATATCCTATTTCCGACTACGAGTTGGACGCGAGTTCGCACATAGACTAGCGTTGCTAGCATCTAAACATGAAAATCAAAGTCTTGACGCACTCACTCACTCATTGACTGACAAACAACGCACAGCCTAAGCCGCTGGTTGCAGGCACTTGAAATTTGGAGGGTGTATTTGTCTTGATGCGTAGAGTTGCATTAAGAAAGAAGTTTTTGAAATTCAACCCCTAAATGGGTTAAAATAAGTGCAAACGTTTGTGTGAAAGTTAGTATTTAAATAGTTCATTCAAAATTAAAAGCGATGACCGAAGCGCTGATTTTTGTCGTATTTTTGCATTCTCATGGTGACTTATGCTCTTTGAATTATTAATATTACCTATTCCTACTCATTGTTTTAGATTTATAATATTATTATTGTGTTTAAGAGATTTTAAGATTTTCCACAATAATACTTTATGGTAGGGTTCAATTTATTTTAATAATTTTGTTTTTATTACTGAGCTAGGGTGCAAGTAAAAACACTTCACTAGAATATAATCGAAGCTTTCATTAAAACCAGATGTGCTCGACCAGAGAAAATAATTGAACTGCGCATCCCCCTTATTCCCACCGACCTCCCATTCCAGTTTAATAAGTCTTCTAATCTAATCTTTTAAATACGCTGTTGTGGACTAACGGGAAAATTGTTTCTCCCATGGGCAATTTGACGTGGCCTGCTGAAGAGTAAGCTCACCTACTTCGCTCATCATTTTAGCTCCTCCAGATAAACAAGCCGAGCCACGGCCGAGCCCATCGAGGCGGGGGCCGCGATAGGATGGAACGGGCGGTGTGTATGCCGCTGCCTATTCTACCTGCCGCGACCATATCGAGTACTGCCAACGTGGCGGAGATAGTGGGACTGCAGGGAAAGAAGTGTGTCGGTATGTCGTCGGCCGTTCTCCTTATTCTCTGCAGCCGTAATGGCAGGCGCGCCTAATGGTGTTTCGACACATCGTCATCGAGGCGGAGAGGAGCGCAAGCTCCATGGTGAGGCCCAAGTTCGGCCAGCGCTGTCGGGTGCCGCGGACGTGTGCAGAAGCGTGCCCATGGCCCCGGCACCAGGCGCAGTGGTGGAAAACCCTGGTTTTATACCGTCCAGTTGGCAGAGACTCCCACATAACCACTCGCCTGCCTTCGAAGTGTGGTGTTATCCATAAAGGATTTTCTCTGAACACTCCCGACGAATTTAGGTACCTTTCAAACAAAAATAATCGGCCAAGTACGAGTCGGACTCGCGCACGGAGGGTTCCGTACTGTATGGGAGCCCCCCTTAAATATTTATTTTATTATTTGTTATTGAAGTGAATATAAAACTAAATATTCTGTGAAAATTTCAAGCACCTACCTGTTACCATTTTTAATATAGAGCGAAAAATTCTAAAAATTCAGGTTTGTTGTATGGGAGCCCCCTTTAAATATTTAAGTATTTTATTTTGTTTTTAGTATTTGTTGTTATAGCGGCAACAGAAATACATCATCTGTGAAAATTTCAGCTGCCTAGCTATCATGGTTCATGAGATACAGCCCGGTGACAGACAGACAGACAGACGGACATCGAAGTCTTCGTAATAGGGTCCCGTTTTTCCCTTTGGGTACGGAGCCCTAAAAAACGGTTCATCTGTTCGAGAGCTACGATGCCACAGACAGATACAGACACGTCAAATTTTTAACATCCCGTCGTTTTTGGGTCGGACACTTTTGGGAGTTTACACAGACTGCCACTTGATAAATAATGCCAGTAAATGTTAGGATTTTCAGCTCCTTCAAATATAGACGAGCCTGAGCGTCCCATGCTGCGCGAGCGATGCACCGCACGGCACGCTTTTGCATGATGAACACTCGCTCCCAATCAGCAGCTCCAGCCCATTCTTTGGCCCCATACTGTAGCTGAGATTGCACTGTGGCAAAATAGCAGGCTCGAGCTACTTCTTGCGGTACTACTTTGGCCACCCGACTTAGAGCGAAGCATGCGCTCCCTAGTCTACCGCAGATCCTCTCTATATGAGCGTCCCACTTCAGACCACGATCGAAACCCTAAGAAGGTAGTCGTCCTACGTTTTTCAACCCTCACTCTGTCCACAAGTACTGTTAATTGTTTTACGGCTTTACCCGACAGACTGCATTGGACGAAGTGAGTCTTTGATAAGTTCAAAGCGAGACCGTTCGTGTGAAACCACTCAAACAGCTGGAGGGCCGTGTCGTTCAATTTCCGCTCCAGAGCGCCAACCGTCGGCGCCGTGACTACCACGGCCACGTCGTCCGTGTACATCAGCACGTCAGACGCGGGCATGGCGTCAGGCAGGTCGTTCAGGAGCAGGGAGAATGTTGTATTGGACAAATGGATCCCTGGGCCACGCCCATCTCTGATGTTATCGGATCAGACCTATGCTCACCGCCACCGGCGACCACCACCTGCGACCTCCCTTGCATAAGATCCGTCAAGACGGCGTGAACCAAGTCCGCCACTACGCAGTGCGGCAATTTAGCAGCTAGCACGGCGTGGTCTGCGACGTTAAACGCCTTCGATAGATCGCAGAACAGAATCGCCACCTGCTGCTTACACCTGGCCTCTCGAGCTGAAACGATGCGTCGAACCACCTCACGCGTTATTGATATTGTAGAGCGCCCAGCTCAGTAGGCGTATTGAGGATCTGACAATGCATTCGTGTCTGATAAAAAATCACCGAGTCGATAGCTTAATCCGTTTTCAAAAATTTTAGATACCGCGTGTCTGTATCTGTTTTTCTATTTCCTTATTTTGATTACTGATTTTTATGGGGCTCGGAAAACATCATTCTTTTAAACAAGTATTTAATAGGTCAGCTAATACTGGGGTACTTAATCACTACTCTTATTAATTTCATTGATACGTCGTATATATCTTTCGATGGTTTCAGTGTGATTCGCAACATTATAGGTACAATACGACGGACTTCATCCGCGCTAAACCTCCGAAACCGCAGCGGCCTGTTATTATATTATGCAAGTACTAAGAAAACTCGGGCGAAGCCGCGGGCGTTAAGCTAGTTAAATGTAAAGATAAAAGTAGCTGAGAATAACTTACTCATTATCATCCATTATTTGCTCTAAATATCTTAACCTGAGGCGAACAACTTTCATAATTTGAAAAGGGAAAAGCTTACAAAACCTTGCAGTGAAAACTTGGTCAGCACAGAGCTGTTTTTTAAGCTTACAACTTTCCCATAGCCTTTTATTAAAACTGAAATATGTGTAATTCATGTAATATTTTCCGTATCTGAAATACTCTTCCACGTTTGTGTAGTTACAATTGAGAAAATTCTCTGAAATAAGTCTTGCGTAAAGAATTTGTTTTTGCATTTTCGTTTGATTGTCGTTATGATTAACCAGAGGTTCATAGTGGTAGAAATGACTGGGCATTGCATTTATCAGGTCTCCGAGAAACGAAGAACCTGATCTCCAAGTAGACACTATGATATTTCGTGTGGGTGTTCCTCCGTTTTCTATCAGTAAATCTTCTAACTTGCTAACACCTGACGCCGAGAAGTTATAGTCCCACAATTCTAATTTAATCTTCAAACGGGTCATTTCCAAAATAGTTTCAACGTAGTCATTGCTGTCGTTGTTGTATCGTTGCACAGGAATAGTCATGCCCAAATTACAATTCATCGGACTTAGATATTGATATTTAGCTAGTATCAAAATAACACTTAAAGCTAACATGACACATAGCGCAAAAATCTTCTTTTGGCGTAGCATTATGAACTATATAGAAAAAAATACACTTAAACGGTACAAGAAATAGATTAATGATACTACTTTAAATTTTTAAAGTATTCTTATTAATGTCTTCAACATTATCTATTTCACTATTTAAATAATTGCGATTAGCAAACAGATGCTAAGAAATATGCATAAAATAAACAACACATAACAGTGACTTTACATGATGAATAAGACGAACAAAACATTCTGCTTTTCTGAATATTATTAAATGGCAGTTAATTTTGAATAGATAACTACAATTATAATATCCTATTTCCGACTACGAGTTGGACGCGAGTTCGCACATAGACTAGCGTTGCTAGCATCTAAACATGAAAATCAAAGTCTTGACGCACTCACTCACTCATTGACTGACAAACAACGCACAGCCTAAGCCGCTGGTTGCAGGCACTTGAAATTTGGAGGGTGTATTTGTCTTGATGCGTAGAGTTGCATTAAGAAAGAAGTTTTTGAAATTCAACCCCTAAATGGGTTAAAATAAGTGCAAACGTTTGTGTGAAAGTTAGTATTTAAATAGTTCATTCAAAATTAAAAGCGATGACCGAAGCGCTGATTTTTGTCGTATTTTTGCATTCTCATGGTGACTTATGCTCTTTGAATTATTAATATTACCTATTCCTACTCATTGTTTTAGATTTATAATATTATTATTGTGTTTAAGAGATTTTAAGATTTTCCACAATAATACTTTATGGTAGGGTTCAATTTATTTTAATAATTTTGTTTTTATTACTGAGCTAGGGTGCAAGTAAAAACACTTCACTAGAATATAATCGAAGCTTTCATTAAAACCAGATGTGCTCGACCAGAGAAAATAATTGAACTGCGCATCCCCCTTATTCCCACCGACCTCCCATTCCAGTTTAATAAGTCTTCTAATCTAATCTTTTAAATACGCTGTTGTGGACTAACGGGAAAATTGTTTCTCCCATGGGCAATTTGACGTGGCCTGCTGAAGAGTAAGCTCACCTACTTCGCTCATCATTTTAGCTCCTCCAGATAAACAAGCCGAGCCACGGCCGAGCCCATCGAGGCGGGGGCCGCGATAGGATGGAACGGGCGGTGTGTATGCCGCTGCCTATTCTACCTGCCGCGACCATATCGAGTACTGCCAACGTGGCGGAGATAGTGGGACTGCAGGGAAAGAAGTGTGTCGGTATGTCGTCGGCCGTTCTCCTTATTCTCTGCAGCCGTAATGGCAGGCGCGCCTAATGGTGTTTCGACACATCGTCATCGAGGCGGAGAGGAGCGCAAGCTCCATGGTGAGGCCCAAGTTCGGCCAGCGCTGTCGGGTGCCGCGGACGTGTGCAGAAGCGTGCCCATGGCCCCGGCACCAGGCGCAGTGGTGGAAAACCCTGGTTTTATACCGTCCAGTTGGCAGAGACTCCCACATAACCACTCGCCTGCCTTCGAAGTGTGGTGTTATCCATAAAGGATTTTCTCTGGTAAAAAAGGTAGATAGTTCAAGCGGGCAAAGACGTGGGCAGAAGCTAGCATAGTACATGTGTAGATAAAACTACATCGTGACTTTAGGTTGTGACAATTACAATAAAAATAATACTAAAATCAATTTATTTGTTTCAGGCGATAAAATCCATGCACATTAACATACAACAATAAAAGCAGTATGTAGGTACCTCGAATTCTATCTTTTCAAGTCTTTTCACCAGTGTGAGTATAGAGACATTGCCGAAGGCTTTGGCCAAATCCAGAAAAAACCCAGTATTTATTACTATTATTTCGTTCCTTTACAATAAATGTTAGTTCAGAGACGGCGTATTCGGGGGATTTACCCCATTCTGAAACCAAATAGATTAGGTGACAGCAGAAAACAAATTGCAAACGTGCGTTATTTTCAGAAGTCACGTTATTGGTATTGTTTGCAAATTTTGCAATGAGCTTATCCGCAAGTGTCTTCCCAATATTAGCAAACCATCATTTACCTCGCTTACAAAGTCCAGTGATTCATTTTTAATTTTAAGAAGTGAGTCATTATTACTGTATCGGTAACGTTTCATAAAACATCCCTGTTTTTTATTTGTCTCAAGTTCATTTTTGTGGTATTCTATTTATTAATTTTTTAGAAGATTTGTGTAATAGTTTCTGTATCGTGAATCCTACTCAGTACTCCTACCTTGACAGTACGAAAAACAAATGAAATTTACACATTTTCCTAATTTGAATTTGGAATTATGTTCTTTAAAATTTAAACTTTCAATGATACCAAAACCAGCCAGATACAAATAGTATAGCCAAAGAGATTTTATTACAAGCTCATACATACTATAACGCAAAAAGACTTTTTCCCCAACCTATCATGTATTTGTTTAAATATTCTGTGTCAAGAATTTAAATTAAATTTACGTGTATTTATAGTTTACATTTCTTTCATATCTTTTGTTAAATTAAAAGGATGAAACATAATCAAATCCTTTAAACGTCCACGACTTTAACAATTATTTTTGTATTATTTGTTAGTACCTACTCTAAAAATTATTTGAAAAGTATGCAAAGCGTAACTAAACTGTTTCTCAATGTTATAAGAAATTTTAAGATTTTTCTAAGAACCCATATTTTAAGTAAAATGTGTAGTCTCACAAGCACGGAGCAACATAGTTCACTAAAGTTGGATTTATTTGCTGGCCGGATTTATAGGGCTGGTTTGGAACCAGTTAGTTGACACGTAATCTTTACACTTCGAGCATATATAGATTCACAATCGTGCAAAAAAGTGTCCGAGCCAAAACTCTGCCCAAGCTACGTAATGGGCAGACTTTTTAGTTAGTCGTAAGGCGATTGCAAACCGACTACAACGCCGCGCGATGCTAAAGCGTTACAAAAACCTATTGGGTGACATAACGTCGAGAGTCGAGAAAACGGGTCATTGTGAATTATTTAATGTAAATAAATATCTAAGTCAGTATGTATGACGGCGCTCGGACATTTTTTTACTACTTTCACTTAGGGACTGTGGCTCTGTAGATATTTGCTCGAACGATTTACATTAACAATAAGAAAACAAGAATATCTTTGCACTCTACAAAAAAAAACCTGACCTGCAAAAAATCAACAGATACGCAACGCACTAAAAATACCGAAAAATTAAATCTACCTAATAATAACTCTTGTACTCTGTTTGCCAAAACAAATGTTGAGTGGTATTTTGTTAAGGTTTTATTGATTCTAAAGTGGTGCGAAGTTCGTCGGGCTACTTATTGTCATACAAATTTTGCGCAAGATTGGCCACTTAAATTGAAAACGGTTTCAGAGGGTTGAAGCTTGCATTGGTCATCTGTGAAGCGTTGCTAGCCAGCTCGTAACCCCACAGGCTCATGGCATGATTACATACTTCCTGAAATAAAAGGTGTAAAAAACATATTGAAAACCCATGCAATATCCAGAAAACAAAATTAAAAAAAATGCGAATCACCTTACGCACGGCTTGTTAAACAAGCCGGACTGTAGTACTTAGTAGGTACCACCGTGGTACCACCAATAGTGCAAGCCAATGGTACTACTGACACAAAGTAGAAATTAACTTATTTAAATACTATGGCCACATGAACCACTACAGTCCATCGCACGTAGTGTAGTCATGTAAAAAAAACGTTATTTGCTACTGGTTGCATATAAGGAAAAAATACTCTTCCATTTCAACTGGTTGTCAATAGTTAGTTGCATACGCGGCCGAAAGCGTTGTGTAGATTCATACTCGATTAATTATTTGTATCAAAATGAATTTCAACAAGAGCATCGCTCTTTTTGAATAGATGAATATACGTCGCATATTTTTTTCTTTTCTAATTAAAAAAAAAATACAAGATAAAGCACGTCAAAGTTCGGGAGTGGTTGCCTGGTGTCCCTAGGCGTTACGTCACATGGAACGTTAATAATACGAATCATCTGTATCTTCATAATCATTTGTTTCATTAACTAAAGAAAGAACGTGTTTAATACTTTTGATAAATAATCTAACTGACAAACTAAATTAATTTAGTCATCTAGACCATAGACTAGACCTTTAGTCTCAAACGAACCTGAATTTTCGCCACATAGTTAAAACCGAGACGAGATTTCCATAAGAAGGGCACATCTTTGGAGACCCTGAACGTAGAATAATTGTTGCCCTTATTAGTTTTGGTATGAGTTGAGATGAACTCATCGATTTCCTGACTTCGTTGAAGTCGTAAGAATTGAAGCAAACGATCCGTTGTTGCATTAATGTTCAAGACCAAATCTTCGTAACGAAGCACCCTGCAAATAAATTATCAAATATTATTCGGTACCTATGTTATGTGCTTTGTCCACTGCCACTTCTACTTGCTAAAACCTACAAACATGGAAAAAAGGAATGATTCTCGTGCAATTATTGAAGCATTAAAATCGTAACAAGAGTAGTCTGAAGAACGCTCAATTAGTTTCTTTCTGCCAAAAGCGGATTTAATTGTCATTGGACCCAGCGCATTTTAAATGCAGCTACTGTAGGTACTTTTCTTACTCCTTCCATATTTGCTCGCTAAAACATACAGCAACAGTAATTATTGTTTAGGTTATCACAAACTATTAAAGGATACTACGTATGATCCTATAAAAACGCGTGATCCAGCTACCTAAGTAGGTACATACAAAAAATACAAAATTATCAATTTGCCTTAAAACTTACATAGGTATACCTAAACTTACATTAGTCTATCAGGGTACTTCTGGAGTAAATGCTTGGCCGCCACATAGTCGCTGATCATGTCAGAGCAAAGTCTTTCTGGGTCCGAGCAGTCTGGATCTACACAGAAATCGACTCTTTTTCGCGACTGCATCACACCGCGAGGGTCACGGACCAATAGCACCACCCTGACATTGAGACTGAAATGACACAAGATTAAATTAGAAATCTAAAGACCTCAACGCAATAAGATTCCTACGACAGCTAGCGGCTAGCAAAAGAGCCGATTTTGATGAAACATCAAGAACACTCCCGACTAATTCACCTTTCGAACAAAAAAGAAATCGGTTCATCCGTTCGGGAGCCACGATGCCACAGACAGACACACATACACGTCAAACTTTAAACATCGCGTCATTTTTGAGTCGGGGGTTAAAAATAAGGAATTAAATATTTAACGTCAGTTTTGTAAAGAAATTGATTTTGGAGGCTGTTGGAAGCTCTGCGACAGAAAATCAAATGATGTCGATGACATGAAACATCGATGACGTTAAAAGCCCGAGATCCCATCGCAAGATCATCCCGCTCATAGCGTACACGGTTCTAACCATAGATGTATGAAGGTCTATAGCTCCGTTAGAGTTCAAGCCAATTTTTTAAGTAATTATATGAACAGGAGAATATGTTTAAATAGGGTTGTCTTGCGAAATGTGGCCGCAAGTATTGAAATTTAAATTTTTTATTTAATTTATAGGAAAATATTTATATTTCATTTATTTTTTGTATAAATGTATTGAAGAGGAGCATATAATTATATTTACCAGGTTGCCTTGCAAAATGTGGCCGCCAGTATTTTGTTTTAAAAAAATTTGATTAGGTATATTTCGACAAGCTTTGAATATACATATATATACAAATTTGCCTAGCGAAATGTGAAAATCAAATGTTAGGAAATTACAAAAATAAGTACCTACAATTTGCTAGGCAACCTTGTCCTATATAAATATTCTAATCTTAGTAATGTAGGTAACAAACGAGTGAATGAAATGTTTTGTCAATAAATAATCAAACTTTTTCAATCAATAATACTGGCGGCCGCATTTCGTAAGGCAATCTGGTTTATATACATTCCCCTATTCAATACAAATATAAAAAAAAGCAAATGAATGATATGTTTTCCTATAAATTAAAATAATTAATTTATAGGAAAACATATCATTCATTTGCTTTTTTTAATAAATTAATTAAACTTTATTAAATTTCAATTACTTGCGGCCATATTTCGCAAGGCAGCCTATTTAAGTATATTCTCCTATTTATATAATTATGTAAAAAATTGGTTTGAACCGTTTACCCTATGAGCGAAATGTTCTTGCGGTGGGATCTCGGACTATCAAGCCGCAAATGATGCGATTGACAAATAAGGACAGAGGTGAACGGCATAATAGAAGAAGTGAACAAAGAGAGGACTATGCGGGGTTTTGATGATCATCGTTAGCTACGATTGCACTGTGCTCAGGTGATCAGTTCACCAGTATTCATCAGATAAGTTCATCAGTACCTACTCGTACCTACTTATTGTCATCACGTTAGTAAAATGTCATTCACAAGTTCTCGTACCTAACTAGAAGTATAATTTTCTACAGATTACATCGCGCAAAATGTTTTTGTCACATCAATCATGTCAATCAATCACGTATTGCATCTACCCACTAAAAGGACTTAGGTAACATAATAGGTATTACTGTACTACTATGTGTTATTTTAGCATTTCTAGCATTACCCGTAGATTTCCACAAGATTCTTAATTCTTTAAATAAAAAGTAACCTACGATATTCTCCAACCTTTCAACTACTATATCAATGCCAAAAATAAACGATCCGTTGCTATTTTGCCGCGTATAGGTACTTATACAAGAAGAGTAGGGAAGGAACCAACCAACAACCACGCTTTCGGATTCATAATACATCCTACTAATATTAAAAACGCGAAAATTTGTGAGTACCTATGTATGAATGTTTGTTACTCTTTCACGAACAATCGGCTGAACCGATTTAGCTGAAATTTGGTGTGGAGGTTCCTTGGACCTTGGATGAACACATAGGCTACTTCTTATGTCGGGCTAACGCGGGCCGTAGCTAGTATTATCATATTAAGTAGTTAGTAAAAATAAAAGTAGCTGAGAATAACTTACTCTCCATCATCCATTATTTGCTCAAAATGTCTTAACCTGAGACGAACAACTTTCATAATTTGAAAAGGGAAAAGCTTACAAAACCTTGCAGTGAAAACTTGATCAGCACAGAGCTGTTTTTTAAGCTTACAACTTTCCCATAGCCTCTTATTAAAACTGAAATATGTGTAATTCATGTAATATTTTCCGTATCTGAAATACTCTTCCACGTTGGTGTAGTTACAATTGAGAAAATTCTCTGAAATAAGTCTTGCGTAAAGGATTTGTTTTTGTATTTTCATTTGTTTGTCGTTATGATTAACCAGAGGTTCATAGTGGTAGAAATGACTGGGCATTGCATTTATCAGGTCTCCGAGAAACGAAGAACCTGATCTCCAAGTAGACACTATGATATTTCGTGTGGGTGTTCCTCCGTTTTCTATCAGTAAATCTTCTAACTTGCTAACACCTGACGCCGAGAAGTTGTAATCCCACAATTCTAATTTAATCTTCAAACGGGTCATTTCCAAAATAGTTTCAACGTAGTCATTGCTGTCGTTGTTGTGTCGTTGCACAGGAATAGTCATGCCCAAATTACAATTCTTCGTACTTAGATATTGATATTTAGCTAGTATCAAAATAACACTTATAGCTAATATGACACATAGCGCAAAAATCTTTTGGCGTAGCATTATGAACTATATAGAAAAAAAACCACTTAAACGGTACAAGAAATGGATTAATGTTACTACTTTAAATTTTTAAAGTCTTCTTATTAATGTCTTCAACATTATCTATTTCACTATTTTAATAATTGCGCTTAGCAAACAGATGCTAAGAAATATGCATAAAATAAACAACACATAACAGTGACTTTACATGATGAATAAGACGAACAAAACATTGCTCTTCTGAATATTATTAAATGGCAGTTAATTTTGAATAGATAACTACAATTATAATATACTATTTCCGACTACGAGTTGGACGCGAGTTCGCACATAGACCAGCGTTGCTAGCATCTAAACATAAAAATCATAGTCTTGACACCCTCCCTCACTCAGTTACTGACAAACAACGCACAGCCTAAGCCGCTGGTTACAGGAACTTGAAATTTGGAGGGTGTATTTGTCTTGATGCGCAGAGTTGCATTAAGAAAGAAGTTTTTGAAATGAAACCCCTAAATGGGTTAAAATAAGTGCAAACGTTTGTGTGAAAGTTAGTATTTAAATAGTTCATTCAAAATTAAAAGCGATGACCGAAGCGCTGATTTTTGTCGTAATTTGCATTCTCATGGTGACTTATGCTCTTTGAATTATTAATATTATCTATTCCTACTTATTGTTTTAGATTTATAATATTATTATTGTGTTTAAGAGATTTTGAGATTTTCCACAACAATACTTTATGGTAGGGTTCAATTTATTTTAATAATTTTGTTTTTATTACTGTGCTAGGGTGCAAGTAAAAACACTTCACTAAAATATAACCGAAGCTGTCATTAAAACCAGATGTGCTCGACCAGAGCAAATAATTGTACTGCGCATCCTCCTTATTCTCACCGACCTCCCATTCCAGTTTAATAAGACGCAAGTGCCATCTTTTAAATACGTTGTTGTAGACTTACGGGAAGATTGTTTCTCCCATGGGCAATTTGACGTGGCCTGCTGAAGAGTAAGCTCACCTACTTCGCTCATCATTTTAGCTCCTCCAGATAAACAAGCCGAGCCCATCGAGGCGGGGGCCGCGGTAGGATGGAACGGGCGGTGTGTATGCCGCTGCTTATTCTACCTGCCGCGACCATATCGAGTACTGCCAACGTGGCGGAGATGGTGGGACTGCACGGAAAAAGAGTGTCGGTATGTCGTCGGCCGTTCTCCTTATTCTCTGCAGCCGTAATGGCAGGCGCGCCTAATGGTGTTTCGACACATCGTCATCGAGGCGGAGAGGAAAGCAAGCTCCATGGTGAAGCCCAAGTTCAGCCAGCGCTGTCGGGTGCCGCGGACGTGTGCAGAAGCGTGCCTATGGCCCCGGCACCAGGCGCATTGGTGGAAAACCCTGGTTTTATAACGTCCGGTTGGCAGGGACTCCCACATAACCACTTCGACATAAGCCTTCGAAATGTGGTGGTATCCATAAAGGATTTTCCCTGGTAAAAAAGATAGATAGTTCAAGCGGGCAAAGACGTGGGCAGAAGTTAGCATAGTACATGTGTAGATAAAACTACATCGTGACTTTAGGTTGTGACAATTACAATAAAAATAATACTAAAATCAATTTATTTGTTTCAGGCGATAAAATCCATGCACATTAACATACAACAATAAAAGCAGTAGGTACCTCGAATTCTCTCTTTTCAAGTTTTTTCACCAGTGTGAGTATAGAGACATTGCCGAAGGCTTTGGCCAAATCCAGAAAAAAAACAGTATTTATGTATTACTATTATTTAGTTCCTTTGCAATAAATGTTAGTTCAGAGACGGCGTATTCGGGGGATTTAAAACCAAAAACCCTCTCTGAAACCAAATAGATTAGGTGACAGCAGAAAACAAATTGAAAACGTGCGTTATTTTCAGAAGTCACGTTATTGGTATTGTTTGCAAATTTTGCAATGAGCTTATCCGCAAGTGTCTTCCCAATATTAGCAAACCATCATTTACCTCGCTTACAAAGTCCAGTGAATCATTTTTAATTTTAAGAAGTGAGTCATCACCGGCTGTTTGTTTTACTGTATCGGTAACGTCTCGAAAAACATCCCAGTTTTTTATTTGTCTCAAGTTTATTTTTGTGGTATTCTATTTATTAATTTTTCAGAAAATTTGTATAATAGTTTCTGTATCGTGAATCCTACTCAGTACTCCTACCTTGACAGTACGAAAAACAAATGAAATTCACACATTTTCCTAATTTGAATTTGGAATTATGTTCTTTAAAATTTAAACTTTCAATGATACCAAAACCAGCCAGATACAAATAGTATAGCCAAAGAGATTTTATTACAAGCTCATACATACTATAATGCGAAAAGACTTTTTCCCCAACCTATCATGTATTTGTTTAAATATTCTGTGTCAAAAATTTAAATTAAATTTACATGTATTTATAGTTTACATTTCTTTCATACCTTTTGTTAAAATTAAAAGGATGAAACATAAATCAAATCCTTTGAACGTCCACGACTTTTACAATTATTTTTGTATTATTTGTTAGTACCAACTGTAAAAAATATTTAAAAAGTATGCAAAGCGTAACTAAACTGTTTCTTAATGTTATATGAAATTATAAGATTTTTCTAAGAACCCATATTTTAAGTAAAATGTGTAGTCTCACAAGCACGGAGCAACATAGTTCACTAAAGTTGGATTTATTTGCTGGCCGGATTTATAGGGCTGGTTTGGAACTAGTTAGTTGACACGTAATCTTTACACTTCGAGCATATATATATTCACAATCGTGCTAAAAAAGTGTCCGAGCCAAAACTCTGCCCAAGCTACGTAATGGGAAGACTTTTTAGTTCGTCGTAAGGCGATTGCAAACCGACTACAACGCCGCGCGATGCTAAAGTGCTCGGTTACAAAAACCTATTGGGTGAGATAACGTCGAGAGTCGAGAAAACGGGTCATTGTGAATTATTTAATGTAAATAAATATCTAAGTCTGTATGTATGACGGCGCTCGGACATTTTTTACTACTTTCACTTAGGGACTGTGGCTCTGTAGATATTTGCTCGAACGATTTACATTAACAATAAAAAAACAAAAATATCTATTGCACTCTACAAAAAAAAACCTGACCTGCAAAAAATCAACAGATACGCAACGCACTAAAAATACCGAAAAATTAAATCTACCTAATTATAAAATCACAATGTTAATTAATTTACCTACTTAGCTAATAATAAATTAATGAAATTAAATGAATTTTGTACTCTGTTTCCCAAAACAAATGTTGAATAGTATTTTGTTATGGTTTTATTGATTCTGATATGGTGCGAAGTTCGTCGGGCTACTTATTGTCATACAGTTTTTGCACAAGATTGGCCACTTATATTGAAAACGGTTTCAGAGGGTTGAAGCTTGCATTGGTCATCTGTGAAGCGTTGCTAGCCAGCTCGTAACCCCACAGGCTCATGGCATGATTACATACTTCCTGAAATAAAAGGTGTAAAAAACATATTGAAAACCCATGCAATATCCTGAAAACAAAAATTTAAAAAAATGCGAATCGCCTTACGCACAGCTTGTTAAACAAGCCCGGACTGTAGTAGGTACCACCGTGGTACCACCAATAGTGCAAGCCAATGGTACTACTGACACAAAGTAGAAATTAACTTATTTAAATACTATGGCCACATGAACCACTACAGTCCATCGCACGTAGTGTAGTCATGTAAAAAAAAACGTTATTTGCTACTGGTTGCATATAAGGAAAAAATACTCTTCCATTTCAACTGGTTGCCGATAGTTAGTTGCATACGCGGCCGAAAGCGTTGTGTAGATTCACACTCGATTAATTATTTATATCAAAATGAATTTCAACAAGAGAATCGCTCTTTTTGAATAGATGAATATACGTCGCATATTTTTTTCTTTTCTTATTAAAAAAAAAAACAAGATAAAGCACGTCAAAGTTCGGTAGTGGTTGCCTGGTGTCCCTATACTTCCGCCAAATTCGATGTGAAATGTTTACCAACAAAACGTTGCCTAGCAACCACTGACAGCAGGTGTAGAGAACTTTTTTTTCTAATGCTCAATTGCTCACGCTTCTGCCCGTGGCTTCACTCGCTTTATTGTAAGTTTATAATGAGAGAGGTATCTAAAGGCTCGTACACAAGAGCGCCGAATCGTATCAACTAAATGCATCTCGATTATATTTAACGCGATTTTGTAAAAAAACTAGTTAAGCTCGCACTCCAAGGCTTCCGTACTGGCATGTAAGTAGGTAGGTACTTACATAAACTATTAAAACATTACTAGGTACTATAACTCAAACTATTAACCGACTTCAACATTGGATGAATGTCACGACAAACTGAACTTTGCAGTTGATTAACCTTATAGATAGATGTGCGTGACTCGGCTGCAATGATAAGTCTGTAATCGAAAAAAGTACTTTTTTTGTGATGTAATAAGAAAAATTTGAAAAATAGTAACTAGAAATAAAAAAGTTCCCAATTGTTTGAGATTTCTGCACTCAAACGAAAAAATGGCTAGGGTTGATGCAAATTTCAATGTAAGTAATTACTGAATATTCTGATTTCTTTTAAAACTCACTTCTTGGCAATTTGTTATTTCAATTCAATTCAATTCAATTCAATTCATTTATTTCGCAAAACACGGGTGTTACAATTTTCATGTGTTACAGTCAATAAATACATAGATCGCCATGTTTTAACCAGTATGGTATGCAAAATTTCAATTTGTACATTGTTAATTATTCATTGAAGTAGTAAAACTATTTGGTTATGAAAAATAAATACAGTCACATTATTATTATTCTTACATTAAAATTATCACAAAAAATATATTATATGTCAAAAAAAAAAAATTATATTATATGTCACAACATTATAATCTTTCTTTCAAAAAATCGTCAATGGAGTAGTATGCCTTCTCGATCAGAAATTTTTTAAGTTTAAATTTAAAAATATTTGTATCATAAATGTCTTTTAATGATTGAGGCAATTTATTGTAAATTTCGACCCTTTTTACAAATATACTTTTGCTATAAAGAGCTAATCGACATTTTGGAAAACGTAATTTATTATTATGTCGTTTAATCGTTAAAGTGCGGTAGCTTCCTAAATTATTTTTAACTAAAAGGGCCGCTTCATATATGTATACTGAAGGAAGAGTCAATATTTTTAATTTTTGAAAATACGGCTTGCAAGAGTCCCTTTGTTTCAGACCACAGATCGCACGAATACATTTCTTTTGAGCTCTAAATGCAGACATTTTCTCTGTAGAGTTTCCCCAAAATAGTACTCCATATCGTATAGTGGAACCGACATAAGCATGATAGGCGCTTAAAAGTGCCTTTTCATTGGCTACTTTACGCAGCATGTATAGCGCATACGAAAACTAATTCAGTTTTGTACATACACGCTCAATATGCGAAGTCCATGATAATTTTGCGTCTATATTGATACCTAAGAATGTTGTTTCCTTAATTTCGTCGATATTTTTACCCTTATAATTTATATTGAGTTTGTCAAATTTAGAATTAATATTTTTGAATGTCATAATGTGAGTTTTATCCAAATTAATTTTGAGGTTATTTTTATGTAGCCAATTAATTATTGACTCCAGTGAGTTATTAATATCATTTTCATGATTGCCAGTGTTAGAGTCTGTGAAAATAGCCGTGCTATCGTCAGCAAACATAATAACTGGCTCATTAATCGCTTCAGGAAGGTCATTTATGTAAATTATGAATAATAGGGGTCCTAAAATGCTTCCCTGTGGGACACCGTATTTCAAGATTCGTCTGTCAGATCGATATTTTTCTTCAATTTTAGTTCTGGCATTGAGCCTCGTGATTTCAGTATATTGTAGTCTATTAGCAAGATATGACATGATGAGATTTAGTGCGGTACCTCTTATACCATACTTCTCCAATTTTCTTATTAGAATTCTGTGGTCCACGTGATCAAACGCCTTACTCATATCCATATAAAGTGCAGTAACCCTTCTTTTATTCTCAAGGCCGTCATAAACTTTTTCCAAAAAATGCATTATTGCCATTTCTATAGATTTGCTTTTCCTAAAACCGAACTGTTGCGGTGAAAAAATATTATTACGTTCAAAATAATCGTTCAGACGCTGGTATATTACCTTTTCAAAAATTTTAGAAAAGACTGGTATTAAAGCGATCGGCCTATAGAAGTTCATATTTTCCTTCTTTTCTTTTTTAAAAACTGGTATAATGATGGACGTTTTAAGTTTGTCAGGGTAGATACCATCCTCAATACATCTATTGATTATCTGAGATAGTACCGGTGATATGATTTTTGCCGTAGATTTCACTACTCTAGTACAGACATCATCATAGCCTGTACTAAATGTATTTTTGAGTGACTGGATAATGCTCTCAATTTCATACTCATTTGTAGGTGCTAGAAAACAAGAATTCGATTTTTCGTGCTTTAAAGTAACTTTCACACTCTCATTTTTAGCAGAATTTTGTTCTATTTCGTCTATGAAAAAATTGTTAAAAGCCTGAGAAATTTCTTTAGGATCAGATATTTTTCTACCATTGTTCTCTATATGTGTGATTTCATCTTTGATCGTCTGCTGTTTGTATTTATTTATTATGTCCCAAACGGCTTTAGGTTTATTTTTTGACTGCATTACGGAATAATTATTTTGTGCCCTTTGGGTCTGCTTAATGATTTTTTTTAACCTAGCAGAATATTGTTTTAAAATTTATTGCTATTGATCTATGAATATAGTAAATATGACTTTTCGATTGAAATTACGAAAAGTCTGGACGATTTATATGACAAACTATAGAAATTCTGACATCCGTAACACTGTCTTGAAGTGATAACCCTAAAATTGAATTTTTTTTGTTTGTTGACATTTATTTCACATCGAGTTTGGCTTTAGTATAGGCGTTACGTCACATGGAACGTTAACGGGCTCTATCTTCATAATCATTTGTTTCATTAACTAAAGAAAGAACGTGTTTAATATTTTTGATAAATAATCTAACTGACAAACTAAATTAATTTAGTCATCTAGACCATAGACTAGACCTTTAGTCTCAAACGAACCTGAATTTTCGCCACATAGTTAAAACCGAGACGAGATTTCCATAAGAAGGGCACATCTTTGGAGACCCTGAACGTAAAATAATTGTTGCCCTTATTAGTTTTGGTATGAGTTGAGATGAACTCATCGATTTCCTGACTTTGTTGAAGTCGTAAGAATTGAAGCAAACGATCCGTTGTTGCATTAATGTTCAAGACCAAATCTTCGAAACGAAGCACCCTGCAAATAAATTATCAAATATTATTCGGTACCTATGTTATGTGCTTTGTCCACTGCCACTTCTACTTGCTAAAACCTACAAACATGGAAAAAGGGAATGATTCTCGTGCAATTACTGAAGCATTAAAATCGTAACAAGAGTAGTCTGAAGAACGCTCAATTAGATTCTTTCTGCCAAAAGCGGATTTAATTGTCATTGGACCCAGCGCGTTTTAAATGCAGCTACTGTACTTTTCTTATTCCTTCCATATTTGCTCGCTAAAACATACAGCAACAGTAATTATTGTTTAGGTTATCACAAACTATTAAAGGATACTACGTATGATCCTATAAAAACGCGTGATCCAGCTACCTAAGTAGGTACATACAAAAAATACAAAATTATCAATTTGCCTTAAAACTTTCATAGGTATACCTAAACTTACATTAGTCTATCAGGGTACTTCTGGAGTAAATGCTTGGCCGCCACATAGTCGCTGATCATGTCAGAGCAAAGTCTTTCGGGGTCCGAGCAGTCTGGATCTACACAGAAATCGACTCTTTTTCGCGACTGCATCACACCGCGAGGGTCACGGACCAATAGCACCACCCTGACATTGAGACTGAAATGACAGAAATCTAAAGACCCCAGCGCAATAAGATTCCTACGACAGCTAGCGGCTAGCAAAAGAGCCGATTTTGATGAAACAGCAAGAACTCCCGACTAATTCACATTCTTCATCCGTTCGGGAGCCACGATGCCACAGACAGACACATATACACGTCAAACTTTAAACATCGCGTCATTTTTGGGTCGGGGGTTAAAAATAACAAATTAAATATTTAACGTCAGTTTTGTAAATAAATTGATTTAGGAGGCTGTTGGAAGCTCTGCGACCTAAAATGAAATGATGTCGATCATTTCATTTTCGGCATGAAACATCGATGACGTTAAAATTCATAGCCCGAGATCCCACCGCAAGATCATTCCGCTCATAGCGTACACGGTTCTAACCATAGATGTATGAAGGTCTATAGCTCCGTTAGAGTTCAAGCCAATTTTTTAAGTAATTATATGAACAGGAGAATATATTTAAATAGGGTTGTCTTGCGAAATGTGGCCGCAAGTATTGAAATTTAAATTTTTTATTTAATTTATAGGAAAATATTTATATTTCATTTACTTTTTTCATAAATGTATTGAAGAGGAGAATAATTATATATATTTTACCAGATTGCCTTGCGAAATGTGGTCGCCAGTATTTTGGTTTAAAAAAAATTTTGATTATTTTTTGACAAGATTTGAATATACATATATTTAACAAGTTGCCTAAAGAAATGTGAAAATCAGATGTTAGGAAATGACAAAAATAAGTACCTACAATTCGCTAGGCAACCTTGTCCTAGATATATTCTAATCTTCGTAATGTAGGTATAATGCAGGTAACAAACAAGTGAATGAAACGTTTTGTCAATAAATAATCAAACTTTTTCAATCAAAAATACTGGCAGCCGCATTTCGTAAGGCAACCAGGCTATAAAGCATGCGACCACGAAAAGCGACGAAAAGAACTCATTTCGACGTGTGAAAAAGTGACAGTTATATATTTTGCCATAACGCTGTCTCGTTCTGACACCACAAACGAAATAATTCGTGGCGCGCATACTAGGCCGACTGGGGGGCAATTCTGTTAGCCGATCTCTTACGTTCTTGAATCTCTCTTGTTTTTCTGACAGTTCCGACAGCTCAAAACTGTCAGAAAAACGAGACAATTTCAAAAACGTGTCACCTTAGTAACGAGATCGGTTGACAGAATTGCTCCACTGGTTTATATACATTCCCCTATTCAATACATTTATAAAAAAAAGCAAATGAAGGATATGTTTTCCTATAAATTAATTAAACATTATTAAATTTCAATTACTTGCGGCCATATTTCGCAAGGAAACCCTATTTAAGTATATTCTCCTATTTATATAATTATGTAAAAAATTGGTTTGAACCGTTTACCCTATGAGCGAAATGTTCTTGCGGTGGGATCTCGGACTATCAAGCCGCAAATGATGCGATTGACAAATAAGGAAATTTGGTGTGGAGGTTCCTTAGACCTTGAATGAACACATAGGCTACTTTTTATCTCGGGCTAACGCGGGTAACGCCGCGGGGCGTAGCTAGTATTATCATATTAAGTAGTTAGTAAAGATAAAAGTAGCTAAGAATAACTTACTCTCTATCATCCATTATTTGCTCAAAATATCTTAACCTGAGGCGAACAACTTTCATAATTTGAAAAGGGAAAAGCTTACAAAACCTTGCAGTGATAATTTGATCAGCACAGAGCTTCTTTCTATGCTTACAACCCTCCCATAACCTTTTGTTGATACTGAAATGTGTATAATTTTCAGACATTTTTCCGTATTTAAAGTACTCTTCCACGTTGGCATAGTTACAATTGAGAAAATTCTCTAAAATATGTCTTGCGTTATCGATTTGTCTTTGTATTTTCATTTGTTTGTCGTTATGATTTACCAGAGGTTCATAGTGGTAGAAATGACTGGGCATTGCATTTATCAGGTCTCCGAGAAATGAAGAACCTGATCTCCAAGTAGACACTATGATATTTCGTGTGGGTGTTCCTCCGTTTTCTATCAGCAAATCTTCTAACTTTCTAACACCTGACGACGCCGAGAAGTCGTAGTTCCACAACTCCAATTTAATCTTTAAACGGGTCATTTCCAAAACTGTTTCAACGTAGTCATGACTGCCGTTGTTGTGGTGTTGCACAGAAATTGTCATGATATGTTGATATTTAGCTAATATAAAAAAAAACACATATAGCTAATATGACACAAAGCGCAAATATCTTTTTTTGACGTAGCATGATGAATGAGGATGCACTAACACTAAAACAAGAAATTGACTGACTAATGTCACTTTTTTAAGTCAATCACATTATTTCACCAATAACGCTTAGCAAACATATGCTATGAAATAATACAATACACAACACATCACAGTGACTTTACATGATGAATAAGAGGAACAAAACATTCTGCAGTTGTCAGAGGTTTTTAACTTACCTACTTGTCAAGTGTATCGAATATATTTCATGGCAGTTAGTTTTGAATACATGACAACAATTATGAAAATTTTTCGACGTCGAGTTGGCCGCGAGTTCACGGGTAGACGCTATAAAACCTATATTTATAAACAACAATACAACAGGCTATTTAAGAGGAAAGCTGAGCGCCAAGGAATTTGAGAAGTAGGTATTTGACTAAACTATTGCTGTCGCGATGCGCCCAAGCCAGGGAGCTTCTATGTGTGGTGTGATGCAATTGTATTTGTGTGTGTGCCAACTCCGCCCGCGCCCTTCCCGCGCCCGCCCGCGCTCCTAGCTCAGGCGGACGGCTGGTGTATTCTTTTGAATTGTAGCAAAATATGGTAGGTACATAAGCTCCGTTTTTTTGGGATAGCGCATAGCAAACGAAAACCTTTATACTGAATATTTTTTATCGAATTAGAAAGCTACATTATTTTTTTTACACATATAGGCGAAGTAGGTATATTGATTTTAATTTTCTTTCGAATAATATTTTTTGAAAATACCTTATAAATAGCCAACTTTACACAATTGACCTCAATCCAAAAGCTGCGAACAAAAATAGCTATTTAACTAATCGATTTCTGTAGGCGCTGCATAATACATACTGAAAATTCTACCAAATACCTAACTTAAGATATACCAAATAACTTTTTTTAAGGAAACCACGCACATAACTCTTCAACAGACAATAAACAAAGTGTAAAATCTTATTAAAAACAAGCTTTTATTTAAATTAAATAGTCCAAAAAGAAGAATCTAAACTTTAAAATTAATTCAACCTATAAATTTTCGAATATTACACAATTTTAGGGGTATAAAATCTTTCAAGTGATTTAGGTACGTAATAAATAACAGATAGCTTAAATATCTGCTTCAAAATTGCGTTGCATGGTTTAACCCAAAAAAATATATTATTTACATACATACATGCAAGTTAAACATAAACTTGTAAAAAAAAACTTGAGAATCGGCTCGGAAAAATCGAATATGTGAAGTAATTAGTACCTATTTTTAAGCCCTTGAATTACCTAACAGTTTTAAATTTTGCTAATTTTATAATAGTTGTTTCTACCTAATTGATATTGTATTACTTAAGTTTTGTTTTTATTATTATTTTTGAATTTTATGCATTGTGATTATTTGTGATACAATTGTAAATTTGACTTGCCTAGTGTAACGTTTGTAGTTATAAGGCCAATAAATATATCTTATCTTATCTTATCATACACGAATCGCAAATCCCCTTCTTTTTGTAGGTCAGTCAAAATGAAAGGTTTCTCAATTCATCATCATCATTTCTGTCACGTGACATCTACTGGTGGATACACGATACCTGTTTACAAGGTCGTGTTTTACATAGTGAAGGAGGTTTCAGAGGTGTACCTACCTATGACCTACACGTTCGTTATTATGAACAAAGTTTACTATGTTTACTATATTTTGTTACAAATTCATGTTTTTTAATTTATTAACTATGCAATTTTTGTCATTTTAAGTTTTGATATTGTAGCATTGTTCAGATTTATATTGAATGATTATCGTTTTGTTTTTACAATTTAATATTTTAATCATTTATTTAAATATATAATTTAATTAATTTAACTACAGCTATTTTAAGTTATTGTAATTTTAAGATAATTATGCTTTGCTTTAGCTAAGCTGAAATTTTAAGGATATTATAATTATAACTACAATTGTAATTGATTTGGATTGACTTGTATCTTGTATTTTGATACCAATAAAATTATATGAATATGGGTCCAGCTGCGGATTTCGTGAACTAAAAATCAGCTGTTCCATACAAAACTGCAACTTGGACTCGAAAAAATGTATGACACGATTGGTTTTTTTCTCGAATTTCGGTTTGACCACATATATTAAAAGTTGTTCATAATAATAGTCCGAATCACCTCCTTTCGGCTTAGTACACCAGTTCTGGATAACCCTGTATATCTGGACATATAAAACTTCTTGCCTTTTATATTGTAACTATTCCCGTATATTCATTGCGCGAGTAGTCCAGTAGTATAAAAAATAATTAAGAATTCAATTAAACAGATGCAATGCTTACTGTTTGGAGAACTGCTTGTCATACTTAGGTTCTACTTTGAATAAGTTTAAAAAAGTTGAAACTATTAGCAAATTAAAGCAGCAGTGGGTAGCACACACCATATAAATACAGGATAGAACATCCACAAAGTACTACACACTTTTCAGCAAAACTCAGCGGATAGCCAAGTTAAAATGACAAAGGGCAAGGCACATAGTTCAATGAACGGATAGCCAATGGGGCTGTTTTCTCGAATGAATCTCACGTATAATTCGCGCCACACAAGTCAGCGGATGGAAAGTTAGGCGCAGAACGCTGCGCAATAGGCAAAATATAGGTATGTGCAGGAGCCAGATTATTTATTTTGTTGTATTTGTAATGTGACTGATTATGTGTTTTTTTAATTATTTAATGTTGTGTCTTTGATAATTTAATAATTTAATAGAACGTTTTTCGCTTAGGTAAGTGGACTAAGGATAATTATATTTATACGTTACAGTTATTACACGATTTTAGAGAGCACGTGATTTTCCTGATTAGAACTATTATTTCGCTTTAGGCGCAGAATTCTAATAATGGAACATGTTTTAAAAAATGCTCAATTTTACGAATGTCCAATTCTCACAATGACCAATTCTTAGAATGCTCAATTCTCAAAATGGCAAAATAATTTCAAATAGAAAAAATCGGCCAAGTACGAGTCAGACTCGCGCACGGAGGGTTCCGTACTGTATGGGAGCCCCCCTTAAATATTTATTTTATTCTAATTTTATTATTTATTATTGAAGAGAATATAAAACTAAATATTCTGTGAAAATTTCAAGCATCTACCTGGTACAGTTATTAATATAGAGCGAAAAACGTCTAAAAATTCAGGTTTGTTGTATCTGAGCCCCCCTTAAATATTTATTTTATTTTGTTTTTAGTATTTGTTGTTATAGCGGCAACGGAAACATATCATCTGTGAAAATTTCAGCTGCCTATGCATGGTTCATGAGATAGAGCCCGGTGACAGACAGACGGACATCGAAGTCTTAGTAATGGAGTCCCGTTTTTCCCTTTGGGTACGGAACCCTAAAAACACATTTTCATTTAAAAAAAAAACACCGGTGATTAAAGCACAACCTCTTTAGGGCAAAGTTAATAGGTTTGAAAAGAACAACTTTTACTATGGGAGCAACTAACTCCGCATTGGCGATAAAAAACCAGCTGTTCCATACACTTTGTCCATTATCAACGGACTTTTTCTATGGTATAGTTGATATTTCTCGCGGATTCGGCTCTGGTCGGTCCCATAGTAAAAGTTATAATGTCCTTAACTCGCAAACGGAGGTTGTTTTAGGTACCGGTAAGCCCTTACATGTATATAAATTGTATTTTTTTTAGAAAATTCCTAATCAAAATTATGTTGCCATTTTGAGAATTGGGCATTCATAGAATTATGCTTTCGTAGAATTGAGCATTCACAGATTAGTTGGGCATTAAGAGAATTGGTTATTCTGCGCCTAACTCATTTAGATGTCTGCGGATACAGCACGATATTCTGTATAATCGCTGCAATATGTCGCAGCAACTAAACGCCTATATTCCATACATAAAATCTTTTCTTCAAAAGTAACAAACAACAACGGTCAAATCACAGGATTTGAAAAATAACTAATCTTTTTAATAAACATCGATATCGATGGACATCACTAGAGCATCGACAAAAATATCGACCATTACTACATCCCTAGTGCTTGTGTACGTATAGGTTTGAACCTCCCTCACCTCGACCCTACCCCCGCATCGTGCGATAGGGACAATTGCAGCTCAGAGCGATTTATACCTACAAAAAACATGGCGAGACAACGTTTCGTATTACGCTGTTTTCTTCTTCAAAAACAAGATCAATCAAGTGTTTTTTATGTCAAAATTTAAAAAAAACATGTGTTCATGATTCTGTCATTTTATATTTCGTTAGATATTATTTAGTCTCTTCTGGTAGGTCTCTAAAGACGTCAGTAATAATGGTGAATTTTTTTGTGATATTGAAGGGTCGTATTTTGCCTGATAATTAATTTATCAAGAAAAAGAAAAGACAGGGTAGTCTAAACAGCTAAATTTAATTTTATGACAAAAAATTGAGGCTCTAAAAGTATTTTCCAGGAAGAAAACAGCGTAATACGTTTGTATGGAAAATTACAGACCATCCTTCCTCTTAACAACATTAAAAATATACTATTGATTGTGGTAATCCTTACTGATAATAGCCTGAAAAAGACATATTTCACTTTATCTAAACTATAATATGTATACGATACGATTTTTTTTTTGTATTTTATCTGTGGCGTAAACGCCATGGGCGGCAACTCTAGTGACGTCACATGCTAGTAAGCGAGAATATATCGATTGACTGTTGTTTATGTCATTTGTGTTTTATGTTTTCGTGGTAATATTATTGGATCTGTAAGCAACTTCTAAAGTATATTTTGTCAGTTTTTGGATGTGAACTAGAGTATGTACTAGTATTAACAAATGTAATTTACTAGCGTGGGACGTCAAACGTGTCATGTGACCAGCGATCTTGGAAATCTATGCTTTAACACTGATTTTCATTGTTAATACAGTAGATTTCTCGGAAATATAATGTGTGCTTATTATGGACTAGAGAATAATTTGAAACGATTTCTAAAAGTAGTCAAATGGCTTATTGCAATATAAAATTAAAAAAATTAAAATAATCATATACCTATTAGGTAAGTTTGTCCATATAGTTAAACATTCTATGTCAGAAACCAATCTTTTAGGTTAGGTAATTTTTTTCATATCTTTCGGTAAATTAAAAGATAAAAATCAAAAACCAACCTTACTTTAAAAATATTTTTGTAAAATTTGTACTCCATAAATATGATTTTAAAAGTATGCACAGCTCAAAAACTTTCACAAAAGAAATGTACAGATAACGTAGGTGTTTTACCAGCTATATAAAGACAACATTCTTGAAGTGAAAACTTCTTTGGAGGCAGTGTGCACTTTTGGGATGGGTATGAAATGTTAAACTCGCGTCAGGACACGTGACCTGATTGAAAATTCGTAATGTGACGCTCCAAAATCACGCCATAACCACAATTAAATATTTAACTCACATGTAGAAGTCTCCCACAAAGTGAGGTTATATTTATATCTAATTAACTATTAAAACTAGGTGATTAAGAAATTTACTTAATAGCACTCGAAATTTTATTGTCACATAATAGATTCGATTGTCTTAGTAACGTTCGCTGTTATGTACTATGTAAAAGATTACCTCGATAGCATTTGTATCACACAACTAATGGATCCTGGTCACCACCTCATCCGTTGAGGAATGAACACATCAAATTGAAGCGGAAAACTTGAAACGTTCGCAGCTCTCTGTCAAAAGCATCATTTCCAAGCCGATGCAAGGGTATATACTGAAATAGATCAGAAGTACAAATAAGTATCTTGATTTTAATCATTATAATCTAGAATTGAAAGACTTTTGGAGCAGAAAGACACACAATACAATTCGTACCCAATACAATTTGTACACAATACAAATTGCCTGCAGATTACTGAGTGCTTATTTTACAAGCTAAAGAGGTGGCCGAGCTACGTACTAGTGAAAATCTGTTGAATTGTTATGAATATTCAAGGATGCATTAAAAACTCAACTTATACCACTATTCTGGTATGAAAAGATGTTTTGATAAGGTCTATTGCTAAAACTAATAATAACAACATGATTTTGGGTTCAGAAGTTAAGGATAATGACATTAAGATGAGAAAAACAAACACTGAATCTTACCGGATCAACTGATGTCGAGTTGATTTTGTCAATGTTCCTTGCGGCAAAGATATTAATTGGAGGTAAAGCTGTGTATTAGCTCCGGAAAAGCTCTTGCAAATCCTTCGCGACGCCTTGGAAAGCGCGTTTGTTTCGCTTTTAAGACAAAAAACCTGAAAAATTAGACAAACAAATTTGGTTGACAATTTTAGGTTATTTTCACATAATATTCAAATTATCCATCATCTCTGTGATGCTGTACTGACCTGGGACTCTGTCTGACTTCACAGGCCTCAATGGCGCCGTGGAAGGACCTTGTTTTGCAAAGAAAAACTCTTGTTTTAGTTCAAGGAAGAAGGATTGATTTGATATTGCAGTAAATGTAAACAGCGCCATATTTAGTATTACCAATATATGATGGATAAAAAAAGGCCGTATTACGGAGACGAAAATTACAGAGCGATATGATTTCTTCTTCAGAGACGTAAGAAAAAGCAATCAAGGAAAAAACTGAAGATAATTTTAAATAAACTATGATTTAGTTTAATGAGAGGTGGTCGTTTCAGTTTTAATTACAGAATAAAAAGGGAGAAGTTTTATTCATAACTATTCAAGAAAAGCCGAATTAACGAGTAAAATTATACGACTGGTAACTCTGGATAAATCTAAGAGATTTGATTGGACGACGGCGACCCGAGATACTACACGTGGAACCAAGGTCTCTGATTGGATAAAAGCTGTAGGTACTGTGTGCCTCAAAAACACGATCATTCGGGATATCCTGATTAATCACGAATGCAGGATTAATCATGCATTCATGGTTTTGGCGCAATGCATTTGTAAGGGTATAAAAGGAGTGCGAGTGCAGGGAGAAGTGACAGTCGGAATTTGAATTTTGAGAAGAGCAGGTCGAATCCCTGTCCGTTTATTCAAAGTTTCGGGAGTGTTTTTATTAAATATTTGGTGTGTTTATTTTATAATTTTATGGACTCTGGACTTTCAGTGAATATTTTAAGGACTTTTAAAGTAAATAAGTGTGAAGATAAGTGAAATTGGATTGTTTATCTTCCTTATCGGAGGAAGATATATCCGGTGAGTCTTTTCCATTTTATCCTGGTGATTGTATTTGTGAAATAATACTCTGAAACTTAGTTATTGAAAATTATTTTAAAATAAAAAAAAAAAAATATATTTTTGCAAAAAAAAAAAAAAATGCCAAGACCGCCTTCCATCGTGAGCAAAATTGGAATAGTTTGCTAAAATTGATGTGTTCAATTTTTTCATTATTGTTGAATCTTCAAGAACGGTTCAGCCGATTTCTGTAACATTTGAATCGGACCATTTCGGGAATAGCTATACACTTTTGAACTTAAAAATAATTTTTCAAAAATCAATCATCAATCAAATCAAACAAATTGTAACAATTGTAACTAATAATGTGTTTTCCAAATCTTGGCGGCACTTGACCTTCTGACATTTAGTTATTCTGTGACGATGTTTAATGTTTTCTTATTTATGATGGAACCTGGAAACTATTGTTTTGCCTAAATATTTATCTAGGATATTTTTCCTGGAAACTATGTATAAATGGACTATATTCAGAGTTGAAAATAGTACCTTGCCTACACTTAAGTTTCCTCTGTAAATTATTGGACAACAGTGAAAAATAGTTTAATTTTTGGAAAATTATTATGACTGAAAAGAGTTATATCAGAGTATTGTATTACATAATACTAAGCCATCTTAGCAACTAAGCATTGTTTGATTGAATTTTACTTAGGTTTCGTGGAACTTCATATTATTTTTGAGAATTTATTTATGTCTTACTTTTTCTTGGTTATTGTTGTTTATTTATTTGTGCCAACTATTAACTGTGTGTATTTTCTTTATTCTTTAACTCTTTATATTATGATTTGTGTGTTCTTGTGTTAATTTGATTATTTGTGACAAATCGTATCTTGTGTTTTACCTGTGTACTTTTTGATTTTGTGTGCTGCTATGCGACTGTAATACTTGTTTACTTAACCTTTTATTTCTCAAATGCTTATGATTATTTCCTGTGTATTTGCTTGTACTGTTCGATATTTACTATTTGTGTGTTTTGATTTTTACTAAATTTCGTGTTTCTATTACTTTTACCGTGTCTTTTACCTTCTGACTTCTGCCTTATTTCTGAAGTGTTTATTTCCTGCTTAACCAACTTGCGTTTGAGCTTATTTATGTTCTCGTTGTCTGTTTGCTTGTATTATGTTGAGGTTTACTTAAGACTATTTACATCTAGAATTTTATTCAATTAATTTTATGTCTGAATTTGGAAATGTTTGTAGTAAACAGTTATACTTTAGGACTTAATATTTTATGCAAAGAATATGAATACTTACGTAGGAAACCTGGATGTTCCTCAAGGGTTAAAATAATGCTCAGATTTTATGCAAAGGGTTGAGAATAGACTTTGCTTATTCAAATATGTTTGTAACATTGCCATAGCTGGTTTTACTCACTGAAGCTGAGCGAACTGAGCCGGGGTCTCTAGTTGTAAAGATTTGGCCTCTTTATCGAGCTGAAGTCTCGAGGTGATAAATTAGCCTTGGATCCTTAAAGGTGGGCGAAACATCACCATACACAAGAAGTGCTATTACTTACCATTGAAACACTGGCTTGTTCTTACAAAAAAAAACTAAAGTCTAAACCATTATTAAGTGAAGTCATTCTATAAACCAATTGGTAACAAATGTAATTAAATTTTAGTCACCCTTAATAAACATTCAGGCGACTACTTGCAATAGATTTAGTGTGGGAGACTTCAGGTAGAATCTATATTGTCTTAAGATATAGGATTAATGAGCATATTGTAGTTTAAATTAGAACTTATGTTTATTTTAATGTTTGTGAATGTACCTAGTCATTTAAGATGTTGTATGACGTACTTGACTGACATTAAGATCAATTGATAACAAACAGTCCAGTAAATAACTTTGGCCCTTAAAGTCCAGTTCATTAAAAGATTCATGAAATTTGAATCTTGTTTATTTTTACTATCAGATTTGGTGTGAAACACCTTAATGACAAGTTGACTGTCTGATAATAGTCAATTCAAATATTGATATTCAATTCCTTTTATATTCAGTCTAGTTGTATTAAAAGACTGTAAGTAAATTTCCTTAATTTAAATATCTTGAATAATCGGAATGGCATTAATATAGTCCAATCGTAATTATTATATTAATTTAATGAATGAAATTTGAACTATCTAGTACAAACGATACTGAGAATATTCAAAGTTAAATTTTACTTTGCTTAACTAGTAAATATCACAACTTCAAAGAAAAAAAAAAGAAATGCCATTCCAAGGTTGGAGCTTTGGGTGGCTATTTTGGGGATGGAACGGAGGCCACTAACAAAAAATACTAAAATATTTTAATTTAAAGAAACTTGTTTAACTAGTTTGAGCAACTATCATTAGACAGTCATGAAAAATAATTAAAAGCCCAAGTAAAGTCTCATTTGAACTATGTACATTCACTGTGAATTCTTTCTAGTTACCATTGCGTATAAAATCCTCCGTATAACATTGTACAAAAAATAGCTACTAGAATTATTAGGACTTATATTGCTTTAATCTAAATTTTCCTTTTAGCTTCCAACTCTTCATGTAGCATAAAGATCAATCAATCCTAAACTTTGTCATTTAGTTAGGTAGGTATAGTCTCCAAAACCAATAGGGTTCTACGATTCATAATGTAGGGTTCACACTACTCGATCACTGGCCAAACTTAGCTTTAAGTACCTTAATTACAACCGTATTAAAATATTTCTTAGTCTTAAGAAGATTTAGTTTCATGGTTACTAGTTCAGGGTTAAGCTAGGGACGTCTTTAGTTAAGGGGTTAACATAGAATAGCGATATTGATTAGTCTTCATCGTATAAAGAATATTATATTAATATATAAAAATAAAAAAAATTGGGTCGTAGTATAGTTGAGGTTAGTGGTAGGAAGATTAAGATAGGTTTAGATAAGTATAAATATAAGTAAGTAAGTAGGGTTCGGTACAATATGGGTGCAGTGGACCAGGATATTACGAACCTTTCTAAATAATTTTCTTATTTTTAGATATTTTTTTATATTTAATGACAGTTAATTGCTACATAATATCTCATACCTATATTTTATCAATGCTAATTCTGCAAAAATAGTCCATAAAACTAATTATAAGAATGCAGTTCGATAAGAATAATCTGGAACTTTTAATAAGTACATCTAAAGTTGCCTGGAAGAAATTTCATCACAATGTAATGTAGTGGTTCAGGAACTCAGAATGTTATCATTACATTAGTTTTAGCATACACGACTAGGATCTGTTCAATGTGAAAATAATCTTGGGTTTGTCTCGCAATTCAGGTTGGTTTTCGTGAAAAATGGATACATACGTGTGATGGTTTAGGAATTTAAAAATAATAATAATAATTATAACGAGATTTTAGGAGACTATTTTTATAGCTCAAATCAGGGTCGTAATAACTTTTTAGATTTTCTAGGATGAATAGATTAACAAACATAATAATAATATAAAAGTTTGGGGGTTGATCGAATTTATTATGATGCATAATTACAGAAGTAATAAGTTGTTCCTAACCTTGCATATCAGAAAGGTAACATATTTAAAGCAAACTGTTATTCTGTTTAGTACTCTGTACTGTAGGTCATTAACCTTATTATTTGCTAACAACGTATTTTGGAACGATGTGTGACATTAATTTTAGGTAAAATAAGCTCTGATCAGACTTTACGTTATAGTCCGAAATTAAAAAGTAAACTTAACGATTAAAGACTTAAGACACTAGTTTCCATTGTAGAATTAAAAAAAAAAAATTTGTTTTGACATTTCGTTTTGACGTTTGATTTATTGAATGTGGGGAATTGGGTTCTGGAATACCAAACGCAGGTTTTCTCCATAGACTTTCGGGTAAAACAGGTTAAGTGGGTTTTTCACTGCCCTATTTTATTATTATAAAGCAATGATTCACATTATGTAAAATAGAAAAATTTAGAGTTAAATTCTCTTCTTAGAAACTTAAATATAAAATCTACCACGAAATCTCAATGGAAGCTAGTTATCTTAGCTAACAAAGGAATAAAAATACACAACTTATCCTAACATTGGATTTGTTCATAATGTAATTAAGCAGTTAATAACGTTTTTCGTTCAATTATCGGCAATTCAATTTGTTATACTTTAATTTTATACTGTTGACGCGGAGTTTTAAGTTATGGTCTGGCAACACTGGTTACGGTTGTAGTATCAAGCTGTTTTTAGAAAAGATTTTTTTGATTTGATTCAAAATTCGAATACGTTTTCGTTGGTTTACTTGGTTTTGAGCAAGTTATATTTGATTTATTTATTGAAGCAATATATACGTCCTCGCTTTGTACATACTAAGTGCTACTTACAAGAAATAACTGGTAAGTAATTTGTTACGCTAGTTGTGTATTTTGTTGAATTCAATTAAATAATAAATAAGTTAATAAAGTTACTTGGCTATAAATTGTCAACATAATGGTACATAATTGATAATCATATTTATTTATTTCAGGAGAACTTACTATCAAAAACCTTGAATTCTAATATGGAAAAGAGTCGAGGATGGAGCACTCGGAAATTTTAGAATATCTTATTCGGATAAAAACAAGTGCGACAAAGGACAAGTAGCATAATAGTGATTTCATAGTTATTGTGTTACATCAATGGTTTATTTCTAAATAAGTACTATTAATATTAAGCTGTAATTAGTGTTGTAACCATAAGAATCTAGAGATAGGCTTTGCTATGACATAGATATTTAAGCTCTGAAAATCATACCTTGCAAAATTCAGTACAAGACGAAAACACCTACTAAAGTAAAGGTGACTATGGTAAATACTGATATTTTAAGAATTTGTCTTTGTTGTGTACAGTTGTCATTTTAATAAGAGTGTTAATGTAAGAGTAAGTCCTCATTAGAGTGAAGCGATTGTCCTATCTTGTAAAGTTTTATGGTTATAACACTTTATTCATTAAAATAGTAATGCTGTTTTCCAAAAGAAACTTGCCATAACACCGAGCAAGATGATTATGTAAAATTATGACTTAGCGGTTAGATACCTTTATGTGTAATACATTATCAGGAATTGAGACTAGAATTAGATCTAAAAGTATTCTCGTGTTAGCAATATAGACTTAGTAGTGAATTATAATTTTATTAGGTTAAGAGGCCTGTCGAATAAGTTTTCGGACTTTTTTGATGGGCAATTTGGGCCGTGGCATGCATACGAATCGGTTTTGGAGACTATTTCAAATAAGTATTAGATTTATTTGTAATCAATAACTATAGTAAAACTATATTTGTATAATCATCATATTTCATAGTTTAATCAGGGATTTTTAGATCAATTGCCGGGGGGTTGGTATTATGAAAAATGAAAAGGTTGGGGGTTGTATATTATGAAAACTATAGAACCAAATTAACTTTACGCCTTAATGTCTAGGTATATCTTGTAAAGAAGTTCCAATGGTCTTAAGAAATGGGGGTTGATTTATAGTTTATCAAATCACATACTCCAAGAAGATGCATACTATAACTAAAGCACTTTACTTTTATCATCTTAACACTGCAATAAACAGCTATAGTTATCTACTACGCTATCACAGCATATGATTCTTTAGATTTTCAAGTAATTTTGCCTGTTATAGTGAATAACTCCGGAGCTTGAACTTGTTACTATTATAATTTTGACATAGGTATACATCTAATTGGAATATAAGTAACTATACATTGGGAACTGATTATGTACTTTAAATTTGTTTCATTTCCTGTTTATGATTGTTGTACAAATATGTATAGCTAATAATACTTGTATTAAGTAAGTTGTATAGGCCAAGTGACGGGTCTTGGTATCAGTTTTACTTGTATTCCTAGGTGTAGCTAGATAATAAGTGATATCATTGTTTGACTATAGAATGGATGTCTAGTCTAGTCTGGCCTTAGGAATATGATATCAAAATTGTCATGTCCATCAATTAGGTATGTCTATCATTGTAAAAGAGTACCAATTTTGTCTATGTTAAATTAGTAAATAGATATTGCTTTGTTTGCATAAATTGTAGAAGAAATTATATTCTATCTAGAAATAGTCAAAGTTGTTAGGAAAATCACTCTTCTAGTATTTTCTTAACACAAATGTAATATGGCAAAAATGAAACAACTTACAAAGATTACTTTTGATTTTATAATCATTTACAAGACTCAGGGTGCCTAGCATTTGTGTAAGACAGATTGAAAAAGAAACTGTTAAAATCTGTTTAAATAAAAGGCTCTGACTTCATGATCCATTTTGATATCGCTATGACTTAATTTTTGACCAAAGTATAGTATGGGCTCCTATTACTAATCTGGTTTTAATTTAGATTCTTATACTATAAGCTCACTGTTAGTCATACCAGCTAAATTTAAGCTAATCTTTTTCAATAATATATGTTTGCAACTTATAGATTTGGCTTGTTACATGACAATCAATTGTAGAAAATATTTAAAATATGGTCATATTAACGAGGTTTGATATAGCTTTAATTTAATACATAATACCATGTATGCTTTGTTTGTAATGTAGCTACACATTTACCAGTATAGCCCAGATTTTTGGCAAGTAGATATAGCAGTGGGCAGAGCACTTAGCAGATAGAGTTAATGACTTATGCAATTGAAAAGGTTTTCTAGTAAAGACCACGTACTAAAAGGCGCAGCATGGGCATCTTCCACGCTGGATGCAAGCCGCTTCCAGCCATTGTTATTTGGAAACTGAGGAGACCTAAAACCTACAAATGCGGTCCTATATTGATTGTTGAAAGGATAATGGTCACTTAATTTTGTATTTTATAAGTACATATGTATAATATTTGATTCTAGGGACCAACTAGAATAGGTATGAATATAAAAAGGGCAATTTTGGCGTCACATTGTAAATGACAATTGTGTTACTATTATCTTAGATTAGCCTAACCTATTTTAATGTATGTGTTAAGATAGTAAGTAATGCACTCTTGTTAGCTTTAACCCTGTTAAAAATGAATGCATATAAATACGAATCTGAAGCAAAGCAAAGTTTTCTTTTTCTCATATAACCTCCTTCGCTTTTAGCACCATCTACGAGTATTGGCTGAAACTATTATGTATAGCTATCAATAACTAGGGCACGACGGGGCTCCGCCAGGCGAAAGTCAAAAGGCAGGAGCACTGCTTGCTTTTTCTCTAAGCGATTCATCGCACTTTTTGATTCGGTGACTACTAGCTACTACTGCGAGTAACGTGACTTTGCCAAAAGGTGAGTAACGATTTTATTGTTCGTTTAATTCACGAAAACGCAATTTGAAGGTTATCGCCATCTACGCGAGCGGGCCGGAACTAATATATCCTTGCAATCCTATTGCATTCAAATCAATAAAGGTATGTCAATAATTTTATTCATTTTCATAGCCTTGATACCTTGATAGCTTAGTGACACCTATACGTATTCACTTGAACTAATATGCCAGATTCATTTCATTTTGCGCTGCCAAGGACTCCTTGATTAAATCGTTCGAGAAAAAAAATAGTGTACGAATCAGAGTACGCCTATTCACTCGCACACGTATAGATTTGTTATTCTCGCTCCCGTTCCCGCTCGGTTCCGTGACCATTTACGTATGCTTTTAGTTATTCGAATGTTTTCATTGTAGCTTCCTTGGTCGAAAACCTTTTAGTACAGGATATTTTCGATTCACGTCACGGGTCACTATTATCGCAAATATGTGTAAATAATTTTATCATAAAATAAACGACATTAGCTATTATTATTATTTGAATAGTTCGTAGAATAATACGAGGAGCTAGATCCGGGTTTTTGCCACTAGAGGAAATCCGAGCGAAGCCAGATTCAGGTCGTGTGCATCCATGTAGTACCTAGTCTTCGCAATAGGTATTGATAATTTATTTTCAAGAAACATTTTCGTTGGTTTTAATAGTTTTGAAGGCCTATGAGGTGTGATCTGGCAGACGAAATGTGAGTTTAGATGATCATTAAAATCGGTTCATTTATGGTTACCAAGAAATCGCGTAACTTACAGTTAAAGTGTTGAGAGCATCTCTTTCTTTTAAAGTCGGTTAAAAGTAATGTTAATAAGAACCTTCTCCGGATTTCACGATTTATCTTGATTAAAATTACTCATATTTGCGATTTTCTTACAATGCGAAATGGTCGACGTCTACCAGTGATTTGTTCTGTAAATTAATTTAAGATTAATTTTTTTTAAGCCTTTATATTCCAAAGGACTGTTCAATAATAATGGTAGATGAAGAGTCGATTTATACTAATTTTATTTAGAATTTATAAAACTGAATAATGTGTAACTTATTTTTGAAAATTAGACCTGTGGGCAAAAAAAAATTAGTTCACGTGAAGTACGATAGATGGTGTTGTACCTCGTTAAAACTCGCAAACATTTCGATTTGAGAATTTGCGAAATCTTTCACAGTGATTTTATTTTATGACACCCAGCTAATAGAAGCTCAGTTGTTAAGTTAACGTACTTTCATCTCTACTTCTGGTATTGAATATGAATAGCAAGTGGCGATTCTGGCGACAGTGTATATGTAAGATTGCTAATATGAAAATACTAGGCGTGCAGTATGTGTCGCCGGAATAAAGGGATATTTAGGAAACGAGATATTGGTGTGGCCTACGTCTGGTTCGCTACTTCATGATTATCTTACGGGTTTACTTTTACTTACTGTCAGTTTCATTGTATAAGTTTAGGTTGGTTACAATTACAAGAGAGTGAGTTCGTTTCCAAGTACTTAAAGGATTAAGTAGGGTAAACATGGAGTATTGAGCTACTTGTATTGTTACATCATGTTTCATCTGAAGGCTGTTATGCGAATTAGTAGTGTACAAAATTTTAGCATAACGCGTAACGTTTATGAAGTAGCATGACACAATAAAAATACAGTAGAAGCCTAGCGTATTCCTAGCATAGCGCGTAAAGTTCCTTGCGTAATATACCCAATTAGATTGGGCGACGTAGGTTTTCATTGAATGATGTGTGCATCTGGGCGCTGCCGTGGCTTGGATTAGACGTTGAGTTGATGATCCCGGTTATTTTGATCAGTTGTAACTACATAGGGTTGGCATTGCATAAACCACACTAATGACTCGAATTGCGTTTTAACACATTAACTGCTTAGATACCTTTCGTGGGAAGGTCACGAATGCGTGTTTTTCTGCGGTTGCAACTCAAACTCGGCGCGACACACTAGGGCGAGTAACTGCACTTGCGCGTAGAGAAAAAAAAAAAAAAAGAGGTGTATTGTATGCATGTACACAGCATTTGCGTATTTTGTTTGGTTGAACGCGCTTGTGTTTCAAATACATAATTTCAGGATTGCTCCTACGACCATCATCCTTTGGAATTTAACCTAGAGTTATAGGTATAAGGTGATCGATTAATTAGAATAGTAAAACTTTTATTTCATTCTTTAATTCATTGCATTGTTAATAGCGTTATAATTTTAAGTAACGGTGCTGAATTTTATTGTGTATTGTATTTCTTTCTCGGCTCAAGTAACTTTCGATTTTTACATTTACTTGCCACTTTTACTTATTATCTTACACTTATTACCTTTTACTTCTTACAATTTACGTTTCTACCATATCACTTTACTTTTAAAATTTCTTTTTAGAGGATGTTTAAAAAAAAAAAGGGCTTGTGTTTAACCTTCTGTATTTAGCTAACTTGATATACTGTAGTTTAGTCGGTTAGATACAAAGATTTGTAAATTTTTATGAGTAATTGTATCCGATTAAAAAAAAAAAAATTTTTTTTTTTGAAATGGCTTATTATTATTTGTAAGATTTTGTGTTTAGTATAAAGTGCGCTATTTAAGAATTTGTAGTAATTTGTATAAATTAGTGATTCACAAATTCGCGGTTGAAAATTATGTAAATCGTTACCAGTGTTAAGAGGTCACAGTATAAATATAATAGTCAGAAGGTTTTATTAAATTATGTTTAAAGACATTTTTAGATCATTGACATTGTAATTAAGATAATTTTAGAAAATTATTTGTAAATGTGGATGGCATAGGGGAAATTTTTGAGGGGTTTGTGCGAATATTGGAACGCTTTTAACCTTGCAGAAACGGCAGTGCTTTATCTTCAGAGGAATGACACTTTGCATGACAGCGAAAGAGATTTGTTTGATGGAAGTACAGGTTGGACTGAAAGGTTGAATGGAAGGTGGATAAAAAAAAAAAAGGGTCAAGGTGAATTTGAATGAGAATGACAGAGCTGTAGAGAAAAGCATTGCTGGAGGTTGTGAGCGGTTTGTCAACACTCGATTCTGGCAAAACACTTTCTCAAAATGAACCTTATGGAAGAAGGGAACTTGTTAGGTAAATAGGCAAGCTTGCGGTCCCGTCAACCATTGTAAGTTGACTCCATGAGTTCATTTACTCTACAATGTATGAACATCCGTCCTAATACACTTCTCACACTCCGACTTAGAGATGATTTAGTCTTTGTCTCTAGCTCATGGTGGAACTTTGGTTTCGTGCGGATTATTTCTGCTGAAACGTACCACTCCTGGAATCTGGAGGGGCGGAATTGACAATTTCGACAAATGGAAGATTGATTTTTCGATCTTTTCAATTTCGTATTATTCGAATAAACTTGACTCACAACCAGGTTCCCCTGCAGGTGCTGAAAGTGCAGTGGAAAGCGGAAAATTTTACGTATGAACGATTTGTTTAAAGCCTTGAGTTGGGATTCTGAAGAGATTGTCTCTATTTTGGTCTAAATACACTGTTATATTGTACTAGGGAAACACACACATTCTGATACACATAATTTATTGTTGGGATTCGAGTCTTGACGAATACAATATTGCAATAAAATTAATGAAAAAAAAATTTTTTTTTTGAAAAAAAAAAAAAAAAAACTAGAAAAAAAACTTTGTAAATTTGCTCCGATTAAGTAATTCTTAATCTATTCAAATTTGGGGGTTGCTGTGACGCTCCAAAATCACGCCATAACCACAATTAAATATTTAACTCACATGTAGAAGTCTCCCACAAAGTGAGGTTATATTTATATCTAATTAACTATTAAAACTAGGTGATTAAGAAATTTACTTAATAGCACTCGAAATTTTATTGTCACATAATAGATTCGATTGTCTTAGTAACGTTCGCTGTTATGTACTATGTAAAAGATTACCTCGATAGCATTTGTATCACACAACTAATGGATCCTGGTCACCACCTCATCCGTTGAGGAATGAACACATCAAATTGAAGCGGAAAACTTGAAACGTTCGCAGCTCTCTGTCAAAAGCATCATTTCCAAGCCGATGCAAGGGTATATACTGAAATAGATCAGAAGTACAAATAAGTATCTTGATTTTAATCATTATAATCTAGAATTGAAAGACTTTTGGAGCAGAAAGACACACAATACAATTCGTACCCAATACAATTTGTACACAATACAAATTGCCTGCAGATTACTGAGTGCTTATTTTACAAGCTAAAGAGGTGGCCGAGCTACGTACTAGTGAAAATCTGTTGAATTGTTATGAATATTCAAGGATGCATTAAAAACTCAACTTATACCACTATTCTGGTATGAAAAGATGTTTTGATAAGGTCTATTGCTAAAACTAATAATAACAACATGATTTTGGGTTCAGAAGTTAAGGATAATGACATTAAGATGAGAAAAACAAACACTGAATCTTACCGGATCAACTGATGTCGAGTTGATTTTGTCAATGTTCCTTGCGGCAAAGATATTAATTGGAGGTAAAGCTGTGTATTAGCTCCGGAAAAGCTCTTGCAAATCCTTCGCGACGCCTTGGAAAGCGCGTTTGTTTCGCTTTTAAGACAAAAAACCTGAAAAATTAGACAAACAAATTTGGTTGACAATTTTAGGTTATTTTCACATAATATTCAAATTATCCATCATCTCTGTGATGCTGTACTGACCTGGGACTCTGTCTGACTTCACAGGCCTCAATGGCGCCGTGGAAGGACCTTGTTTTGCAAAGAAAAACTCTTGTTTTAGTTCAAGGAAGAAGGATTGATTTGATATTGCAGTAAATGTAAACAGCGCCATATTTAGTATTACCAATATATGATGGATAAAAAAAGGCCGTATTACGGAGACGAAAATTACAGAGCGATATGATTTCTTCTTCAGAGACGTAAGAAAAAGCAATCAAGGAAAAAACTGAAGATAATTTTAAATAAACTATGATTTAGTTTAATGAGAGGTGGTCGTTTCAGTTTTAATTACAGAATAAAAAGGGAGAAGTTTTATTCATAACTATTCAAGAAAAGCCGAATTAACGAGTAAAATTATACGACTGGTAACTCTGGATAAATCTAAGAGATTTGATTGGACGACGGCGACCCGAGATACTACACGTGGAACCAAGGTCTCTGATTGGATAAAAGCTGTAGGTACTGTGTGCCTCAAAAACACGATCATTCGGGATATCCTGATTAATCACGAATGCAGGATTAATCATGCATTCATGGTTTTGGCGCAATGCATTTGTAAGGGTATAAAAGGAGTGCGAGTGCAGGGAGAAGTGACAGTCGGAATTTGAATTTTGAGAAGAGCAGGTCGAATCCCTGTCCGTTTATTCAAAGTTTCGGGAGTGTTTTTATTAAATATTTGGTGTGTTTATTTTATAATTTTATGGACTCTGGACTTTCAGTGAATATTTTAAGGACTTTTAAAGTAAATAAGTGTGAAGATAAGTGAAATTGGATTGTTTATCTTCCTTATCGGAGGAAGATATATCCGGTGAGTCTTTTCCATTTTATCCTGGTGATTGTATTTGTGAAATAATACTCTGAAACTTAGTTATTGAAAATTATTTTAAAATAAAAAAAAAAAAATATATTTTTGCAAAAAAAAAAAAAAATGCCAAGACCGCCTTCCATCGTGAGCAAAATTGGAATAGTTTGCTAAAATTGATGTGTTCAATTTTTTCATTATTGTTGAATCTTCAAGAACGGTTCAGCCGATTTCTGTAACATTTGAATCGGACCATTTCGGGAATAGCTATACACTTTTGAACTTAAAAATAATTTTTCAAAAATCAATCATCAATCAAATCAAACAAATTGTAACAATTGTAACTAATAATGTGTTTTCCAAATCTTGGCGGCACTTGACCTTCTGACATTTAGTTATTCTGTGACGATGTTTAATGTTTTCTTATTTATGATGGAACCTGGAAACTATTGTTTTGCCTAAATATTTATCTAGGATATTTTTCCTGGAAACTATGTATAAATGGACTATATTCAGAGTTGAAAATAGTACCTTGCCTACACTTAAGTTTCCTCTGTAAATTATTGGACAACAGTGAAAAATAGTTTAATTTTTGGAAAATTATTATGACTGAAAAGAGTTATATCAGAGTATTGTATTACATAATACTAAGCCATCTTAGCAACTAAGCATTGTTTGATTGAATTTTACTTAGGTTTCGTGGAACTTCATATTATTTTTGAGAATTTATTTATGTCTTACTTTTTCTTGGTTATTGTTGTTTATTTATTTGTGCCAACTATTAACTGTGTGTATTTTCTTTATTCTTTAACTCTTTATATTATGATTTGTGTGTTCTTGTGTTAATTTGATTATTTGTGACAAATCGTATCTTGTGTTTTACCTGTGTACTTTTTGATTTTGTGTGCTGCTATGCGACTGTAATACTTGTTTACTTAACCTTTTATTTCTCAAATGCTTATGATTATTTCCTGTGTATTTGCTTGTACTGTTCGATATTTACTATTTGTGTGTTTTGATTTTTACTAAATTTCGTGTTTCTATTACTTTTACCGTGTCTTTTACCTTCTGACTTCTGCCTTATTTCTGAAGTGTTTATTTCCTGCTTAACCAACTTGCGTTTGAGCTTATTTATGTTCTCGTTGTCTGTTTGCTTGTATTATGTTGAGGTTTACTTAAGACTATTTACATCTAGAATTTTATTCAATTAATTTTATGTCTGAATTTGGAAATGTTTGTAGTAAACAGTTATACTTTAGGACTTAATATTTTATGCAAAGAATATGAATACTTACGTAGGAAACCTGGATGTTCCTCAAGGGTTAAAATAATGCTCAGATTTTATGCAAAGGGTTGAGAATAGACTTTGCTTATTCAAATATGTTTGTAACATTGCCATAGCTGGTTTTACTCACTGAAGCTGAGCGAACTGAGCCGGGGTCTCTAGTTGTAAAGATTTGGCCTCTTTATCGAGCTGAAGTCTCGAGGTGATAAATTAGCCTTGGATCCTTAAAGGTGGGCGAAACATCACCATACACAAGAAGTGCTATTACTTACCATTGAAACACTGGCTTGTTCTTACAAAAAAAAACTAAAGTCTAAACCATTATTAAGTGAAGTCATTCTATAAACCAATTGGTAACAAATGTAATTAAATTTTAGTCACCCTTAATAAACATTCAGGCGACTACTTGCAATAGATTTAGTGTGGGAGACTTCAGGTAGAATCTATATTGTCTTAAGATATAGGATTAATGAGCATATTGTAGTTTAAATTAGAACTTATGTTTATTTTAATGTTTGTGAATGTACCTAGTCATTTAAGATGTTGTATGACGTACTTGACTGACATTAAGATCAATTGATAACAAACAGTCCAGTAAATAACTTTGGCCCTTAAAGTCCAGTTCATTAAAAGATTCATGAAATTTGAATCTTGTTTATTTTTACTATCAGATTTGGTGTGAAACACCTTAATGACAAGTTGACTGTCTGATAATAGTCAATTCAAATATTGATATTCAATTCCTTTTATATTCAGTCTAGTTGTATTAAAAGACTGTAAGTAAATTTCCTTAATTTAAATATCTTGAATAATCGGAATGGCATTAATATAGTCCAATCGTAATTATTATATTAATTTAATGAATGAAATTTGAACTATCTAGTACAAACGATACTGAGAATATTCAAAGTTAAATTTTACTTTGCTTAACTAGTAAATATCACAACTTCAAAGAAAAAAAAAAGAAATGCCATTCCAAGGTTGGAGCTTTGGGTGGCTATTTTGGGGATGGAACGGAGGCCACTAACAAAAAATACTAAAATATTTTAATTTAAAGAAACTTGTTTAACTAGTTTGAGCAACTATCATTAGACAGTCATGAAAAATAATTAAAAGCCCAAGTAAAGTCTCATTTGAACTATGTACATTCACTGTGAATTCTTTCTAGTTACCATTGCGTATAAAATCCTCCGTATAACATTGTACAAAAAATAGCTACTAGAATTATTAGGACTTATATTGCTTTAATCTAAATTTTCCTTTTAGCTTCCAACTCTTCATGTAGCATAAAGATCAATCAATCCTAAACTTTGTCATTTAGTTAGGTAGGTATAGTCTCCAAAACCAATAGGGTTCTACGATTCATAATGTAGGGTTCACACTACTCGATCACTGGCCAAACTTAGCTTTAAGTACCTTAATTACAACCGTATTAAAATATTTCTTAGTCTTAAGAAGATTTAGTTTCATGGTTACTAGTTCAGGGTTAAGCTAGGGACGTCTTTAGTTAAGGGGTTAACATAGAATAGCGATATTGATTAGTCTTCATCGTATAAAGAATATTATATTAATATATAAAAATAAAAAAAATTGGGTCGTAGTATAGTTGAGGTTAGTGGTAGGAAGATTAAGATAGGTTTAGATAAGTATAAATATAAGTAAGTAAGTAGGGTTCGGTACAGTAAGACGGCGCAGGGCGTTTGCGCGAGTTTGCGTGTGTGATTTTGATGTTCAAGTTTTCACTTCTGCCGGCACTCCCGCAGCCACCCGTTTTTTCTTTAGGCATATTCATCATTATTAGCCTGTTATAATAAATTCATGATGATGAATAAATAGCCTGTATCGACTCATACTCAGAAGTTATTTTTATCCACATGCGGGGAAAACTCAGAGTATGGTAGCAGAGGGTAAAAGTGTTCGCTTTCCATATGATGGGCGCTACGTGCTTGCTGGTATCCCCACAGTGTCATAGCTTCTTTACATGCAACCTACAACAAAAAGAGACAAAAGACGCGCTAAGTAAGAACAATATCAAGAAACGCCACTGTGCGCGGCCCTGTTTGAAAATCAACTAAAACCAATTTTATTAGTTATACATATTATGAAACTTACTTGTATTTTATTTACGTATTCAAACTTCAGAATATTTTTCCACTTGAAAGGTACGTTTTGCGTGACTCTGAATGTACCATCTATGCCATCAGCATATTCGTTAGTGTGGGTCTGTAAAAACTTGTCGACTGCTTGTGTGGGGCCGAGATTCAAAAATTTCTGGACCTGATGACTGGTTCTGTTGAGGTTTAGAGCTAAGTCTTCGTATCGGAGTACCCTAGAACAATACCACTAGAATGTAGATTCTTGCTGTACATTTTAATAAGCTCTGACCTAAATCACTTTTAAAGACCATGAATCACGCGCCGAATCAAAAAATGTAAGAAAGAAACATATTATTTTAATCACAGTTCTCCGAACAGTAGACTATTAATATGTTTCGGTTAAACAGTTTTCGAGTTATTAATGGGTCAAAAGTGGCTCAAAATGTTCCGTGTAATGTTACACATGGCTGCTGCGTCGCCAGTTCCTTTTTCTTTGTCTTGCCTGGACACGCTGCCTAGCTACAAGCCTATATCTCAACTCCCGATTGACCGATTTTGTTCGTACTCGCAAAGTTAGGATTTATTAAACGATCTTACCAGTTATTACCAAAATCGGTATGGTATCCCCCAAATATAGGCATTTTTACTTGTTATAAAAATCATTATTATAATAATTAGTCCGTTAGATTATTTAAAAATATTGGGCACGTATTTTTTCTGTTGTCGATCAAACAATTCATGATAAAAACAAAGATACACCTTGTCACTAGCCGGTACATTTGTAGTAGGTTATTGACGTCACGCGGAACTTTAACAGTCTATTTCCGCATAAATATTTGTTTAAATTGACAAAAGAAAAAATACGTGTCTAATATTTTTTAATAATGTATTTGACAGACTAATTATATTTTTTAGTAAACAAGCCTATTCTACAATTGAATTAAATTGTGGAAAAAATCTCAGGGAGCATCCACAGATAAATATACACGTCGAACATAATTATAATACCCCTCCGATAACGTTAAGAGTAAAAAACAAAGCTCGGTTCTTACATGACTCTACCAGGGTATTCTTGCATCAACTTGCCCGCAGCACGGCAGTCGCTAAACACATCGGAATAGACCGGCTCAGGTAGCAAGCAGTACGGAGCTAGTTGGCAGTAGATATGATACTGACAGGACTACATCAACGGATTACAGACCAGTAACACTACTTACATTACTCTACCAGGGTATTTGTGCATCAATCTGCTCGCAGCACGGCAGTCGCTAACCACGTCGGAATAGACCGGCTCAAGTAGCAAGCAGTAAGAAGCTAAGTAGTTGGCAGTAGATCTGATACTGACAGGACTACAGCAACGGATCCCAGACCAGTAACACAACTTACATGACTCTACCAGGGTATTCGCGCATCAACCTGCCTGCAGCGTGGTAGTCGCTGACCAAGTCGGAGCAGACCAGCTCAGGTTGGATGCAGTCTGGGGCTAGTTGGCAGTAGGTTCGGTAACGACGGGACTGCATCATACCACGGGGATCGCGGACCAGTAGCACCACTTTTACGTTCAAACTGAAACAATGAGACAAAAAACTTTTCAGCAATAGAAGTGGGTAAAAACGGTAAGTATTTTTCGGTCATACATTTATAGGGTTCCGTACCCAAAGGGAAAAACGGGACCCTATTACTAAGACTTCGATGTCCGTCTGTCTGTCTGTCGCCGGGCTGTATCTCATGAACCATGATAGCTAGGCAGCTGAAATTTTCACAAATGTTGTATTTCTGTTGCCGCTATAACAACAAATACTACAAACAAAATAAAATAAATGTTTAAGGGGGGCTCCCATACAACAAACCTGAATTTTTAGACGTTTTTCGCTCTATATTAATAATGGTACCAGGTAGATGCTTGAAATTTTCACAGAATATTTAGTTTTATATTCCCTTCAATAATAAATAATAAAATGAATATTTAAGGGGGGCTCCCATACAGTACGGAACCCTCCGTGCGCGAGTCCGATTCGTACTTGGCCGGTTTTTCGGTCTTCTCGCGGGAAGATGACAGAATTGTGTAAAATAGTTGCCTTAATTGTAATACTTATGAAAATATATTTTCTACGTCTACAGCGTTAACAAAAAAAAACAAACCATCGTAATGAACTACTTTTACGAGTACAATGGAGTCAATCCAAATTTCGAGAAAAACATATCAGCTATCCCGTACAAAGTTGCCACCGGGTTTAAATTCAGTAAACAGGTGCACTATTTATCACTCGCACACTATTTTATGAATAAGTACCTACCTGTTAGCCCGAGATCTCACCGCAAGAACATCCCGCTCATAGAGTACACTGTTCAAACCATTTTTTTACGTAGGTAATTATATTATGAATAGGAGAATATTGTTTATATTGTATTGTCACCAGTAAAAAAATGTAATACGCTGTGATTTTTTTTATATATCCTTACTTCTACTAAGTACGAGATAGTTATAGCGAAAGCCTTTAAAAAATTGATAACGAATGAAAAACACAGAAAATAGGTACCTAGAGAGAAATCGAATGAAAATTCCAATTTTACAGGATACCCACACGAACTTACGCATTTAGCTAAACGAATCACCTAGTAGTAAGAAGTAGGTATTAGCAAAAAATATATGAAAGTCTAGTTCCAAAAATTCACTAAAACAAGCCATGCATTTACTAAGAAAACTTACCTTTTATCGGCCAAAATATCTTCCACAACTCGCATTCTGAACCGAACGACCTTCATACTTTGAAATGGGAACAGTTTGCAGAACTTTCCAGTAAAATCAGCATCCAAGCAAAGCTTTATATTATCCTTACAATGCTCCCACAATCTCGTATTATGCTTGAATTGGTTGAGATAATTCAAATGCTGCTTGCCGTATTCGAAATAGTCTTCCATTCCGGTGAAGTTGCAATGAAACATATTTTTGAGGTTTCGCGTAGCCTCAGCAGCGTAAGGAGGCCCCCTTATTTGCTTGATCTGGTACTTTAACAGAGGCTCATAATGATAGAAATTACTTGGCATCGCATTCACTAACTCTGCGAAAAAGGTAGATCCCGACCTCCAAGCTGAGACGATCAAACTTCTGACAGGCGTTCCACCCTGTTCCAGAATTAAATCTTCAATTGTATCCACATTTGAATAACTAAAATTATAATCCAACAAATCGTGTCTTATCTTTGTCCGAGTAGAATTGAGAATCTTTTCAATATATGGTGGATCTTTCGTGGAAGTTTCTCGAATTCCATCTTGTCCGTATCCTTTGAGGCTTTTGAAAGATAAGCTGTTATATAATTTTCTATCTAGGATTAAGAAAACACTGAGGCCAAGTATAACACATAGCAAGTAAAGGGTATTTCGGCTCCCACGACGAATCATTTTGACATTGTATAACTTCAGTTAATTGAACACACTTCACTATTTTGAAGATACTGTTTTAAAATGTTTTATGAAATTATAGATTTTTTATAGAAAACAAGTAAATATGTGTAGTGACTCAAGGAGCAAAACTGTTAACTGAAGTTGGATTTATACGCTATGGTTGGTACTTAGCACCTATTAGATAATAAATTACATGTCAAAACAAGGTTAGTAAGAACAAGTTTAGGTTCTTACCGACTATGGTCTACTTCGATACTATGTTTAGTACTTATTTATATGATGTTCCCGTCACCGAGATTGAGTTTCAATTAAAAATAAACATACTGAGCCGTTGTGAAACCAGTTAGTCGACATGCAATCCTATGAATAAACACTCATTTACATTTATAATAAGAAAAGTATGTTGGACAAAATGCTTGACTAGGGATCTAAGTGGGCATTAGGCACCTACCCTACCTTCTTAAAACATAAAAGCGCATTTTCATATTCATTTCCACTAGCAAAATTATTTTACACTTTTCTTTGCAAATCTTAGCAGAATGTTTAATTTAAAAGTGTTTATTAATTAAAAGGTTAATTTAAGATATATAATAGATGATGGAAATGCTCTCGGGTGGAAATGCACTTTAATACCAGTTTTAATGAAACGTGTTACATATTGAAATTCTTTATTTCAAACCTTGCATTAAATAAATACCTAGGTTGTTCCAAAAATTATATATAATAGCCACAGAATAAATACCACCTCTTCCTGCATGAATCTATTTGAATTGACTGCTCATTTCAACGGGTGCACTAATTCCTTTGCGAAAATTACGACCTTTGTGAAAATCACTGGCCACATATGTGTAGTTTTTACAGAATAATTTTATAGCTACGATCTTCTGTATTTAGAAGTATGTGGCTACGATCCTCTCACGAAGCAGTAATCCACGCAATGGGTGTTTGAAGACCGATTGATGAATGATTGATGGGTGATTGAAGGACGATTTGCTCACAAAAGTTGTTTGCGGTCGGAGCGTTAAAAAATTATGGCGGTTTTTGTTTCGGCGCAGTTCATCTGAATGCATAAGTGCATTGGGATTGGAGGGAGATATTTTGTAATTTTTCTTTTTTAATCTAATTATTTTTCTTTTCACTATTTTTGCACGATAGCATCGTACTACGACGCGACATCGTTTCACGATGCTAAATCATATCGCGGAAATCTACAAAGAACAAGCGACACCACAATCGCAAGAGTACAGAAGAAACAATGAATAAAGAAGAAACAAGCAATAAAGAAGAAACAACCAATAAAGAAGAAACAACCAATAAAGAAGAAACAACCAATAAAGAAGAAACAATCAATAGAGAAGAAACAATCAATAAAGAAGAAACATCCAATAAAGAAATAACAGATACACAGAAGAAACCGGATACATCCATTTCTTTCAATTATGAATAACGAGCGTTATTTTAAGAAGAAATGTAACGTTGTGTTATCACTTACTCTTTGTAGATTCCCACGACGCGTCGTATCGCGTCGTAGGAAAATGCGACGTCGTATCGTGTACGACCCCAAATGATGTAGGCGTTTGATGTTTCCGCCTGGTCCGGCTCCTGCAGCTTAGACAATAGTAGTGTCCGCGATTAGCTTTTATTTTATCCTATTGCCATATAGATTTAGGTACTATTCTCTCTTACTATACCGTCTATCTCGGTCTTGTGCCAGTCGTTCCTTTCAACTCTAGATTTCGTCACCTATTGACATTTGACTCGAATACAGCGAGATTTGCATATAGTTCAATGCCCGAATATGACTAAATACACTTTAGTCTAATAAAATGTTACATGAGTGCTATGCGAGACGAGCCCGCGTGCTAGTACTCCAACCTTGAGAAAGATCGCCAAAAGCGATCGAAACTATAGTAGCAGTTTCCTACTAAAATCAAACATGAGTAACACCTGTGTTTTACTTCATTAAAATGTGCGAAAACCACGTTAGTTTTCATAGTCAAATTTTACATGAGCTTTACATTTTTTAGAGGACGTCATTTTTGTCAATAGAAGCTTAAGTTTGTGGGGTAGCCGCCCATGTCCCCCGGCCGCCATCTTGGAAAAAGGGGTGCTAACACGCGATATCTCGGAAACTATGCGTCCTATAAAAATTCGTGAAGACATAATTTGTAGCTAATCGTTTTGCCTACAAATATGTTCTAGTAACTTTTGTCCCGAAAATAAAATTGCGTTCTCTAAAAAATGCACTACATCCTTAAACTGTATGTAACATTTCAATGGACTACTTTGAAAACAACGAGTTCCTACCTAAGGTTAAAACAGCGACCTTAAAGATAGACACCTAATCATACAAAATGAAATGTCGCCGACCAATATCAACCAATCATAGAGAAATCCACCAATCCATACTTAGTCTTCTGGCGTGGCCACATTATCGCCCTACGGCGAATCTTCGTCACTGGGGGCTCATTCATCTAATTCAAACGGTAGTAATTGGTTGTTCACGATTTGAACTACTACCTGAAGCTGGGCACACACGCTGCGATGATCGCATCTATTCATCAGATCAGTCCAGCGAGGTCCTAATATAGTTGCATTGCCAGTAGGTAGTTATTGAGGAATCAAAATGACACCCCTATTTTAATCGAAAAATATTGATTTAACAAAAAAAATAGGCATCAAAGTTGTAGAAAATCAAATTTTAAACAACTTTTGTTCCTATAACTTCTGCTGAAAAATTGAAATAACACAAGTTATTGAAGAAATGAAATGGTACAACCAACTATTTAAAAAAAAATCGATCCTACAAAAAGTTGATGGGAATCAAAGTTGTAGAAAATCAAATTTCAAACAACTTTTGTTCCCATAACTTCTGCTGGAAAATTGAAATAACACAAGTTATTGAAGAAATGAAATGGCACAACCGGCTATTTGAAATAAATATCGATCCTACAAAAAGTTGATGGGAATCAAAGTTGTAGAAAATCAAATTTCAAACAACTTTTGTTCCCATCAACTTTATGTAGGGTCGATCTTTTTTTAAATAGTTAGTTGTACCATTTTGTTTCTTCAATAACTTGTGTTATTTCAATTTTTCAGCAGAAATTATCGGAATAAAAGTTGTTTAAAATTAAATTTTCTACATATTTGATTCCCATCAACTTTTTGATGGATCGATATTTTTTTTAAATAGTTGGTTGTACCATTTTGTTTCTTCAATAACTTGTGTTATTTCAATTTTTCAGCAGAAGTTATAGGAACAAAAGTTGTTTGAAATTTGATTTTCTACAACTTTGATGCCAATTTTTTTTTTGTTAAATCAATATTTTTCGATAAAAATAGGGGTGTCATTTTGATTCCTCAATAACTACCTACTGGCAATGCAACTATATTAGGACCTCGCTGGACTGATCTGATGAATAGATGCGATCATCGCAGCGTGTGTGCCCAGCTTCAGGTAGTAGTTCAAATCGTGAACAACCAATTACTACCGTTTGAATTAGATGAATGAGCCCCCAGTGACGAAGATTCGCCGTAGGGCGATAATGTGGCCACGCCATTCAATAAACTGGCGTTGCGGTCGCGTCTCAAAGCAAGGAGGTAAATATGGTGAACTGCGCCATTTTATCTTGCCGAAATTACACGGTTTCAAAAGAAATAACGAAAGGCACTGTCACATACCACCGGTAAGTAATAAATATCTTTGTGATTTACAAGCAAAATAAATAAAATGAAATCATTTGAAAATGTAAACAGAGTGGAAAATTTCTCTATGGTCAGTTAGGAATGTCGGATAATGTCTGTATGAGATCGAATAATGACTCGTCAAATCGATTAACTTTAAGGTCAAAATTGATTTTGACCCGGGCGGCCGGCGATGTAAGACAATTCTTAAGAACAACGAAGCGGATCGATTTGTGTTTCACCTGATGTGTTCATATTTTAACCGATTTACAAAAAGGAGAAGGTTCTTTGGTTAAAGCTTGATGAATTTAGCGGTACTTAAGGCTGCCAGCTGTTATTTAATACTAGTGTTATTGACTTTTTGTCGACAACTTAATCTGGAATTAACGATAAAACGTATTTATAATTACATAAGTCCATCGATTAAAAAGAATCAAGATGTGAATAGATTAATCGAAATTTCATTGCCAGTCCAACTTAACATCTGATATGACATGACGTCATGCTAGACTCGAATACATTTAGGAATCGATTATTTTCATCATGTATTTTGAAATCTCTATTTCAAAGTTATTTCAGTGTTGCCACAAGATATTTTTGTAATTTCCCTATACATTTTGTTTAGATTTCCTAGAGATCCAGTTTGGGCCGATCGGTGGATAAAAGTAGTTCGCCAAAGTAAAATAAATTATTTTTGGAAACCAAGTCCCTACACTAGATAGACTATAGTCAAACCGTTAAACTCAGACATCGCCTGCGCGGTACAGGGGCGCCGGGGGAGACGACACAGGGGACTGAGACAGGCGCGGGCAGCGGGTCCCCGGCGCCCGCACCTGTCTCAGTCCCCCTTTGTCGTCTACCCCCGCGCCCTTGTACCCGCGCAGGCGATGTCTGAGTTTAGCGGTTTGACTATAGCATATTCCATATGTCCTAGCATGTAATGACAAGCAGCTGTCAATTTTATTAAATTGTTTTTAATTACCATCCCGAATACTGCTTTAGTAACAACTTAATGCCGGACACAATAACTTTAGACAACTTATTGCAATAAGTCATTACGTAACTATTTATCAATATGTAAATATGTGAAATTGATCAAAAATTTTCATTAACATGAAAGTAGCCATTTTATTTTGAACCAATCAAGCTAAAAAGATCCAACCAACACTTTTTTTCGAAAATGTCTTTCCGTTCTTTAATTATTGCTAAGACTCGACATAGCATTGTTACAGTTGTTAACATACGCTTTGTTTAAAATCATGTGATTTCTCTTTAATAATTCTGTTTGTAAATATTTCCCCTATAAAATTGGGTAATCACTTTTGAAGTTGCAAGTTCACTCAAAAGTAGTCTATGGTACAAAATGTATTTTTCACATTTCCAAGTCTTGGATTGTATGAAGATGCTCCTTCTGTGCCCTGTGTAATAGGGCCTATTCTGTGGGTTAAAATAAAACGTCAGTAAATCTGTTTCATCGCATGTTGATTGAACCGTCAAAGTCTTCATCTTCCAAAGGCAACGGTAAGACAGAATGCGTCTGGAGCGGGTAGAAATCTTTGCTCTTCAGTTGCGAGGCGTTCAGAGCCACCTCGTAGTCCCAAAGCTCCATGGCTTCTTTGCACTTTTCCTACAAAGAAATATTACCTGTAAAACTAGATAGCTTAGCTAACCTTACTAAAATCACTACATAGTATAAAACAAAGTCGTTTCCCGCTGTCTGTCCCCATGTATGCTTATATCTTTAAAACCACGCAACGGATTTTGATGATTCAACAGGAAGGTTTATATGTATAATACACCTTTGCGAAGCCGGGGCGGGTCGCTAGTCAAAATATAAATCCGAAAGTGTTTTCGTTGGTATACCAACGAAAACACTTTCGGAATGAAAAAGTAACATATGTTACTTTTTCACGCAGCGAAAGTGCAACGAATAATTGATTTTTGGCATGGATATACGTATGTAGTTCAAAGGTTTGAACATGCTACTTTTTACCTATCCCGGAAAAATTAAAGGTTATTAAGGGGATAGTATGAAAATCAAAATGAATATGCTTCATCTTCGACCACAACGTCGCGTCACTTACCAGTAGGTGGTCAAGCGCGAACTTATTCGCGGTAAAAAAAGCGGGCGAAGCCGCGGGCAAAAGCTAGTAATAGTATAACTTGGACGAAACCATAAGGGTCCTTCGAGCCACCATATCCACCAACCGGCACTTGGCTAACATGGTGTATTTGGCCCAATCACCCTTAGTGGGTTGTATGTGGCCTATGTTCAGCAGTGGACTTTTAAAAAGGCTGATACAGTGACAAAAAAAACTATGTATAAAAAAAATATAAGGCTGGATGACTCGCCAAACATGGCTAGCATTCGCATCACGGATATTATTTTAATGACATGCGAAATTACGTAACCATGAATTAATTTCTTTCCAGCGACATGGTCGTTTTTTGTGTAAATAAGGTTTTTAGCCTTCAAATTAAGCTCCAAAAAACACTTCTATATTGTCTGGGCTAAATAACATGAGTCAGCTAAGCTTTATCGTCGCTTTTATCGTGCGTCGTGGTTGATCCCGTGGTGAATATGACTGAAAATATATCCAGGACAATCATTAACATGAATTCAAATAGGAAAGTTTTTACCATAGAATTAGAACTAAAATAATAAAAGTAAGTAACTTCGTATAAGCCGGGTGGCTAGCCCTGGTGTCAGAGTTTTTTTAGGCTGCCTGAAGGCCAGAATCGAAAAAATCTGAAATCTGAATAGCAAGAGATATACATCACTTTTTCCCACTTTAAATGTGAAATTTATAAGGTGTTAGAAAACGATGCACATACACCCGAACTTACGTAATTTCTAAAGGTTTCACAAACTAATATTGACCCTTATTGACCTATCTCGGCTATCCAAATTCAAGAAGGTAAAAAGTACGAAGGTAGAATGATCAGAAATTTGAACCTTCGTGCTGAAACTATAGTGTTCAAGTTTCCGATCATATCGCAAAAGACAATAGATTTTTTAAAACTATTTTGACATTCCATCTTGTGATTTTGATGAATACCGACAGACAAAGCGGTTTTTTTTGTTCCACTCACTTGCGTATTCTATATAGCCAGATTTGAATAAGACTGTTTTTATTTAAGCAAAATTGTATTTACAATGTTGTTGTATGGAAATTTGTCAGATGACATGAGACCTTGTACAACGCGCTGCCCAATAAGGTACTCGAATAGGCCGGTCACCTTGACAAGTACCTACGTAACCGACTCGCAAGCAAAATACCCTTAGTACTACATATAGAGATCTATTTCACATTTTGTGCTATTTCATACGTACCTTTATTTTTCCGGAATCAAAAGTAGCCTATTAGTGTTATGAGACTCCCCGATCTTTTAATGTACTGTATCCATGAAAAAACAAAAAAAAAAACAAATCTAAGAATAACAAACAAAACAACAAACACACTTACTACTCGGATTTATAAATAGGCATGATGACAGGGTAAAAAAAAAACATTATTTATATTTAAGTCCATCAGTTAGATTACAAAAAATATGGACACAAACATGTTATTTTGTTAATCGTCTGGTAATTTGTTGTTTAATTGACAAAGTGAAAATATAAAACATTTATTTTGCCTTGTCGTCAATGTGTTTTATGATTTGTTTATATATATTTAATTCCCATGTATTTTGATTCTCGGTCTATAGCAGAACGAGTGGGAAATAATAAGTTCCAATCGTCACCACTGGGGACGAACGAAACTTTTTTCCCACTCGCCTAGTGGGGACGACCAGGAACTAACGCGATAATCTAACGGACAGCCTATTTACATAATTTTTAGTCTTCTAGCCTATTTGGTAAGGATAGTAGATTATTCCCTTGACGAAGTTACTACCTCTAATAAACCAACCTGTATTTTAGCAATGGCATCAAAGCTCAAATCAGTGAGCCATCTAAACACTGAACGCTTGGTGATCGTGAGGCCCATATCCCCGTTTGTCTTGAGGTAGTCTCGGAACGAACACGTGGGCCCGAGTCCTAGAAACTTAATAACTTGAAGACCAATCACGTTAATATTCAGCATAAGCTCTTCGTAGCGTATCACCCTGAAAGAAGATAAAAAATCTTCAATACTAGTTTTCATCCGAGTACAAAAACATAATAATAAATTTAAAAATATAATAAGTACAGGGTTATTTCTAATCAATAAGCATCCTTTTAGGGGCTTATTCTGAACATGAAAACTAACACCTTTTGTACTACGACATTTATTAATTCTCAAAAAAAAGTTGTCCATAGAAAAGTGTCGTTCACCCTCGACAAAATGTATGGAACAGCTGTTTTTTTTTTTTAGTTTTGACAAAAGTCTCAGAACAAAAGTTGTTAGTTTTGATGTACAGAATGAGCTCCTAAAAGGATGATAGTCGATTAAAAATATCCTTGTATATTTGAATAGTTTTTCTGTCAGCTGTCCCCATGCAAAATCGACTCATTATCAACCAAAGTTATGAAACATCTGACTTTTTTTTCTTGAAATCCAGGGTAGTATTCCGTAGTAAAAGTTGTTCGTGATGATATAATCTCAATAACCCTCACTCCAGTGTAGTATAGGGCAAGCAGATAAGTGTGCACGGAAGGGATAGCGTACAGTTGAACCCCAGATCGCACATGATACGATCTGGTTAAGTTTATGGTCTGACCGTTTAACTTAGTCCTCGCCTGCGCGGGTACAGGGGCGCGGGAGTTGATGACAAAGGGGACTGAGACAGGCACCTCAGTTAAACGGTCAGACTATAAAAGCGATTGATCTAATGGTGGCCAAGAACAAATGGAAATAATTAGAGGAGTCCTTCGCCATTGACTCACACAGGTTAATTTAAAACTATGTATATTATGTACATTGAAGTCAACCGACTAAAAAGTTCGAAAAGCTTCTTAAAAGAAACCACTGCCTTAAAAGTGCATGCTGCCGAAGCCCGCCTCGACACATGGAAGAGCACACACCCACCACCCCCTGACTTCATAGAGCTATCCGAAACCCTCATGGAAGTCTCTGAACCGGCTGCGGACACAGGTGGGCCGTTGCAGGACCAACCTGGCCAAGTGGGGATATTCTGACACAGCAGTGCGACTGCGGAGCGCCAGCGCAAACCATGCAGCACCTCCTTTCGTGCCCCCAAAGCCCAAATGTGTACACTATGCAAGATCTTCACGAGGCTACCCCCCGATGGAAGAACTTAGCTAAATACTGGGAAAAAATAATTTAAAAACTAAGGATCATCGACTCGACGGAGAAGAAGAAGATTACAAAATCGATGGCGGAACTCACATGAATCTGTTGGGGTATTTCCTCGACAGCTGCTGGGCCGCAACATAATCGCTGATCATGTCCTTGCAAAGTATCTCCGGGTTCATGCAGTCGGGGTTTGGACAGAACGGCTCGAATCGGACTCGCGCTTCCATCACCCCGCGGGGATCGCGGATTAAAAGTATCACCTTAATGTTCAGTCTGAAAACGAGTACAGTAATATTAGTAAATTACACCTACTTAATCGATAATTGTGTGTGTAGGCCACATAACAGAAGAACTAGGTTTTTCTTCTCTATTCTGTGATGTAGGCCTTTATTGAGAATTGTGGTTGGGACAAACCCGGAATTGATAACCAAGATTGGTACATGACAGAGACAAATATAAACATTATGATGAAATTAAGTAGCTTGAGCGGCAGTTCAGTCAGTAAAGAATATTATTATTGTAAGCGCTACTGTGTAGGTAGATAGTGGGCTACAGTCAGTTATTTCACAGTTCATGCCTTAACTTAGGCAGTCATAGTTCCGACTTTGACTTCATCCTGCTTCATGACAGACATCTGTTCTAGAATGTACCTAGATGCACACAAAGAAAATAAAATTATTTACCTTTTCAATGAGAATCAGAATTGTATAAGATCGAACAATAACTCACTGTTTATCTTCCAACAAATCCTTAACAAGACCGGGTCTGAATCTGACAACCTTCATGCTCTGAAAAGGGAACAGCTTGCAGATCGTAGCAACCAAGTAACTGTTCAGGCAAAACTCGTCTTTAATCTCACACATGTTCCACAGCCTCCTGTTATTCTTCACTGGATTAAACTTCTCAAACATTTTCGAATGCTTGTTACTTTTCCAATAGTGAATATAGCTTTCCATCGCTTCCCGGTCGCATTGGAACAAGCCTTTCATATACTGTATCGACTCGTTTCCTAGTGGAGGTCCTCGGATTTGCGTGATCCCATATTTTAGCAAAGGTTCGTAGTGGTAGAAGTTACTGGACATCACGTTTATCATTTCGCCTAAAAAGGTAGAGCCCGATCTCCAGGTGGAAACTATTAGACTTCTCACGGGCGTTCCTCCGTGCTCCATCAACAGATCTTCCAGTTTCTGAACTCCTGAATACGTAAAATTGTAATGAAGTAGCTCAAGTTTAATTTTTAAACGCGTAATCGCTAGTATCATTAGTTGCGACTCTTTTAGGCCGCCAGGGTTGTGGAGTAGACTTAAATCGTATGTTGTATCAGACGAGGCTACGGAATTTTCTTCTGATGGTCGCTGTTTGCTAGTCCTTGGTATAGGTACGATCCACACTGACAAACCGACAAGAAAACACAGGAAAAGAGCAATACGTTGTTGCATTTTCAATCACCGAACAACACTACTCGACACTCCTATTGAATAAGCAAACAGTAGTTACAAAATACTAACGCAATCGATGGTCGGGTTATTTAGTAAATATCTTCCAAGTTTACAAACATGACATAATTTTGCTTTAAGTGTACCTATTTGTCAACAAAATAAACGAAAGCAACATTACGTGTAGATCCAATCACTCGGTTTGATATTTATGTGTCAATTGCAGTACGCAGCAAAAAATGTTAGGTGTTCAAAATAATCACGATAATCAAATACAATGTCTATAATTTCTAGATAATATACTATACGAGAAACGCCATTTGAAGAAAATATGGCTCTGGGTATTCGTAACTCAACATCTCGAATAGTCATAGTGAACAACCTAATTTACAACAAAAACAGCACTACGAAACATAAGCAAAAAACTACATAAAAAGCATAATATGAACTGCTTACTTCATTAAGTACTAAATAATTATTGTGCGGGGTAACTAGTCAAACTATAAACACACTGTACGAGGCTGCGTAGGGTATGTACAGTACGCGCGAATAAAAAATAAGCATCGGTTTTTGGGAAGATATAAAGGTTTCTTAGAGCGCTATCTCTATCTCACGAACCACCATTGGATAAACCAGCAACAAATGGAACTGTACTGTACCAGCCTTTTCAATAGTCCACTGCAGGACGTAGGCCTACTCACGAAGGGTGATTGGGCCATATCCACCACGCTGGCCCAGTGCGGGTTGGAAGATTCACATACGCCATCGAATTTCTTCCACGATTTTATGTAAGTGGCCTCAAGATGTTTTCCTTCACCGAAAAGGCAGCGGTGTGAAATTCCGTACATAAATTCTAGGAAGTCATTGGCACCGGACCGGCATTTGAACCCATGATCTCACGATTCTAAGGTGGGTGTCATCACCACTGGAACACCAAGGCTATTTGGCAAATGGCACACGTGACGATTATCACTGGTTGTGCAATGATAATTCGCGAAATAAATAAAAAGTATAAAAAATCACGACATAACACTACAACTGAGCAAAGCCGATGTCATTTATATATTCGCTATTATTACATGCTATTAGGTATTTTAACATTAATAAACCACCAAACAAGTTTCTTGTAACTTTATTAACTTGAAATAAAACGAATACAATAATAAGTTTGCAATATTAACGCGCCGGCCGTGCTGTTACGTTCTACAATATTAAAACTTCAACATTCTTTCAATTCAACTGTAACTCTTATTTTCTAATAAGGCTACCCTTAAATTCTACCACTTCCATTCGACATTCTTATTTACCTATTGGCCAAATGCGTTATCAATTATTAATGTTATTGCTCAACAGTTGCTTACAAATGCATGATATTATTTTGACAGGGTAGTTTTAACGCTAGCGGCTATCTATTAGTGATTTAATATTTTTTTCATTTCTAGGAATAATTTTGAGGCAGTTGTGTTAAAAGTTAAAACTAAGGCAATGTGAGAGGGCTCTAAATTATTTCATTCTTTTCTGTCTTATCCATAAAAAAGGAGATGCGCAATATATTCAATTATCGTAAAATTAGTTACAGTACGCGTTATTACAGGCCCTCCATGCGTTCTGCGCAGTTTCTTGCTAACTTCTAAGTCCTCAAAAATATTTGCGCGTACTGTAGTACCTTGTTTGTTGTAACACTGAACCGCTCTCCGAATGTTATATTCTAATATAGCACTTACTATAGCTAAACTACATAAACAACAATGTTTATCCCTTGTTTTCTAATACAATGAGAAAATAAAACCCTACTCATATAGGCACTTTTGATAGCGCACGGTTCGTTTGAAACCGTGATAAATTATTGTCAATTAGAGCCTCCGAATACTAGGTATATTAAATTAGAAACTAAATACAAGTGCAGTAAGTTAGGCCGATAAAAGAAATCTGCCTGCGTCATTTTTCCGCCAAATTACGCGAAAGAAAACACTTGTTCGTGATAGTAGTACGAGGCAAGCCTATTTTGCGTCATCAACTATGTACCTTAGTTATATTTTACTGTAACATTTCTATAATGTCTTTGACTTACTTGGTAGCCTGGAAGAAATTGCTTGAAGCGATAAGGCCGCCATTTAGTATAATTAATTTGTAATGTTTTATTACATTTGTTTTGTTTTGTAATATTGGTTAAGCGAATAAAGGATTATCTATCTATCTATTCGCTTTTAATAGTATATTAAGAAAAAATTTATATAAATATAGAGAGCGTTCAGGTTATTAACCAATAATGCAGATATTTCGCTTATTACACTAGAAGATGTCGGATTGCGATAGCCCCTTATATGTTAATGCACTTAGAAAGCCGCTAGCGGACTAATTTATGCGTTTTTATTAAGTTCACAAATTCGCGTTTAATTTAAATGCTAACAAAATATAAGATAAAAATAAATTAACAATGAAATAATTTTACAGCTAAAATGTCAAAATTAAAATTTCAACTATTTTGTCAGATTCCCTCGCTTTTCATCACAAAGTTTAGTACCATTCGATAGCCAACTATAGGCACGACAAGACATTGACATACGCGAAATGACTCACGCACTTCAAGTACCATCACTTTTATAGTAAAAACTAGCTTTTACCCGCGGCTTCGCCCGCGTTATATTTTGATTTTGGCTTATGTTTATGTCGGCTGCGAAACCTAATAACCTAACCGACAAATATCAAAATACCTTAAAGGAATGCAAGGTTGGAGTGTATATGGAAGGGTCAGGGGTCTTAATTACAAATGAATAAAAACTATACCTATATTTCAATGTTTTTGGCTGTTTGCAGTTATAATAAACATTACAATGGTACAGCAAAGTTTATACCTACTTGTTCCTAATTATTGCTTTTTTACAAATATTTGTGCAAAAATCGATAAATTTGTTTCTAAAGTTTTTACGTGTTAGATTAATTCCAATTTTTTGTTCTAAATAAAATCTCTGCTTTCCATAAACTGGGCATTCCAAGATTATGTGCCACTGCACATGAGTCTCCTCTTTTGTGGGTTCACAGATGCACGATGGGCTTTCCCTCAACTTAAATCGATGTAAGTATTGGGAAAACCCACCATGCCCCGTCAGCACTTGAGTTATGATTCCCACTGGTGCTATTTCTCTTACGATCTTGTATGCCGCCCTTGCATCCGGAAAATATGTTTTGGTTGCCGCCGCTGTGTGGCCATCCTGATAACGCCGGTTCCACTCGTCAAGAGAGTCCTTTCGGATTTCTCGCTTGACGAATGAAACGGGGCAGTTATCGTAAATAGGTCTGCACTTCGAGTGCAGTGCTGCTTCCTTTGCTAGCTGGTCCGCTCTCTCATTTCCCTCCATCCCCGCGTGTGCTTTAATCCAATAAAGTTTCACTATTTTATTTTGTGCGTGTAGCAACTTTATGTTCGCTTTGAATTTACTGCTAAGGGATGGAGGGAAGATACGCCAACTACCGTTTCCAGTGCAGACCTGGAGTCACAAAAGATTTTTGCTTTTTCGGTAGCCTCAAGAAGTGTCAATAACTCGGCCTGGTACACGGAGCACCAATCGGCCAATTTCAGCTTGCGGGTACTGATCTCAGTGGCATCATCCCAAATGGATAATGCCGCCCCAACTTTCCCTTTAACTTTGCTGCCGTCTGTAAATATGTTAATTTCTCGGTTAAGATTTTGCTCTAGTGCTGCTCCGTCTGCCAGGCATATGAACTCCAGCTCCTCCTGCTGCGCTGGGTGTGGCTTCTTTTCTGTCTCTCTATCTCCAGTTACTTGCTGGGAATAACCCTTCTCAGTTTCATAAAGCAAGGCTGCTTCCTGGACTCTGATATGACAGCCGCGGATTAGGGGCCGCGGAGGGATATATGGAACTGGTGGTGTGGGTGCCGCCACCTACCCTACCTTCCGCTAGGCCGTCAACGTGTTGGCAGACGCAGTGGGGCTGCAGGGGAAGAGAGGTGTCGGTATCGCGATGGCCGTTCTCACTGCCCTCTGCAGTTGAAGAGGCAGGCGCTGGGCTACTATGACTGACCCGCTGCACTGGGACCAGGGCGTTGGAATGCTGTCTGACGTTCAGTACTGGTTAGTCCAGAGTGGTGGATGACGATGTGTCTTGTGCTCCGAAACACTCCGTCATTATGGCGAGAGCGCAAGCTCCGTTATGGAGCCCGAGTCTGGGCTAGCTCTGTTGAGTGCCGCGAAGGAGTGCGAAAAATGTAGGAACGTCCTAAACTTGCCATGACAGGTTATTTCTGGCGCTTAGACGGCTGCTACCGCAGCCCGCTCACTTAGTTTTTATCCTATCCTACGGGAACTGTTAAAGTTTTTGCGATAAAAAGTGGCCTATTATGTCACTTTTCGTCTTTCAAACTATATTCATGCAATAAGCCAAGGCAAGTTGCTCCGTTGCTGAGAAAAATTTATTGTTAAGTCCTACGGGAACCACAATTTTTTCGCGATGGAAAGTATCCTATGTCACTTTCCGTCTTCCAAACTATACCCACCCCAAATATCAAGTCAATCCGTTGCTCCATTGCTGAGAAACAGTTATTGTCCTATCCCATGGGAATCACGAATTTTCTCGAGATAAAAAAGTATCCTATTATCACTTTGTCTTTTAAACCAAAGGTATCCATACCAAAAATCAGGTCAATCTTTTGCTCCGTTGCTGCGTCAAAGAGGAACAAACCAACAAACTTTTCGGATTGATAATATTAAAGTATGATGTATACCTTAAAGGTAGAATAAAGAAACATGTTAAACCTCTAATGATAGAAGATTTAAAAATATTTTAAATGTCAGACAAAATGACGGCCTGGTATTAAACGTCATAGTAACATGTAGCATGCAGAGGTAAAATAACATTTTATCCAATTTTAATGTCAGTTGTCATTTTTAATCCATACTTTATTTCCTCTTCAAGGGGATATAATGGTGGAAAAACAATTTGTCCCCTTGCCATGCTACTTGTGATTTATAAAAGTCTGCAGACAATGTCACCTGTCATCCAATTACGTTTGGCTGTGACGTTTCGTTAGTCCATATTAGCGTCATAGAGGAATTAATCACTTAGCGTCTTTGTGATAGTGGCGACAGTTTCGCTTTCGATGGTTTTTGTCCTGTCCTACAGGAACTATGCAATTTTTCGGGATAAAAAGTATCCTAAAGCTCCTTCCGCCTTTTAAACTATGTCCATGCCAAAAATCAAGTCAATCCGTTGCTCCGTTGGTGCGTGATGGAGTAACAAACCAACAAACCAACAAACTTTTCGGATTTATAATATTAGTAAGGATGTTCCACAATATTGTACTTCATGCTCGTAAATCTTGACCATGAAGTCCAACATTGTGTAACGAACATTTTGACTATAAAAATTATGGTACTTGATGTGCGTGAGTCATTTCGCGTATGTCAATGTCGCGCGTATCAAGCTATTTTTTACAAGGTATAACTGCAGGCAGCAGCAGCAGACTACATTATCGTCGGTATATCATAGAAATACATAGAAACTACTAGTGTCGCGGCGACACTGTAGACTGCAACTGCCTCGTGCACTCGGCTACGGAATAGGCATGATAAAAAAAAAATATTAGTCCGTCAGATAGATTATATCATCAAAAAATATTAGACAAGTATTTAATTTAAAAAAAAAAAAAAATTATTTTAATTAGCGCCTTAGTAGGATTATAAAAAAATATTGGACACGCATTTTTTCTTTTGTCAATAAAACAAACATTGATGTACCCCGTTAAAGTTCCGCGTAACGCCATGACGTGAATACAAAAGTATACTTTTCACGTAAGTGACGACACAAGCCGCGACTCCCGAACTTTGAGATTTATCTTTGTCATTTATTGTTTTGACTGCCTCGGTGGCTCAGTGGTTAGTGACCCTGACTTCTGGGTCAAAGAGGCGTGGGTTCGATCCCCACCCAGGGCAAACAATTGTGTGATGAACATAGGTGTATGCTCTGTATCTGGGTGTTATTTAGGTACTGTCTATATAAGTATGTATTTAAAATATGTACATGTAGTATATCAGTCTCTGGCAGCCATATCACAAGCTATGCTTAGTTTGGGGTCAGAGACCGTGCGTAAGATGTCCCCTAACATTTATTTTATTTATTGTTGGATTGACAAAAGAAAAAATGCGTGTCCAATATTTTTGATATCTAAGACTAAGGGGCTAACTATAATAATATTTTTTTTACCCAGTCATCATGTCTGTTGTATTGTAGGTACTTAGGTTCAATGGTTGTCCGATGTATAGTACTGTATAATCCTCGCGCGATGAGAATAGGATGGAACCTTGTCTTAATATATTGAAAATAATAGTTCTCAACTTTGACAGTTCCATATCAGTATTTGAATAGAACCTTTGCGAAAGTTACCGTCTTTTTCGATTTGCCTTGAAAAGGTTCCATGCCATTCTCATACCTCGCAGATTTGTCTAACTTTGTTTGCAAATATTGAAAGAATCTACACGACGCAGTTTAAAGGGAACCCGTTACAAAAGTTTGAAGGTCATTAAAAGACCAAACTCAATCTGGCCAGCACGTGTATGCAACATTCAGATCAAGTTTTTTCTGCCCAATAACTTATTAAATAAAAAAAATGTTAAGCGCATACTTTGCCAAACATGCATATAGTCTATTGTAGATTCTAAAAATAAAAGATAAGTACATGTTTTAAAGGTCGGTCATTTGCATTTCGACCATTTGGCCATTTGACATTTGATTTATGACCGATCATAAATATTTTACTTAACCAATTAATTTTACGCTTAACGAGCGATATGGTAATTTTCTCTCCAACTTTTATAGATTTAATGATTCAATTTTAATTACTATGCTATAGTGCATTTACCTATCACATAATCATTTTCAGAATTACTTTTCATTTGAGTATAGTTCTTATTTTCAGTCCGATTTTATTGTCGAATAACTCATTGTTTACTGGTGTTTCGTAAAGTACTAAAGGAGTATTTTTTTTTCTTAATAGGTATATAGTTCCCGAAATTTCGGCACGATTGCAAGCGCCATGTTCACTGGTAATGTTATAAAAACAGTGTTTTATAGCTTGGAAAATATGCGCTTACATTATACTTCATAAAAATCATAAACATCACAAAATAATGGCTAAATACTAAAGCCTTTAAATAATCTTATCAATACAAAAATATAAGAAACGTTATTAATCAAAAAATAAACATGATTTTATGTACATAAAAAATACAAAAATAAAGTCATACAAAAAGAAACAACACAACTTAAATTGAATAAACATTTTCTAATATAGTTTAAATCTTATGATATGCTAATGATATGATAAAAAACCTACACTGGTACCAGCCAGCCACCAGAATTTACATTATATAAATAATTCACAAACATTTCTTACGATAGACATCGCCCAGTTCACTAACTTCTCGTGTCAATTTTTGTCGAAATCAACAAAGAGCGAATCACATGATAGTTTGTCGACCTTATTCTAAATATCTCTAGCAATTAAAAAAAAAAACATCAATATAGGCCACTCTCCGACCGTCGTCGTCTAAATATCTCTAGATATTTTTTGAAAAGATTCATATCAATATAGGCCACTCAATTGTTCTGTCCGCATAAGCCCAAAAGGGTATCTCTATTATATTTCAAATTTCCACGCATCTTGATTGCTTGAAAATTACGCATCTGATAGACTACATCACGTTTTTTTAGTTTAGATACCGCTCTTGGGCATAGAAAGGCAGTCTTTTATTGACTACGCGAAACTACATAATCCAAATCGCAGTACAAAAATGTAATACGCTTGGTTTCCACACAAATTGACGCGCGTGACGTGTCCATCCTAATAAACATCAGTGATATAAACTAACATGCAATTCTTAACTATATCACTACCAGTATCTCGTAAGGCATATAACTCAATATTATATTGTCAGATCTATCAGGAAGCATGTTATCTTATTATCTAAGTAATAATTGATTTTTATTGACTTTAAGTTATTTTAAGCGTTATTGCATTAGACCATTTGTTCACGAGGCGATAAAGATCAAAAGGTAAGTTATACGCATTGCGAAAAACGCAACTCGAGCATATCTTAGTCGCCTTGTGTACGAACGTTCTTAAGGTAAGCATACACAAATATTTCGGTACCATTTTGATTTTTACCCTACAAACCATACATACATGAATGTAATATAAGATCCTACAGGACCGGGTAATAAGTGGTAAGGCGAATTTATATCGTAAAACAGAAATCAATAGGGAATTCCTCTGAATTCTATCCTCCTCGCTCATATAGTATAAGCATAGTTGCTTGAGCAGGATAGAACGAAAAGCCCTTTGCTACACATACTTTTAACTTAACGAGTGTACTAGACATACAAAACATTGCATTCAAACTGTGTAGTTATTACACCCGAGCCGCGCTAAAATTGTGAGCTGTAAGGGGCTTAGGAAAAATGTAAGCTAAAACGTCTATTAATCACATGAAGATGTTGAAAGCTAGTGTCGGTTCGCACAGATATGCTTGAATAAGGCAGTTAAATAGTGTGCAGCACGTTGCCGCAAGATTGGCTCGGCGTCAGCGACGAGCCTTTCGTGATAGAAGTTTTGTTTCACTGACATAAATTCAACTCGCGGTTCTAACATCGCTCTGCGTGTGAGAATTCGACTTTTCATTGAAATGTGCACCTTCTTGAATATAAGTTCTGTATTGTTTCAGTTCTATACTGTATCAGTGTGTATGTAGAGTCGTATTTCGATGTGGGCTGACGCTAACTTGACCAAATTACTAGGTATTTTAATTTGTAAGTAGTCTAATTTTCGCTAAGCGCAGCTGGGGTGTTTCAGAGGCAGAACTACTAATTAATCATATAAATCTGAGGATTTAGCCTCAACTAGGTTTAGCTGGTGCTAACCTAATTGAAACTAAATCCAAAGATTTAGAGATTTTGACAACAGGCACTGGTATATGCATTACACCTAAAACTGAAGTTACCAGTGTTTTCTTTTTGTGATTTTGTTATCTTTTAAATATAACAATTACCTACAGAGAGCTTCGTATTGAGCAAAAAGAAATTAAATGAGATTAAACAGTCTTATTGTACTATAGTAGTTCTACCTCAATAAGTACAGTGTTCATTTTTATTTAAAATAAATTATCTCACAAGTAGCTTCTTTACAAAACGTTTAGTCAACGTGTCATATTTGTACTATAAAAACATACAAATATGACAAAGAAATTGCTTGAAGATTTTATGTATAAATTACAAAACTTATAAATGTCGATTAATATTGTATCAATACTTAAAATTCTAAAATGTCATGTCATCTGTTAAAAGCTATGTCTAAGACATACATAAATGTAAAATATAATTCAATATATTTTGTTCATACGCTTGGTAATACTTAGGAGTATTTAGTATAATATCGATGCTTTCTATCATTGAGATGCAATTCCCAACAAGGAACTAAGTGTTAACATTAAAATCACTAGACCGTATTGACAGTCTTTGGTATGCTATCTAGGTCGAAAATGCATTGGCAGGCGTCTTACGTCGTAAGCTACAAAAGCGAAAGGCTCGAACCCATTGCGATCGTCTGCAACGACAACTCCATAAAAATGCAGATTGTCAAAATTTAAAACCCCGTTCGCAGTGAGTGCAATCTGTCAATGTATTTTATCGGATAATATTTTTCATGGCTTCAAAGGCTTCTACAATCGTACCCAGCTTAATTCAAACCCATGATCTACAAAGCCTACGAAATAGGTGCTAAGTAAACCACCTGCCAATGCGTATTCGGTCTCACAACTTTCTATTGCTTACAGCGCTGCATTCAAACCGAAGGACCTTCAGTCAATGTTTACATCAGAATAAAACGCTAATAAATAATATTTGTGCGGTTGAAACACACAGCTGTCGGGGAAGTAAATTAAATGTTCCTTCTTTTTTCCCGCATACTCACACTGTGTATTCTAGCCCTTAGAGAAAAATTAAATACAATGCTAAAAACGTTTCAGTTTCGCCAACATACCTTACAAAACATGAGCTCGAATCTATGCAAGCCTAAATTATGTAAATTTACTAATACTATTGTCAATCAAACACGGCCATGTTTTCGCAAAACTAGAAAGACTCTAGAGCCGTTTGTTTATTTATCGGTGCGGTAGCTTTTTTTTTTTCGTTCGCTTATTGGTGCACACTGTACCCAGCCTTATACAATATAAGATTGGCCGCACGCGTTCTGAATTCAGATTTTAAAACCTGAATGTTCCCCACATTCTTATTTTTTGCTAACTAATAGCGTCGTATAGTATGCCTTGTCTCAATTATTTGTACGTAATTAGAGCATACAGGTTTAAGAATCTGAATTCCGAATCAAAGTTCAGAACGCGTGCAGCCAACCGTGCGAGGCCGGATAAAATTAAAAAAAAAACTGCACACATACTCGGGAACCGCAATAGCAAATGTGCTAACGGCCTTAAGTAAATTACAAAATACGAGACTACCTCTTAACTAAGAACGCAAAATGTCACTCGAACGATTGCAAAAAACCAAATACATTCAAATCGTTATCTAATTAATGTAGTAAATTTTTTAATACTAATTCCATCTACCTTATAATCAAGTGCACTTAATGAATTCTCACTACTTTATCGTTTCACTGGTTAGAATTAGCGTTTTTATTATCTATACAAATTTAATATCGTTTTCGTGTGAAATGGACTTTGAGCGAAGACTTAATTAGTTCTCATGAATCATTAAAAATAAAGATAAAATATTGTACTGATATTTCGCATACTTGCATGCACATTAAGCCCGATTACAGAGGCGCCAGCTTAATTATATTAGCTGAATAGCATAGTTCTGTTTCTTTTTCACTTTAGGCGTTCGATAGAGAGAACGCTTTTTACGTTGCTATTTAATTTACGCTGGCGCCTCTGTAATCGGGCTTATTGTGCAAGTATGCGATAAAGCCCGCAACGTGCGTACGATTACATACGGAGGCAGGAATGTATTACAATTTGACGTATTTTTATTCAAGTGGTGTTCGACAAGCTAAATTATCAGACTAGGGTGCTTTCAACAATCTATTAAACTTCTGTACCACATCCAACATCCATCCGAATCTTTTCAGATGTGTGATTTACGCATAACAAAAGGTTTGGAATATTTATATTAAATGATTCACAGTTTTAAAGACACATGTCAAAACGATAGATAAATTAATAAAATGGTAGATCAATAATAATGGTGATCATCTCGTTTTTCACATAACAAATATTGGTACAGTAGCCAGTAAACATCTTGAATATTTTTGAGCCATGAAACATAATTAGCTCTCTTTTGTTTAAGCTACAAAGACAATGATATTCTAGGACTCGAGATATTTCCCGACCTTGCTTAAGCTCCTTGTGTCCATTTCACATAAAAATGATTTCGCAATACGACGTATACTCCCGTGGGCAATACCTAACATCGATATGAGCACAACGATTAGACTTTTTGATATTTAGACTATACGAGTTGTATCTTTAGACGACAGACTTATTTTAGGACATCATTGTACCTACTCATCATTATGACGAACTTTTGATATGGGACCAATCATGAAATCACGAAAAAAATCTGCTGTTCTATAATATAAAGATGAATGAGCGACAAAATGTGATGGATATAATGGAAAAGAAGATTTTTATGATACGCGTTTGTAGGTTGTCTCATACTAAAAATTGGTCATAATGATGAGTACATTGATATCCCGGAAAATGTCCGTGGTTCCAGAAATACAACTTGTATGCAAAGCATACTTTGAGTTGAATTTTGCACACCTAATGGCAAAATGACTAGCGGTTCCTTAGCCATGACTGAGAAGCGACGTATCACGAGTTTTATTTAATAAATACTTGTAAGGAAGTGAATGGAAACGGTATAAAAATTGTATGAGCAATTATTGTTTTTTTTTTTACTGTGTGAACTCCGTTTTCGGGGTTTATATGTGTTCGTATTAAATCACATGGACGGACAACACGTCTCTTAATACGAGGTATAACTGTGCCTAATGCTACTATATCAATACCTATGCAGATTTTTTAATGGAAATCTTGTTGAAAGTAGTTATATGTCAATCAATACGTGGCAAAATTATGAGTTTAGCCATTTAGTAGCCGTTACTTTTAGCCGTTTAGTATATTGATTAATTGTTTAAAATAATAGCACTGCCGTAGTATTACGACACCCCGAATCATGAGCTTATAACAGGACTCCGAATTAGATTGCATAGGCTTTCGTCTCGCTTTCTCAACAAGAGAAAAAGCGAGACAAAAACAAATGTAATTTATTTGGACTCTCGCTAAGAACTCATGGTGACCAAGAGTTTTCTGGAAATATATTGCCAAAGCCCATATATTTAAAACGCAACTATAAGTATTCATTTTCAGTGTAAATGATTGTAACGCAACACTGGTTCATTTTTAGTGTTGCGTTAAATAATTTTAACGCAACACTGAAAATGAATACTCCTGCAAGTATTGAGTAGGTACTTTGTAAAGAAATTATTCATGTTTAAGTAAATTTAAAAAATATATACAATAATGTTAAAAAATAAATATAACAAATTCTGGGAAACTGTTTCCTTCTACAAAAAATATTATGTACTTAATAATTTACCATTTTTTTACTTATTGTGCCCAAAAATTATTGCTGCCATTAAATACCTACTAAAACCATAATACTTGCCACGTTGGAATCGAAAACTAAATATATTAGGTATACAAATCAAATAAATGTATGATTTTGAATTTACATATACAATTTACATATTTATCTTCTAACAACGTGTAAATGCATATAGGTACTGAAAGAAATTGTTCCTCTTTTTCTAGCACTCGCAGGTTTATACTTTTGTTTCTCTCACCCTTGCTTCAGCGTCTGCCATTTTGTGACGTACAATTTGTACCATTCGCGATATTACCCTCAGCCATACTAGGAAAACCTTACAAATATATTCAACAAACGCATAAACTCGCCAAGTTTCTATTGCTGTCAATTTCCAACCAATGGGATGTGTCTTGTGCGAGAACGGGACAGCGCGTATTTCGCCTAAAACAGCCCTTTGGGCGTTACTGAATGACCAAATGCCCTAATTGTCTACATTGGAAGCATTTACGACCTGTCAATTCCATTAGTGACAAAGTATAATCGCCTAAAGCTATTTATAACGCGTTAAACGATAGAGACCAAAATGCTTTGAACATGTTCGAGTTAGCCCATTCGAATGTAATCGAACATCAAAACGATTTAGGCCTCTTTAATGGTCCTTCTTTTACAACTTGATATACTCTTTGTGCTGTACACAACCTCGACTTACAAAATCTATATCAATGTGCACCTAATTTCTATCGCACTAAGGTCGATTGCGGAGCGATATTGATTTTTTAAAGCCTTTTATTTCGATAGATGAGAATAACATGCACTCATGTTTTATATTGTTAGAGATCTTTCAGTCGTTATATTTTTTTTGTTACATTTCGTCTAAAAAGAATGCCCAAATTTCTTTTTTCTATATGATAAAGTTTTCTTCAAAACAATTTTTAAGGGGATTATCCCTGTATAGATACCGTAACACTGAAACTATTCCAACAGCAAGTCGAATGTCAATTGAAACGAAGAGTTTCAATTGGCTATTCCAAGGTTCCTGAGGCTTGGGAATGATCGAAACAAATGACAGTTACTTTTATTCACTTGTTTTGAACAGTAGGCACGCTGAATCGTTTTTGGTAGAGTATCTATGAAGGTTAATCTGTTTCTTTTTCTTATTGTTTTGCTGGGCATTCTTCTCTAACATTTTATTTCGAAATTAGCACTCACTATGTGTTTATAGATAATATTTAGAAGCGCAGATATCACTAGAGTCACTAGACAATAGTTTAAATAATGGAAGTATTCGGTGTATGGAAATGGTCTCAGTCTTAAATCAATAAAATATTAAACATTTAACCGATTCTACTACGTACGAAACATTCGATGTCATGGTTAACTCTGTTAAAACACACGGAACAACTTTTACTGTTTCATTATCAAAAAAAAAAATGCTGTAAAAATTTCTCGATTTCAATTTCCAACACGTCTGTGACTTCAGAAATCAGAAAAAGAACTGAACTTTTAATATTTGGAATTAAAAATAAAATATCAAATTACATTGAAAGGGAATGTTTGAAACCATCCAATGAAATCACTTAACTTCACGATAGTTGATTGGTGGAAAGTTCCTCAGACACTCAACTTTCTATCAACTCATTTCTGATGGAAAAATCGTAAAGCCCACGTTTAGGACAGCAAGCGAAATTCAAATTTGTCTCGTTCTTTACTATTTACAGCTGAACTATTCATTGTTTTACAAAAAAAAATGGTTTCGCTACAATTAAAATGTAGTAAGTACATATTAAAAAATTACACACATAAAAACAAAACAAACCAACGCAATATTCAGTCTAGTACAGAGCCAATAATACTAAGATGAAAATCAATCGATGGACAAGTGTAGCTAAACTAAAGAAAACTAAATGATAACTATCACCGTAATTATTTATTTAATATATGTATTATATTGCAGCTACAGATATCTATACTATACAGATTTGATAATACTGTTGTCAGTTGGGGCAATTCTCAACCCCAAAAATCTATGTAAAATCTCGCCCTGAGGTTGTCACTGTCAAATTTTTGTATTGAAATTTGACAAGAATTTAACGTTCCCGGGAGAAAAATCCGGCAATCGACACCGAATCGAGATACTTTGCATGCCATATTAAATCAATGCAACTCTTTCAGATTTTCTCGATCGATCACATTGGCCCTCTGGTGATTGCAGCGGAATTAGTTTTTGTAAATAGACAATGACGTTTTGAGCAGTAAATTGCAAAATCAGTCTAAGAAAATTTAATTTCGCGCGCTGAACTAAACGTTGCACCTAAAGTGGAGTCATTTTAATAGGCCACATTTGACAGTTCATGTATGCAAAGAAAAATATACCTTACACTAAAGGAATAAAACTCCAAGCCGTCTTCGAGAACACTTATCGGTCGTCGTCGATATTGTTTTCATGCGTTTTATTCCTTTAGTGTAAGGTATATTTTTCTTTGCATACATGAACTGTCAAATGTGGCCTATTAAAATGACTCTACTTTAAACATTGGTCCGTGTGTTTTTTAAAGGATTCTATAAAAAGGCGCAGTAGCTATCACGGTCAAATCTATCATTTAACAAAAGTTCATATAATTTTATTGTTGTTAGTTTTTACGAATAGATTCAACCATTGCCACTATGGGCAGTCTAGTTTTTTCGTAGCTTATGAATAAAATTTGTTCTAATGAGCATTTTTGTAACTAAAGTAATACCAAATGTACAAATTAATTTGTTCTAAACTATTATTCGAATGTCATGTAAGTACTTCGCTAAGTGAAAAGTAGCATTTTCAAATAGAATTTTAAACGAAATTGGGTTTAACTTAAATATATTTATTATAGCTATTACGAAAGTTAATTCCGAAAACTGGATTATTTATACTAAAAGCAAGATATTTCTTATAAATCCAAAATCAGTTAGGAAAACAAGAAGAAAACTACACCAAGCGATAAATTAACTAAATGGTTGCAATTCTTTTTCTATTTGAAAATGCTATGAATACTTTAGCTACATTAGCCTCTTCTTCTTCTTCTTAATCGGTATCTTCATTGCTGAAGGTCGTGTCTACTATGAAATGTTCCCTACTTGCTGCACCATGCTCTTCCATGCGGTTCTGTCCTCGGCGGTCTTAATGGCTTTAGTTATAGGCAGGCCATATACATTAGCCTCTAGCCAGAACTATTTATAAGATACTTTAAAAGTATAATGGAGTAATGTTCGTGTATATGTAGGTAGTTACCTAATATTATCCCTTGCAATAGCAACGTCTCTAAGTATAAGGAAACAGCTAGAAGAAGAAGATGCGGCAGACATCACCTGGAAGGAGAAATTACCAACATATTAAATTAGGTAGGTATATTACACAATACTCAGTAAAAAATATGGACAAATTAAATTAGGTAGGTTTTACACAGTTTAATACAGAATAGACCCTTGGCTTTTCGGTGAAGGAAAACTTCGTGATGCAACCTGCATACGTCCGTAGAAGAAATTCGAGGGCGTATGTGAATCCACCAATCCGCACTGGGCCAGCGTGGTGGATATGGCCCAATCACCCTTTGTGGATAAGCCTACGTCCTTCAGTGGACTATTAAAAATGTACAGTTATACAGAACACTTATTAAAAATCGGGCAAGCTTTTATAATTCTAAATCGAAAAATAAATCATCATCATTCCAGTCCACTGTTGGAAATAGGCCTTCTCTATAGATTTCTGATAAGAGTGGTTGGAAGCGGCTTGCATCCAGCGCGATCCTGAAGTCTTGAAAAGATCGTCTGTCCACCTTGACCACGTTACTTTTCGACTCCGTCTGTTATCTATACCAATATTATAAAGAGGAAAGATTTGATTGTTTGTTTGTTTGCATTGAATATTCTCCGAAACCACTGAACCGATTTTAAATATTCTTTCACTGTTGGGAAGCTACACAATCCCCGGGTGTCATAGGCTATATATTATATTTAAAAAATTAGGGAGGCTGCTAGTCTGTACTATATTATGCCCTGCTTATTGGCACTTATTGCTTAACTGGCAGATTGCCAGTTGAAATGGCATCTGGCAATGCCATCCCAGCATGGCATTAAGTTTTCAAACAGTCATTTTACACATTTCAAACTTAAATACGTAGAAAAAACTGAATGGAGTAGTCTTCTAAAAGTCGTGACCGATGCAACTCACGAGTGCAGCGCTTAGTTATAACAAGTATTATATTTAAAAAAAAAAACAAGCTTTTACTGAACAAGTGCTCGCCAAGACGAATCAAACGTGCCGAAACTCGATATGGTTGCGTCGTTTCATTACAGAGTCCCAATGACCACCTTCCAGCTCCATCATTAGACCTTGGTTAATATTGAAAGACAAACTACTCGCCAAGACACAAGTATGCAAAATTTACGCTCAATCGGTAACCAGGAAGTGCATAAAATTTAACTTGTACAGGACGACAGACAACGGCATTTATTTTGCTAACCGGATTTGAGAAAGGGTTATAGATGTCCCCTTCACCTGCTGAGAAGAGATCATCGAATCGAAGATGGCTGGCTCGCTTACGAAATATCTATTTAATATTGCACATCTCAAGCAGTAGCTTGTACTCGCCATATTCTCAATGGTAATAAAGAAGATCTTGCAAAATGGGACCAGACTATGTACAGTAGCCCAAAAAAGCTTCAAAATATGGTAAACAAATTCACAGAAAAAAACAACGGCATTCAATGCTTAATAACAATGGAATTTCGTACTTTTTAATTTGATTGTTGTTCAAGGCCGCCATCACGCCGCCATATTTTACCTACAAGCAATGTTAAAAGATAATAAGATCCGAAAATATGTTTTTTTTTTTTTAAATTGTGATGAAAAAAAGAAAATAATAGGAAAGTCATGTTCCAAAATAGTTAAAGCAAATAATTAATAATCGGCCAAGTACGAGTAGGACTCGCGTACGAAGGGTTCCGTACTGTATGGGAGCCCCCCTTAAATATTTATTTTATTTTAATTTTATTATTTATTATTGAAGTGAATATAAAACTAAATATTCTGTGAAAATTTCAAGTATCTACCTATTACCATTTTTAATATAGAGCGAAAAACGTCTAAAAATTCAGGTTTGTTGTATGGGAGCCCCCCCTAAATATTTATTTTATTTTGTTTTTAGTATTTGTTGTTATAGCGGCAACAGGAATACATCATCTGTGAAAATTTCAGCTGCCTAGCTATCATGGTTCATGAGATACAGCCCGGTGACAGACAGACAGACGGACATCGAAGTCTTAGTAATAGGGTCCCGTTTTTCCCTTTGGGTACGGAACCCTAAAAACTGGCCCAAACTCGCTAGATTTTTGGATTATCTCTTTTGGTAAATAAATGCGCAGAGTAAAACAACCGCATTGAATGCTTAAGTTGAATGGAGTTTCATATTTTCTAATTTGATTTTTGTTCAAGGCCGCCATCACTCCGCCATATTTTACAAGCAATGTCAAAAGATCCGAAAATATAAAATTCCTTTAAATGAAAATTGTTATAAAAGAAAATAACAGGAAAATAATTTTCCGATACAACTAAAGCAAATAATTGAATACTAATGGCCTAAGCACGATATATTTTTGCATTATCTCTTTTTTATCAATTTATGACATGAACGTGAAGAGGTCACGGCTACTGAGATGAAATCTCTAAAATAATATAAGATGACCTACGAAGACATGAATCGCATTAGCACAATCTGTCAATCAATTGGTTTACAAAAGCGCGAGTTCTCTAGTCTTTTTTAGACGATATCATCGAAGGCAGTAAACCGATTAGAAAGCCTTTTTGGATACTGTTATGCATAGGCCGCGCCACACAAGTTGGCGGATGTGAATTAGCTACAAGCTGCGCAACAGCCAATCAACGTGCTGCTTTCAGGGCACGTAACGTCAGGATTGAATATTGCGCAGCTTGCAGCTAACTTCACATCCGCCAACTTGTGTGGCGCGGCCTATACTGTACTGGCCTTTTTAATAGTCTGAACATAATATATGACTACGATTAGGAGACGGATTAGGCAATATCAACCACGCTGGCCCTGTAGGATGGCAGATTATGTATACGGCATTCGCCATCGAATTTGTTCTATGGTTCTCATGTTTTCCTTTGCCGAAAAGCCAGTTACGTAGAAATATGTAGGTACATAAGTTCTAAAGGACCGGGATTTCAATCCACGGCCGCACAAGAGCAAAGCTAACGATACTACCACCGGGGTACCACGGCTTTCTCGATACAAATAGCTTGATATAATAGATACTCGCGATGAATTGCAACAAAACATACATCAACAACAAACCGCAAACTCGTAGATTGATGAGGGCCTTGAAATCATTAAAATCCAGGAAACTTATGGTATAGAAACCTAATGGTTATTTATATAAAAACCAATACCTATTGGAATAATAATGAATAATAACATTATGTTACTCATATTTTGATAGTATTTTATATTTTGTTCGCCCACGAAGGAACCTTCTTACAATTTATACATATAGCATCAATACAAAACATTGATGTTATTGTTATACGAGTACACCCCAACCTATGTGTATGGCGACGAATGGTAATTTTATTGACTGCCTCGGTGGCTCAGTGGTTAATGACCCTAACTACTGGGTCAAAGAGGCGTGGGTTCGATCCCCACCGATGTTATTGTTCGATGTTTTTAGTTACTATCTATATAAGTATGTTTTTAAAATATATATAAGAAGTTTATCAGTCTCTGGCAGCTATATCACAAGCTTTGCTTAGTTTGGCGTCAGAGGCCTTGTGTAAGATGTTCTCAAATATTTATTTCCGCTATGACATACTATAGACTTATTTATAATTACTATTACATACGTATTATAGAGCGTAGCTAAGTGAATGTACAGTTGAATAAATTCGAATGTCAGATCAATTTTCCGTTACCTTGCAGTCTATTTAGCTTAAGCTTTACCAAAAATCTGATTCATTAATAAAGATCAAGTGACATTTTAGAATACAGTTACATCAACGTGCAGCGCTATGCCATGCATAATGTAATGAGGCATAGATAAATCTATCATCAAAACTAGATATACAAAATGATCAGCGTCGCAATGCTCGGAAATGGTTTTGGAATTTCATAGCCTTGTGAATTTTGACAAGGCCTTTTTTTTTTTAAATGTATAATGTACAGTTCTATATTAATATTAACTAATTTTAACATAATTCAATTGTATTACTATTATTTAAATTTTGGTTATATTTTTGACAATGCCCTTTTACAGCTGACTCGTTTAAATCTATAGGATTTATGTACGTAGGCATAGCATGCTGCGAATGTTTGGCAACCGCCGACATTTAACATTTCAATTTCGATGACATGCAAACAATATTTTATATACATAACACTTTATTTTTTTGTAATGTAGGTAGATTAGAAAAACAATAGAACTACTGTAAGTAATGACGAGTCCATAATAGAACCATTTATACTCCTTTTCCTCATATGAGAATGTGTAAATGTAATATTATGTCAATAAATGATTTTCTTTCTTTCTTTCTTTTCTTTTCTTTATGAAAACATGTCAATTAGCTACGGATTTAAAAAGTCAATATTTTTACGATTCGGTCAATATTCGAATGGCAATATGTACTTACAAAATGTAAATGCGTTCCTTGTACAGGTGGTAAAAAATCCTCGGCAGATGGTGTCACTGGGTCACGACGTAGGGCTCCAGCGGGTAGAAATCTTTTCTGGACATGTGCGAGGCATTGTGTGCCAGCTTATAGCCCCACAGCTCCATAGCCTCTTTGCAGACCTCCTGAAAAGACCACAAAATATAGCATGCTATTATTTTTAGGCCTCAATGGTGAGAGATTTTCTGTTGGGGGACAGCAGCTGCCTACTTATGCCCACTCCAGTAAAGTAGAATGTATCTTTCAAGTTTTCTGGGGTGGACAAGGCAAGGCTCATTTTAGGTGCCACGTAATAATATACTTTTTTAAAAGGCCGCCGGGTAAAGCATGCTATATAGTCTGACTGCTTGTCTTAGTCCTCGCCTGCGCGGTCACAGGGGCGCGGGGGTAGACGACAAATGGGGACTGGGTGGGACGCACCTGTCCCAGTCTCCTTTGTCGTCAATTTGACTCAGTTAAACGGTCAGTCAGACTATACCATTTTTGACCAGGCGTTTGAATCACGCTGGATGCAAGCCGCTACCAACCGGTCTTATTGGAGATCCATAGGGGAGGCCTATGTCCAGCGGTGGACGTCCTATGGCTGATGGATGGATGTTTAAAAAACCCCAGACTCATTTTTTTCAGTCCTAGCTCACCCGCTAAGAAACTTTATGTCGGGGATTCCTCGGAAAACGCATGAAGACAAATACAACTACTTAACAAAACTCGGCCAAGTTCAAGTCGGATTCGCGCACGACGGGCTCCGTACCGTATGGGATCTCCATTTTAAGCGTCTACCTGTTGACGTTATTAATTAATAACGAGCAAAAACGGCAAAAAACTCGTTTGTTGTATGTATGTATAGGGTCCCGTTTTTACCCTTTTAACAACCAGACACAGAATAAATAAATTTATCACCCAAATAAACACTATCCAGCCGAGATCGACCCCAACCCAAGCCTAACACTGAAGGCCGAGGCATTACGAGTACAATCTACGCTGCCATTATCAACACGAGTAATTGTAAGACGACCATTCAAAATTCAAAAACATCAAATTTCTTTATTTTAGGCACATATCATCAATATGTAACAAATATAAAATTAAATGTATACAATTACATTTAATTAAATTGTCACAAAAATAAAATTGGAGCAAAAATAAATCAAAAGAAATAAAATGACATGTGGTCATAGGCCTCCCGGATAGATCTCCGGTACGGCAGCAGCAAATAGAATTTTGCATATAGATTTTTTTCTGTCTGTCCCCATGTATGCTTATATCTTTAAAACTGCACAACGGATTTTGATGCGGTTTTTTTAATAGATAGATTGATTCAAGAGGAAGCCGGGGCGGGTCGCTAGTCAGTAATATAATAGGTAATATAATAGATGCTAAATAATGGTATCTAGGTATTCAAGGTAAACGATTGGCACAAATTGTGTTCCCTTGAGACTTGCTCAAAAGACAGGTAAGCCATGGCCCTTATTATAGAGGTATATATAATTACGTCAGGGATTGAAAGCTGTTACGGTATACGGTTAAAATACCGATATAAAATACGGTAGCGCTATCTTTTATCAGTAGAGAGATATCGGTTAAGGATTACAGTTACGCTAACGGTATTCATCGGCACCGATTAAATTGTCAAATATAGTTAAATGTTAGTACTGTTAAATGTTAGCAGCTCGGAGCGCAGTGATGAGGGACTTTGAATTTTTGTTTGATATAGCTTTAGGTACGGTGAAATATAATGGTAACGTTAATAGTCCGTTTAATAATTTGCAGATTTTAATTAAAAACTTTAAACGTTATAGCCCTATGACCGAGAACGGTTATTCAATCCCTGCTATGAGGTTTTTCTCCAATTTTTCTACTGCGGAAAATACAAATGCATCCTTACATAGTATAAAATAAAGTCGCTATTTTCGTTTGTTTATTTGTTTGTTTATTTGTTTGTCTGTATGCTTAAATCTTTAAAACTACGCAACGGATTTTGATGCGGTTTTTTTAATGGATAGTGTGTTAATGGATAGAATTCAAGAGGAAGGTTTATAAGTATAAAAATTCCCGAAATTCCCACGGGAACGGGCACAACGCGGGTAAAACCGCGGGGCGCTGCTAGTAAAGTATATTTAAAGAAACTAGTACGACGTCATACCGCTAACCGTTTTATTTTTCGGTTACTAAATCACTGGTATGAGGTTAAAATCTTCAATGGCATTACAGCGGAAAATACCCAAGAATCAAAACTCAGGCAGCAAATTCTAGCATAATAGCATGAATGCAGATACCTAATAACAACAAAATACAGGCATCTGGCCATCCGCCTCTAAATAGACAAGTAAAAATAACCGAATTAACAACATACACGCCGTAAGGACAACACACATAAGCGGGCCGGCATGAATCGGCACTGCCGGGCGGGCGGTAATCCTTACTAATATTAGAAATTTATCCTAAAGAGTGTGTACAAAGCAACGAATGGGCTTGATTTCTGGCATGAATATTATCTAAAAGTCCAAAGGTCGAAGAGTGACATAGGCTGCTTTTTATCCCGGAAAAATAAATAAATAATAGTTGCTTATGGGATAGTACAAAATCTATCACGCGGGCGAAGTTGCAGGCAGGGGCTAGTTTCCAATTTGTATAGATGACTATTAAAAAAAAAGCCGCGCGGCTGCTACGAAAAATCATTCGGCTCGGAAGCTGTCGCCTTATGCCAATCGGTTTGCGATGCTGCGACGGAGAATGACGCGCGATGGCCGAATGAAAACCGAATTCTGTCGATCGAACCCGATCAGCACAAGCCGAACGATCCAGAACAAGTGTGGTAATTATTTCAGGTCGGGATTTTTAGTTCGATAAATTCTTCAGAACCGACTGTGCCACCCCGCTTATGTGTGTAGCAACCGTAATGATTCACAACTACAGCCAATTTGCGCTTAGCCTTGTGAAACGTGTTGTTAGTTTTTGTCATCATATTATTATATGTTAGATTTTTTTGTGATTTCAACTAAAACCTTCACAGTTCATAAACGAAGTATTAATCGTGTAAATGAGAATTGATTTGCTGGTAAATGTTACAAGGACTTTACGGTTCTTTTTTCAAGTTACACACAACAGATGGATACAATAACAATTAATATGTTTTGTACTGAAATGCATAGGTTATTTTTATTAAAATTATAGAAGTAACTATACCTACTGTAATACAGATTAGGTCAAGGTCAACATTCATTTATTATCAATAGATAACCCAAAACAAAATCCCAATAAAAAAAAAAGTATTCGTATTCTAGCACATATTAAAATTCCCGACATTACCAAAAAGAACTTTCATAAACCGTATTTTATAAAACTTGAAATTATGTCCCTGGTGTCCATCTATATATTCGAAATATGTAAATTTGCCAAAAAGTACCCTGACTATTTTAACAAAGCGTCTGATAAATCGCTCAAAATTAGATCACAATACAGACAAAAACCCGAGGGATCAAAGTCCAGCTTAGCAATGCAAAGTTCCAGTCCGCTTTAAATGGCTATAAAAATATTTAATAAACTGCCAAATAATCTAAAAGATATCGAAAAGGAAACTTGTTTTATAAAACAACTAAAAATTATTCTATTATCCAAATGTTATTACACATTATACGAATTTTTTAACGATAATCTAGAAAACATAATAATAAATCGTTCCAATACGAATCATACGAATAATAAAATTGCCATACCCTTATCAGGGTCATATGTACCTATAACTATACAAAACATTTTAATTAAGAACCGCATGTAAATTTCATATGTTGCAAGAAATGATTTGAATGATGTATGACTACGAGTTAAAAACCAGATGTTATTAACGTATCAGGCGATTTGGTATTCAAGCGCGGACTTATTCGCGATAAAAAAAAGCAAATGCCATAAAGGAAACTTCTGATGACTAGCAAATGTATACCTACCTAAAATGGGCATATTTTCTCATTATGGATCATGTTTTCTGTATCTCTGCTAGATTTGATTCTCATATATTTACAACTAAGATTAAACATTTGACCACCATGGTTTAGCAAACTACACAACACATGTCTTCAAGGACATAAATGTCTCATAAACAAGAAGTTATCTCATATTTTTTAAGTTAGTAGCAATTAATCTTCATCATCCTTAAGTCAGTCATGCATATCTGGACATAGGCCTTCCCAATAGTTTCCAATAACACCTGTCGAAAGCATCTTGAATCTAGCGCGATCCTGCTGTTTTAACCAGGTCATATCAATCAACTTCTCACTACTGGTATATATTTACACAATGAAAAAGACAATGCTTCAGAATAACCCTATGTATGACCCACAACTAGCTTTTACCCGCGGGTTTGCTGTTTTTAGCCGATTTCAAAAAGGAAGTTCTCAATTCAACTGATGTTTTTTGCATGTTATGCAATTAATCCGCTAATCATGAACCGCTTTTGGTGATCCTTTTTTTGTAAACCATTCTTCACAGGTCGTCATTTTAATTTGTTCAAAATCGGTTGAGAGGTTTTAGAAAAAGCAACAATAAACGTCACTCCATTGTTACGTGAAACATTTCCTACTAATATTATAAACGCGAAAGTTTGTAAGGATGGATGGATGGATGTATGGATGTTTGTTACTCTTTCACGCAAAAACTACTGAAAGGATTGAGATGAAACTTTGCAATTATATAGCAGCTTATATATCAGAATAACACATTTGCTTTAGCTTATAATGATATTGCGTAAATTTTCCAGAAGTGTTAAGTACCTAAGTAAGAAAAATTCTGCCATCTGCGAGCTATTCTAGCGTGCGCTCCAAGAAATGTCAAAAAAAAACTGTCGAATGGAACAAAATGTCAAATCGTTTTTTTTATTTTTTTTTGTTTTTCACCTCCTTTATTAAGGTGGTAAGGTGGGGCCTCGAAATATCATGCGGGCGAAGCCGCGGGCAAAATCTAGTAAACCAATAAACACACTTTCAGATTTATAATATCTGCACGGAAGGTTAATATAAAAACATGTTGCATACCTGAATCTCTTCAACGTAATCAAAGTCCAGAACATTTTTCCATCTGAAAGGCACATCTCGGGATACCCTGAACGTGGAGCTCACTCCGGCAACTTCAATGTTTGTGTGCGTGTGAAGAAACTCGTCGACGGACTGCGTTGAACCGAGGCGCAGGAACTTCAGTAACTGGAGCGTAGTCACATTGGGGTTCAATGCTAGCTCTTCATAGCGGAGCACCCTGAAATATAATCATCAATCAATCAAGAACCCGCGGCTTCGCCCGCATTATATTTTGATTTTTGTGCTATCCCATGGGAACCCTTTGTTTATAAATAATAAATAAATAAATATTAGGGGACATCTTACACACGGCCTCTGACCCCAAACTAAGCAAAGCTTGTGATATGGCTGCCAGAGACTGATAAACTACTTATACATATTTTTAAAATACATACTTATATAGATAGTAACTAAACAACACCCAGACACAGAGCAAACACCTATGTTCATCACATAAATTTTTGCCCTGGGGGGGATCGAACCCACGCCTCTTTGACCCAGGATTTAGGGTCACTAACCACTGAGCCATCAAGGCAGTCGGATTAATCCGGAATAAAAAAAGACTATGTCACTTGAACTTAAACCCGAGGCCCTACCTTACCACCCTTAATAAAGGAGGTGGAAAATAAAAAAAACTATTTGACGGTTGTTCGATTTTACAGTTTTTTTTTTACATTTCTTGAAGCGCACTCTAGAATAGCTCGCAGATAGCAGAATTTTTCCTACTTACTTAACACTTATCGTTATATTATGGAAAATTTACGCAATTCATTATAATTTATAGCCTATGTGTTATTCTAATATATCAGCTATATTATTTCAAAGTTTCATCTCAATCCGTTCCGTAGTTTATGCGTGAAAGAGTAACAAACATCCATCCATCCATCCTTACAAACTTTCGCGTTTATAATATTAGTAGGATTTGTTTTACAGGCAGTATAAAGTTTGTATAGGCCGGGTGGCTAGCTTCAGAGTTTTTAAGGTCTCTGACATGGTTGAACAGTTGAAACAACTAGGACCTACAATTTAACGTGTCATCCGAGCCACGGTAACTCTCAGATGGAAAAAGCCTCCCATGGTCACCCATCTGAAGACTAACCGTGCTGAACATTTCTTAACTTCGGTAATTGCAGACAAACACCTAGTCAAACTATGCTATGAGTGCTATGGACAGACTGATATTTATTTGAGACAAAAACAAAATTAAGCAGGCAATGTACAATTAATAATTATTTTTCGCAAAAAATAGCACGACCGACTTCACCCGTGTACAGAATTCGCGAATATTTCGCACGGATCGATGTAGCATTTTTCACTTTATTGTTGATTTATCAAAAACAGCTCAGCCGATATCGATAAAATTTAAATGGGACCAATTTTGAAGTATACTCTATCCAATACAAAAAAAATTATTGAAATCGGACTATTAGGAAAAAAGTTATGCGTGGTTATACATAAAAAAAATATATATATACGCGTCGAATTGAGTACCTCCTCCGGTGGTTCGTCGGTCAAAAATAGTTACTCACTATGCACTTATCTTAAGCTAATTAGCTTTATTTTTGTACTAAATAAAGTTTAGTACAAAAATAATATAACTACAACCCGAACCAAAGAATCTAGTAGATCATTTATCTTGGCCATCACACCAAGACAACAGGATTTAATTATTATTATGAGTTTATTATTTTAAGCATGTCATGACAATTTCACATGCATTAAAAATTTCCTGGGAAAATTCAAGTACCAATTTTCAAGCAAAAAATGACATAATACAACTCTGACATACATAAGTCTATCAGGGTACTTCTGCAAGAGACGTGCAGCTGCGACATAATCACTTATCATGTCAGCGCATAGCAGCTCCGGCTTCCAGCAGTCGGCCGCGGGCTGGCAGAAATCCCGGTGCTGCCGGGACTGCATCACTCCACGAGGATCACGGATTAATAGCACCACCTTCACATTAAGCCTGAAACCACATCATAATTATAGGCCGAATCATACAAGTCAGCAGATGTGCAGTTAACTACAAGCTGCGGATAACGCAATCCTGACAGAGGCTAAATTAACAGCTGCACAAGGATTGATATCTGCAGCTCATAGCTAGCATCACAGCTGCCAAGTTGTATGGTTCGGATGATACCTACATGTAAAAATCTGACACCCAGACACAAGTATTTTAAAAAACATGTCATAGTTTTGGGAATGAAGGCCATTTTCAGTTTATTTATTTATTTATTTTTACTATGAAAGAACACATGTAGAACTGTGATTGTTAAAAAGTTAAATTTAATTTTTTTATGGGATAATTTTTGATACCTAAAATAATTTTGTGCATATTATTTTATTTTATTCCAGTACTGTATTGAACTAGATATTTTTTATGGATAAATAATAAAGAATAGGAGATACATAGTAGTATTATGTTAGGTAGGTATATTAATTATTAAAAAGTTAGCTCCTAGTCCTATGAAAAATTGAATTTTAGCAATTGGTGAGAAATATTAATATTTCCTTTGTTCAGCCAACATTAAATAAATATTAGGGGACATCTTGCACATGGTCTCCGACCCCAAACTAAGCAAAGCTTGAGAGACTGAATATACTTTTACTAATAAAATGTTACTCATGTTTTTCAAAAACTATCTGTGTATTTTTTTAATAGACAGAAAATATGTATATAGTCATGTGTATTTATATTCCTAATATTCTTTAGCATGTGAAATGAGTAAAAGATTTAAAACAACATCACAATGAAAATGTCCAATTACTTACTCTTTATCTTCTAATAAATCCTTGACGAGGCGCAATCTAACACGAACAACTTTCATACTTTGAAAAGGAAACAGCTTACAAAACTTCGAAGTGAAATTAGCATCAATGCAGAGCTCTTTCTTATATTTACAATGGTCCCACAGTCTTGTGTTATGGCTGAATTGGTGCAAATGTGTCTTTCCATACTCAAAATAGTCTTGCATGCCATTGAAATCACATTTGAGCATACTCTTGATAGTGCTTAAAGCTTTCTCCGCATGTGGCGGCCCCCTAATTTGTATAATTTCATACTTCAATAGAGGTTCATAATGATAGAAGTTACCAGGCATGGCATTCAGAACCTCACCTAAAAAAGTCGTCCCGGAACGCCAAGTAGAAAATATGACATTCCTTATTGGTCTTCCACCAGATTCCATAAGCAAATCTTCTAAATTATGAACACCTGAGTATGTAAAATTGTAGTTATACAGCTCAAATTTAATTTTTGAGCGGGTTTTCTCTAGTATCTTCTCAATGTTTGGCGAACCATCGTACGGGTTCGTTGGTATGGGCTGCAGCAGACTATCTTCACCATCTTCGGTTTTCAGATAATTTCTTAAGGTCCTGTGAGTTTCGGGGGACGGACGATAATTTATGTTATCTGTATATCGACTTCCAGCTAGAATTAGCAGAACACTCAGACCGAATGCGAAACATATCGAGTAAAAGTTGACTCGTCGCAGCATCACGTTTTATCACACGAATAAAATATTTCTAAGAACCTGACACACCGGAGATAATTTACACAACACAAGCACTACCAAGACACAAATATTAACATTTTTCAAAGTTGTTTGATTGCGTATAAATCATAATTCTTTATGCTGCGTTTCCGCGGAAACACCGCATTGCACCTCCGACGCCATTTTGAATCAGCAATGACGTTTGTTTATGACGTAACGTGATGGAACTTGACAGCTGTAGCTTATATGGCTAGGCCACACGCTTAACAATAATGTTATCATCACCACCAATACAAAATATGGAAAAGAAGAAGGATTCACTTAAATATTTATACGCACTTACAATTCTCGCAGGTGGAACTTTAAAAGTAAGCGGGGGCTACTCTATGATGGTTAAATATATAATTGACCGAATCGAAGCGAAAGTCTCTGCTTCAATTCGATGATTTTGCTCTGGTCTGTTCAGATGTTGATTTCTGTCGACATGTCGCGTTTTTCAACGAATCCCGACGAAACTTAGCACTGAGCGAAGTGTGGAGGGAGAGGCTGCGCATGAATTTAGTATGGCGGTCAACATGCGCAGCCATCCCCTCCACAGTACCCTCATCGCTAGACTTACGTGCCGCTACTTGTATGAAGGAAGATCTATTAATGGGGTTTTTGTCGTCAGCACTTCTTGATTAGGAGGTATTAAAAATGGGGGAAAGCTATCGGGTTACTTATTTATCAGCCAATTTCTATAATACGTTTCAAATTGTTTAATATTTAAATCCTAGCAAGATTTGCGAATATGAACTAAATCGAGATATGGGCATAATAATTATTATGAAGATTTAGTGAGAGATGAGTCGTGAGGTCTACTATTCGAGAACTACTTGTATAATATGTTATTATAACCGTATAGCTGCATCACAATAAAAAATTTATCACAATAACGCGACATAATCAAAAATTAATCATAAGTTCAGTAATCTACTAACTTTACGGCTAACTTTCACTAAGGGAATATAGAAATCGCAAATAAACCAGCTATTCCATACATTTTGTATGGACTGGGCAGTAGTCTTCGATTTTTAATTACCTAAGAAGTTGCTTTTGTGACAATATCGGGATTGATTATATAGTGTCTAATCTAATTATGTAGTTCGAAGAACTCTGTCTTAAATGCTATCTATGTTGCTGTGACTAATATTTGGACAAGCCCCCCGACCGCCTAAGCAATAGCAATCGTAATAGCAATCGTTTATGACTTCATTTTAGACATTTGGCACCGCCTATGTGACGTTAGCCATCAAAATTGTTCATTCAACGATTGCTTTCGCAATCCGCGCAAAGCAATTGATGGCTAACGTCACATAGGCGGTGCCAAATGTCTAAAATGAAGTCATAAACGATTGCTATTACGATTGCTATTGCTTAGGCGGTCGGGGGGAAGGTTTTTTTTTCTTGATTTGTGGCTTCTGCTAAGGTGTTTCACAATTTCGCCAGTGTCTTGTGAAGTACTGCCATCAAACGTATAGAATTTGTACGATGTTGGCCAAGCGAGTGGTGCCCGCATTAGCTGTCATTTTTGGCGTTTAGCTGTCAAGACATAAAAAACAAGATTTTTTTTACTTTGATAGTCGACAAAGAAAGCTCTGTAGAGCTCTGAAATAAGTTTGAAAATGTTTTTAGCCACCTGCCTAAAAAAGTAGGTAAGAACTAACTACTACTGTCCAGAACGTAGGTAGTGAATTTCAGGAGAGACTGTGTGTATTAATAACATCAGCACGGGAAGCATGGCAAAGGGACAAATTGTCTTTCCACCATTATATCCCCTCGAAGAGGAAATAAAGTATGGATTGACAATGACAACTGACATTTAAAGTGGATAAAATGGTTTTCTCCCTTTGCCGTGCTACCCGGGCTGGTAAGATGTATCAAACGTAAAGCTAAGTTTAAAAAAAATAGTAGGTACCTATCTAACGAAAAAAATGAAATGTAGGTAACTAGATAGGAATACAATATAATCATTTTTTAATTCAATTTGTTTCAGCATCAGCACTATACACGATAGCCAATAAGTTTCATCTTGCCGATGGTTTCCCCGAGGAAGAACCACAGAGACACCTCGACACAGACTAAGAACAGCAGCCAGGCTTGCTTCACCGTCAGGTACTTGAAACAACCACTCTTGAAGAACTCTGCAGCCAGGACAATGTCGGCTTTGAGTTTCTGAATAAACATGCACAAACAATTGCTATTTTCAAAACATTTAGAAATGACTCATCCGATTTCTATCGCCAATTTTGAAGTATAACACTCTTTCTAATAAAAAAAAAGAATTATTAAAATCGGACCATTACGTAAAAAGTTATGCGTTGTTATACGTAGTGAGGTATCGTCATCATGTCAGCCGTAAGATATCAAGTGTTGGACATAAAGCATCCCCAATTTTCATATACCTACTTAGGTGGTTGGACTTGAAAGCAGCTTTTCATCGCATCTCTGTACCTAGTCGTTATTTATTTGTGCTCGTGTGAACCTACCTACCTACCTACTATTCATTTATCTATTCTGTAGCGCTCATGTTTGACTGAGTATGTTTGTCAGCGATCACCAAAGTTAAGCATCGTTCGGCACGGTCAGTCTTCGGATGGGATACCGCGAATGGTATTTACAACTGAGCGCTACCGTGACTCTGATGACACGTTAAATTGTATGCCCCGGTTGTTTTAACCGTTTAGGCATGTCAGAGGACTCCAGGCGGCTTAAAACCTCTGACACCAGGGCTAGCCACCCGGCCTATACGAACCTATTTAGTCAGGCTGTCCGGAGTAGGTCTGGGGTTCTGTTTTTTTTAACTTCACACGCCTGGGAACGTACCTATAAGTACTTACCTTTAAGGTCGACGTTTTTTCTCATTTAAAATTATCAATTTCACGTGAAACGACATACGAGTACATTCGAAACGAAATGGCAATTTTAAAAGAAACCATAGACTGCAAAGGGAGAAACCATAAAATGGAACGTTAATTAAAAATAAATATCGACAAAAAAAAGTCCTTATAGATATGTATAGGTACGTTACCGTTACGAAGCTGAAAAAAAAAATGTCCCATGGACCATGGTCTTACCGCAAGTTCTTGGGCGCTAGTCGGAGGAGCCATCTCTAAAGTGTAAAACCCTTTGAGCACACGCAATTTCTTCACAACACCCGATTGCGAAGCGATTTCGGCCTTTTCTAAAACACGTAATTAAACGTCAAAACGTGCATTCAACTTATTTGCGCAAATGCCGACGATGTATACGCTATATTTGCTCACCTTTTATTAATTCTATTAGTTTGTCCTTGTGTCTGTTTATCGATGGCCTATACGGTTCGGACAATCCAAACGTGGATGCCAAACGTTTGCCTGTAAGTAAATAAATGTCATGTGTGTTATTTTTACCGAAATGCGAAGATCAATAACTGTTTGATAACGCAACACCCATATTACTATATAGGATGTTGCGTTATCAAACTTCCACCACCTCCACCTCTAGGTCTATAAATATCTTGGGCAACAAAACTTCATTCTCATAAAACGTCGCATCTGTTATACCTAGTCCTTTAAATTATGTACCTACCTACAAACTAAGATCATCTGACTTCGAATATTTTTCTTCGGCTTAGTGTTGAAACTGGCCCTAGGCCTAGGTCTACGAGTATCTAAATAAATTCTGTGACCTATATGAACAAAAGCATTGACAAAAAATCTTTTCATAGTGCAATCGACATTTTCAAGGAACCTACCTTCATAGTGACTGGTTCCAATACAACCTGAAGTAATGTGGTATTGCTTAGCTAATATTCAACGAATATCACTCCTATGAAATTAATCAACCCTACGTTACGAAGTAGGTACCTACTTATCATCTACATTTATAAAATTCATTTCTAATTCATTTTTCTGCTTCCATAAAGTAGGTACCTACAATTCATGGTGATAAACTGATAAATGTAAGAGATACAGAGTAGCATATGGACCCTTATCAAATTATCACCATCATCTTCAGCCCTGGCTAGACTAGTCTGACCATCAATCTGACCAGTGGGAATTGTGGGAAACACTCGACCTGGGACTGGATATAGGCCTCTGTGCCCTTGTGACCCTGCTCCCTGTCTCGTGATGTTCTCAGCACAGTTTCTCAGCCACCCTTGACGGGCAAGGGGTCGTGATGCCATAGTTTCATAGGGCAGGTAGATTGCCTATTCATTCAAAGCTATTCAGTAATAATAATAATGTTTAATAAGGCATAACACACTTACGAAACAAATTTGAAATAAACGTAGAAGACTTCACGCTGAAAACCATAATAACTAGTAATGAAGACTTTAAAAATTTGCCCAAAGCTATTTATATTTGTATTTTTCAAACACTTTGCAAACCATAATGTCATACGAGTAAATCATAACAAATTGACAAAGGTAGGTGACAGAAAAACATATTATTTTTTGAGAATTATCTAAGTAGGTTGCATAGTTTAAGTTTTTATTTATTTTTAGGTTTAGCCTTTTTAGGATGGACTTTATTTGGTGGTGGTGGTTTTGGTGGAGATTCTTTTAGCGCCGATGCTTTTGCTTCTTCCTCTTTTTTCAGTTCTTTCATTTCTTTTTGCATCTCAGCCTCCAGAGCTTTTTGCTCGGCCTCTAGTTTCTTCTTTTCTGCTTCAGCTTTTGCCTTCGCTTGAGCAGCAAGTATAGCGGCCTCTGCTTCTTTTTGCTTCCTTGCTACTGCAGCATCCATATTGTCAGCTACACCTTTCAAGCCGCCCGTGACGGTGTTAGCTGCTGTCGATGCCATGTTCTCTAAAGCCTTCCCTACATATCCTTGGAGAAGAGCTATCGTCATTGGAGGCGCACATTCTATTTTCAAGTACGGCCATGCTAGTTTCATTTTGGATTCTATGAGCTTGCATGTGTCTAAAATAACAGAATTAAAATTAGATAATTACCTGCCATGGTGGAATTGGTAATAAAACAAAGTAAGTCTGCTAATTGCATAATTATTTTTCGCAAGAAATTGCAAAACCGCCTTCCATTGTGTACAAAATTCGGATATTGCGCTCGAATTGCTTACATTAATTATTGATGATTTTTTCAAAAACGGCTCAGCCGATTTCTGTTAAATTTAAATGAGACCACTTCGAGAGTATACCTTTTTGAACTAAAAAAAGAGTTTTTCGATTCGGTTCACAATTGGCGAAATTATCGATGAACACACACAAAAAAAGATACGATCACGAATATAGAACCTCCTATAGAATATAGAACTTTTTGGAAGTCGGTTAAAAATGTGAAATGTACCTAATAAAGACATGACTACGTAAATACTTGCTTACCTATAACCTATTTTATTACATTAATCCAAAGTCATCTCATCACCATCAGAATAATTAACGTCTAGGAACTAATCAGACTAAAAAACTTTTATTTATGATACTCTAAAGTACTTGATTCTAGTGTGTATAGACTAGAGGTGATATACTAAAACAAAAATATTTCAACTCTTTATTAATTTGGTTGTAATAGACTAAAACTTTCACTAAAATTATTAAAAACTGACTGGCTCGCCCTATCGAACTTGAGATGTTACTCGCAGCCTTATAAACGCAGTACGCAAACATTGCTCAAAAGACTGATTATTTAATTTTATTCACATTCTTTTTCCTTATTCTTGCTCTTTGATATCTCATTTTTGACCCACTTTATTTCTCTTTCCAAATATTTGAGTTCGTTTGGTAGCTGCGATTCTCGAAGCGACGCGAGTGAGTTTTCTACTGACGAGGTCGCGGAGCTCAATAACGATTCAGCTTTCGAAGTTACTTTGTTGTTTATAATAAATGAGACAGACGTTCCTGATGCTGCAGTTTTGGCCGTTTCCCAAGTTCTTGCGATGACCGGTCGGACAGTTTTAATGGAATCTGCAAAACAAACGTGGATATTTACAACAGTTACAGCAAGACAAGCTTGGACTGATCAATGAGAACCAAATGAGATCACAATTCTTTCTACACCAAGAGACTGAAGGTTTTTGGTAATTTTGAAAGCTGTTGGAGGCATCCTCGTTTGTTTTGCCGCAGGATCATGAATGATGATGAAGGTAATGCTTACATAGTGTTACATCTATTGCTATCCTCGCTGCTCTAGCCATTTTTGGAGTTATATATCAGAATAGATGTTGGAGTATATGTTTATTATTTGTGTACAATGATTTTGATTTATACATGCGGCCATATTATTTACTCACGTCAAAATCGCAAATTTTTATTCAAAGAGAATTTATGTACTTAGTATTGCATTCTCTTTTTAGTACATAAATGATAAATCATTTTGAATGAGGAGGTTGCATTCAGTCTACCTATTCAGTGACCTGTATCTACCTACTGCAGTTTTAGTTAGGGTTCCGTAGTAAAACGAGGAACCCTAAAAACGTTGTGGTGTGTTCAAACACACCTTTATTTTGACTATTATATAGTCTGTGATGGAACAGGGGCACAACACTATTTTAGTCGGATTTAAACCATCCCACGTCCCATCACTAGACAGGGAGTGTCAGATTTAACTTTATCAACCGTAGAAAAGCATAATTAATCTTGTACTCGTTTCTACTATAATTAGGCTACTTATCGCCGCTAATTATAAGAATAAACATAAGTACAATTGTCTGTTATCCGTCCTAGTGACGAAATACTATCCTGATTCTACAACAACGTTGTTTTCTTCGGACTGCCTCCTCCAGAGCTAGAATACTCAAGAAAAGGGACCTCAACTGACCTCAGCGGCATTCCCGGTCCCAAACTGGTGACCAACGACGCGTACTTATTGAAAGAATACGCTCTACAGCTCTAACTGAGGCGGCGCACGACGCAATTTTGAAGATAAACGTCACAATAACCCATAGCCTGAACTGCGGACCGCAAGACTTCGACATCAATTTCGAACAGTTTTCGCGCCGTTTTCCAGTCATAACTAGTGTTGTGGAAATATTGTGCAATCAGTTCCAACATCCAGTGAAACAATTTCGTCTGTAAACATCCATCTCCAAACAAGTTGAAACCACAATCATACGTGATACTTAAGTTCAAAGAAATACCTACACATCGTCGAGCGACTGGAAACATCTACTACCACACCATCTGCTGTCAACCTTCAACAACTACGACGAGTCGTCAGTGTCAGCTGGCAATCAGAGTTGACAAGCGACAGCTCTCACCGCTCCAGTGTCTCCAGTACACACAAGTAGTTTAAAAACTTTTTGAGGTCTGTGCATGATTTTGGACACTAACTACATATCTCTCTTGCTCAGTACCTAATTAACAGCTTATACAAGAGTGTGACAATCTTTTAAAGACAATATTCTTAATTCTTTCACTACATTATATATTGACTCTTATTAACTAATTTGTGTGTTCATATGTATTGTTTTGTTGGAGTTGGTATTAAATTGAATTTTGTAATCTGTTGCTTCCATATATAATTAGTTATGTCAATTTAATATATTATTTAAAAAAAAAAAAAAACTAGGCTTGAAAAATTCTTGAATATTTTCCTTGTTTACCAACTTTGACAAAACATAGTTTTTATTTTTGTGTGTGTATGTGACATGTTTTGCTAAATTTCATTCTTTATTATCGTGTCGCAATGTGTTTACTAATATAGGATATAACTTTTGCTGTGATCGGTTGCACGCATTTGTAGAATTCACCTGCATTCTATTTTTCTGGTATCGGTGGGGGTGAATGTTGCATTAATTTTGTGCTGGGTTCCTGTTCATTTTTTACTTTTTTCTACCCAACCTTTTTATTCATTTCCACATAATGGATAAGGATTTGCATGAACGCTTGGCTGCGCTTGAAGCTGAAAACTCAGCACTGCGGGGACTTCAGGATCAAAAAGTTTCACAACCCAAACCACAGATTAGCGACACACCTGCTATATGCCGTGTTTCAGTTAAACTGCCTCCACTGTGGCCTGACAGGATTACAGTTTGGTTCGCACAGGCTGAAGCTCAATTCCATCTTGCGGGAATTAATACAGACGATACCAAGTACAGCTATGTCTTGAGCCAAATTGACCACAAGATAGCAGGAGAAATTGAGGACGTCATCGTCAGTCCTCCCTCAGAAGGGAAGTACCAAAAACTAAAAGACACCCTAATTAGGCGGTTTTCTCCATCAGAAGGGCAACGATTGCGACATCTTCTTGGAGAAAATGAACTTGGGGACCGAAAACCATCTCAATTCCTCCGGCATCTTCGGTCACTTGCTGGCACCTCTATCTCAGATGATAACATTCTCCGCCAGCTCTGGCTTCACCGGCTCCCGCAACATGTTCAAGGCATCTTAGCTACGCAGGCTGACCTTCCACTAGAAATAATGGCTGACGTAGCAGACAAAATTATGGAAGCCCAACCGGGACCTGCGAATGTCTATGCCGCTGCTGCAACACCCACAACATCTGTGATGGACCGGATTGAAGAGCTGACTCAACAAATTGCTGCACTCTCAGCCATGACTAAGCGACCTTCATCCACGAGCCAGCCCTCCCGCAACACCAGCCCCGGTCGGTCTGACAAGCGCTGCTGGTACCACAGATCATATGGAGCCAAGGCTATCAAATGCATCCCACCTTGCAACTGGAAGTCGGGAAACTCGCCTCGCAATCAGTAGCGGCGGCAACTGATTGCGATTACAAACAACAACCAGGCCGTCGTCTATTCGTCACGGACCGAGTCACCAAGCGACAGTTTCTAGTGGACACCGGTTCCGACTTATGTTGCTATCCTCGCAGCTGGCTTTCAGACCGGAGAAAAACCTCCGACTATGAGCTCAGCGCTGCAAATGGTAGCAACATCAAGACTTACGGCAACATAAACCTGACGCTTGATTTTGGACTGCGGCGACAATTTGCCTGGACCTTCGTTGTGGCAGACGTAACGACAGCGATTATTGGCTCCGATTTTTTGTCTTACTACCACCTTTTGCCAGACTGTCGGACCAAGAAATTGATTGATGGCCTTACCAACCTGTCATCGCCTGCCACCTCCACCAACTCGAGCCAACCGAGCGTAAAAGCTGTAGCTTCATCAGACTCCGTTTTCGCACAAGTTTTAGCTGAGTTTCCTGAGATCACACGCCCTCCTGGAAGGCCAAGGGAAATAAAGCACGCTACTGTGCACTACATTCAAACTACGGACGGGCCTCCTATTTCATGTCGCCCTCGCCGCTTAGCTCCCCAAAAATTAATTGCAGCTAAAAAAGAGTTTGAGGATATGGTGAAAGCTGGCACAGCCCGCCCCTCCAAAAGTGCTTGGTCATCACCGCTTCATTTGGCCGCCAAGAAAGATGAAACCTGGCGCCCATGCGGTGACTACCGCGCATTAAACGCAAGAACGATCCCAGACAGATACCCTGTCCGGCACATCAATGATTTTGCCCATAACCTCACGGGCTCGAGGATTTTTAGTACTATAGACTTAGTAAAAGCCTATAACCAAATTCCCGTGGCTGAAGAGGATGTTCCGAAGACCGCCATCGTCACCCCGTTTGGCCTCTTCGAATTTCCGTTCATGACCTTCGGGCTCCGAAACGCTGGTCAAACTTTCCAGCGTTTCATCGATGAGGTCACACGGGGTCTCGATTTCTGTTTTCCCTACGTGGATGACATCCTCGTTCACTCCCCTGACGAGGCTCTCCACAGGGAACATCTCCGAATCCTTTTCGGCCGGTTGCGTGATTACGGCGTGGTAGTTAACCCTTCTAAATGTATCCTTGGAGTTCGTGAAACAACATTCTTAGGTTACCATATCAGCCCAGAAGGTACACGTCCTCCAACGGACCGCATCCAAGCTTTATTGGATTTTCCGCCCCCTAAAACGGTACAAGGCATGCGCCGATTTCTCGGCATGCTCAACTACTACCGGCGTTTCATCCCTAGTGCAGCCCAATACCAGGCTCCATTGATAGATGCACTGGCATCAACCAACAGTAAAGGTGCTAAACCATTTCCATGGACTCCGGACTTGCTCGACAAATTTGCAGCATGCAAAGGAAGCTTATCACGTGCAACGCTCCTAGAGCATCCGGTCTGCAACGCTAGTTTAGCCCTTTTTACCGATGCATCTAACGTCCACATCGGGTCCTGCCTGCAACAGCAAATCGATGGCGCCTGGCATCCTTTAGCATTTTTCAGCAGGAAGTTGAATTCTAAACAGGTTCAGTGGCCAGCCTATTATCGCGAACTCTTAGCGGTGTACGAAAGCGTGCAACACTTTCGGCATATCCTGGAAGTCCAACACGCGACAATTTTTACAGACCATAAGCCGTTACTGTACGCCTTCGCACAGCGCCGAGAAAGGTTGCCACCTGCCCAACTTAACCAACTGTCATTTATCAGTCAGTTCACCACCGACATCAAATACATAAAGGGCGAAGACAACACCGTAGCCGATACGATGTCACGTATCGAGGCAATCTCTTTGGAGGATGACTACGTGAACCTCGCAAAATCGCAACAATCAGATCAAGAATTAATCAACTTGCGACAACAAGGCTCCAGCCTACAACTGACAAATGTCATCATGCCAGGCACAAACGTATCCGTCACCTGCGACATCTCAACTGGAAAACCTCGCCCTTACATCACCCCTCAGTTCCGTCGAGCTGCTTTCGACCGTTGTCACAATCTCAGCCACCCTGGTATACGGGCTTCCGTTCGCTTGGTGACTGAGCGCTACGTGTGGCCCAAGATCAACGTGGACTGTCGTCAATGGGCACGTTCTTGTTTACATTGTCAGCGAAACAAAGTGACCCGACACACCACGGCGCCTCTCGGCCATTTCGCAACTCCTACGGACAGATTTCGACACGTGCATATCGACATCATTGGTCCGTTACCGCAATCCAACGGGTACAGCTATTGCCTTACAGCGATTGATAGATTTACTCGCTGGCCGGAAGCATGGCCCATGTCGTCAATTACCGCAGAAGAGGTTGCGGACACGTTCATAATGGGCCGGATCTCCCGTTTTGGAGTGCCCAATTTGTTAACAACAGACCAAGGGCGACAGTTCGAGTCATCCTTGTTTCAAAGGCTAATGAACGTTTGCGCCACCAAACGAATCAGAACAACGCCATATCACCCAAGTGCAAATGGCATGATTGAGCGCGTACACCGCCAACTCAAGGCTGCACTCATGTGCCACGGGGACTCATGGTGTCGTTCACTCCCCCTCGTCCTCCTCGGCATGCGTTCCGCTTTTAAGGAAGATCTCAAAGCCACATGTGCAGAAATGGTATACGGGGAACCACTCAGACTGCCAGGGGAGCTACTTGTTCACAGCCCAGATCAGGACGGCATCACTGACCCGGCCGATTTCGTAGCACAGCTCCGGCACCAAATGTCCTCTATTCGCCCGACCCCAGCATCCCGCCATTGTAAACCAGGTTCCTTCATATTCAAAGAGCTGTCATCAGCAACTCATGTTTTTCTCCGGGACGATGCGGTCAGACGACCCTTGCAACCGCCGTATACCGGTCCGTATAGAGTATTGGAGCGTGCCGACGACGGAAAGACCATGACCCTAGACATCAAGGGTAGACATGTTGTTATTAGTGTTGATCGAGTAAAGCCTGCCTTTACAGAACACTCTACTGATAATCCTGTTCTCAATGAGACAACAGCAACACCTCAGCAGCCAACGTATCTCCAACCTACCCCTGTTTTGACCCCAACACCTCTCACTTCTGCACCAGTTCCCAGTCCACCGATACCGGCTCCCACCATTACCAGAACTGGAAGAACAGTCAAATTCAGGAACATACTAGATCTGTAATATTAATTGTTCAGTGCATTAAGGTACTCAATGAGTGTGTTCTTTACTTCAATTGCAGTTATGGGTTCTCTTACTCCGTGGGGGGCTGGTGTGGTGTGTTCAAACACACCTTTATTTTGACTATTATATAGTCTGTGATGGAACAGGGGCACAACACTATTTTAGTCGGATTTAAACCATCCCACGTCCCATCACTAGACAGGGAGTGTCAGATTTAACTTTATCAACCGTAGAAAAGCATAATTAATCTTGTACTCGTTTCTACTATAATTAGGCTACTTATCGCCGCTAATTATAAGAATAAACATAAGTACAATTGTCTGTTATCCGTCCTAGTGACGAAATACAATCCTGATTCTACAACAACGTTGTTTTCTTCGGACTGCCTCCTCCAGAGCTAGAATACTCAAGAAAAGGGACCTCAACTGACCTCAGCGGCATTCCCGGTCCCAAAACGTTAATCACACGCTTACTAGTTACAAACACACGTTCGTTCGTCACTACGGCGTGCCTCGACTGACTTGCATACCGAGAGTATACAAAACTCCGAGTCGCGAAGGTATGATTCGCGTTCCGACCGTTTCTATGAAGACGGAATACTGTTAGATAGCATTACCGTGCTGTTATCATCTATCTGAACAGATATGTCTAATCTAAATAGCTTACCTACTTATCTTAAAACACACGAAATACATTAACACCCTCTCTGATTGTCGGGAAAACACAAACGTGTAAATCTGCAAATGGCCCCGTCAATCAAATTGCACAGCACCTACTTACCTATAATGTTCATAAGACTTGAATAAAATCGAACTGGAGATTATTAGGCAATAGATTGTTGCTTGCAAATGCATCGTTGACCCAAATCAATTGTTTACGTTCACTCACTTTATGTATGCAGACAAAGAAATATTCAGCAAATTATGTAATTGGAGTCGTGATTATTATGATGAGCAATACCGCGATGCAATCTAATAACAAGTTTTGTAATTGGGTGTAGATAATCTAGCTGTAATTACTTGCCAAATATAGATATCAACCACAGTAGGTAATTCGTGAAGCTTCTTTTTAATTATCAGAAGTAGGTAGAGATGAAAGAACTAAAATATTGCGACTGCTCATATTTCAGCACTGTTATAGTACATTATGATATAAGTGCGGTAATTTTCATAGCGCACGTATGTCATACGACGTTTTATAACATATTTGCGAGGAAATTAATAAAACTCTGACTTTGAGTGAAAGTCGTGCATCAGTCGAATCAGCGTTGTGCATCGTGCGTTTTACATTACATTACCGCACAAGTGCCGTAATGTCTCTCACACTCTTGACTGAAAGTAGAAGAAACGAGACCACAGAGTTCTGCAGTCGGTGGCCACCGCAAGTCACATATATTGACTAAGCTGTAGAGTTTGTGGAGTAAGGACTTGTAGAGTAAAGCGTGTAGAGTTAAAAGCTTGGCTTTACGTGAGATCTGACAACTTTTTGATAGTGGGAACTGTGATTTAGACTTGGCTTCTTTTCACATGAAAATGTTTTTGTTGGATTTACTTTACAATAATGCACATGTGCGTAATGAAATACATTACGATATTGAAATTGGCGTAACTACAGCCACTTTACGAGCAATTCTGTTATAAAAATTAAATATAAGTACTCGTATTGTGAACTCAAATTTACTTGAAAATTCATTGCAGCGAAAAGATCATAAAGATTTGGAACGTTGTATTGCACTCGTCCTTCTTCGGTTTACTTTTTAGGGTTCCGTACCCGAAGGGTAAAAACGGGACCCTAATACTAAGACTCCGCTGTCCGTCTGTCTGTCTGTCACCAGGCTGTGTATCTCATGAACCGTGATAGCTAGATCGTTGAAATATTCACAGATGATGTATTTCTCTTGCCGCTATAGCAACATATACTAAAAACAATAAAAATAATATTTAAGGGGGGCTCCCATACAAAAAATCTAAATTTTTAGCCGCTTTTCGCTCGATATCAATAATGGTAACAGGTAGATGCTTGAAATATTCACAAAATATTTAGCTGCATGTTAACTTTAACAGTAAGTAATCAAGTTAAAATAAAATAAATATTTAAGGGGGGCTTCCATATAGTACGGAACCCTTCATGCGCGAGTCCAACTCGTACTTGGCAGATTTTTTTACTCATCCTGCCAGCATGCTAGGAAGTGCCCTGAGCTTTTGGACTATGTATGTGTATATATGTATTCAGGGGTTTGAAGTTGATCCAATTGTTATTAAATTAAGTAGTAGGTAGTAGACAATCAATGCATTGTAATTGTTTATTAGTTAATAAATAAAGTCATTGGCCCATTATGATTTTTTGAAAGAGTGGTTTGTCATTGAATTTAACTGAAACCAAAAGTGCGAAGGCTGAATTCGTCATAAAGTCATAAGTCACATCTACTGGAGCTCTAATTGTTATGTCACAAAGCGCGCTCGCTTTCGCTACGGTCACTGTTGCAACCTCCAAACTATAGTCGGGGAGCTGATGACCAAACATCTCACGCCATCCATCCATCCATCAGCCGTAGGACGTCCACATAGGACACGCCGTGGACATAGGTCCAGCAGGGCCCTAGGCCTATGCCTCCTCTATGTATTGATTTCCAATAAGACTGGTTGGATGCAGCCTGCATCCAGCGCGTTCCTGCGATATTCATTAAATCGTCAGTCTGCCTTGTCGGTGGACGTCCTGCGCTTGCTGGTCCGTGGTCTCCATTCGAGAGCTTTACGGCCCCATCGGCCACCAGTTCTTCGAACTATGTGCCCTGCCCACTACCATTTCAACTTGCTAATCCGCTGGGCTGTATCCTCCTTTCTGATTCGATCCCACAGAGAAACTCTGAGCATAGCTCTCTCCATAGCACATTATCTCACCATCATCATCATCACCGTCATCTCAGTTATCATCTCACTTCTTTGATTCGATGTGGGGTCGATAAATGCATTGTGTAATAACCGAATATAAATAAAATAAATAACTCCTGACTTACGTCCCGCATGGAGTGTTTTGTGCATATTATCCTCCTCCAGCGTCTACCTGAGCCTGCCCAGCTCCCTCGGCCGCTGGCATAACTGCTCCAGTGACTCTTTCACGAATAAGAATAAGGCTTTAGGCGATGAATTTAATTTATTTATTTTGGATTAGTTGCGTTTGTTCCATGGCACCCTTGACACAGGAATCCGAGCAGTAGAGCAGTTTCCTAGAACATATAAGAAAAGACAGATCCGTTATCAAATTATTCAATGGCTTCAATGCTAAATGCACTCACATCGCGGAGTGTTGCAACATCCATATCGCTATTTTTCAGCCAGTGCTATTAGCACTATTAGTGCCGCTTGAATGTCCGAACTCGGTCTAGTTAGTATGTTGATGTGAATGACACAAAGCATTTGGATAGACCTATTCAACGTCATTGACCTATTGGTACAATAATACAAAATTAGTAAATAAATATAAATTCATACCATATCTATAAAATATGTTAAAATAATATACTCGTACCTAGATCGATTTTAGCACGTAGCTTTATTTTAACGAACTCAAATTAAAGTATGTTGAGTAGACCTTTTTGAAAATTTATTAAAATGGGGCCTTTTCTAAAAAAGAAATAGGAACAATATGTAAGTGCCAACTTACCCTTGAAATATATGGAACTGAGTTGATGTTTGACATAGGTTTGTTTTTAGTTTTGGCCTCGTGAGTAGGCGTAATATTATCGTGGTGAGTAGAATAGCTACCTGTAATAATAAGAAATAGCTTGAGTTTAATATGCATGACGACTAAAAACAATTTCAGTTCAATCGGTTGAAGATATCTGCTTCATAACTGAGTAGCAAGATTCAACCCGAACAAACATACATACATTGCAAGTTAAATAAAAGCTTTTAAAATATAATTTGTCGGTCAGATAGACTATCAAAAAACATTAGACACGTATTTTTTCTTTGGTCAATTAAACAAAAAAAATTGAATTGATTGATGAAGACTTTGATTAGATACCGAATTGGCTGAGAAAAACGGCCCAAAATTTATGGTCCATATATCCATACAAATGTTAACTGATTGGCTCATTGTCAAAGATCTGGGCCGTTTTCTTTGTGATTGATCTCTATATTTGTCTATCTAGACAGATGTATAATCAAAGGATGAAGATATAGCTCGTCGAAATTCCGCGGGACGTCACAAGTGTCATACAAATGTATTGACTTCTGTAAGAAAGGTGAAGTCACGACCCCTCAGAATAAGGAAAAACAGCACGACCCCCACTCCTAAACTATGACAAGGTTTATCTTTGTCATTTGATGTCTAATTGAAAAAAGATAAAATAGGTATGTGTCAAATATTTTTTGACAATCTAATTCACGGACTTAATATACGACTAATATTTTCAGTCATTATGCCCATTACGTGATACCTACTAATTAAGATTCTGAAGTTTCATTCCGATGGTCTGCATATCTAGTACCCTTAGCATAACATCCATCAACACAATTACACCAACCAATATGGGATATATTGTTTTAAAACTAACTAATAAATCGGTATAAAACTGAGCAAAAACATTTGGTCACTTAACTGAACCATTTTTTTAAATCTATAGCTCGTTCGTGTTTCGAGACATGTGAGTGGACATCCTATGCTGCGCCTGCCGGTATGTGATCTCTTTTCACTTAACTAGATATTAATGCTATTCCATATTTTACCCCTGATCAAATATAGCAGGTGAGCTATGAAGCTGATGTGTGTGTTTCTGTACCTATATATGTCGTCTGTGGCATGATATCTCCAAAGCAAACAGACTTCACGGACCATTTTTAGGGTTCCGTATCCAAAGGATAAAAACAGGACCCTACTACTAGGACTCCGCTGTTCGTCTGTCTGTCACCAGGCTGTATCTTTTGAACCGTCATATACTTAATAGCTGAAATTTTCACAGATGATTTGTATTTCTGTGGCCCCTCTAAACAACAAATACTAAAAACAGAATAAAAATAATATTTATGGCTCCCATAAAACAAACCTGAATTCTTAGCCGTTTTTCGTTCGATATTAAAAATGGTAACAGGTAGAAGCTTGAAATATTCACAGAATATTTAGGCTTGTTCGCTACCGAACCCGTACTTACGTTTTTTTAGGGTTCCGTACCCAAAGGGAAAAACGGGACCCTATTACTAAGACTACTGAAGCCATGGTGGTCTAGAGGCAGTGTTGTTGGTCGTGGGTTCAATCCCAGTCCCGTACCAATGAGTTCTTTGGAATTTATGTACGGAATTTCACACCACTGGCTTTTCGGTGAAGGAAAACATCGCGAGGCAACCTGCATACGTCCGTAGAAGAAATTCGATGGCGTATGTGAATTCACCAACCCGCACTGGGCCAGCGTGGTGGATGTGGCCCAATCACCTTTCGTGGGTAGGCTTACGTCCTGCAGTGGACTATTAAAAAGGCTGGTACAGTACAGTACATTACTAAGACTTCGATGTCCGTCTGTCCGTCTGTCACAGGGCTGTATCTCATGAACCATGATAGCTAGGCAGCTGAAATTTTCACATTTGATGTATTTCGGTTGCTGCTAGAACAACAAATACTAAAAACAAAATAAAATAAATATTTAAGGTGGGCTCCCATACAACAAACCTGAATTTTTAGTCGTTTTTCGCTCTACATTTATTAATAATGGTACCAGGTTTTTCGTTCGATATTAAAAATGGTAACAGGTAGAAACTTGAAATTTTCACAGAATATTTAGTTTTATATTCCCTTCAATAATAAATAAAAAAATTAAAATAAAATAAATATTTAAGGGGGGCTCCCATACAGTACGGAACCCTCCATGCGCGAGTCGGACTAGTACTTGGCCGATTTTTTTGTAAGATCAAGTAGACGTACTGTTCTCGATACCGTGTTGTCTGTAAACCTCTAGAGGTAGAAGCTAGAGTACTTTTTACATTGTATAACACCTGTGTTACACCTAGTTTCATAGACAAATAAATTCATTCATTCATTCATTCATTCATTCATTCATTCATTCATTCATTCATTAAACCTAGGTAATAAAATAAGTTCTAAATTAGATCGCCTGAACAGTTATGTCGGTTGCAGTGTACGTGTTACAGTTGTTAGGCTATTCTTACACGACGAAACGACAACTCAAACTGAAGATAGATACCGACTGAACGCCACAGCAGCAGACTACTAGTTTCGTCGGGCGATACGGGCTAAGGAATGTGTTTCATAGAAATGCACTGAAACCAGAAGTTTTGCGGCAACGCTGTAGTCTGCTGCAGTGTCGAACAGTCTGCTGGAATTATATTTTAAACTAGTTAGCAACGGATGCCTCAGAGACATATTCTGCTAGTAGCGCGTTACTTACAAGTTTCTTCGCCGTTGAAAACTATTGATAAGTTGCGTAGAGTGAGAACTTAGAATTTGTAGTAAGTACAAGTAGCGGCACGTAAGTCTAACGCTGAGGGTACTGTGGAGGGGATGGCTGCGCATGTCGACCGCCATACTAAACTCATGCGCAGCCATCCCCTCCACACTTCGCTCAGCGCTAGATTTATATGCCGCGACCTGTACAATGCGGACAACGGGGTTATTGTTACTGCACAGTGAAATAATCTAACCCATCAAAATCTTTGTAAAATGGACTTTCGCGCTAGTATGCCAACGCGACTGGTCGCGTCGGTGTTGAAAATGGGTTTTAATTTGGTTGCATCGTGTGAGACTGGCCGTATTCGAATGTGGGATGACAGTTAGTCGGTATCACGCAGTATTCTGCAATACAGTTTGTTACTGTAATCTAATTGAAATTCGCCCACTATTCAGGTTAATATGTTTTTCGGGTTGCATTTTTTGTTCGATTTGACACGATAGGTGTTGTTGGATACATAGATAATAGATATACAGGGTTACTTGAAAAACACCGGTAACCTCGCAGGACTAGCAAGCTAACATCATAAACAACAATGTTTGTTCTACGAGGTTTGATATAATATTACTACAATGAATAAATAGTACATTGTTCACCGAGAGGAGAAAGTGACCGATTACCGTCGAGGGTGTCGTTTGAAGCCCGAGCCGTAGGCGAGGGCTTTCAAACACCCGAGATCGGGAATCGCACTTTCTCTCGAGTGATACATAGTGCTTTATACTACACCTACGAGGAAAATAAAAAACTAAATCTTTACTAATTGAAATTTATATTGAAATTGTTGCAGTTAGTGAAGCTTAATGTAACACTTGAAAATGGCGCCAATGGCGTCTGCAATTTTCACATGTTCTTTTTTCAAATTGTTTGACACCATCCAACACACAGCTGTGGCCAGTGTCATTTTGCGAACTTGGAGATAAAAACTCACTGTAAAAACTTTTTGGCTTTTGATATTTAGGTTACCAGCGCATAGTCTTACCCAAAATTAAAAAAGAAAAACCACGTAAGAAATGGATTTTCGTACACTTTTCTTTCCCGCTCAGATGCGTTTTCTCCCCGCATATTTGTTCGATATTTTATGCAATGACGTACTTTCTACCGTAAATTTGATAAAGTATCAAGGTACTTTCCGAGCAGGTGTAGTATAAAATAGTTTTACTAGTTTTTATTGTAGGTACTGTCGTGACATTTGTAGGTCTACGTCTATGTTTACGGCACTACGCTGCGCCTTTAACACCCTTTCTTTTTGGGTCAAAGATGAATATATGAATCCTGTACTGGTTCGAACAGTTTGCTACCAAAATCCATTCTAAAATCAAATCCGTACTGTAGGCTTTTTCCTTCCTCAAGTTTTTTTGTCCTCTGTCCTAGTTTCAAGGTTCATTGGCTTTGTCGTCTAACTGCACGATTTTTTGCTTGCACCATAGATATCTAGAGAGATGCTTTGTTTTAGCAAGTGCATGACACATTAATATGTGGCAAAGACGCATATAGCACAAAATTGATGTTTACAAAGTATAATACCTACATTGTAAAATAGGTACAGCTAGTTGTAATCACAATAAGTGATTTATTGTTCTTTGTGAGTAATGTATGACTAATGGCAAAATTAATTAATGAATGTAATTGCCTAAAACTGTGTAAGTACCTACTGTGAAATCTTCATACTAAGCATTTTACTACAGTTTGGTTGTTGCGTACCTGAGGGGTTCAAACAGGTTAACACTTAAGTTAAAACTACAGCTGTTTCCGTTTGGCTCTACCTATATACATTTTTGGACAGCGCCCTTGGCGGAAATGAGGAGGAACCAACCAACATGTATGGAGCCACACGCGAACGCGAAAGTTTAAGTAAACTATGCAAAACCTGGGCTAAGGGCTCTGTAATATGACGAATAATAATCAAAATAAATTATTTTGAACTAAGTAAAATTTCAACCAAGATCCAAAATCAAAGAGTATTTAAAGGTAAAATTAGGTATCCGCTAGATCGAGAAGAAAATAGCAAAATAATAATTTCAAAAAAAAAAATTGTAAAAGCAACGTTCCCTCTAGTATTGTATTCGATTAGTAATAGGTGTACAAATAATACCTACCACATAGTGCAAATAGGCAGTGCACCTATCTCTACCAGAGGGCACGGTAGGGATAAAGCTGGAAACATACTATCGGACTCGGCTGACGGACGCGACTGATTGGTATCTAGATAATAAATGTCCACTGAGCCGTGCAAACTTTCGGACATAAGTCACTGACGTCACTTTGGGCTGACCTTGAGCGGTCGGACGTCCGAGAGAGATCTGGCACGCCGGATGTTTTATGACTGTGCACACTCTATGTCCGTCAGCCGCATCCGATAGATTGTTTTCAGCTTAAGTGTACCAGCCGACATATCTCATTTACCGAGATCTATGGCTTTGATATATCGATTCTTGACCATGTAATCTGTTATTATGTTAAATTGGAAAGGAATTATAATTCATTACTATGCTTGGATGGAAGACAGACGTAGAGTGGTGTGGCGCCAGCACTGGAAATAAAACAAAGAAGCTCGGTGAAGTGTGAGACGAACGTATGCAATTAAGATTCCGTGGCAAAATGAAACTAAATAATAAATCGATTAAATAATAAATCGAATGGTATGAAGATACCAGCCAGGCTAGAATACGCACCACGAAATCATTCTTTCCACGTGTCAGAACGATACAAAGTTATGGTGAAGTATATTAATTATATCTTTCACTTTTTCACACGTCGACAAACCTATTTTCGCGGTCGTATGCTAAGCTAGCTGGCCAACTAATTTTTTTAGATCGTAGTCGTATCAGGGCAAATCCACTGTTCAGAATTTTATTTAAGATTTTATTGTTGTTTTTAAAAGGTACAAATACATTTTTTTTATGAAATTACAACTGTTACTGTAATATTTTTTGACAAACCAATTATTTTTCTAAAACAAAAAAGGCAGTTAAATGTGTAGTTTCAATGTAAAAAAATAATAGAATCTTGCTAACAGAAAAACGAGTCAGAGATACATACTTAATTTTGTTGCGTCAATCTAACAGCATTTTCTTTTTAATGGTTTCGTTATCACCGTTTGCTAGTGGAACCCTAGAGTATGACAAAAAGAACGAATGATTGATTCATTACGGCAAAGCTAATCAAACGAATCCATCATTATAATACAGTTTTTTGCGACCATTTAGTTTCCAGTAGTTAACTGATTAACTGTGATTTCGAATATATTGAAACTGAATATTTTTCTACTTGTAAAAAAATTCACATCCCTTCTTACGTCCTAATGTAAGGAGGTATGTGGCGATTTTTTTAGCTTTGTAACGGGAATATACATGTTCGAAACATCATGAAATAATATGAATATTTGTTATACTTACGCAATGACAAACGCGGCCGCCAGGCTGCCAGGAGAACGAGTAACCAGCCAGGCTAAGGTGCTTACCACGTAAAATTTCTTTCGACGTGTCGGAACGAGACAGCGATATGGCAAAGTATATATATATCTGTCACTTTTTCACACGATGAGTCCTTTTCGTGGCGTTTTGTGGTCGCTTGCTGTACTAGCTGGAGTGTGTAAATTATCATAAAAAAGAAAATAAATCACGAATAGCCCCTAATTTTGAGGTCAAAACTTCTTATATCTAAGCTTACTTATTTTTACTGTGTTCAATTGTCGATAGTCGATAAATTATGTTAGTGTACAGTACCTACATAAAATATTAGTAGGTACCTGATAATTGATATAGTTATCAACTGTAACCACCAAATGTAACCACAGCAGAATAATTTTATTGTCAGTAAATAATCATCAAAGTACGCTGTGCCACTTTCTACACAAACTACTGAAGCCTCTGTTCCGCACAACTAAAATATCTAAAACTATGTATGACCACATCAATTAACCACCATTTACCTACTTACTCTCAACACGAATATCCGTAATTCCTTACCATGGAGCTGTTAACACGGGTGAGATCATCCGCGTTTCATCGCGAGGGTATTTGGAAGATAGCACGACGTGTGACGTCACCAGAGGCCCAGGTCTCGGCCGTCACGACTTCTGGCCTAGGTTTTTTGTATCAATATCGCTAGGAACAATCTTATTACTCATTTTCCTTCTTTGAAGTCGCTATGATGGTTAATCATCATCATGTCAGCTCTAAGATGCCCATTGTCAGATATTATGCTTCTTCAATAGGCTATTGAATTGGTTTTGAGGCTGATTGGTCCATGCTCGGCATCAAACTCCAAGACAGAGTTCAAAACACGGAAATCCGACGAAGAATCAGCGTTAGAGACGTCGGATCTGCTGTCATGACTCTTATGTGGAGTTGGGCAGGACACGTGGCTTGGCGCTGTGATGACATAATTATGGAGTAGGACAGTGACGGAGTGGTGGCAGAGGCAAGGCAAGTTGGTCGTCCGGCTGCATGAGGGGTCGACGATATTGTGAAAATTGCGGGTCGAACTTGGACATAATCAGCACAGGACCGAGATAAATGGCACCGTCAGAAAGAGGCCTAAAACCAGCAGTGGGATAGAGAAGGCTGCTGATGATGATGATGATTGGAAAAGGGATGCATCCTCCTGCAACCAGTGAGTTCGTGCCAAAGACAGTTTTTTTTAAACTGTCAATGGTTCGTGCTGTTTTTATCACATCGCCCGTCCACGTTGCCGGTGAACGTCCTACGTTGCGGGTGCCGGTACGTGGTTTCCATTCGAAACCATTTCGAGACATCATAGAAATTCAATTCTGAGTACAATGTGCCCTACCCTCTGCCACTTTAATCTGCTAATTAGCTAGGCTACATCGACGGTACTAATCACAAAAATTGCAATCTATAGTTCAATACATTGAACAATGTAGAGACCCAACTACCTAGAGTAAAGAGGTTAACAATACTATTTAGGTTCAGTATTTCAATTCGGCTAACCTAACGAAATGGCTTCGGTTTATACAGGCCTAATATTTATCAAACTTTGAATGTTATGCTTATACTACAAAAGAATCAATCAATCTTTTTTGCTAATACTAGTATAAGTAGTACATAAGTAAGTAAGACTACCGGAACTCATATCTAAGTACTAAAATATAATAAATCGTAAACATTTAACTTCTTCTTAAAGGTGTAATTAGCCAGTCCAGCACTAGAGAATAGTTTAACACCATGGTGGTGCAAAATTGCTGTCTAGTGCCTTGAATTCTTCACGTAGTCTTGCACTATTGATATGTTATACCTACCACGCAAATAGCACAGGGGAAATTTTCCTCATTACCGTCATAACTTGTCTTTAGTTATGCACGGTGTTCCTTAATTATGTTTTTGTCATTTACACAGTTCCATTTTGAACTAACGTCTTTGCTTCGGCCGTTTAGGAAACCGGGGTTAGGAAACTGGTTTCCTAAATGGCTTTTTTATACTTTCAGGAAAATGGTTTCCTAAAAAGCTTTTTTAATACTTCTACGTCACTGGTTTCAAGGAAGTAGGTACTATGTTCACGTTATTTTAGCCACTTATGAAACTTTATAATAACTGGATTCCAGGCATGTATTGACACTGAGTATTGTATTGAACTAATTGTATTTTTAGGTTAACCTTGCTTTTTTTGAATAATTAAAAGACTCTGTACATTTACAGCTAAAAATCATGGTTGGCAATATCGATATCAGGGGTAGTGTCTGTTGCTGTTTTGTTTATCTCATCAAAAACATAAATGTGAAATGGGAGCCAAAGTGTCGCCACCAAAAGAATTGAGATCTAACTCGGGGGCCAAGTGTTCTGTAGAAAATCCTAAAGTTTAAGCTACAAGATCATACCTACAACATTCTAAAGGGATTTACTTATGTAATTCAAGCTCGTGATTTGACTTGGCTAGTTTAAGAATAAGTACAGTGCAAATAAGCATTTGTCACACGTGTAAACTAGCCAAATCAAATCTTGAGCTTGAATTACATAAGTAAATTTCTTTTAAATGTTGTAGGTATATTCTTGTAGCTTAAACTTTAGGATTTTCTACAGAACACTTGGCCCCCGTGTTAGATCTCAATTCTTTTGGTGGCGACACTTTGGCTCCCATTTCACATTTATGTTTTTGATGAGATATCATAACTTTTTGTTCAGAAATAATTATTAGTTACATCATGATTATCATAAAACACTTATATCTGAAAAGTTATCTAGTATTTATTATATTACTATCACAAATGGCATGGTTCATCTATCGAAAATCTCAGTGCCACGCGACGCTACCGCCATTTATTGTAGTATTGGTTAGGTAAATTTTACAATTACTTTGTTAATAGTACTAATTATCAATAATTTTCAGTTTTTAGATTTTTTCCTTTATTTATGCCCGATAGTCTACCTTGGTGCCAAATATCAAGATTCTAGGTCATCTGGAAGTGGGTTAGGTTTTTGATCTATAAGTCAGTGAGTGAATCAGTCAATGAAACACGAGTTTTTAAAATATGTATATCAATAACTGACTGAGCAAAATTTATGAAATTTGGATTCTTGATAAGCTAAAAGACTTTAGTAAATGTGCCAAATTTCATGTATCTAGGCTAAATAGTTTTTGAGTTGTGAGGGGGTCAAAAGTAGCTCCAAATGGTTCGTGTAATATTACACGCGGCCGTTGCGTCGCCAGTTTTCTTTGAACACTTTGGCTGGACACGCTGCCGCATGTCTAGATTTGGTTGCTCGCCTGAACTAATAAGATCCTAATAACGTTTGATGCAACCTTTACGAAGTGGATTTAAAGTCTTTGTCTACATCAGCACGTGCCTAAGGGTTGCCTGGAAGAGATTGCTGTAAGCAATAATGCCGCCCTTTGTTTCACTAGTAATAAGTTACTTTTTTTTCCTCTCTGTGTTTTTTCTGTATTCTACATGTGTTAACCACGAACCTACAGAATCATGGTGTTAACAAAAAAGTGTTCATTCATTCATTCACGTGTCATCTCATCGAGAACACTGTCAAAAGTTTGGACATTGCAAAAAATTTTTCTATGGCAAAAAATAACTCTTTGTACAAAAGACATCAACGGGGTCTCTAATATTAAAGAAATCATGAAAAAGTTTTGTCCTATTGCTTTTCAAAAATATAATAAATAATTATCACGTTTTAGGTATTTTAATGATGCCAAATTTATCTAAAGTTTTACGTAGGTATGTATTGAAAATTGGCGTTCAGAGGTCATTTACATCTTACGTACAAGTTGATGGCCGCATATCAAATTTCAATAAATTGACAACGTTAATTCTTCATCGATATATTTTACATACTTTTACACTTAAATATGTATTTTTTTTCAGACAACCGAGAACATTAACATTTCATTTTAAACGGTATTGACCTGTGTTATTACGGTATTGACTATTATCAGTAGATACGTAAAATATAAGTATCTTTTCCAAATAAACACCAGAAATTTGGTCACGCGTCATGTCCACCAGACTCAACCTATAAGCATTGCCATTTAGAGTAGCAATGCTGCCAGCATGCTGGGCACGCTGCCAACTGGCAGTGGCCTTGAGCATTTGGATTATCTTTAGACCTTCAAGGGTCTGTAGATGATCCAATTGCTTGTTATGTAGTAGTAGTTTATGTAGTTTTAGATGATTTAGTTGTGTAAGTCTTGTATTTAGTAGTAGTTAATAAAGGCACTTGCCCTGTATAAAAAAAGGTATCTTTGTATTGTAAACTTTATTTCTATTCCTTTCATGAGATTGTTCATTATGTAAGTACATATACTTACTAAGACTTTGTGAAGTACATAATGTATTTGCAACTTTTGCCGGCTTTCTTGTTTCCGAAGAGATTTAAAATGAACCAACAACAAATTTATAATCACGACGTCTACTGTTTATAGAGCTACTAGTTTTTAGGGTTCCGTACCCAAAGGGAAAAACGGGACCCTATTACTAAGACTTCGATGTCCGTTTGTCCGTCTGTCTGTCTGTCAGTCTGTCTGTCTGTCTGTCTGTCACCGGGCTGTATCTCATGAACCATGATAGCTAGGCAGCTGAAATTTTCACAAATGATGTATTTCGGTTGCCGCTATAACAACAAATACTAAAAACAAAATAATATAAATATTTAAGGGGGGCTCCCATACAACAAACCTGAATATTTAGACGTTTTTCGCTCTATATTAATAATGGAACCAGGTAGATGTTTGAAATTTTCACAGAATATTTAGTTTTATATTCCCTTCTATAATAAACAATAAAATTAAAATATAATAAATATTTAAGGGCGGCTCCCATACAGTACGGAACCCTCCGTGCGCGAGTCCGACTCGTACTTGGCCGATTATTAACATTTTTGTAGCGAACATCATTATACATTACTATATACACTAACCTACTTGAAATAAAAATGCAATTTGCGGATTCAATCATCTACAACTGTAGGTATAGAGCCTCAATGGAGCCCAAACTGTTATTTATCATTGTTTCTTCAGATAATTCTAGTAATTTACCCAAGACCCATAGAGCGTAATAATTTCCGTGTTAAATGATGGTCCTTCCTTAATTTATTAATCGAAGGTTGGTAAAATTAAATGGATTTGCAGAAAAAATAAGACGTGCGTAGAATTTCCGTGAACCAGCGCACGTTTTGAAGACACGACTCGAGGATTAACGGGCTTATTTACATATAGCTTACGATCACCTCATCAGTCATCGCATCATAATTAATCTCTTAAGAGGCGCGCAAGCCATCAAATTATCAATTAACAATACAATACAATAACAATACAATATAACTTTATTGTACACCAAAAAAACAGCTTAAATAACAAAGTAAGTACACAATATTCTTAAAATTAGGTGGTACAAGGGCGGCCTTATCGATAAGCGATTTCTTCCAGGCTTACTTACATATTATGTAATCAATGAAATAAATAAAAACCAACGTGGAGTTCCTCCGCGCAGAAGAAGTGAAGCTTCGACGCAACAGTGCTTTCATACTCCCTCCATGGTAGCGTTAAACGTTTAACGCAACCTTGTTGGAAGTCGCATTAGAAGCTTCACTTCAAAAAACGTCCGAAGAAAATGTTTTTGGGTAGGTATTTATAACGGTTAAATAGCTTCATCAAGTTGAAATTGTATATAATGCTTGTAAATCACATTGGCAGCACAGGCAGTTGTTTATGAATTACATTATAATTATTTACTGCTAACTTTGCTTTAATAAGGCTAGCTTATGATTACTTAGTAAGATTAAAATCTAACGTTACTAGGAGAACAGAAAGCTTTGAAGACTAATATTGAAAACTTTGAAAGAGGCTGACATGGTAAAACAACTACACGAAATAAAAGTAAGTAATAATTGTTACTTTGCTAACAAAACACAAACTTAACCTTGTCCTCGACTGAAGCACAGAAGTTCAAGAGAATTGAAAAAAAATTCAATCGCTCTTGAACTTCTGTGCTTCATGTGTTTTGTGTATCTGTACAGTATTCTCAGTGCTAAACGTACATTTCTGAATGTACGAATGATAAAATACTTACTACATCTACAAATGACATTGCTGACTTGATCAATTTATTAACCACATTAGAAAAAAATACAACTGTTCAGTGAGGTATCATGTATCATCCTAGGCATTTGGTAAACGCCAAAAGAGATGACAAATAGCACGACATGCCAAAACTAGAAATAAAAATACAAGGAGAGCCTTTGCTCAGCAATAATTCTTAGGGACTACAGTTAGGCAAAATTAATAACCTTGTAGAAAAACTGTCTTGGATTTAGGCTCGTAATTATAAAACTGCCTGCTGTTCGTGTACCTCAATAAATTCATAAAGAATGATGACATCAAATTACGACGACACAATGAAATGTCAAATCTGCTGCAACTGGCATATAAGCACTGCGCGCGATACGGCAATAAAATAATCAAATTAATGTTTGAGTCACGGTAAACCATTAAATTTTATGATCTTTATTCTTCTACATTCAATAGGCGCGTTGTTTGGTTTCCTGCTTCGTATCGTGACGATATACCTAGTATTATGAAAATTTAAAGTTCTTTAAATGATTTTAACTAGGTAGGTACTGCCTTTAAATGCCTTCCTACTTTGGTTTCGAGAAAAATTTTGAGAATTATTTTTCGATTTACAGTACAAAATACGTGTACAACTTCTGCTTTATTTCTGGGGTTTCTAAAATATGTAGGTAATAATGAAACTTTAGTTGTAAATAATCTTCATTTGTATCTTTTTAAGGTAAATATGTAGTAAGCAAGCCTCGAGCTTAGCTTTTTCCTGCTCTTTGGTCTCAAAATCGTTAAAGGACACTGTCACCATGGGTGTAGCTAAGGCACGTGTGGGCAGTTCCCATGGCCATCCTAGAAACGTCTTTGCCCACCCTGAAAAAAAATATAGTCAATCCTTAGGCGCATGGGCTAAAGACCCGCTTTAGCCATGCGCCCAGGCCATAGGCAGTTGATTTATATACATGTAAGAGAAAATTTCTAGCTACGCAAAAGACTGTCGTATATACTATAAGCCCGATTACAGAGGCGCCAGCGTAAACTAAATAGCAACGTAAAAAGCGTTCTCTCTATCGAATGCCTAAAGTGAAAAAGAAACAGAACTATGCTATTTAGCTAATACTTATAATTACGCTGGCGCCTCTGTAATCAGGCTTTTTGTTAAAGTACTTCTCAGAGTTAGAACTCTGTTACCATTTCTTCCTAGAATATATAGTCCAGCCGGGCTAGTATGCGCGCCACGAATTATTTCGTTCGTAGAGTCAGAACGAGACAGCGTTATGGCAAAGTTTTTATAACTGTCACTTTTTCACACGTCTAAATGAGTTCTTTTCGTCGCTTTTCGTGGTCGCATGCTTTATAGCCTGGAATATATTAATGAAACGATAACTTTTCTAACTATCCCATGACCAATATCCATTTCTAAATCTATCCATGCAAAAATAGATTCCAATCACCATAAACACGCTATGAAATGAATATTTATGGTGTTAAAAGCAATACTAAATAAGTAACTATAAATTTATAGTTTAAATTTTAAATCATATTACTATAAAGAAAAGTTATAGAAGACTATTGTATAGAGATGGTAATATTATGTACCTAGGTACAGTTAGTTGTACTTGTACCTAACTGTAACATTGTGTTACAAAGTAAGATTCATGTAATCAAATAGGAAGTATGTTAGCTTAAAATACCTAAAGTAGATAATAAATAAATAAAATAAAATAAAAATTATTTTATTTATTTTATTCTAAAGTATATAAATATACGTTTTTTATTGTTAACACAAAAAATACACAACAGATGAAAACAAAACTATAGCGTGTAACAAGAGGCGGCCTTATCGCTAATATCGATCACTGCAAGGCAACCTTTGGATAAGATAGGAATATAGAACAAGTAAGGACGAGGGTGTGACACACTTACTCATGAATTGAAAACTTATCATTTTATTAATTAATTTCATTACTATTGTTTTGTGAGAATCCAGAAGTTGGATAAAACCAACGCAAAATTATCTTTGTTGTGACATTATTGTAAATGCTCATTATAATATAAATTCTTGACCTTCTGTAATATCATGCTATAAAATGACAAAGAGCGTCGTTCTGACGTAAGACTGTAATCCTTAATTGTGCGTGCGGCATTTTTTTCAGGCGCTAGGCGGCGCAAGCGCAATGAATGGAACGTATTAGTGACATTATGGCATACTTTTATGGCCGACTCAGCAGAGGTCACTATTTTATTGACATAAAAACAAGTTATGATATAGACCGAATCAAACTTTTTTTTATCGCGAATAAGTCCGCGCTTGACCACCAACTCGCCTGATGGTAAGCGACGTTGTGGTCGAAGATGAAGCACGCAGACCTAGAATAAACCTAATCACTCTGACCTTGAAAAGCTTTAGATTTTATCTCTTATGAAACAGGGAAGCAGGAAGACTGTACGGTACGAATCAGAAAAGTTGAGTCAAACCGCTTCGTACGTATCGAAGGAGAATCGACAATGTAGGAGTGGTAATGTGGCGTCCTCCTACTTGTCCTGTAATAAAAAGGGGATGGTAGGATAAGGTCGTCCAGCTCAGATGCACACTCTCCGAAATGAATCCTATAAAAAATGGACAACTTGGCTTGTTCTCAAAAGGACAAATTTCTTGGTGGCTACAAGGTGCGGATAACCGAATCCTCAAGCAGCTTGTAGCTAACATCATAGCCTCCTTAGTCGGGTTGCCTAGAAGAAATCGCTATGACCGATAAGGTTGCCTTTGTACTCCGTTGATATTTTTATCTTAGTCCTGAGAATGTTTGTAATTGTTTTTGCTTACTCACAGTTGTTTCATTTCTTAATTTCTAAGTTTTTTACAATAAAAGGTACAAAAATATATATCATAATAATCGGCCAAGTACGAGTCAAACTCGCGCACGGAGGGTTCCGTACTGTATGGGAGCCCCCCTTAAATATTTATTTTATTTTAATTTTATTATTTATTATTGAAGTGAATATACAACTAGATAGTCTGTGCAAATTTCAAGCATCTACCATAATTAAGGGAGGCTCCCATACAACAAACCTGTTTTTAGCCGTTTTTCGCTCTATATTAATATATATTAATATATAGAGCGAAAAACGGCTAAAAACAGGTTTGTTGTATGGGAGCCTCCCTTAATTATTAATTTTATTCTGTTTTTAGTATTTGTCGTTATAGCGGCAACAGAAATACATCATTTGTGAAATAAATCATTTCAGCTTTCTAGCTATAACGGTTCATGAGATACAGCCTGGAGACAGACGGACAGACGGACAGCGGAGTCTTAGTAATAGGGTCCCGTTTTTACCCTTTGGGTACGGAACCCTAAAAATTTTAAAAACTGGGGTGCCGCCGGCAGCGGGGCAGGGTTTTTGGACGAGATATTGTTGAAACAACTAAAACAAACTGACGAAAATGTTAATAACTCATTTAAAAATCCCATAGCAAAATTATTAGAATGCTTAGTTAACTTTTTGCAGTAATTTGTAAAAAAAATACCTATAATTTCACAAATAATTCAATTTTTGAATACTAATTAATGTCCGTCTATTTAAGAGTTTAAAAAAAATATTACTACTCCACGATTTTATTTTCATTGTAAGATCTTCAAATACAAAGCAATAGAATTAAAGACATGCACTTAATCTGTCAATGTTTTTAAAATATTGCGATTTAAACAGAACTGAAGTAAAAAATTGCGATTTATTCCTTTTCCTGTCCTTTCTTCTGGAGCACTCGGTTAAAAGTTATAAGTAACCCGAATAACTAGACATAGGTACGATAACAAACTGACCCGCCGAACGTAATTAAGCCATAAAACATTTAAATAATCTTAGCCTTGCCACCTAGGGCATTATCTACGTCTTAAAAGTATATAGTAACACTAGCTACACTACTACTACATCAAAAGCATTGGATCATCCACAGACCCTTGAAGGTCTAAAGATAATCCAAATGCTCAAGACCATTCGCAAAAAAATCGCAACACTGACTTCCACCGTCGGTTTGGGTTTTTAATTTTACTGTAGAGTATTTAATTTTTATTTATTTTATTGTATGTAGAGTATAAGTAGAGACAGCAGATGGCTAAAATGATGTTACTAAATTGGAATATTTTATAGAGTATAAAAATATTAAAAACTATTATTTTTTATGTTAATAAAATATAGCAAAACTTGGAGATGCCGGGGATCGAACCCGGGGCCTTTCACATGCAAAGCGAACGCTCTACCACTGAGCTACATCCCCTCACAAGAAAAGGCTGCTATTTCGATAAGTGATATCATTACGACCTCTAGTAGCAATAGTCCGGATGTTAGACCGGTTGATCGAACTACTGAAACTTTTCAGTTGCAATAGTTTGAATATAAGTCTATGTTAATTAGTGTCAATTTTCGTATATATAAGTTTAAAGCCATATTGTACGATGTCCCGTCGTTTCTTAATCTTCTTCAAATACTAAAGATGTTGACGCCGACATCAAATGAAATCACTTACCTAGTTAACTTTCGGAAGCGCGAGAGAATGTTTCTTAAAAACTAGAAATAAAACTGAGATAAGATAAGAACATAACGACCTACCTATTTGGCCTTCTTTTTTAAAGCTTTAGGCATATTTCGAATTTAATCATTAATGTTATTTACTTAGGTATATACAACTTTCTGAAACATCATTTTGGAGCAACCTGTAGCAAACCATCGATTCGAGCCATTTTTACCGACTTCCAAAAAGGATGAGGTACGTTGCGTTAAAAGTAACTGCATAACAAATAACTATTTTATGACTTTTGAGGGGATAGAGCTTTCCTTATAATGTAATATGATGTACCTAAATGTCTGGACATGACATAAGTTAGGGTGTAACTAAAACTGTCACAACACAAGGCACTTGCCTTAAGCCGCCGACTGACCTACAACATTTCGTCGTAACGTAACGTTACGTTACGACGAAATGTTACAGGTCAGTACAGCGAGCCGATGCGCTCGCTGCGAGCGCCGCGTGCTCCACCCGGTTGTCGGTATTTTCGCGAATCCCTTTGAGTGTTTCGTTACGCCTTAATTATAGGTGAGTACAACCCCGAGAGACGTGGATGTCATTACCAATGGCGGAGCACAGTCGAGCACTACGCTCGCCATGAGCAAGGGTACTGGTCAGTCAGGTAATGCCGTAACGTAATACGCTCGCTTTGAATGTTACGTTACGGCCAAATGCTCATGTCAGTCGCCAGCTTTAAATGCCATCGTTGCGTGTGTTCGAGCGTCTCAGCATCAAATACCACATAAATGTCATTCGGCCTAGCTCCCGACCGGCCCCCACGGGCGGGAAGTTGTGCAATAAGTTTCTATTACGTGGCTTCCTAGAGTCTGCTCCCGGAAGTCTTGGCGTATCATTTGTATAGGAGAACCTAGTTGTAAACCCATCTATGTTTTTGACCTTTCTTTTCTTAAAACTTGTACCCTTTTTGACCAACGAACGAAGCCGGAGGAGGTACTCAATTCGACGCGTATTTTTTTTAATGTATAACCACGCATAACTTTTTTTTGTAGTAGTCCGATTTCATAACTAGGTACGTATAACTTTTTTCGTAGTAGTCCGATTTCAAAAACTCTTTTATTATTGGAAAGAGTAATATTAACTGACAACACAACTACGAAGGTTCTGAAGTCGATGCGATTTTTTTATATACGAACACGCATAACTTTTTACAGAGTAGTCTGATTTCAATTTTTTTTTAATTATTCCGTCCGTAATTCGATTTATATTTTTCCGGACTCCTGAGTCATTTTTGATAAATCAACACTCATCTGAAGATTACTACTATCAATCCGTGCGAACTATTCGAATTATGTACACGGTTGAAGTCGGTTATTTGCCATTTTTGGAGAAAAATAAACAATTACCTACATATTGAAAACAATTACATAAGTACTAAGTAATAAAATATCAGTTTGCTGTTTTGCAGACTTGACATATTTACACAGATAGCTACGGGTATACTCATTCATCATCATCATTGTCCACCTTACCAACCCGCACTGCGCCAGAGTCGTTTATGTATAGGCCTATGATCAGCAGTGGAGAAAAAGGCCGTTACAATAAATCATGCGTTCATCATCAACCGGCGGACGACTTCCGGCAAGATAGATATTATACTTATCGTCATAAACAAATGTTACAATAGAACCAATCCTGAATTCGCAATTAATTAAAATTAAGCATTCCTTTACAAATTTCATTAACTTTTGATAAATTATCAAAGTTCTCTGAAAATATATCAAATATACAAAAAAATTGGCTAAGTGCAAGTCGGACTCGCGCACGAAGGGTTTCGTACCGTTTAAGCCCCCCATAGGTAATAAATTTTATTTCAATTTAATTACTTATTTTTGAAAGGAATACCTATACGATTTAATATTCTGCGAATATTTCAAGCATCTTCCTGTTACCGTTAATAATATCGTCCTTAAATTTTCATTATATAGCGGCAACAGAAACACATCATCTATGAAAATTTCAGCTTTCTAGCTATAACGGTTCATGAGATACAGCCTGGTGACAGACAGACGGACAGACGGACATCGGAGTCTTAGTAATAAGGTCCCATTTTTACCCTTTGGGTACGAAACCCTAAAAACAGATTACGTAATATAATGTTTTTAAGAAAATTGCCCGAACCAATTTAGCATATTATTGAGGTCACGAACTTTATGATAAACCAAATCTAATCTTTATACTTACCTAATTCATGGTCATCATGAAGTGTGAATACCTACTGCAAATTATAAGTAAGTAAGTTTATAAATAGCTTATAAAAAATCAAAAGATATTTATGAAATAATTAAGTAAGATAAGAATGCTTTTGCTAAATGATTTGAATAATATGACACAAAGCTATTGATAATAATGCTCGGTTGCTAAACTATATTTATGTATGTATCACGTGGAGGGAAGATAATATACCTAGGTAAGGAGAGGTCAATTGCGTATAGGGTGTAAGAAAAATATGTACTATAATACATACTTAGATTGCTATAAACTTTGTCATGATTTTATCATATTTAGACCTTACATAGTGGTGAAAACCTGTATTATACGAGTACTAATATAAATGTAAGAAAATAGATAATAGTTCAATAATCTGTTGATTTACTTAAAGTGCTTCATCAAAAATTCAACTTACCTTAACTTACTTCAACTTACTGAGTCTTTTCCGCCTTTCGTTCAAGAAAAAATTCAAAATTTTTTGAGTGCCTCTGATAGGCTACTCAAAATTAACGCCCACATGGCGTTTACCATTATAAGATGTTGTCTGTTTATTCCAAAATTCATGTACGCTTTACGTTGTAGTCCATTGTGGAAACACAATGAGCTCCTTTTGAGCTTAGACGATGTTGTAAAGCAGACCCTAGTATCGGTTTTGAATATTGAGATGAGTGAAAGGGCGTGGTTACAAGCCTCCTTGCCTGTTAGGCTTGGAGGGCTAGGGGTCCGCCAAATTTCAAGTGTTGCTTTACCAGCTTTCTTGTCCTCCATTCATAGTACACATAAATTAGTTGAAAAAATCCTCGCACCTTCTTTAGGCCATTCCGGCGTAGATGTAGCTCATTTGAATGAGGCAACGAATGCTTGGAGGGTCGCTAGCCCAAATTCCGAGCTTCCAAAGACTTTGTCGTCGCAGAGACTGTGGGATCGGCCGATCTGCGAACTAGCACGGAAATCTCTTCTAGATACGTGTTCTAGCGTCGCGGATCGCGCTCGTATCCTTGCGGTCTCTGTATGGGAGTCCGGTCTTTGGTTGCAAGCTTTGCCCTCTTTCAATACTGGTAACCTTTTAGACCCAACTGCATTTCGTCTAGCTGTCAGCTTACGCTTGGGTGCAAGGTGTTGTGAGGCCCATCGCTGTCAGTGTGGTACTGCAGTTGACCAGCTCGGTCACCACGGTCTCTCTTGCTCAAGAAGCGCTGGTCGGATTGGTCGCCACGCCAGCCTTAACGATGTCATTCGCAGGGCTTTTGCCACCGCCAATATCGCAGCCGTACTCGAACCGAGTGGGCTCGCGCGTGGTGATGGCAAAAGGCCTGACGGCATGACGCTGGTCCCATGGAAGTGTGGACGGCCCTTAGTATGGGACGCAACTTGTGTCGATACTTTGGCACCGTCACATCTTTCTGAGACTCAGAGTAGGGCTGGAGCTGCGGCCAATTCGGCGGAGCAGCACAAGCGGCGCAAATATGCTAACCTCGGTAGTGGTTACATATTTGAGCCATTTGGAGTTGAGACATTGGGTCCGGGGGGGCCGGGAGCTCATATCATTTTCAAAAGTCTTTCTGGGCGTCTGGTGGACGCGACGCGTGACCAAAATGCTGGTGTTTATTTGGCTCAACGCATAAGCATTGCCATTCAGCGTGGCAATGCAGCCAGCATGCTGGGCACGCTGCCAACTGGCAGTGGGCTTGAGCATTTGGATTATCTTTAGACCTTCAAAGGTCTGAGGGTGATCCAATGCTTTTTGTGTAATAGTAGTGTAGTTTTGTTGTAGTTAATATTAAAGGCACTTTTGCCAGTAAAAAAAAAATATAAAAAAAAAAAAAAAAAACTTACCGATGAAAGGTCATGTTTGGCTGTTTTCACTCAGTACGGATTTTACAGCCGTAGTAGTAGGTAGGTAGTAGTTGCACTTGCCCTATAAAATCACAGAAAGAGACTGAAAGAGTCTAAACTAAGAGATCATACAGTTCTACACAACCATGTCTGAAAACCAATTCATTTTTTCAGTGATCTGAAGGAACTTTTCCTTTCCTAGCGGATAATTCAGTCTTAGTTGATTACAAATACCTCGATTGTTAATTATTAATTAGTTGAGTAGTCATTCATTAGTTCATCAGTCTTAAATTCATTACAGGAAAAAAAGGTAAATATTCCTTGCAGTCTGTGAATTTATTGTTCAGTTTTAGTTCGTGTTTTTCATGTGGTGTTGTACATAATGGAAGGGTTTAAGCTGTATTTATTTAGTGATTACCATAGTTAACATTTTTAATGAGAGCTAAATTAAAATAGATTTATGTAAACACGTTGGAATTTAGGTCTAACTAAAGATTCTATTTATTAAAAGTCATGAATATTTTTTGATGAACTTTCCTGCTTTATTATAGCAGAATTTCATAGTACCGTAAAACATGGCATCTTTACGATTCCGTGTCATCTTTACCATACTCCGTTTGAAATTCAATAAACACGTTTCATTCAAAATCCGGACCTTTTAGGGTAAAATTAATGATTTGGTTGGTTTTTATGTCACAAAACTTTTTTTAATGTCGCAGTATCATCAACTGTCAAAATATTTCATTTTTTTGAAGTGTTCAGAAAACGCCGGTGCGAGTTTCTTGGAATAATTTCATCTGAACCTTTGGAAATACTGTTGAGAAGCAAGTGAAATTTTGATCAAATATGTAAAAAAATATCAGGAATGGTATTTCATTGCATATATGTACATATACCTACTTACATTCTTGAAGCTTTCGTAAAGTATAGACATGTGAAACATTTAAAACAAGAAAGCAACCCAAAAAATAATTTAGATTGGTAGGATTCCAGTCTATCAGTAGGTACCTAATTACCTATGTACATAAAAAACGTTTTTGTTTACAGTCTGGATCATGTTCTTGCGAACAAATTTTGTTAACATGTGGTTTCCCAAATTGTTTTAGTTTGTATTCAATTAACATAAATTTTACATCATCAAGCAGTATGTTATTAGATTAGACAATCATCTGGTATTTGCTAACGTACTCGCTGACCTTGATGAGCAGTCAGAGCAGTTCGATTGAACATCGTCAATATTTGTTAGCTAACAGTACTTCTATTCAGGTCCCTTTGAATGAACCCGTCAATGTTTGTTGCTAATCTTAGACGGGACAAAAAACGAGACGGGTTGTGGCCCTTCTTTCACGGTCCCTCAGGCGGGCGTACTTCCGAGGCGCGACGCTCGGCGACTGCGGCCGGCCCACCAGGCCAGTCTGCCGCGTGCCTCCCTGCGTGACGCCTGTGTCCGCTCTCCGCGCATTTCGAATCTCGCTTTTAAACTCCGCTAACAAATCTATCCGGTGATACCACACAACATAGCCTATAATCTCAATTCGTGCTCTTATATACCAAAAACCAGCTGATTTGCGTGCATCCGTACGCGAATGTGGACTTAGAACAGTTGTGGGTGGAAAAATAAACATACCACTCCGGTAAGTTTATTATTTATCTTCTTAAATGGTACTTTGCTTTCTATCGTGTGAGATTGTTCTCAGGATTCTCTGCTCCTAAGAGTGATGGTTCGAGTTATGATAATTATGTGCGGTAATGATGTTATTCATAATCTTCACGTTTTATAATTTCGTTGGTGTGATCTTAGTGAAAGTGAAACCACATTTTTATGAGTCTGTTATGTTCTGCTCCAGTAATGTGATCCTGATGTTTTGATTCACTGATCAGCTACAAGCATTGCACCAAGTTATGCTTCATAGTAGCAGAGACTGGTTTAACAATCTGTCTGCATCAATAGCTTTCAATTACATTTTAGTTCTTATTACGACATTTTAATTCGTAATCAGAAGAATTACGTACGCGGTTGTATGATTGGATTCCTGTTTGGAACTTGATTTGACCTTAGCCTTAGAGTTTAAGAGCTCCACGGTCATTCATCTTTCTATATTCATTCATTGTGGTATTTATATTAGAAGAAACTAGACGTAAGCAACTGACCATTGTAAAGCAATGAGAAATGATACCTTGAGCAATTGTTTCTCTTCATTCTTCATGTGATCCCAATCACATTGAATTATTATTTTAAAAGGGGTAAACATTTTGCTGTAAACTAAACAACATTCAAGAATATACTATTTATTTGAGCAAGTAGGTAGTTCACATAATCATTATCCAGCCTTTAACATTTCCACTTCTGAGATTAGGCCCTCCTTTGATGATGTCGTTCACCTCGGTCCTTTACCTATCGTCTCAGTTTGCAACCTGCTTTTTAAAAAACTTACCAAATCGAAAATATTTTCAGCTAAGCAAAGTACAATACCTACGTTGGATTCATATTTGTATACGCAGTATATTGTTTATAGCTCCTACAGGTCTAGTAAGTAGTTTGACCTCAGTATCATCTTTCACTACTTAGGTATTCTGCAATCACACAGTGAGCTACATTTATCGTACGCAATAGACAGCTTTTAACGATTATTTTATGAAATGCAATCTTTAAGTTTCACAACTTCTACGAGTAGCCCGGAATGAAAATAGTTGAACATTTATAATGGAACTAGCGACCCGCGCGGGCTTCGCACATTATACATCTGCCCCTATGGAATGGAATCTGCCCCACCAGTGGGGCGCATTGGTGTTATCGACATAGTCCAGTGGATTGGCAAGTTGAAATGACAATGGGCAGGGCACATACTTAGTACGGAGGACTGATGACCGATAGGGTCGTAAAGTTCTTGAGTGGAGACCACGTACCGGCAAGCGCAGCGTAGGACGTCCACCCACAAGTTGAACGGATGACCTCATCAAGACTGCAGGATCGCGCTGGATGCAAGCCGCTACCAACTGGTCTTATTGGAGATCGTTAGGCGAGGCCTATGTCCAGCAGTGGAAGTCCTATGGCTGAAAAGAAGAAGAAGATAATTATGAATGCATCTAGACGACCTTAAAACTCTTTCAGCTCATTTCTGTAAGCAAATATCATTACATCACTACTTAGCAACTGACACCATGCATGGGCGCCGGGAGGGTAATGCCACTCGGCATTGTGGTATAATATACCTACTTGAATTATGTATTGAATTAATACACTTAAATTTGAAATCATCTTGAACCCCACTGTCAGGAAAGAAAGGGATTGCAAATTCGGAGGACAGTGAGGTACTCTTGGTGATGCCAGAGGTTCCGCGCTGGAAACCCCCCAAAAGAATAAAGGATCCCCAGGATGACCATCCCTGAAAAGAATTGTGATGGCACCCATGAACTGACACTTTCTATAGAAAATAGAATAGACAAATTGGTAGCAGTTAAATATATTTAGAAATATAACTAAGCTAAGGAAGAAATGAAGCTGAACTTTGAAATATGAAAAAAATAGTCATCCTTTACAAAAAATTCTAAAAAGCCACGTGTGCCATACTTTTGTCACACGTTGGTGTACCTCCCGGGGTTTCACCGCGTTCTTATTGGAATTATTTTATATTTCTTGCGTTATCCCTGTATTATCTTGATATTTTTTCTACATTCCATTGTTATATGTGATACATATAATACCTTACCTATACCCACTTTAGGTATTAGAAATAATGTACATGTATAGTATTCTTTATTAACTACAACTGAATACAATACAGCTACTACCCACCTCACGAAAAACAATTAGATCACCCACACACCACAGATTAGAAGGTCTAGAGATACTCGTAATCCAAATGTTCAAGCAATGCCAGTAGGCAGCGTGCCCAGCATGCTGGCAGGCAGCATTACTCCCGCTAAATAGCAATGCTTATACGTTCTACTTATTTACTAGTAGGTACTTTTCCGAACAGTAGACACAGACCTCTAGGCACATATATTTAAGGCGCCATAGTATCAGAGTAATTTTTCATATGAGCGGATGAATACCAATACGCCCCCGGTTTCGCCCGATTTTTGCATTCAAAAATCAATATAAAATTAGTATTACCACTTTTTCCTAAATTTTATGGATGAAAGCTAAAATTCAAATCATGTGCATAAGTGTAGAAAAGTGCCCAAAAATGCAATAAACTTTCTTAGAACTCATGAATTTGTTCTAAAAAGCGGTATCTTCGCATTTAATTTCTATCGAGCTAAGTTTTTTGAATTGTGTTTCGAGTTAATGAATCCCCTACCGTATATTTTTGAGAATATTGTTTAATGTTTTTTTATTAGACAACTTCAAGGTTGTATGGAGAAAAATCGGTTTAATTTGGGCTCTATATAGGTATTTTGAGATTGGATGGCGGCTTTATAAACATTATATCGCAACTCGCCCTTCACCGATTAGGTTTATACCTACTCACAAATTTTGTTAGGATTTCATTGAATTGGCATTTTTTCATGTAGCATTTAGATACTAAACGACCTTGTCATATGTTATTGAAAGCAGTTGATAAAAAGCGCAACGGAAATAAATAGCCCAGCAGCATTTGATGTGAGTTGATCCAATCAAAAATCGCCGATGACAAAAAAAACATAAATAATTATAACAGAAAAGTTAAGTTGAAAAATGCGACCTGTTGAAGGAAATCAACATCCAAACAAACGAAAGCAAAATCGTCGAATTAAAACGGAGACTTCTCTCACTTGACGCCCGGTCAATGAATAAACGTAAAATACTCAGTATTTCTTAAAAGCAATTTAATTTCCTGTTGTTTGGGTTTCATCACATTAGCTTGTTGGCTTTTGCGTAATTAAGTTTTTCATTACTTTTCCCGTTTAATGTAAAATCATACTCTGAAATAGTTATCTATTCATTGTCGTAATAGATTATTTCAAAGTCAAATAAGTTTTGGATTTAACCACATCCTGTCTGAAATTTAATCATATGTACATGTACCAAATGTAGTTATATATTAATGATTGCGATAATATGAACTTAACTAGTGACCTATAGAATATTGTGAGTTTCTTGTCACGTATTTTAATATTTAATTTATAACAATAATGTATAAGTAGGTTTTTAATTTTCGTTTTACAAGAATTCTTTCAATAGGCATATACACATAAATCAAATGTAAAGTCCAATCAAATGGAAACTATCTGGAACGCCATGTTATTACTACCGCGATATAAAATAAGTGAGATAACATTTTCCTCTAAAGATAAATTTGTTCCAACTCATACTAAATGGTCATTGTTTTAATAACAATAACATAATTATAATGTTAGAATATTTAGCCAATTGATTTTATAGATACTGCATGTACTGAGATGAGATGTTTGTGTTATAGTGACACTAAACTGTCACTATAACACAAACATCATCCTAAAATAGGGAGTTCTATCCACATATCTATATTAATACTCAGCAAAACTTTGGGAGACACTGTAAGTACGAGTATTTGTACACAGAGGAACTGAGCCACCATTGAAGGTCTCAAGGCTAGCCAAAAAGCTCAAGTAGAGTAAAATCTCACGAAATCTAGCAAGGCTGCTGTCAAAACTGTCATATAAGTATTTGAATTTGACGTTATCTTCATAAAAATCTGCCATAATCACATAATCGCCACCGAATCAAGATATTTTTCATGTCTTTTTCTAACTCGTGCCATATGAAATCGATACATCTCTTTCAAATTTTCTGGACCGACTACATATCCCTCTGGTATCTCTGAGCTTTTGGATAAACGTAATATTTTCGTTAAAATCATCTTAGAGATGATGATATGTTGTCTTCTCTGTCTACGATAATATGGTATCATTTTGTCAAATTTTGAAGCTCATAATGAGACTAGCGTCAGTTACATTGATTATAGTGACACTATCACATTGACATTCTTGTCAATTTTTTACAGTTGTCACTAGTTCTCTAATACCTAATCAAAGTAGCTACCTACATGACTATATTGTGTGCATCACACTGATGATGTGTTACATTCATTATGTCCAGATTACCTACTAAGCTGAGAGCTATTAATCCTTCATCTTTATCAGAGATAACTTTTAATTATTATTTATGTATTAATTCTTACATAAATGTGAACTCTGGTATATTGACTGACCTATGAACCATAAAATATGTAGTAATATAACTCGACTGAATAATTTGTTCCCATTGAACGAATTCGCAAGTTTTCGTTACGCTTGTACCCTCCCCAACTCATAAGTGGTCATAGGTAGTCACGGTTGAATCACGCCGCTGTTACTTGAACTGTTATATTATATTCTATACCTGTCGATGCTGTCAGTACCTAAATTTATCAGTTAATAAACTTACAAAAATTGTATTTGATCTGAAGGTAGCTACTTTAAGCACGTTGTTAAATTGACATTTCGGTATAAGTGCCAGCGCGAATGACATCAAGATAACGTACTCGTAGTTAAAATCTATAAGTAAGTAAAATTCTTAGTCTGACACCAGAGCAAGCCACCCGGCTTATACTAACTCAGTTAGTCTTGCGAGTGAGCTCGAAGAGTCAACACGTCCTGAAGATGCCTCGTTTAGAGGCAAAACACGTGTCGAATAGAGTACAGTAAGAATAGGGGTGCAATTTATTGACTAAGTATTTTTTCAATTATTTTATACCATCCTTACTATAATATTATAAATCCGAAAAGTTTGTTGGTTTGTTGGTTTGTTACTCTTTCACGCACCAACGGAGCAACGGATTGACTTGATTTTTGGCATGGACATAGTTTAAAAGGCGGAAGGAGCTTTAGGATACTTTTTATCCCGAAAAATTGCATAGTTCCTGTAGGACAGGACAAAAACCATCGAAAGCGAAACTGTCGCCACTATCACAAAGACGCTAAGTGATTAATTCCTCTATGACGCTAATATGGACTAACGAAACGTCACAGCCAAACGTAATTAGATGACAGGTGACATTGTCTGCAGACTTTTATAAATCACAAGTAGCATGACAAGGGGACAAATTGTTTTTCCACGATTATATCCCCTTGAAGAGGAAATAAAGTGTGGATTGAAAATGACAACTGACATTAAAATTGGATAAAATGTTTTTTCTAAGTGTTTTTTTCCCTCTGCATGCTACATGTTACTATGACGTTTAATACCTGGCCGTCATTTTGTCTGACATTAAAAATATTTTTAAATCTTCTATCATTAGAGGCTTTTTTTTTTTTTCTTTTTTTTTTTTTTTATTGATCCACAGACTCCAGGGTCTGTGCCCTTTATTGAGTAGTTACATTTTAAAGAATTCGACTGTACAATAGAGAGAGGTTAGTTTAAATCTTAGTCTAAGTTAGTAGTTCCAGTGCTTTGCGTGAATGCCGCGAGCAAACCGGCGACCCGCATGCAGCACCCGATCACGAGTGTGACGCATGTGCCAGCCATCGCTCTCCTCGACCATATTTGAGGGAAGAGAACGACCCGACACACGACGCCGCCGCAAGAAGGAGCCTTCGATGGCGAGCATGAATGCTCAGGGCATGCACACAATGCACACAATTTCTATACATTACATTACACAATTACGTACACACTTATTATGATTTAATTTGTGAAAGCGATCACTAGCAGAGTCCGAGGCTACGTTTACCTACTTTGCTTGTGATCGCTCCCTTTCCCTTTGTTACAATTGTATTGCCTCCTCCCGGCCCAGAGCCTCCATCACCTCCGCATTCCGATCTCTGATTGCCATCTGCAGGTTATACTCCTTGATGGCCCTCAATGACGCAGACGATGCACGCCTCACGAATCGACTGATGGCATCATCTTCGAAGTCGTCGGCGTAGTAGATGAAAGTCCCAGTATGCCGCGACAACGCAACGACAGCGTGTGAGACGCTCTCGTGTAGCTTCATTCTAGGCTTTGTTTTGATGGCGATTACCGACTCGTACGTCAGTCCCTGAGCTTCGTGGATGGTAAGGGTGCGTGATCCTGGACCTTCTCCATAACCCTGGCTTATGAGGGTCTCCTTTTCTTCCTGCGTATGCACTAAGAAAAAGGGTGTTGGAGAGGGTTTTGGATATTTGAGCCCCCTTGAACCTTTTCTGCTCAAGAGACCTAATACGAGGAACTGAGGAATATATACCTGAGTATATTTCCCTCAACGCATACGCGACATCCATTGGATTCCTATGTGTGCAGAGCAACTCCTGGGTGATGTTTGCAACCAGGGTCAGGCGATGGTACCTCATCTCGAAGAGATTTTCTCTGTCGATATAAGGCAGCTGATTGACGTCTCCAATGAGGACAAGTTCGCTAGCACCAGACAGCCGGGCAGCCATTATTATGGCTCCGAAATGGTTCATTAGAGCTTCGTCCACCAGAAGGCGGCTGAAGCTCTCTTTTCCAAAACCATTTACGAGGGTTGAAGCCATGGTTCGCACCCTGGATTTAACCAGATCTCCTATTCGGTGCGATAGCTTCTCTCTCAGGTCTTTTGCTGCCTCTGTTGTTGTTGTGATGATAGCGTCCCTGTCCACATCAAAGTGTCTAATAACCCATGTTGTCTTGCCACATCCTGGTACCCCGTTGACCCATTGTATCTTTGGTACCGCCCAGTTTCGCCAACTTGCCTCGACGTCCGAGCTCCGTTCGATGGTTTTAGCCATCTCGAGGATTCTATCATCTAGCATTATTTTTGTGCACTTGGCGGTGACTACAATTGGGTCGTTTGATGGTATCGCGTATTTTGGTCTTCCTATTCGCTCCGTTTCTCTCTCGTTCAACTCCACAAAACCACTTTCTGCATTAGAGGTTTAACATGTTTCTTTATTCTACCTTTATGGTACAGAATCATCATACTTTAATATTATCAATCCGAAAAGTTTGTTGGTTTGTTCCTCTTTGACGCAGCAACGGAGCAAAAGATTGATCTGATTTTTGGTATGGATACCTATGGTTTAAAAGACAGAAAGTAATAATAGGATACTTTTTTATCTCGAGAAAATTCGTGATTCCCATGGGATAGGACAATAACTGTTTCTCAGCAATGGAGCAACGGATTGACTTGATATTTGGGGTGGGCATAGTTTGGAAGACGGAAAGTGACATAGGATACTTTCCATCCCGAAAAAATTGTGGTTCCCGTAGGACTTAACAATACATTTTTCTCAACAACGGAGCCACTTGCCTTGGCTTATTGCATGAATATAGTTTGAAAGACGAAAAGTGACATAGGCCACTTTTTATCGCAAAAACTTTAACAGTTCCCGTAGGATAGGACAAAAACTAAGTGAGCGGGCTGTGGTAGCAGCCGTCTAAGCGCCAGAAATAATCTGTCATGGCAAGATTAGGACGTTCCTACATTTTTCGCACTCCTTTGCGGCACTCAACAGAGCTAGCCCAGACTCGGGCTCCATAACGGAGCTTGCGCTCTCGCCATAATGACGAAGTGTTTCGGAGCACAAGACACATCGTCATCCACCAATCGGGACTAACCAGTACTGAACGTCAGACAGCATTCCAACGCCCTGGTCCCAGTGCAGGGGGTCAGTCATAGTAGCCCAGCGCCTGCCTCTTCAACTGCAGAGGGCAGTGACAACGGCCATCGCGATACTGACACCTCTCTTCCCCTGCAGCCCCACTGCGTCTGCCAACACGTTGACGGCCTAGCGGAAGGTAGGGTAGGTGGCGGCACCCACACCACCAGTTCCATATATCCCACCGCGGCCCCTAATCCTCGGCTGTCATATCAGAGTCCAGGAAGCAGCCTTGCTTTATGAAACTGAGAAAGGTTATTCCCAGCAAGTAACTGGAGATAGAGAGACAGAAAAGAAGCCACGCCCAGCGCAGCAGGAGGAGCTGGAGTTCATATGCTTGGCAGACGGAGCAGCACTAGAGCAAAATCTTAACCGAGAAATTAACATATTTACAGACGGCAGCAAAATTAAAGGGAAAGTTGGGGCGGCATTATCCATTTGGGATGATGCCTCTGAGATCAGTACCCGCAAGCTGAAATTGGCCGATTGGTGCTCCGTGTACCAGGCCGAGTTATTGGCACTTCTTGAGGCTACCGAAAAAGCAAAATCTTTTGTGAATCCAGGTCTGCACTGGAAACGGTAGTTGGCGTATCTTCCCTCCATCCCTTAGCAGTAAATTCAAAGCTAACATAAAGTTACTACACGCACAAAATAAAATAGTGAAACTTTATTGGATTAAAGCGCACGCGGGGATGGAGGGAAATGAGAGAGCGGACCAGCTAGCAAAGGAAGCAGCACTGCACTCGAAGTGCAGACCTATTTACGATAACTGCCCCGTTTCATTCGTCAAGCGAGAAATCCGAAAGGACTCTCTTGACGAGTGGAACCGGCGGTATCAGGATGGACACACAGCGGCGGTAACCAAAACATATTTTCCGGATGCAAGGGCGGCATACAAGATCGTAAGAGAAATAGCACCAGTGGGAATCATAACTCAAGTGCTGACGGGGCATGGTGAGTTTTCCCAATACTTCCATCGATTTGAGGGAAAGCCCATCGTGCATCTGTGAACCCACAAAAGAGGAGACTCCACTGCACATAATCTTGGAATGCCCAGTTTATTTGTAAAAAAGCAATAATTAGGAACAAGTAGGTATAAACTTTGCTGTACCATTGTAATGTTTATTATAACTGCAAACAGCCAAAAACATTGAAATATAGGTATAGTTTTTATTCATTTGTAATTAAGACCCCTGATCATGTCAGGGATATATCGCGATATAATAAAAAAAAAAATCCTCGGATGCAGCGTCGCAAGAGCGGCACTGAAGCCCGCCTAAGTTGCGACACTCCTCATAATGCATGCAACCTACCGGCCATCCTCTCAGCTGCTTTAGTTAAAAGCGGCTGAACCTCGAGTGCCAGCCTCTAAGCTTCCTTGGGGGAAAAGACCCAAATAAGAGGGATACTTCGAGCGCCGCCTTTTTAGCTGCCTCAGACCTTCCCCACGACAAGGCAAGAATTCCATGGGGTGATTGTAGGTTGTATATACACTCCAACCGTAACTTAACCAACAAAAGCCTCTAAGGTATTTTGATATTTATCGGTTAGGTTAGGTTTCGCAGCCGACATAACCATAAGCCAAAATCAAAATATAACGCGGGCGAAGCCGCGGGTAAAAGCTAGTTTTTTATAAATAAATTATATTTGTAATTTTAACATATTAATTAAATATTATTTTCAGGTTTACTACATTTTTTAAATAGATCACTAATCACTATTTTTGTTATAGGTTTAATTATTATTATTATTTTTTTTTTTTTAAAACGGATTAATTAAAAATTTTGTTTCAGGTTCATTCATATTTTGTAAACATACCTAAGCCTAACTTTTCTAACCTGACCTAACCATAGTCGAACCATGATACAGTTTGATGATTAATTACTAATTTTGTTTGTGATTTAATTTGGATTTTGAATAGTAACCTTTAACTTATATGACTACGACAGAGCGGAAATACACTAAATATTTATTCAAAACAAGAATTTGAAGATGAACTTCCGCAAAGTAACGCCTGATTCAATAAACTAACTCAGTTATACACCTTGTAAAGGTTACAGGTAATGATCGTCGTTTACCTGTAACCTTTGCTCGGTGATTCTGTTCTTCCTTAAGAAACTGTTATTAAGTGGGTAGGTACTTTTTCTTTAATTATGAATAACTCAAGAGTAGATACAACTAGGTACACTCCACTCACAATCAATTATAGTGGGTAGTTTTCATTCACAGTTAATTACTACCAAATTCATCGAAATTGAATCACGTCATGTACAGGGAAAAAATGTTACATTTTGTACCATCAAGAGTGAACAATGGACGTAGGTACATTTATGGACGCTTTGAAATTGAAATACGACCACTTGTTTGAAGCTTGAGCACTGACGCCATTACCTGTCCTGTTTCTGAATCAATAGAACTGCGTGTCGTCACAGTGCACTAAGTAGAGTAGCTCATTTTAAGCCCACCGGCGAGTTATTTTAGTATGTGGTCAAACGCAAACCTATTCAGAATAAAAAAAAAAAAAAAAAAAATTGTCAACTCATGCATTGACGCTTATACTTAAAGTTATAGATCGAATCATACAATTAGGTACACGGCGGATTTGAAGTTAGCAACAAACTGCGCAAAATCGCAGCTTTATGTGAGCTTCAGTCAGGAATCAGGATTGGATATTGCGCTAGCTTTTAGCTAACTTCACATCCACCGACTTGTATGATTCGTTCTATATTACATTTATTACACAAATAATATTCTCTCCTCATATGAAGCATTTGTTTTTATTTACATGTCGGAGAGCAGCCCTTTGAGCTGATTTGCTTTAATTAGCTACTGGCAATACACAGACAGATAATATTTCGAGGTGCATTTGACAGATGACTTTTCTGTCAACTTCAATGTCGTGCCCACGTCACACTGACGTACACATTGGCGGGAAAAGGCGTGGCTTGAGTCACTTTTTGTTTGGACGAAAATACAAGAAGATGTTGGAAAATCATCGGAGTGTTCAATTGTTTGATTCGAAGACAATTACTGTAATTTTTGAAGAATTACTCTGTAAGCAGAATAAAGTTGATATCGGAAATTCGCTGGTGTTCATATTTCAATAACTAGCACTATGATCAAGGAGGTTATCGAGACAATAATACATGTTTGTTGACCCCTCCCGTCATACATAACATAAAACTGCGTCAATAAAAGGGCCGGTGAGAGCAGACTTATGTGATCGGGTGTGCAGCGTAGGTACCTACTTGAACATCGCGCGATCACACACAAGGCATGGCCCACCCTGCTGCCACCCGATTCACCCGCAGTCAGACAACTACCGCTTAGTATTCCTATCGGCCGCGTTTGTAACTCAGTTTTGTAACCCGTTACAAACGAAGAAAATTTTCTCCTTTCTCGTTACCCAGTTGCAAATTAGTAAATATTTCAATGGACTTAGAAATATTTTTGAATAGTATATTCGACCAGTCACAATGCTCTAAATTTTTAAATCAAGATCTGTGGTTGATGTGTTGTAGACCGCAGCTGTCCGTGTGTGCATAGTAGTGGCGCTCACAGCGCCCGCACGAAACAATTCAAGCCGGCAGCAGCCAATTTCTATGAAGATTACCTACTGTTCTTAGTGTGTTGTGGTGTAGTGCAAGCAGACAATAGTCCAGGCAGGCCCCACCAAATGCATTTATATTGCCAGCTGATTGCAAACCGTATCACCTCAGGATAAAAACAGAAATTGCGTGAGGGCTCGTGCGAGTTCGATTTGTTGTGTAAATTGGTCTGGTTGCCAAGCCTCTGACGTGTGAAATATGATTTTAAAGGATTTCCTTCCGTTACTTTTTCAATTCACTTTATGGGCTAAAGAGCCTGTGAACCCTAGACCATCGTCATTTTATAAAAGTTGAAAGTTTGTCAGCACATGCTCCCAATACACGTAAGAACGATGGACCATTATGAAGTTTGGGTTATCGTGGCTTGGCAGGTAAACGGTGCTAAAGGTGTGTAAAGTACCGATCTTAATTCATCAAATAATAAAGTGCTATTTTTTGGTATTGCCTCCAGAATATTATTAAAAATCACGTTATTCATAGACACTTAACATCGTGGCAACCCCATGCCAGACACCCATATTTTTCATGAAATTATAATTTTACTTAGGTACGTTATAGTATAAAAGCTGATTTTTATATATAATACTATTTTATTTTTCAGTTTCGCAATATAAATTCCTAGTCATATATTTCAATTCAAACAAACATGTTCTAGAATAGATTTAGGTTAAATGTACCACCAGGTTACTGGTAAGGTAACTTACACACACATAACATTAGGGCGATATTAGCACATAAATATCTATTACTTTCACTATGGGACCTATAAATTATACCTACTTACAAATATAGAGTTATGTGTGTGCATTTGGATATTTTAAAATACTTGCAATAGGTACACCAAGTTAAGTAATCTATCTATCTATCTACCTATATATATAAAAATGAAACGTGGTTGTTAGTTTCGCTAAAACTCGAGAACGGCTGAACCGATTTGGCAAATTTTGGTCTTGAAATATTTGTGGAAGTTAATGGAAGGTTTAAACGGTGAGAAATTTTATAACAGTTGCGAGAAAATAACAACAACATGGATTTCATTTTCCCATACAAAATGTTCCTGCATGTATAAGTTGTCATTGACAGTTGACAGATGGTGAGATGAAGTTCACCGGGGCAGCTAGTACCAAATAATATTTGGAATTCTAAAATTGAAATTATCTACACAAATTGTATCCACTTCATCACCTTATCAAAGCATTACTTAGCTGTCCATTCACACCACGAACTGCTATTATACGAAATAATAATAACAGATAATTTCAATCACTTTATTTATAACCGGTGTCGTGTCCAGTTAGTATTGTAACGTGATTTATTGGATAGAGCCGTATGTTCCGTTACTACAATAAATAGGTAATATGATGAAATATGCATTGTTTGGATTTTTATAAAATAGCAATCTTGATTTATTTAACAGGATTTCCCACTCATACTTGTTATTATATCTTATACCTTAAAGTTCTTATAAATAGTCGTACAGATTTGGATCAACGTGATTCAGTTTTTTTTGTTTGAGCGTTATTTTTTTTAAGATGGATTGAATTTATTCTTTACAAATGCCTCATTCTATTTAATTATTCATGAGACAGTCAAATATAATGAAACAATAATGCTTTTTGTATGAGTAAGAATGAAAGTAGTTACATTATTATATCCATGAGTTTTACTTAGGTATATTATTTCCCCTCTATGTAGGTACGATGTATCTACTCCCGAATTATAACACGATCTCAACAGTGACTCTATGCTAACTAGGTTTTACACATTTCAATTTATTTTGCGTATAAATCAATGATTTGCCGTGCCGGCGTGCTTTCGTCGTCAATATTATATTTTTCTGCAAATAAAATCTTTCGTAGTTTCAGTGTAACTACTCGGTAGCTAATTATTATTGTTAAATTGTGAGGTTTGTCTAATTTGCAAAGTATAGTACTAAAGTACTACATTAAAGAAGCGTTTGTCTACTACACACGCGTGTACCTATGTATGAACTCATTTATAAAATAACAAGGTACCTATAACTACGAGTACGTCCGTCATTCCTTTAGTATTGTAACGATTGTTGGGAATTTTATTCTATTCACTGTAGGTATAACTGTAAGCACTTAAAAGTATCTATTACCTCTTTTATTTTTAGCTTGCCTCTTTCATTTTGCACAGCGAAGCGTGGCCACTCTCATCATTGTCTATACGAGCTATTCTTATTACTTTGGACTTGACAAAGAACTCACTAAAGAACCATGAGACTGAAGCACTGACATGGCCAGTTTAGACAGGCCTTTTGGAATACGTTAAAACTTTTTACCCCTTGTGTATACCAATTGGATTAGGAGCTCTTGGTATACTGGTCGCAGCGCACCCTTTGGTATCCGATCAAAATTGTTCCTTGCACACGGTTATACGAGTAGGTACTCGTACTCACACACAAAATGAGAAAGGTACATTATTATGATTACAACAATACGATTTTACGCCCAAATAAAGTTGTTAATAATACAAGTAAATTTTTATGTAGGTATTGGCAATTAATTTTATTTACTTAATTATGTACCCTGATTTTATCTCGTTCAAAGTTATTACAGAACTTGTTAACCTTCTTTGTTAATATGAACTTTCAATTTGTTAGTAAACAACAATTATTGTACCTGTTGTAATAGATGTAATTTCGTTGCTACTGACTTGCAAGCATGCCATATCCTAGAGCTAGACTGAAGGCATTCTAAGTATAGCACTAATCATTAAGAACAACTTTTACATAATGCTATTTATATTCTGTTTTTAGTATTTGTTGTTATAGCGGCAATTAAAATACATCATCTGTAAAAATTTTAACTCTTTAGCTATTAAGGTTCATGAGATACAGCCTGGTGACAGACAGACAGACAGCGGGTTCTTAGAAGTGAGAAGTGTTTATCTTCTCTAATTTGGCGGGTTCGTACGTAGTACATCATTCTAGCTTAATTGGACAAAGCATCTGGGCCGGAATCCCAGAGGGATGCAGGTTCAAATCCTGCGAGCGCGTCAATTTTTAAAATGTTTATCACAAAAGTAACATTTATATTTCGCGTCTAAAAATGTTTAGACTATGTACTTACTCGAAACATTAAGTATGCGCTGTAGACGTAACAAACTCTTGCTTGCAAGATAAATCATTTATACGAAATATCATAGTAATTACCATAAAATATTTTTGTACTTGAGTTCTGCTAATGAATCGCCAAATAGCCACGTCCTAATCAGAAACCTGCGGCCTTGTCAAAATGTTTGAATTTTAATGTCAAACGCCTCTAAAGGTTACCGACGCGAGTACTCATTCAATAGGTAATTATTTAACGCAATAATTATTTTTCGCAAAAAAATTGCAAAACCGCCTTCCATCGTGTACGAAATTCGAATATTTCGCTCGAATTGTTTACATTATTGGTGATTTATCAAAAACGGCTCAGCCGATTTCTGTAAAATTTAATTGAAACCACCTCGGGTGTTTACCCTTTCGAACTAAAAAAGAATTTTTCGATTCGGTTCACAATTGGCAAAATTATCGATGAACATACACAAAAAAAACGTACACACGAACATAGAACCTCCTCCTTTTTGGAAGTCGGTTAAAAAATCATAACACCATCGTGTACAGAATTCGAATAATTTGCACGAACTGATGTGATATCCATGTATATTTTGTTTATTTATCAAAAACGGCTCAGTTGTTTTCGATAAGATTTTAATGGGACCACCACGGAAGTATACTCTTTCGCAATATTTTTTTTAATCGGTTCACAGTTGGCGAATATGTCGATCGCTCGGATGACACGTTAAATTGTACCTACCTAATGTACTCCCACAATTCCGTAGGCGATTGGCTTAGGCATTTTAGAGAACTGTTTTTCCATTCAAGTACAATTCATCATCAAATCTAGACTAAATTAGTACTATTAGGTAAACGTGCTTTCAACCACATATCAGACAGGGAGCAGCGAATTGCAAACCAATCCACAAAAAAAAGTTGGAAAAAAAAACATTTAATTTTCCTGTACAAGTTTCGTAATAAAATGTTATAACTTAGTATACTTATAACTTACATTTTATTTTAATTAACACACAGCATTATATTCGCGTTAGCTCGTTAAAGCTTATCGGTAAAAATGTTAAAACCTACGGATTGCTCATTAATTTATTTGAAACACTACCTACTCTAATGTAGGCAATGTTCGTAAATTAAACAAATCACTGGTTTTTTACATATGACAATTGATAAAATGATCTAGGTCAAATCATAGAACTTGGCGGCTGTGATAATCAAAATTCAAAAGCCACAAGCTTCGGATAACCCAATTCTCGCGTAGCTGTTAAGTAAGCTTCAGTTGGCTTCAGTAAGACTTCAGTCAGGATTGGGCTATCCGCAACTTGTAGTTAACATCACATCCGCCAAGTTCTATGATTCGATGATCGAGTCCGAAGGGCCGGATCTATCATATGACTTTTTGGGCTACAGCCCAAGGCCCGTGGATTTCAGGGTTTCCAGCTAAGTCAAGTCAAACTCAAAAAAAGATGATAATGCAAAAAGATACCTATAATTTTATTAAATTAGGCAGATCCTAAGCAGCCCTGCGAATCCTGCGATTAATCATTTAATTCAAGTCTTGGTAGGTGGTCCCTAAGTAGTACTAGCCCAGGGCCCCCTAAACTCACGGTCCGGCTCTGATGATTCGACCTAAGTACGTTTTGTATATTTATATAAAAGTACTGGGACCTACGTACAAATACATACCGTACGTCACCGAGAGCATAAGTCTATAATAAATAAAATAAATAATAATTTATTTTGTTCCATAACTTGCTTAGGCTACTTAAGTACACTGCACTCCGCACTAGGTCTCCGAAGAGCCTTTGTTGCAGGGTACATAAGCCCAATTATGAAGGCATGATCGTAATTATAACAACTATGTAGAAAATGTCTTTTTCTTTTTCACTTTAGGCGTTCAATAGAGAGAACATTTTTTACGTTGCTATTAAATTTACGACAGCGCCTTCATAATTATTGTCACGATACAGACTCAAATTGTGAGGGAGGAGAACCGAGCATCTCATTATTTTACAAGTAATGCTCAAAGTCTGATCTGGGGCCTTATTGTGTAAGCGCTCTGGCGTTCGGCTTCGCTTTTTCTCCTGCTCGAGCAAGTTACTCACGCCACGAGCGCGAGCGGGAGGAAAAGCGAAGCCGAACGTCAGAGCGCTTACACAACAAGGCCCCTGATTGGCCGATAATGATGATGACTAAAGTCAGGTTCACTCAGATCTCGTCACACACAGTGCGCGTCCAGTTGTTTAGATAACTGGCCACAACGCAAACTGCATTCCTGCGACCAAGGGAATTAGCTATAACTTATTTTAGAGCCCCGGAGTTCGCACACGTAGCCCTCTAAACACTTAGACCTATACTGCACCAAAGCGGAGGGGTGCTGAGGTTTGCAGAGATAAACAAACAAATAATCGTAATCAGGACTGGAAAAAGTGTTGTAGATTATAAGTCCACTGCATAAAGGTGAATGCGTACCTGTCCGCTCCCAGAAGGATACGCATGCGAAGCATTTGACGCAACAAAAATATACACCGTCGTGTAGCGCGGACAGGTGCGCGAAGTTACATACGATTTCAAATTATCAAGATGTGACGCAAGTGTTTTTCTGCGACCGAGATGGCATATTTGCTAAGCGATAAACATAACACAATCGTGAGTGGAGCGAAGCTTTAAAGTGAAACTTCTAATGCGACTTCCAACAAGGTTACGTTAAACGCTACCATGGAGAGGGAATGAAAGCACTGTTGCTTCGAAGTTTCACTTCTTCCGCGCGGAGGGACTCCACTTCACGGTTTTCCGTTTAGTTCGCCAAGCAAATATGTAAATATGCAACGAACTTACGCTCTACAACGCTCTGCTCAGCTTTCGCATGTGTCTTCTCCACTCCGGTTTAGTAGAGTCTGGGCCTTAGGAATGTATTGTTTTCGCGGCCGCGTTCCACAGTGTATCCTATGCTTTGCAGCTATGCACGAAAGCTCACGAACACAGGATTGTAATCATGATATTCGTTATTCTGTGACCTTATGGGAATTCTTAATAGGAGTGCCATTTAACTTTACCTATATAGCTACGGTTGAGAATAAAGTGGTTAGTAAATGGATATTAGATAAGAAGGTAGAAACTCTTTGTACTTAGTGCATACTTAAACTAATAACAACTTAAAAAACTTCAAACAAGTGTTACACCATGTGGCGGCCTGAAAACAATCTCTCAACAAATCCAAAGGTTAAATTTATGGTTACCTGGATATAAAGTGTTTAAGACAAGGTTCAATTTCATAACATTTAGTACACAATGTGTTCAATTTTATTGATATCTAAAGACCTTCACACTCTACTTTTTTGTGCGAAGTTGTGATATCGCCTTTTGAAGTCAACTTGATCAAGTTATACGTAAGCAGGGGTCATTAAGTCACTACGAGTATGAGATGACATCTACCTAAATATTTCTTTTAACAATTACAACATGCTAATGGAAAAAAATATTCGCATCATTGAGCAACAATTAAATTCATGTGAAGGGCATTTTAGTACGATAGTTATTGCTAATTTTGCGGTAAGTACGTTCACTGTAAGACTACTTGACAACCTTGAATAATTCTAAAACCAAATATACAATACCCGTTCAGAAATCCCTTAAATTATAAAGTTACCGAAGACATCAACAGGGCCTTCATAAAGAATCATCTGTATGAAAACGCGATTTGATACTTTGCATTTTTATACAGATCATCTCTATGAAAACGCAAAGTTATGTTTTGTTTGCCACAATTTCGCATGAAATAAATTCATTATGAAATGAAATATTTGCTTTGTAATTCGGATTTTATTTCATTTTAACTTCATTATAAAAGTAAAAACATTAGGTAATTTAAAATCTCAATTCGCGAAAATAAAAAAAATTAGAAGAACACGTTATTTCTTATAGATAGAGTCTCAAGAAGCAATATTATACATATTGTACGTTTAACGAAATATTATATTCTGAAACCATAAGCTAGTACTTTTAGAATTGCCCTCCGTTTTTGAATCCCAAACGAACAGGCTTTTATTTATCGCTCCAATTATTGTCATTTTGACTGTAGAAGGTTGATGATAGAGACCTGTCATAGTGACCATCGGAGGTAGAAAACTGTAAATACAAATATATGGCTCAATAAAGACCTAAACTATAAAGGAAACGCTGTACTAAATCGGCCTATTTGATAGTTTACCGCTGCACATATTCCTGCCTAAGAAAGAAAAATGGACCATATCCCATGGTAGATTCACATACGCCATCGAATTTCTTTAGTATTATGCAGGTTTCACCACAACATTTTCCTTCACGAAAAGTCGTGGTGGTGGAAAAATCCGAACCCATTCTAAAGCACTCTATGGTAGTGAACCGGGATTCGAACCCAACGAATTACAAGGCTAGGTCTACTTCCACTAGCGAAAACCAAAAATAATTTGGGAGGAAAATATATAATACAGATAAAATAAACTCGAAAAGTTCAGTCGCTAACACCTTATCTAATATATATTTCCATGCTGTTCTTTAATTACATCAATGTTTCCATGACAACATTTCAATAGATTTATCATTTGCTAAAAACGTACGACACTCTCTTCCAAAGATATGTCACCTACAAACACAGAATTAGGACAAGCTAAACGTGCTACCTACAAAACACCTGTTCCCATACATACGGTTATCAGAATGTATCAACGGTACTCTATACATTTGTATAACAAAGGGCTAAGTGGTCGGCTGGGACTGGCACTTAAGAAATTCCATGGCGGCTATAAAAGTTCCTATGCTTTCACACCATGAGCTTGGCTCGGTCATGGAGGTAGTATTATAAACTGGGGTCGTAGCCCAACGGTAAAGCATGCTCACATGGTCTTGGTGTTTTCTCACACTGACCCATACATTAAATAGGTACACAGATTGGCAACGCCTGATATTATTTGAAAATTTTCTCGTAAGTACGGCAGTTTTCGCAGTAAACGCATAACGTAGGTTATGCGTTTACACAGATTAAGTTATTACACGAATTGACACAATTTCTTGTATTTCCATGTTAAAAACGCTTTATTAAAAATTCCTTAAAAGTATTATATGAGAAGAATATAAGCTCAGCCATTTAGATACAAAACCGACCGCATTATACCAGAGAAATACCATAGGGATAACGCTGTTGTCTCTCGAGGCAATTATCAACCACAAAAATGTATGCGTTCTGTCAAAACTGTCAAATATGTATTGAGATTTGACAAGAATTTGACGTTCCGTGCCTAAAAATCAGACATAAGCCACCGAATCAAGATACTTTTCATGTCTCTTTCTAACTCGTGCCATATTAAATCATCTATTTCAGATTTTCTCGATCGACCACATAATCCCTCTGGTATTTTTGTGCTCTGAATACTCCGAGACTGTATGACACTTGCAATATAGAAGTTATAAAAATTGATACTTAACCATACCTTTTCACTTAGGACCTAACTCCAGTCAATTATGTAATACCTCCATGGTACGATTAACTTGTAGTAATTAAACTTGGAATGCGGGTAATAGATAGGTTGTACGCTGCGCTCGTCTAAACTACATGGTCGGTATCTCTTTTGTTTCTGGACGGCACCAAGATTCAATGGACGCGCTCTTATAAATCGACAAAAGTTTAAAAAGCTGGGTTAAATATTTATAAAACGATTCGGTAAAAATATGAATTCGATAGATTTTGTTCAATAGAATAACAAGAACATTGTAGAGTTTCCTAGATAATTTCAAAACTATCATGGGTTACTTAGAGAAACCCTTTGAATTGTACCTATATTCATAATAATACATTTTCCCCCTGTCAAAATAACATGCAGTGGTTGCTTAAATTATTTAAATACAATCAATATTTGCATTAAAGACTCGCATTTATCATTTGTGTTGTTACTAAAGTATCGTACTTTCATAGTTTTATAACTGTGTGTAAGTAATTCCCATAAGTATCAAAAAACTTTTTCAGTTTTATAACTACATACGAGTAATTATGTGTAATTCCCAATTTCATGTGCTTATCTCTTCCGGTTGAACGTGAAAACCACTGATATATGTATGTATGTATAATTCCGTATTGTAACTACAGTCTTTTTCAAATAGCTAGTCACTTAACTTCCGAAATGTCAGCTGTCAAACATACATTGATAATTGTAATGATGTACCGCACCTATATTCGATGTAATTACCGATTATTATCGATTTTACGTACTTATCAAGTTATTCGAACAATATACCAAAAAGTGTTTTGTGAATTTATCTACAAGTCAGTAGGACTTACTTAGACGATAGGTTTAGAGGAATCAAAAAGAAATAAAAAAGTGACAGGTAAAAAAAAGATTTATTTGGGAAATAATGTGCTCGCCACTTCGTCATCGGAGCTATCATCATTATCATCATTTGACGAATCTTCCAGATTTATAATCATTTGATTATCCATTATATTGTCTATGTGAACATCGGAGGTAAATGGAAACTAAGTTTTTCATACATTTTTGTATCGAATACGCACTACATCCTTACATAGTATAAAATAAAGTCGCTATTTTCGTTTGTTTGTTTGTTTGTCTGTATGCTTAAATCTTTAAAACTACGCAACAGATTTTGATGCGGTTTTTTTTAATGGATAAAGTGATTCAAGAGGAAGGTTTATATGTATAATACATCTGTGCGAAGCCGGGGCGGGTCGTCTAGTATTTTATAATTTTTGTACTAGGGGTACAGATTAACGATAACCCTTGCTTATATCAAGTCGATTAATATGTTTTGTTTTCGATATTCTTCGATTTCAACAATAGTCGATTTCCCAGCCCTCTTATCATGACGTCGCGATCGGCAATAGCACGTAACATAACAATTTAACGAATTTAATATTTTATTAAATTGAAAAGTGAACGCGAAAATGTATACGCGAATCAATAACCTTTATTCTATTTCTTGCGTCCTTTGTCGTTTATTTTAGTAGTTTTTCTTGTAGGTTTGCTTAATGTTTTCACTGATAAATAGAAATATTCAACTATTGGTGTGACGTCACATGACGTATTAACGTAATATTTTACGTTCTATGGACCTGTCATAAGTGACTTGCTATTTGAAAAAGACTGTAGTGTTAAAAGCATTGCCTTCGTTACTTTGAGCAAATATCTATAGTCACAATCGTGCAAAAAAGTGTCTGAGCCAAAACTCTGCCCAAGCTATGTAGTGGGTAGGCTTTTTAGTTAGTCGGAAGGCCATTGCAAGCCGATTACAACGCCGCGCGATGCCTAAGCATATTATTATACATATATTCTTTGGCCTAAGTGCTCGGTTACAAGCACTAATTAGGTGACATGACGTCGAGATTAGAGAAAACGGGTCATTGTGAATTATTTAATGTAAATATCTAAGTCGGTATGTATAACGGCGCTTGGACATTTTTTTACTACTCTTACTAATTAGGCTTAGACTGTGGCTCTGTAGATATTTGCTCGAAGTTTCCTTCTCGGAAAGTCTGTTAAAAATAGGCAAGTCTCTAGAGAGCTCAGTATAATGTGCCAAGGTTCAGTTTACACCCTGTTGACGCAAGAAGGGCACTCCTACCAAATGACTTCGTCTACTTCCATATATTTCCCGCTATAACTGTTTGTAATGTATGCTTTAGAGGTACATACGAGTAGACAGAGTTAGTGGTAGTAAACTGAACGAGTGCTTTTAAAGTAACCCTGCATGCGCCTTGATGAAATAATAACGTAAATTCGTCAAGGATGCTGGTCGTTCGTACCTGTTTTTTTAACTATTTTGGCAATACAAAGCCCGATTTTAGAGGCGCCAGCGTAAATTTAATAGCAACGTAAAAAGCGTTCTCTCTATCAAATGCTTAAAGTGAAAAAGAAACAGAACTATGCTATTTAGCTAATGTAATTACGATAGCGCCTCTGTAATCGGGCTTAATGACTGGCTGCTATTTTTATTTGCCAAAGTGCGTAATATTTTAATGGTATGATTTTTGCATTTCTAAAAAAAGATTTACCATTAAAAGGTAAATATTTATTATTGTAACTATTGGAAAGGGTATAAAATATGTTGGTTTCTTAATTTCGCCGCTATACAGGGTTATTTCTAATCAATTAGCATCCTTTCAGGGGCTTATTCTGTACGTCAAAAGTAACAACTTTTGTTCTACGACTTTTATTAATTCTCAAAAAAAAGTTGATGTTCCATAGAAAAATATCGTTCACCCTCGACAAAATGTATGGAACAGCTGATTTTTTTTTTTGAGTTTTGACAAAATTTGTTAGATTTGATGTACAGAATAAGTCCCTGAAAGGATGCTAATTGCTTAGAAATAACCCTGTTTAATGAACGCTGCTGGATTGATGTTCCTGTCAGTATTGTTGACAAATCTTTGCTAATTTGATTTAATTAAAAATAATGATCATGATTTAGATAGATATAAATAAAGGTAGAAGATACAATAAAAGTATACTACTTATAGGTAATTAGTACTTACAAATTATATACCGATCATTTTATTTTCAGGTTTTGCTAACATTTATTTTAATCTAGTTGTTAATTTAATTAATCGTATTTTTAAACAGACTTGTACCAAAAAGGGGTAAAATAAGGCCTCTCTGTACTACAGTACTGTATCATATAATACAACTAATTACACTAGTAATTAGTTGTATTATATGATACTGACTTACTTACTTAGAATTTTTATGAGTTTTCCTATATGTATATCTATTTGCTACATGTATTAGAGACGCAAGCACGTACTTCGCTATTCTTAATTATAAAATGTAGTAGATAGTAAAATGTATAGCCTGTCCGTCACAATTCCCTTCATTATGAGTTACTGCAAATAAGTTCTTTGCTTAGTCATAATACTAGACAGGGTTTGTAATAATTTATAATTCATGAACGTTTTAGTGAGAAGCGTCTTAAACGCACGGTTTTTATGTAGGTACTAGCTTTTGCCCTCGATTTCATCCGCGTTTTTTGATTTTTTAAGCTTTTATTTTTCGGGATAAAAAGTAGTTTCCAATCTTTGAACTATATCTATGCCAAAAATCATGTCTTTCCGTTGCTTCATTGCTGCGTGAAAGCGTAACAAACAAACTTACATTCAGATTTATTATATTATTTAGTAGGTATTTCTAAGAATAACATTCTGTAGCTTGACACGAAGTCTGCGACAATGCCTGTACCTATACATATAAACATCGCCCGATCCGTATTACACATAGTGTGCACTGTAGGTACTTTATGATTTTTTCTTCACTGTGTTTTACGGCACCTGAAATATGATTTGTCTATTATTTTCAGAAATAATGTTTTTAAATCAAGGTAGAGCAATATTTAGACTTTAAGTACTTAAACATTTTGCTCCAAAGCTTTTCGAACGCTTTTGCACATAGTGAAAATATTTAGTGAATATAAACCTGCAAAAAGTTATCTTAAGAGATAAGTAAATATTTAAATCAGCACCGAATACCGTAAATGAAATGCAGGGATTCAAAAACTGCAACATACCGTTAGGTCACTCGAAATGAGGCGGCATTTTATGTTCAGAATGCGATTTCCGTATTTTGTCGTTATTGCAAATTTTGTACTTATTCGCATAAATTTAGCAATACCACTGTGCACACATTGCAACTTAAATAACGATCAAGCAAGAAACCTAATGATCAATTATAGGATATAGATTTAATATGAATTTAAAAAATATACTTGACTCAATTTTGTAGGCTTTTTTAGCTCTATATACTCGTAGTGTTGCTCTCTTTATCTGATAGATCGCAAATTTAGTAAGTTTAGACATATCAAGCCTTCAAACTTGACTCCTTAGTACTTTCGCTTAGGTATACATTTATTGTAAATTAATTTATAAGAATAACTAATGTCCGTTTTTATATTTATTCTCTCGCAATAGTGTAAATGTTTTGTTCAAATCAATTCATATTGGGTTAATCAGCCAGTTCAGTTAAAAATGCTCATTGCATTTAACGAAAAAATATGTAATAAAATTCCTACCTAAAATTTTAAGCTTAACAGATCTCGTAGGTACAGAAATTTCATATCAGTAATTAAATTAAGCCTCCCTTTTCACTGATAAAGTCTATTACTTTAATATTAACGTAATAAAACAAAGACGTGCTGTGTTTGCTAGCTCTATGACTACGATAGTAATATCTAGCGTTACTGGAAGAAACAAATTTATAGCAGATGTAGTAAGTAACAAATACAGACTTAATATGCTTTATTCACTGTTTTTTTTTTTTCAGAAAGCCTACTGATCTACTAGCAATGTCTCACTTCTCATGTGTAATAATCGAAGCTATTAAAAAAACATTTCAACGAGAAATGACAAATAATGAGCCATTCGATATTGCAGACTCGTACGTACCTACTTATTTAGCTGGTACAAACATGGTTTTCACTGACATTTCTTACTCATCATGCGATTCTCAAACTTGCTGCTTTGCGACCCACTTACAACAAAAGCTGATGTCAGAACTTATCTCAATACAAATTTTGAAGAAAAAATGGGACGCTATGTTCAATACACTTCTCCAATAGTTCGTCAGATTTTTTTTTCAATTAGAGCGTGGATTATATCGTCGTTTCTATGTGTTTTGCAGTAGCCGTTGGATTTATATTTTACAAGAATTTAGGTAAAGCTACAGATTTGAAATATAGCCTTTATGGCGGATCATCTTCTTTCTGTCCGAGGGACTCAAGCGAGGGTGTGAGCCTTAGTTTGGGAAACGCTGTTCTGTTATTGATGGAAGCAGTTTTCCCGTACAGTTAGGTGCGTTCCATATAAAAAATCCTTGGTGCGTCCTTACTGTGGCGACGTAACTGGCGAGATGTCAGGTGACATTCCTTGTGGTGAATGCGTGAGGCGCCGTTGCATGACTCCTTATAACTTAATCGACTCTTATGCTAGAGATACACGAGCTTAATAATAAGCCGTGGTGGTTTTATGGTAGTAACAACCGCCTTACAAACTTGAACCAAATCCCGGTTCCGTACCAATGAGTTCTTTGGAATTTATGTACGGATTTTCACACCACTGGCTTTGCGGTGAGGAAAAAATTTCGTGAGGAAACCTACGTATATGTCCGTTGAAGAAATTCGATGGCGTATGTGAATCAACCGACTCGCACTGATTCAGCGTGGTGGGTATGGTACAATCACCCTTCGTGGTTAGGCCTACGCCTCGTGTGCGAAAGAGGTTACTACGTCATATATTATAATTCATGATATGATAATAAATGAGGAAAATGTATTTCCATCAATATAAATTGCTGAAAACCTGTATCGATAAACTTTGGAATTAGTTTACGACATTTTGAATTTACAATACCTAATTAAGTGATGCACTAACATTTTACCTTCGAAAATTTTAAAACAAATGATAATTTTGAAAGTGGTATTATCAAAAACTTGTTCTTAACAACCACTTACTGGCTCCAATTATTTTTTAAAAGAAAAGCAGCGTTGAAATGTTTATACACCTACGAGTATCTGTACATTAATTTGATAACAGCATTTCAAAATACTCACCACAATGTTATTAAGTAGGTAATTACGTGAATTTATTTGAAGATAAATACTAAGTAAAATAACGAGTGCCTAACAAAGATTTTCCTACAAACAATATGCTACGATTCATAGGATATGTGGACTCACCATGGAGCCACCTAAATTATGTTTACTTTACAGTTGCATTTTTGACATTGACATTTTTTTTTGCATTTAGGTACTATCTACATATATAAGTATGTATTTAAAATATGCATATGTAGTATATCAGTCTCTGGCAGCCATATCACAAGCTATGCTTAGTTAGGGGTCAGAGACCGTGTGTAAAATGTCCCCTAATATTTATATTTATTTATTTATTTGTTTCTTAGTAAAGATTTTTGAGTATTTTTACATTGTTATACTGTAGCATACTGGGCATGCTGCCAACAGGTCGTGGACTTGAGCATTTGAGTTAGGTACCTATGTCTAGTTCTTTAGTAGTCTGTAAATGAGCAATCTATAATACAAGCTTTTCTTAGTGTAGGTTCTATGTAGGTACTGTTTCAATAGAAACTGCTAGTTTAAAACGTAGTATAAAAGATTACTACATGTTAATTTTATTAAAAGATGCTTATGTATCAGTGAGGAAAAGAAATATCTGATTGATTTTTACGCCGTTGTATTTTTACCAACTTCCAAATAGGATGAGGTACTATGTTCGTCTGTGTGTCTATACTTTCGTCAATTGTTAGCAGATTAAAAAAAAAATGTTAAGTAGTTCGAAAGGGTATACTCCCGATGTAGTCCCATTTAAATTTTATCGAAATCGGCTGCGCCGTTACTGCAACAATAATGTACATGGATCACATCGATTCGTGCAATCTATTCAAATTCTGAACACGGTGGAAGTCGGTGTCGCAATTTTTTGCGAAAAACAATTAAATTATGTTATAGTAATGAAAGCACATGTCTAAAAATACGTGTGATGACGAACGATGTCAAATTATTGCCCTAGTTATGAAAAGTAAACATAGGACGTGCCTGCAGTTTTTGTAGATTTTCGGTAATTGCTTCGCAAACAATGGCCAATGACCGTCTGGCTGATCACGTTAATGGGCCAGCATTAGCAAACAAACACGATGATTGACCTAACCTTGTATAATTATACGCAAATATTGGCAGACAATACCTCTCATGTTCATTCATTTCACAACAATTTTCATTGAAGTTTTACTTTTTTTTTTGTTTTACTCCTTCAATGGTGCCCTTTGTAAAAATTATACAGGGTTATCTGCTTGCCTTGTACTAAGCAAAAAGGGGGTGATAACGACCTCCGAATAATAAGTCAAAAATTCGAGAAAACAAAATCAGCTGGTTTATTTTTGTCGATTCCGTGTTTCAACTTTTCGATAATTATTTCCGCAAAAAATGGCATAACCGCCTTCCATCGTGTACAAAATTCGAATATTTCGCGCGAATTGTTTAGGTACTTTATTTTTGTTTTTCAAAAACGGCTCCGCCGATTTCTGTAAAATTTAAATCACCTCGGAAGTATACCGGAAGTAAAAAATAATTTTTCATTCGATTCACAATCGGCGGAATTATCGATGAACATACACAAAAAAAAACCTACAGACGCCATGTTTGTTGTAACCTCCTCCTTTTTGGAAGTCGGTTAAAAATAACAAATCAGCTGTCATCTGTTTTACATATTTAGTTCGATAGTCGATGCATTTTTTGTATGTAATGAAAAAAGTAATCTTTTGCGTTGTCCAGGTTGGTTTCATAATAAGCATTGGTTAGAAGAGTAGAATGATATCCTCGAATGTATCTTTCGTGTAGAGAAACTCCGTAAATCTGTGAAACTTATCTCCCGGCACTTTTTTATTTTCTGATAAACACTAACCGAGGTACCAAGCATGTGAAGTTGAGCAGTTACATGTAAATTAAAGATATGGAGTAGCGGATGCTCCCAAGATAGCAGTGAGTCAACTCTATAGAAAAATATTTAGTTTGCAAAAGAAAAAAAAACATCAAAATAAACTGCGCCGCAGTTAGCCATAGCTAATGTATTTCTCGCTTTTTGTTTCATCTCAAGCTAACGATTAGTCATAAACTGAATCCAAAGAAACTTAGTTCCACTAATCTAACACGAACTGCTCCGGTCATTAAATAAGTTTTGTTATTAACTTGAAATTGAGCCTCGGAGCTATAGCGTTGTGGGAAATTCCAGCTAAGCGCAAAGAAAAAAGTTAGACTCATACTCGTAGATTAGTTGTGAATACGCACGTCATGAGTCGTCGGGTTGATGAAAACATCGTTTAATCGAGCTTTTATGTTGATGAAACCATCGATTTATCGAGCTCTTATACTTTGCTTTAAAGTAGGTAATAAGGAAAAGACGCGGAAACTTTAAACTCGTTGCATGACAATGACATAAATATTTTACTGTGTAAGGACTGGACGAAAAGTACCGTACGACATCTTGGTTCTGAAAAACATTTTGGATTCCCTACGTTAAAACTATAAAAAGTGTTACTTTGCAAAGTAAATTAAAATTTATTCTCATCACTGAAAATAAATTTTACTATCGGACTAAAACGGTAATAGTAAAAAAAAATCGATGTTCCATACATCGTTTCGGGTTGACCCCATAGTTGTTTGTAACGATATTTCACCTCTGTAAATCCCTGTGCTTTACAATGCAACATCAATATATCGTCGTCGCCATTTATTTGTCCAGTAAATAAAAGCACCATAGAGTCAATAGAGTTAATAAAGCAATAAAGTAAATTGTATATATTTATAGCGTCATATACATATATCATCCGCACCCTTTTTTATTCCACTGCTGGGTATTAGACCTCTCTTTTGTATTGCCATTAGCCTCGCTCCACGACCACGAAAAGCAGCTAAAATAACTCTTTTCGACCTGTGGAAAATTGTTAGAAAAATACTTTGCCATAACGCTGTCTCGTTCTGACACGTCGAAAGAAATATTTTCGCGCATCCTAGACTGGCAGGTTTGATTCGCGATTTCGTCAGCTGTCAACTCGCTGCCGGACGACCCATTATCATAGTACCTAAAGTTAAATAAAGTTGTCTTCACCTGGTCCTCGAAAAATATAACGAGGTCTATGCTTGGAATCCTTCATTTCTCGGACACGATGTAATTGTGGCAGTCAGTTTTGAAATTTTAAACTCTTCCTGCTTCAATGTACCATTTATCGAGAATTGCTTCAGTTATTTCACGACGCGACGTCAATGCTTAACTTTTTATAATTTTAGGGAGAGGTAAACGTTTTGATTTGATTTGACTTCACTCGAATCTTGTCACTTCATTGGTTATTTGATGTTCAAAAGACGAGCTGCAATGGTCATACACCATCACTTCTTGTAGTAGTATAGGTCTTGTAGTAGTATATAATACTATATAGGTATAGTTAAGCCAAATTATTACAGTGCCTTGAAGAGCCTGTTTTCACATTAGTTATTAAGTTGTTGTCATATATTTTTCTATCTCTCGGTGTGAACAATAAAGCATTCATATCTACAGTCAAAAAATAATCGAATGTAGAATTATTTTCGCAACTTCATGAAATTCAATTCTTTGTAAATTATTGTAAATTGCATAAAAACTTTTAGTGCTTTTAGTTTCCATTTGATAAATTATCTTAATCAGATCAAATTAACAACTTGACCTTAGTTTAATTTATATAGTTTCTGTAACATTTCGAAAGTTTATGCATATTTCAAAAGTTGATATCCTTGGTTGTTAATAGCGAACTTGCAAAATTGTATAATCCGCTCTAATTAGCCCATAACCTACCTATAAATGTATATATCCCTTCAGGCGGCCTAAAAACTCTGACACCAGGGCTAGCCACCCGGCCTATAGGTACCGAACTTACTTACTTTTTAATGTATCACCATAATATTATTCCAAAGAAATCAAGAAAAATTGATCTATAACATTCCAGATACAGCAATACGAATATTGAGTACACAAAATATTTCAAGTCGATGTAAACAATGATGGTTAAATCTAATTTTGACTAATATAGCAAGTCCAACCTAAACAACATTAGTATGTAGGTACAAGAAAATCACATTCTATACACCCATATGCCATTGATGTACCTGACATGGCTTTTGCCGTGTCATGCTGTTTTCAGGCACTCTAGGAACCTAAAATAATGCAAAACACGGCTTCGTATTTTCATAAAATCACGTTTTTAAAGACGGCCTTTTTATCAAATTTTACCACACATTTAATTTAATATTAGGGGACTTCTTACACTACACACGCCTCTGACCCCAAACTAAGCAGAGCTTGTGATATGGCTGCCAGATAAATAAAATTAAATAATGACTTTTTTGAGATTAACATACGGCTACTCTAAAATTGATTTGGAACAACACTGCCATTTACCGCGGTATATTGCACATGTGCCGATTGAATGATCTAAAAGAATTCACAGCAGTAAACTGTGGCACATAAACCAGTTATTCTTATTGTCAAGTACCGCAGCACCGATTGCGATAGTTTATATAATTGACTGGACAATGACATTCAATCGTTATAATGTTACCACAAGTGGATACAAGGGCGACTAAATAAGAAACAGATTTGTTCATTGCTCTTGTAAACACATTTACTTTTCAAGTATCTAAATTTGTTATGTGAATCTTGCTCTACATTTAATTTTGTACTTGGAGAACTACTTTTTTAATCAGTAAAAATGTTCTCCTCTATCTCTATCTTATACTTTAGCTACATCTTTTAATGAATAAAAAAAGCTCTTTTTCGTAAATAATGTTTACCTTTGCTAATCGAATGTCGCTTTATCCCGGGACCCGGAGATACAAAACTATTTCGATATTACTATGATCTCGATTATTTAGAAAATTTAGATATAAGTAGGTACGCCCTTCATAGACGCTTCATAAAGCTTGTGGTTCATATTATAGAGATATTCCTGATTTTCACACAGATTTCAAGGTCCTGAGATTAATAGTTATATTAATCAGCCGTCAGCATCAAGTTTGTCTCAGCATTTCAGCAAAAACAGAGGCAATCGAGAATGTTCGAGCAAAGCAAATATTCGATCTCTTCGTGAAAATACAATGGTCTTAAAATGTTGCGTGTTGTTTTCTTCAAAAATAGCATAATGTACAATCAGATGGAGACACTGCTGAATAAATAACGCATACGGGCGACGCAAATTGATGAATTGCCATTGTAATGATACTCTGCCTTCATTCAACGTTAATTTTTCCGCAGTTGGTCATCAGATCAGCTGCTTAGCAATTCATACAAAAATAATATCCGCCTTGAAGATTGTCTACCAGATTGCGACAGACTATTACTACTGCTGAATTGTGGCGGACATACACATTAGAACTAGTTTTTAATTGGTGTCATTTATGTCAAGTTATGTATAGCGGTTTCTATGCGTTTCGGGTGCTATTTTACAATAATCATATGGTTTGAGATTATCAACTTTGCTCTTCCACTCTGTTGTCAGTCATCGCAAGGAAATGTCAGCTGTCAGTTACGTTCAAAATAAATCTTGAGCTGCAGCGGGAACAGCTAATCAAATATATATTATTATTTCAAAACTTGTATCTCTATTTATTACGTAGGGTTACTAATAAGGTGTAAATATAAAGAGGGAAAGACAGGTGAGCTTCATAGTCTTTTTAAGAAAAGCAGGTCGAAGAATAAGAATATGTACTGTACTGTACCAGCCTTTTTCATAGTCTACTGCAGGATGTAGGCCTATCCACGAAGGGCGAGGGTGAGAAGAGGGAGAATATGTAAAGACCTAAATCACATCAAGGTGGTGTGGACGCCGACAAATTCATAGCAAACAATAAAGCAGCAAATCATGAGCAAGCAGTTACTTTTAGTAACGCACAGGCAATGCGTATAAACATTATACAATATTTGAAGCCGTCTCAATTGAAAAGTAATGACACACGAATGCAGTTACAAACGTAAAGAATACTGGGCAAGTTTCCAAGAGTTGTTTACACATTTCCAGGGCAAAACGGATGCTTAAAACATGCAACGGGCTACAGAACGTGCCAAGTCGGCGCACGGCTAATGCAGTAATAAAATTTAAACGCCTTTGAAGTCAACAGGTGATTAGGTCACGTATTCTTTCCTAGTGTCAATCTTACACGACTGAAATTAGTGTACTGTACTGTAGCGGCCTTTTAATTGTCCGCTGCAGCACATTACCTACGCAGGGTAATAGGGCCGTAGCCACCACGCTAGTCCAGTGCAGGTTGGTGGATTCACATACGCCATCCCATAGGTATAGGGATATGACAGAAATATCGAAATCGTTCAGTTTCAAAATTTTCTGAATTACAGAGCATGATAGCTCAGAGTCTACACGTAGATTAGGGGACATCCTACACACGGCCTCTGACCCCAAACTAAGCAAAGCTTGTGATATGGCTGCCAGAGACTGATATACTACATACACTTATTTTTAAATACATACTTATATTATATAGATAGTAACTAAATAACACCCAGACACAGAGCAAACACTTATGTTCATCACATAAATATTTGCCCTGGGTGGGGATCGAACCCACGCCTCTTTGACCCAGAAGTTAGGGTCACTATTGTCACTAACCACTGAGCCACCGAGGCTGTAAAGGCTCGATTAGGCTGTAGGTCTCATCATTATGAACAACTTTTATTCAGAGGCCAATACCGTAATCATCGATACTGGTAACTCTGTAAGAATAGGTTTGGGCGGTTTAATCTTGCTTGTTCTACTTACGAATATTTTCCTCAATCATGACCAATATAGTTAAAAACCGAGACAGCGACCAATGAATTTATTTGCATCAATCTGGCGCATGAATATCGAATCGAAGGACGTTTCAGTCGAGCACACATTACAATTTATATGATTCAGCGAGTCCAAACATTTTAAAATTACAGAATGTTTCTCTAGACGTCGCGGCGACGGGAATATTGCTGTTTATCTATGTACTCAGGACCATTATCTACCATCTTTTACTGTGGAATTAAACAAAAAAAAATCGAAAAACCCCTTAATATGTTTTTTTTGCAAGATAATGTCTATCCATAGACTATGTGCAGAGACTGTTTTTTGTTTGCAATTTCCAGTGTTGGTCCCAAAGTAAAAGTTGGTCATAATGATGAGTACAAACATAATAATATGTCCGTCGTCTTAAGAAACTCTACTATTTATCTCTCTCACACCTTGTTGACGCTATGACCGGAAACTCACCTTAATGCAAGACGAGGCAGGTGCATAAGTGTCTTGATTCAAGATCAGATTGTCTTGTCCATGTGTGACTCAGACAGCTCTGGCGCGCATAATAATATTATCGTCGTCTGATAACCTTGTGGTTACGTTTGAATTTCAAATTCGTTGAATAGCAATCTATATGAGATGGCGGTGGGATTTCCCAGAAGGGATAATAAGAAGTATACGGATTAGATTTCCCTGTAGAACATTCAGTTCCTAAAAAATACTTAATAAGAAAATAACACAATTATGTATTAAGATATATATTTGAGACAGACAAAAGGCATCTACAACTAATTCGCTCACTTTTCTAGTTTCGAAATATGTTTTCTCCAGCACTAAAATTTTTATATGAAACGGGTAAAAACATCTAAGTACAATTCGAATTCGTCCACTGTAGTAGGTACTAGGTAGTTTCTGAACATGTGGCGAACTTGTTTTCGGTGGAACCGCGTCCTTACAGTTTACAGTATAGCTCAGAGCTATTTTCCTTTTCCTCAAACGTAAGCGAATCTCCAAGTTTAGTCCAGTCCATTTCAGTCCGCCCACTCCAATTGTTTCGTAACATTTTGTCCTTGAATGCATTAGCACGTTTGACCGGACAGTTGTTGCATTTCAATTGGTTTAATCACCGGTTTATTAGCAACTTGATTATAGCTGCATGTCTTGTTTTACATATTTTTAATCGACTTCCAAAGATTAGAAGGTTCCATTATGGAAAGTAACGTGGTTTTCGCGCATTTTAATTAAGTAAAGCACAGGTGTTACGCACGCGAGTAGAAAACTGAGTAGAAAACTGACTATAGTTTCGATCGCATTTGGTGATATTTCCCAACCTTGAGAAAGATCGCCAAATGCGATCGAAACTATAGTAGCAGTTTTGTACTAAAATTAAGTGTGAGTAGCACCTGTGCTTTACTTAATTAAAATTAGAAGGTTCCTTCTCAATTGTGCGACTATGTTTCCGCTATATTTGGACCGATTCACGTGCATTATTCGTGAACTATACGTACTATGTAGTAAGATTGTTGTGCCTTGTTGCGTTGTGTCAATTTCATTCTACGCCTTGGAGAGTTTATACCTACTGTTACAAACGAATTTTTTGTAAATTTTTGTTACTTTCGTATGTAATTACATATCTTGTATGCACACAGTACTTAAGCTACTTTGTAACCTTGATAATGTAATTATAAGGTAATTGAACTCAAACACCCGTATTCCAAAAATAAAAATTCTAATCTAATAAAATCAACACCATGCAAAATTTTAACCAAATTTTAAAATAAAATTCCAATGGTTTTGTTCCCCAACCGCATTATCTTTTTGTTTTAAGCGCGTTATCGACCTTTTTCGCAAAAAGTAGTGGTTCTGAGAACTTCCTTGGAGAGCCGATTTGCCGCGGCCCGGTCGAAAACCGACGAAGGCCGTCGACCTTCGATTTGTGAGTCACTTGCAACGATTATCTTAAGGAAATAAGACTCTGGGCAGAAGCGACTGGTGCAAATAAAACCTCTATACTATGTACCTACCTGTATACTTCTGTATATTTAACGTGGTCAAACAGATTCAACTCAGCTGGGTTTTTTCTAGACACGCTAAGTACGTGCACACAGACCGCGTTCTAAGATATCAGTGTACTAATTATTGTGACCAACTTTTACTATAGGACCTACCAGAAAATTCTCGAAAAAATCAGCTGTTCGATACACAAAGTTTATTGGTGAAAATATTTCATTGAGAATCATTGATCTTTTTTAGGGTTCCGTACCCAAAGGGTAAAAACGGGACCCTATTACTAAGACACCGCTGTCTGTCTGTCCGTCCGCCTTCTGTCTGTCTCCAGGCTGTATCTCATGAACTGTTATAACCAGAAAGCTGAAATTTTCACAGATGATGTATTTCTGTTGCCGCTAGAACAACAAATACTAAAATCAGAATAAAATTAATAAATAAGGGGGGCTCCCATACAACAAACCTGATTTTTAGCCGTTATTCGCTCTATATTAATAATGGTAACAGGTAGATGCTTGAAATTTTCACAGAATATTTAGTTGTATAATCACTTCAAAAATAAATAAAAAAATAAAAAAATGTTTAAGGGGGGGCTCCCATACAGTACGGAACCCTCCGTGCGCGAGTCCGACTCGTACATGACCGATTTTTGTTAGTAAAATTTGCTGCCAGTAATCTGTATCTTTAGAGGGCTTGAACAAAATCAACATCAAAGTAAGTGATTTGTTTTTTAAATAGTTGAAGTAAAGTTTAGTTATTGGAAAGGATATCTCGGTCGTATAATGATAGAAATCACTCCCAGAATAACGTTCAGAACTTCCTGTAAAGTTACCGCTTTCAAATTGAAAACAACAAGTTTAGCACTGACTCTCAATACCTAATTGTTTAACGGTCAATGAACTCTACTAATGATTTTTAGTGTTTAGGTAATTATTAGATTGGTTTAATGATCTACTAATTTTGTTATTAAGGATTCAAGATTCGTTATCAAGCGTGTTTTATATTGTGCAACTGATATTTTGCAAATTGCCTTATTATTCGCTAACATACGGATAGGTTATGATTACTCGCGTCAGTAATGAAGTTCGAAAAAAGTTATTTTATTAAAATAAGTACCTACAGAAAGTATTTAACATAAGCATTTCGTATATTACGCTACTTATGTATTGCATCATGCGAGCGATTCAGAAATAGTAAGTACCCTAAGGCGGAAATCATCGACACAAATCTTTTCTAGGCTTATTAATAAACGCAGAGTGTGTTTCTTTTTCTTTGGTTGACAATTTTAATTGCTGATGAAACAAATAACAAGGGCTACGAACTAACTATTCCATTATAAATCTTCATTTTTACTTAAGGACTCTTAGACCCAAGTTCACCAACGCTTGATTAAGTTAAACGTCTGATTACTGTATTTAAACAACGATTAAACTCGGGTTTTAGACCCTAGTTCACCAACAGATGTTTAATTTATCAATCGTTGGTTAAGTCTTGCACAGCTTTTTAACGAAATTTTGCTGTTCAGCAAGCATAAACCGTTGGTTAAATACAGTAATCACACGTTTAACTTAATCAAGCGTTGTTGAACTCGGGGCTTAATGGTTTTATTATTTAATTGTAAGCGTGCTCTATCAGATACAACTCTACATACATCCTCCTCCTACATCGTATTACTAAGGCTTAACTCCAGCCTTAGTAAATAAATAAATAATAATAATAATATTATGGGACATCTTACACACGGTCTCTGACCCCAAACTAAGCATTGCTTGTGATATGGCTGCCAGAGATTGATATACTACATATACATATTTTAAATACATACTTATAAAGATAGTACCTAAATAACACCCAGACACAGAGCAAACACCTATGTTCATCACACAAATGTTTGCCCTGGGTGGGGATCGAACCCACGCCTCTTTGACACAGAAGTGAGGGTCACTAACCACTGAGCCACCGAGGCAGTCATGATACGATGTAGAAAAATAGTATAAATAGTTGAATGCTATTTTTAACGCATAATTCTTAGAACGGCCTCATTTTCCGGTCTAATCGTAAAAAATAACCGTTCGGAATCAATGACTCAAGTCCTAAATCAACGAGATGAAAAAAGCTATGCGTCGTAGATTAAGGTCTAGACTCCAACAAAGCCTAGCTAAGCGGAGATAAACGAAACAGGGCCGTAATTATTCCCAATCGAAATAACGTAACATAACGTTTTGTTTACCAATTGCATTTAGAATATTTTTATTCAATTATAACTTTAAAATTAAGTAAAATTGTTTTGCAAATAGAAATATATTTCAGGCGAATTTCTTGAAAATAAAACTTAATTTGGCGCACGTAACGCGCAAGCCTGTCGGACTTACGAACTACATCGCTCTACTTTATTTTGGTGGAGTCTGACCCTTATGAATATTTGGAGTATGCCAAGTGTGAGTGATTGTTCCGCATCAATGCGTCTAACTGGCACTTGGTCTAAGTATTTTTGTGTAGTACAAGCATTGTTCTTATTTTGTTTGAGAAATACCTACGTGTTGTTTTGCGTAGACGTCGGACAAATTTCTAGGTTATCGTTGTACTCATCATTATGACTAACTTCTACTACAAGACCAACACTGAAATCTCGAAAAAACAGCTGTTTCATATATTTGCAAAGCCTTATACTTATTAACAGTACAAGATCTTTGTATATTTTGTTGACAGTAGCTCAAAGTGCTATTAAAAACATTTTTTTTAAATATAGTGGACTGAACGGGTTACAAATTAAGTAGGTACATAAATAACTTTAGAAATGTGGTAAATATTTGTACTTAAGAGGTGTCATAAATGGTTGTCTGTAAAGTCGATTTATGGCCGATAATTTTACATGATAATGTCATAAGAAAACATTGTTGAATCAATAACTGAAACAAGCAGAACGCCTAGGCCGATCGTGCCTCTATATTGCTTGCACGCTCGACTCAGGCGGAACGTGACACTTTTTAGTGCGTGCAGCCGGTGTTCATCGATTTGTAAGACGTTATCACGTCAAATACTGAAAACATTACACCCTTCTCATGCACTCAAGTAAAAGAAGTCCCGCTTAAAGCACTGCTAAATTTTAATTACTTTTCAGTACCCATTTAAATCGGACGCTGAATAGAATCGTTAACTGTTTACTCCGTGACTGACACGTTAAGTTTACTGCCTTATAAAGGCTTGATGTCTCACTCGTTAAATTAACGATCTGCTTGATGGACTAATGGGAACACACATCACGATGTACGGTATGGGACCGGCATGGCAGGGACAACCTTAAAGTACCTACAACACGTTTCTGTAGCGTTGTATATGTAGCTTCTGCAACGGGTCTTATTATTTTTTATAATAAATTGATGTGTCTGTATATAATCTTCAGTAACTTTTACTCATATGTACCTACTTACTCAAAGACATAGGCAAATGCATTAAAATGTGTCGCCAAAATGCTTTGATTAGATCGTACGTTAGTAGAGATATTTTTAAACTTTGGAAGTTGTTTGTACAATACAAGCTGTAGTTTTACAAAGTTAAAAGATTTAATGAGACAAATACCTTAATCAAACTTACTATTTACACCCAAATATGCGAATCGTTACGAACAGCGTTTACTATAGAACCAACCCCAAAATCGCAAAAAAAATCTCTTCTCCGTATACTTACATTTTACCGCGCGTTAATGAACTTTTTGTATGAAAAAAGTTGTTGAATTTTTTTTTAAATTTTCAAAAGTCGTAGTACAAATATTTTTGTCTAGATGTGCTAGATCTGCCCTTAAAAGGTTTTGCGTTTAATACCTATGACCCTGTATATGTGACGGCAAATTTTTTACCGTTATTTCTGAGTTGGTTTCATGGCTAAAGTATTTATAATAATTATTATGAGTAACCTATACCTAGTTAACCTACCTTTGAAAATTTCTAAAATTTGCAAAGCAAAGTTCATTCAAGTTGACGTCAAACAACTTTAGAATGTGACCTGTCGTTGACCTCTACAGTGTCATCATGTTATGGACTGACTGACACACATGAGTGGACTAATAATAAGTTTGGTCCTTGACACTCCCAAACTTAATGGAAATGTAATGAGTTTTCAGCTGCAATCAGTTCTTTCGGATCAAGACCGGACGGTCATGGTCATGGCATTTAATTAAGGGCAATGTCAATGGTATGGTTACGTAAAACGCAATGTCATGTAGAACTTAAATGACTGAATCCTGTTAGACAATAATCATTTCCTTTAGGTACGAACTAAAATACGTTAAATAATAATACATAGTGTTACCAAACTTCGTTATTACAGATGACCTTAAAGCATACTTCGATGTTTGGTTAAAATTTGCAGATGCTAAAAAATATACACATAAGCATATTATTTGCTTCTCTAAAGTCCACATTTTCGACTCAACTCATAGCTAATTTCCAGTAATTTGTTTTGTTTCTGTTTTATTCTATGCTGCTATTTTATTCTTTATTATTTAACTCGGTGAATTTTTAACTGTTGTCAGTCATATGCTCAGTTTCGTTTCAATTACTTAGTACAATTTAGTAATAACTCTTGGCGATTTATATTTGCCTAATCTTATCCCAAAGTACATATAGGTACATTACACAGTACGCACGCTTACAGTAAGTACGCTTGTTCAGTTCATCTATATTTAGCGTCGTATCTTCATAAGGGAAAAAGTACACTCCCCGGTGCTGTCAAAAATATTACCTGATCTATGATAGAGCTGCCATACTACGACACTGCTTTCACAATGCATACATTTCAACAAGCAAAACTAACTTTTATCTAAAAGCAACACAAATGGCAATAAACTTCAACAGCGCTACCTAACCGCGAATATCGTGAACACCTCATCATTTAATTTGCGACACTACACAATTTATGAAAGTAATTTTAAACAAATTGCCGTCTACCGCAACCGCCACGAACCTCGGCTGCCTAGCATTAGACTCGCCTTCAATCTTTAGCCTTCTAAAAGATATTTTTTCACTAGAGATGAGAAGTGGCGAGGGAAACGCACCGAGAGATTTACTTACTTCGTGTCATAAAATATGTGAAGATCCTCTATTAGTAGATTTCTTCTTCACACGTTGCTAATCTCCTCTCAGGTGGAAAAGCAGGTTTATATCTTCTGTCATGGGTATGAAAGCTAGCGTTGTATGTACACCACAAACACGGTGTTTTGTTTCTGTGTACCTTATTGTTTTGACCCGAATAAAAATTTCTGTATTTCTGTCTAAATGCACAAATATATCTGTCTGGTGAATACGAGTTAGATATGTGCCTAAGACCGAATTTATCGATTAATCTTCTGCTACGTATTCGATAGCAAACATATGGAGAGCTTCGGTTCCCTCGACTTAGAGTCCCAGACATGGGGGATACGTCTTGAATTCGAAACCCGGATTCGAGAACCCGGGTTAGCAGCACAAGTGTTGACGCGATGGTTCGTGGAGATAGGTAAAGAAGTTATTGAGTTAGGTTGTGTCAAGACAAGATTTCTCTCTGAAGAACAGCCAAAAGATTAGATTACGCCTGAAGGTAGGTAGTTAAAATGAATATGATAGCAAAGACATTTATGAATTGGATTGTATTTGTACTGAATTAAGATTTTTTACTAAGCAGTAATCCGAAGAAAACAGGTTAATAAGTAGTTGTATTTTTAAAGCACGTTGTCAAGTCTCAGCTGCTCTTATCGTAAATAGACTTCCGCTGGGCAACATCAGAAAAACGCAAGGTCGGCCGCTTGCGCAGAAGTATAAACAATATTAATTCACCTATAGCTACTGCTCTATAGTGGGCTTATTGTACTGTACTGTAATGTACCAGCCTTTTTAATAGACCACTGCAGGACGTAGGCCTACCCACGAAGGGTGATTGGGCCATATCCACCACGCTGGCCCAATGCGCCATCGAATTTCTTCTACGGACGTATGCAGTTTGCCTCACGATGTTTTCCTTCACCGAAAAGCCAGTGGGCTTATTGTAAAACTTATTAATGCAAAACTTGAAATGATAAAACAGACTTTGTCATTTATTTTTAATGTTTATATCATTTTTGGAACCCATGATAAGAGTTAGAGGGAGAGAGTCATAATAAAGTGCAAAAAATAAATTGAATTAAAAAATAATTGTGAATAACCACTAACCCATCCTAAGACTTATTGGACATCGGTAGAGTACCGTACACTTAGTCAAGCTAGATATGAATACTAAGTAAGAAGCAAACAATGAAATGATGACTAACCTGGCCCTGGCCCTGGCCTCTGTAAGTAGTAAACTCTCCTTACAAATTATGATATGTCGCCAAATTAATCTAGGCCACGTAACTAAATGCTGCATACCTTTGTAAGTTCGCACTCTTGCAAGGCAACTTATAGGCAAACGTATAAAATATGTAAGTAAAATTGTGAGGCCCCCAGCTCTCACAATCATCAGTAAGTTCCAATGTGTTCAATAAAAGTTCAACATCAAGTGTCTGAGTTCAGCAGTTCTCAGATTCTCAACGCTTCCGAGTGATTCCTAGCAGCCACGTTCTGCCAAGTTCACTTACCAAGTATAAAATCTAGCCGCATTTGCATGTCGTGACTGGCACTCTGTAGGGTTACCACCACAGATCAGCATCGCTGTCATGGCAAATCGACAAACTGTATTTCCACTGATTTATCCCCTAGAAGAGAAAACATCGTATGGATTGACATTGAGACATTTAATGTAGATACAATGTTATAATCTCTTTGCCAGGTATGCAAGAAAACAAGGCAATTTTTTTTGTTCGTGGCACTCCTAACAGTTCGGCATAGCGGAGTATTGCGTATGCGCAGCGCGCGCCTCGCTTCCTGCTAATGACTGCCGTTCTTATCAGCCCGGTGGCCGCGCCGCAAGCATGCTGGACCCGGTTATATTTGGAGAACTCTAGCACTGATAGGCTAATGAACCTGCCCCTTACCTATTTATATGAAAGCAGTTCGAATTAAAGCTCAGTTCCACCGCTGTTGCTAACTGAAGCTTCACTACCTACAAGGTTATCTAGAACTGGTGTACTAAGCCAGAAGAAGGTTAGTCAGAGCATCATTATGAATAACTTATACTATCGGGCCAACATGGAATTCCAGAAGAAAATACATTTTGTAGATTCCGATGTTGATAAGACATGTATCTCTCAGTATAGATAGAAAAAAACATAGGTACAAGTATATGTATACAACTCGAATTCGTCCAATGTCGGTTTCTGAAAATATCTGCCAATAAACGTGGAGAACATTTTTTCCAGTGGAACCGCACCGTTACACTAACAGCATCAATGTTGCCAATAATGGCGCGTTTGAAAACCAACACAATATAAAGCAATTTCCTCTGAGTAGCGTTGCCTCTTATTAGCGACGTTGAGAGTCAGTGTTGAAGAAAATTTGAGACTGTTATATTGAATTTCAAAACTATATCTACCAGCTTTTATCACATTTACATTTCGAACAAATCAGTCTCAAACTAGTAGCTTGTCAAGTTAAATTTAACACGTTTTTAATAAATATTTTTCTTGTATTGTACTAAAAATTCTCCCAAATTAAGCCCTGTAACACGTACGAGTATAAACACCGTAGATAATACCCGCATTTGTATACAATTGGTTCCATTAACTATACAAAAATGTCTTAACGTTAGTTACGTTTAATACCTGAATTATTTTATGAATATATATTTCGTAGCGCTTTTCAATTCTGTAAAAACATTAGTAGGTGTGAATTTCAATTTCACGTATTGTAAATAATATCTACAAACATACATCTAGCTACTAAATAACTAACTACATATGCGTTAGAAAATGTATTGCAATCCCAATTCCCAATTTCAACTTACCTGGAATCAACTTAAATAAGGTTGGACACCTTTTTCCTGGGGCGCCAGTCAGTAACCACTGGACAAAACTTCTGCATTTCTTAGTTATCTCTCATCTACACTAGAACTATAGTCACGATAAAGAAGTGTATATTACTCCACTTTCAGTAAACAGGTTATATTTAGTCTTAATTTCATGACAGAACCTATAAAAGAAAGTGCGCAATTCCGTGATCAAACAATGAGGTCACAAGTGTTAAGCTGATTTCGTAATACCTGTTTTCCCCGAAATATTATCACATTTTCGTCTCGTTTCGTTGTAGCATATACATTTGTATATATCACGGAAACTAGGTCTGCTTACATCACCAATTTACATCTATTAACATGCGTTTTCTTATTTTTATGTAAGATATTACACTAATATGTATTTGGAAAGAAAGTTTGTGGGAGGTTTATCTATGTTTGTTTTTCTTGGAACTGTATCGGTTTCACGAATTAGAGTGAGATTTGGACTAGAGATAGATTTTCCCGTCACCGTTATATTATCGTTGTTATTGCACACCCTCCTGGATATAACTTTTGCTACACATACTCAAATCATTCACTTTTTTTTTAAGATACAACTTATGGATTACTTTTCGAGGTTTCTTTATTATTTTAGAGCTTCCGAGGTCATGCACTTGTTCTCATGAGCTTATAGATAGCCTAAAATAGTGTTCTTACCTTTCTGAATAGATATTTACGTGGTTACATAGAAGAGTAATAAATAAACTTTAAACATTTTTTGGGTTCCATAGTAATTTAGAATTAAAGGTACTGCCACCAAGTATGTTTTTAAAAATTACATATAGACATTTTTAAAAATTAAACGTATTTTCAGATTGGTGTCCTCGTAACAAAAAAATTATAGGGTTCCAAGGACCTAAGCGATGGTTACTTTTCACGCTGTAGCAAGGAACTTCAAATGTGTATGTCAATATTCATACGTATACATCAAAGATTACACTACCTACTTACTTAAGTTATCGTAGATAGATCTATCGAAATACCTATAATTATCATCCGAGCAGAAAATCGTCGAGTAGCAAGAAATATTTTTAGAATAAATTGCAGGTATAAAACAACTAATAGCATGACTAATTCTCGACGTTCTACTGTTAAATATATTCTTGTTAACAACCTAGAGTTTTTCTAGTGATTCTTGTAAAAACTCTAATAAGTATAAGTAGTATAACAAAAACTTTGGAGATGGCAGACCTGCGTATTATAGGCAATTATGTTTATTACTGAGTCATCCATCACACCATTTTAGTAGAATTTTTCCACTTTCATTGTTTTGGATCAGTGATCGTGATTGCGATAGCATCTTTTTATTGTTTTAACCTTTTTGTTTTAGGCTGCATGTTCAAAATACAGATGTAAATGTGCACACAATCACTATCAAAATTAAAGATCACTGTCAGAAAAGAGTCCTGATTGCCTGAACCACAATCTAAGTATTTCCCTCGAAAAACGGGGAAATTTGCAGTAGAGTTATTTATAGAGATTTTGAAAATATTTGGCAAAATATTTACTATATTTGGCAATTTAATATTCAAATCCTTACAAAGTGAACATGAACCAAATCGCAAAACATAACATCGCCGAGATACGAGTATCATGCTTATGAAAAGTCAGTAAAAGATATACCTATGTACCGCGAAATTGAAACTCACGACTACTACGAGTAGTAAGAAGTCATTGAGAATATATCTGTATGTGCAAATTGTGTATTTTTCACAACAGATTACTAAAAAAATGCTACAAAATACTCGTTTACTAGTTTTATCGTATAGCAAAGTTAATCGTTTTTGCAAAGTCAAATGCCGTAGTAATGCAAGAGGCGCACGACGGTGAAAATAGGCGTATGTAGTACCTACCTGCAGACGGAATTACTGCGTATACATAGAACTCTGCAAATAGCCAGTGCTATTGTAATGAGTCTATTACCGTTACTGTGAGTCGTTTACCCTCGTTATGTTCATTAGCAATTCTTACGTTCCACATCCACGTGAGTCCACTTTATGTGTCCATCTGATTTGGAAATTATGGGTTTTATATCCAAATTACTGATAACATCTAGAAACACAGAAAAATGTGGTATCTTTAAAAATATTTAAATAACTGCAATACCTACAAAATACTTGTAGCATTCTTATTTGAATTTGCATGAATGAAATAGTTTATATTTGTAACTCACTTCTAAATTATTATTATTTTTTAAAGCACACCTACAATTAAACTTAACAACACAACGCTCTGCAAGACTCTCCCATGCTGCCCACCAGCAAAAAAACTATTTCTATCACATTTGAGGAGAAGCCCAAAAAATCTTTTCACATTCTTTGAACTGATTGAAAGAATACTTTACTGAAGTTGATGCAATCTTATGAGATCAATTTGTAAGTACTTTTAAGAATTTAACGCTCACAAACTTTAATTATTTTAGAATTAAAAGTACATACACAAACAGCTGAAGTAACGCAAATACGCAAGAAAGCATAAAGTTAAACAGATAACCTCTTGTTTGTTCTTGGAATGAAGTTATTCCATTTTAAACCTACTAACTGCATGGTTTTTTGAGAGTTATGCAATGATAAAACAATTAATTCAACATAAACAAACAGAAAAACTCGATCAATGTGCGCAACGCCAGGTATTCTGTAATTGCAGTGAACTAGTTCTTGCTCAGCATTTGTACACGTGTAGATATGTACATAACCTAGTAGGTTAGTGAGGGTCGAACTTTTGGACTAAAATAGCCAATTGATGGTGTTAGTAAAGTTACATACTTCGTTTAGCTGGGGTTGCTAGCCTTGGTTTAGAGTTTTTAAACCGTCTCAAAGAATCTGACAGGGCTTAATCAACCAGGGTTCTGTTTCCATAAGATCGTTACTTTACCTGGCTATTCAATCTATGTCAGTATGTCAAAATCAATAGCGTTTCTATTAAATTTCACATTCATCCATTCATTAGTCATAGAACATCCACAGCTTGACATAGGCCTCCCCCAAGGCTCTCCAAAAAGACCAAACAATTTCATACAGAATAATTCAGGAAAGTTGAAGACGATAAGAACAAAAGTAAGGTCTTGGGTATACTTAACAGGCATTTAAAATAAAGCTCTCAATTGTAGATTAAATGTCACTCTCGGTCACCCATCCTAAAATGTACCACACTGAACGTTGCTTAATTTCAATATTTTTTCAATTTGTAATTTTTTTATCTTGCCGGGAAAAGCCTGTTCTTTTTATGCTGTGTTTAAAATATAAATTATGAATAATGTACGCTTCCAAAAGGTGTCAATCATTGCCACCACATTGCCACTTACTGGCTGACTTTGACATCTGCGCGAAGCAGACGTGCTATGAATGTTTAGCACTATTTAAAACTGATGAATGCCATTAGGTATTTCAATCCATTAATTTGACTTTACGTTAGCATATACGTAAGTTAATTTTATTAATATTAATTAACATAGACACTAAATGACTTCTAGATCACATAGGCATTGTATTTTTACGGAAATTTTAATATTTTCTTTGACGTAAAGTATTTAAATGCTTAAAGCACTGATTATTAGTAAAATGTTAGCTTTATTTTTGGTTAATGCTATAGTTTAAAACATCCGAGCCCAATCTTCGGGACCACCATCACTACCATCCGGACTTGCTGTACTGTACTATATGTAGTTGCTTAGTGCATCACAGCTTCTTATTGAATAGATATTATGGTTTATAATCCGTTTTTAAGACGAATTTAAGTCACTTAGTGACAGGGTTCTTAGCTATAACTTTTTCTATTAAATTAATGGTCATAATAGCCATAGCTTTTTCACAATTTTACACTCATACCTTTGACGTGTATGCTGAAAATTACCCACTCCTTGAAGACCTTCATCTGAACTGTTGCGGTCAGTAAACAGTAAGCTAAGTGTGCATTATAATCTGGTTTGGTAAAACACTTTCCCTGCTGAAGGTCGTCGCGTTGTGCTTTCAATGCGCTGTCCAGGGGGCTACCACTACTGTTAGAATTCTTTGTCTTGTTGTTTGTCTCTCAATTCTCATAACAACTTTACCATATCTCTCGGAACTCTGATTCAAAAGCTTGCCTTTTGCGCAAGATTTTTAATTCTTCATAATCTTTTATTCACCTTGAGATGTAATTATGATGTATACCTTAATGGTTTTGTTGGTTCTATTGTCCTTTAATGGTTTCACGTAACTGATCATTGTTACAATTTAACCCTTATCCCACTAGATAGCACGATTTCTTTCGCCATATCGGTCTGTCATACATCAACTCATTTCTCTCGCGTATCATCTTTCGCAAAATGTATCTAAGATCAAAATACTATTTTAAAATTGAAAATAAGTTCGCATTTGAACACCATCTCGCCTGATTGTAAGAACGATGTGATATGCAGACCAGAACACAAAAGTATCGATATAGTGTCAGCCAAAAACCACAAAAGATATTGTAGTAGGCCTCTGTTCATGTAGGTATTCACGTGCAAGATGTCCGCAGGTAATGTTACTGCACTCATTGAAGTAATACAGCCACTTGATACGCGTGGTTTACCTTTGGACGTGGTTCGATGTCAACTAATGGACGCAAGCATCGATTCCGAAGACATTTCTCGAATAATAAGTGTCTTTATTTCCTTGAACGCACTTTCGTCGTCGAACTCATTGGATTTCATGCATGAAAGTAGTTTCATAATACAGCAAAAAGCTTAATGAGGTGTCTCTGAATCGTAATACGAGTATTACCATAAAAATGTTCCGCGTGTTATATAAGTATATATTCATAAGCTTTATAGTCTGTCGGACTGCAAAGACTGCAAAAGAGTAAAAATGTAAATGTTGTAATTTTGATACTTTTGAAGAGATGTTTCCTAAGCTTTACCACGAAACCAATGGTCTATGGCTAGCCAAGAAGAGCCGTGAAACCAGTGTTAAAATGTACAGTTCCCTCAAGAAATCCCACATTCCTATCTTTATTATTATTTTACAAAATAGGTAGGCACATGCGTGTGACTAAGCTAACAAAGTCATAAGCAGGTCAGCAGCAGACCGCTTCCTTGAAGTAAACTCACAAGTTCACACAGCTTTGCTATTTTGCCATACAAATTGGTTACACCTCGCCTGGAAAGACGCTATAGACCATTACTTTACCTATATGTATGTATTGCAAACGGGAATGCTAAGAATTTATCAACATCCAACTGTAGGTACATTTTATGACATAGCTAACTCTATATTCCTATGAAGTCTATTGGCAACTCTCCTCTCCGACCCTCCTGGCATAGTTAGTAGGTACTCTGGTATCTGTATATAAGGCCGTGGGTTTTATTCCTTGCCAATCAGGTATTTTGATGATTAATTTAAATTTTCTGTTCTGAGTGATGTACCTGTCATGTGTGTGTGTTGCATGGCACAAAAAATAAATGGAAATAGTAGTTGGTCTATGCGTGTGAAACGATTATTAAAAATTTTATGACCTCTTCAAATATTTCTCATAAAGCTCTGAAAGCTCTTTCTGCCTTTCTTTCTTGTCTTGTCGAAGATCTTATTTCATTTTTACTAAATGCCGTCTAAATTATAATCATGTAGATAATTGCTACAAATAATTCAAATACTAACATCATATAATATCCCCTATCTAAAAATGTAGTAGGTATATCGGTCCGGATGCGTGTGCTTACTGGACATGAAATTCCTAGAAGCAAAACAATGAATTGAGTGTTTCCAGAGCATTAGTCGCGAGGACTTACGACACATTGTCCGGTCGACAAAGTAAAGCCGGACGGACGTGTGGTCCCCGACATACACACACAACACACAGAAGCCAAGTCACTGCATGAACAGTCACCGCTCAAGCAAAGCACACATTCACATTTCAGATGCTTTATTTTTGAACCAATAATTCAATTTGATTTCAATTCTCGGTTAAAAAATTGAGCTCCTGAATAACATGCATTCTAGTGATGAACACAGTGCAAAACATAGAGATGAGACATGACACCTCGTTCTTACTGACTTATATTAAAGTGTATAATTGAACTGACACTTAATATAAGGCGAACATATTGTTCATCTACTCTGAATTGTAAAGAAAGGAGAAAATAAAAATCACATGGCTCCCGATTTCTCAAACCAAAAACACAAAAACGGTTGCGCTCGAACGGTTTTACACCGAGCACAAACACAGTAGGATCCATGGTTGTGTCTGTGAGCAATGTTTAGGTGTGTCTTGCTTGAATGTGCATAAAGCTTGCACTTCTGTACTATCGGTGTTTTGTGATGAGAGGCTAGTCGCTTGTCGGCTCGCGGGTGAATCGCTGATTTATGCTGATAAAACTGCATGAATTACCGCCAGCCAGGGAGGCAGAATATAGTCAGTTTTACTCGTTTTACACAGGAGCAAACGAAGGTATGAGGCTTAGCTTTGACTAATTCATTGATTTTAGGTACTCTATAATTCGAATCCTACAACTTGGCGGCTGTAGAGTTAGCTAGTGCTACATGCTGCGGATAGCCCAATCCTGACTGAAGCTCACTTATCAGCTGCGCGAGGATTGGGTTATTCGCAGCTTATAGCTAACATCACAGCCGCCAAGTTTTATGATTCGGCATATAGAAAAATAGTTTTCTATGGAAACTTATATCATAAAATTATGTAATATGATCTTTACATTTCAAAATCAATTTTTGAAAAAACAAATAATTCACAAGACTAATTGGACTTGACTTTAACAGGTCTGTGATTTAATTTCTTTTCCCTCGTATTTATAATGAACTGAATTTTCTATTAATTTTCTAAACTAACATCATAATTTGTGTTAAGATATTTGCAGAGTACAATTTAGCTATGTAAATGTAGTTGTCTGTTATATTTATTCTTAGATTTACTGGTTAAACTGGCTGGACTAGATAACACGTGATTTACAAGTGTGTAGCTGTTACTCCAATATAAATAAGTTATTAATAGTCGTTAATCAAGAAACGAATTCGATAAAGTTCTACGGAAATGTTCAATTAAAAGTAAACATGTTTAATTATAATTAAACATTGACCACCTCACCACAAAATATTTAAACAGTGAAATTTGTGCTGTTAAACATTGTCTAAAGCGTGCTTAAAACTTTTGTGGTAAGACCGTTATTGTACAAGAAATTAAAAACTTATCTTATAATTTTTGTATGGTCTAATTTTATCCAAGGTTATACAGAAAGAGTGTACCTACCAAACTGACAACTTTAGTAATGATGCCAACAAGGTATTCCAGAAAAAAAAAATTGCTATTTCAGACATTTGTAGATTCTGACTTCCGATTTTGTATGGGAGAGCTGATTTCTGTTTTTCAAACTTCTGTTTGGTCCTCCAGGTAAAAGTTATTCATAATGATGGTATGAATCACGCTCTCTTGGCTTTGTATGCCCTTTAGCCTGAAAAGCCTTTAGCCCCTACACGTGAACATTTCTTCAGTGGTTTACATTCATTAAAACTTCTTACACCACGGAACCTTAAGTAAACACACAAGGAAATGATAATAAAATGCCAGACCTGTTACGGCGGTGGTCAGAGTACCAGCCAGCAGCGCCACGGTCGATCGCTCCGACTCTAAGGTCGCCTTCTGTGACACGCACCGATGGGTTTCTCCACCAATCTAGAACTGTAGGTACTGTACCGGCATTTTAACCGACTTCTAACAAGGAGGAGGAAGTTCTCAAATTGTTTATATCTTTTTATGTACTTACCGTACCGGATTCACCGTAGATTCACGTAGAAAATTATGGCGTATTCCAACGAACTTCCACAGATCTCAACAGATCTATGCAGGTTTCCTCATGACGTTATCATGACGTTATCGTTGTTTCAGAGTTCCGCGCTAAGCTCAAGTGGCTCCCCATTCGTCGTCGCCGGGATGCTCATATTCTTTCCCTTCTATATAGTACTCTGTTTATTCCTTCGTCCCCACCCTATCTCCGAGAGCGTTTTCGTTTCCGACACTCTCTATTGAGCCGTTACTTAAAATCTTCAGATAATCTCACCCTTAGTTTCCCTCGTCATAAAACAACTTTCTACGATTCTTCTTTCTCAGTGGAAGCAGTCAGGCTGTGGAATGACTTACCTTTAGAAATTAAGCGTTCACCTTCCTTGAATGTTTTCAAACAACTTGTTAAAGCTCACTATCTGAAATCATTATGCTAAATTTTCCTATACTTAGCTACTATTTTATAACGTATGTAAGTTTATGTAGATATATGTATTGTATTATAACGTATATATGTAGGTATATTAGTATGTAGTTAATATTTAAATAAGTATGTTTAGTTTATTATTTTTAGTTTATCAGTTTAGATCTAAGTATTATTTTTTTGAACAACCAGGTGTTTGCTATGTTAATATTGTCTCTAGTTTAGGCCACTATTTCTTGTTCTCGTTAGTTAATATTCGTGCATGGTTGCCTGGAAGAAATCGCCATGGGTGATAAGGCCGCCAATTTATAATCATGTTTAGTCCTTAGTGTGTACATATTGTTTAATTATTGTTTGTGGTTATGAATAAAGAGTTTTGTCTGTCTGTCTGTCTGTCTGTCTGTTATCTTTCAGCGCAAATCCAGTGGTGTGAAAATCTGTAAATAAGTTACAAGGGCCGGGATTTGTATTCGAGAGGTGAGCATTCCCCCGATTGCCCACTATAGCGTCACCAATGTAGAGCATAAATAAAGATAGAAATAAATATATTTACTGAAGACCGCCATAAAAACGTTTATGCGTTTTTCGTTCATTTGTTTAGTGGTCAGTTGTCAGTGGTCACTGGTCAGTCTACGAAGGTCTCGACTATTTATCGCCCATTGTGTAATGGCGCTCTTCAACTCTAGTTATATTTATTGTCTGTGGCGCTATAAAATTAGATAAATGTGCTTTATAACTTACCTACAATAAGTACGTGCTGTATTTACGTTTTTCTTTTGTGGAAAAAAAAGAAGTAACGAACTGGTAGTTGATTTGAGTTAAAAGCGTGGAGTGATTACACGTTCTATTTTCAAACATGTATTTTTATCCATGTAGGTTAATGTAGGTATTGGCAAAAAACATATAAAAATTTGTTTACTAATTTACGAAAATAGGTACCTAAAATAAAATTAGTTAAACTTAAATATCGAACAAGTTTTGAATTTAGTTTTTAAGCAATAATAATCGCAGACTCATGGTTTCACTCTTAAGATTTTATTATTAGCTGCCTTTAAAAAAAGTTCTTAATTACGTTTAATTTTTTCATTCCACTCGACATCGAATCTTTAGAGTAATACGTTCGTTGGGTCAAATATAAAACTTGGTTCAAACATTAGTTTAATTTAGAACACAACATAACTATCACTAAATAATTGTGATAAAAATGAATGAAATCACTGTAAATTATGTCTACAAAAATATTGACAGTAAAAAATACTCTTTAAGAGCTAAATCCTGATAACTTAGAAATAGGATGATGCTTGCCAGCAATCAGAGAGCAAATCGTGAGTTTTCAATACGAGTAAAGAACTACCCAAGGTTGAAAAATTATCCAATTATCCACTTATAGAAAGCTCAATAAGGAAAATGAATGATAATCAAGATGCCTACGTCCGTAAGTAAACCATCAATTTGCAATCTGCAATCCATTGAAGTTGTGGGAAATCAATCTATTTTGTTAATAACCAGGTACTGACACTGAATTAGCATATAAATTGCTATGCTAGGTGCAGAAGATTAACTGTACTGTAACCTCTTTTGTAAAAAGCTTCAGAGTGAGCAGGGATATATGATTCGCCTGAAGCATACCTACCAGTCATTAAGTACTTATGCTACTAGTCGGTTAACATGAGGATTACGGTGGATCAAAGATTTAAAAAACAAAATCTTAAATTTTTAATTCAAATAAACCCTCGTGTTAACCGATTTTTAAAAATAATTTTAGTTTCTCAAAAATAGTAATTGTGCTGCCAAAGACAAAAATATCTAAGTTTTTACCAGACTCCTACATTTATCCTTACCTCCTTACTAATGTCTATGCTTATATTATAAAAGCGAAAGTGTGTTTCTTGGTTTGTTCCTCTTTCACACAGGAACGGGTTGACTTGGTTTTTGGCATGGACATGGTTTGAAAGACGGAGAGTGACATAGACTACTTTTTAAAAACAAAAAGTTACCATGGGTTAGCACAAAAATCATAATATCACGCGAGCAGAGCCACGAGCAAAATCTAGTTTTTTTATAAATTGTTTTACATAAAATAATTTTGTTAAAATTATGTTAAGCTTTTTTACATACTCGTAGATAGGTACAAAGACAAAGTTCCTGTTCAAAAAAATTATACCTTTCTATTTCGCCTTTACTAACGTAAGTCTATAAATTTCGATCTCGATAAAATACATACACTCAGTTCCCAGTAAAAAAAACCTCATTGCCATAAACTTCACATGCACTCTTTTTTTTTTAATTTTCTGTGTCAAATATAATATCTTCTATGGATGAAATAGTTTAATTTACTCTTTTTGGTAGTATATAATATCTTTCAATGTATCAAATATTTAACATTCTCATTTCAATACCTATTGAATATTGGAAAATATGTAAAATTAAACGTATGAAATAATGTAATTTACTGGATTCATTATTGAACATCTCCCGTGTGTGATAGTGGAAACCCTGTTTATCCCCAACATGTCTCCGGCTTATGGCAATAAAGCCATATTAAGTCGGGGCCTTGTCGTATAAAACACGGAACAGTTAGCTTGCGTTGTTCATGACTGAGCTTTTGAAGTCATATAAGGCAACTTAAATCGTTAACTCCACCCTGGTGGCACAAATTCACTTTTTCTTGTATATTTCACAAGGCTATGGAATACTAACTAATAAGTCAGCGTTTCCCAAAGTCTACGTCCTAGCACCCTGAGGCTCAAACAAGCCACTGACGTCGCTGCGAAACGCTGAAGTGTAGTACGTAATACGTAATTTATTTTCAATCTATACGTTTATCTCATAACAATGAAATAGTGCAAGCGTTTCTGAGTATATCTGTGTCAAGCAGCAGATTTTTTTGCATTTTGTTTGTATTTTGATTGTGTTTTATTTAAATTACTTAACTAGACCAAAATATTTTTGGGATGCTCTTTGTAATGTCTAATTTAACAATAAAACAAATTCCATGTTGTTCAACAAACGGAAATGTAAAGAACACTTTGACTTTTCACTTCATATATTTTGCAGTTTGCAGATATATCTGTTGTTTGTTATGTTCTTACCAAATTTACAGGTATAACAAAAAATCTTAACATTAATTTCAATATCAGAACTGATACTACGAATACTACGGACGTATTTTACTAAAACTTTGAACTCTAGAAACCACGATACCAAAACTTTGGGAGCCTTCGCACTAAGCAATTACGGCAATTTTCCTAAAGCTGCTTTGATCGAATACCTCAAAGACCTTGAAGACGAAACTATTCAAGAGCTAAGTCACGATCACGACACAACTGACCTGTAACTTGACATTAGAAGGTCGCGAAAGAAAAGCTTAAAAATTCATGACTACTTCAAATACTGAATGAGGAGTAATTAAAAAACAAATTAGAGGGTGACGACAGCTTATTTAATTACGCTCGAGTGTCGACGGTTTTATTGTCCTGGATTTAAAAAGCGAAGTGGGTTATCTAAGATGGATCGGCGTCTCAGAGACGCCAGTAGACGGGAATTAAATAGGTGCAAGTACCGTTAAGGCATGCGAAAAAATGCCGTAGTGAAGGAAGAAATAAACAAGAAGGCAACGGCTAACTTAGATAGTACCTACAAGCTTCAACAGGCTATCTGACTTCTTAAATTATACATATGATTCAATAAATAATACATAAGTAATGATAATAAGTAATAATAAGTAATAAATTATACATATGTTACTTCAATAAGTTACTACTTATGGTTATGTACCTGTTGAATAAATAGAAAGTAATTATTTAAATCATAAATAAGGTAGTTAAACTCAGTTAATAGTTTTATTTAATTTTCTTATTTCTTGCTTCTAGCGAGCATTTCTAGAAAATGTAAAAGTCAAGTTACAAAGTTGCGTCAAAAGTAACCGCGACTACAACTGCATCCTGTTAGAAATTGCACACATATTTGAAATTTTAGTATAAGTTGGCATTTCCTATCATTACATAGCAACGTTAAAAGGTCGTAGTCATGTTTCAAAACATACCAAAATTTTGCAATCATCACTCACCACCTGCAATTTGAGCAAAGCAAATAAATAACAAAATAGACCAAAATAAGACAAACATGACTAAACAAAAATGCAATTTATTAATTCAAAATGTAACCCTAAGCCCGGATGATAAGCGCAAAAAATTGACCCCACCGCTAATCATCCCAGCTGACTGATTCCGGGGTATTGTTGTACACCGCCATGACAACGTAATACCAAAAATACCAAAAGTAGTTGCAATTTTTTGCGCTTACCTCCCGGGCTATAAGTAAAGAACGTAGCTAATGAACTAAAGACAAACGACATCTCTGTACAGGTCACCATACCACCGCCCAGTACAGCTATCTTCGGTGACTTAGAATCTAAAGCGTTAGATTTAAAGCGGGCTTTGCGACCCGCCCCTTATCAAATAAATTCAGTGGCGCTGGCGTTGGGACTTGAGTATCTTGCTCGCGTCTTTAGAGGTATTCATGTACTTACTGACTGCCCGAATGTTTGGTTGAGGCACACTGTTCATGACTTATTTCTAGTAGGTGTGAAGTTATCAATTTTTTAGGGTTCCGTACCCAAAGGGTAAAAACGGGACCCTATTACCAAGACTCCGCTGTCCGTCTGTCTGTCACCAGGCTCTCTCATGAACCGTTATAGATAGACAGCTGAAATTTTCACATGTGATGTTGCCGCTATTACAACAAATACTAAAAACAGAATACCTAAAATTAATATTTCAGGAGGGCTCTCACACAACAAACCTGATTTTTAGCCGTTTTTCGCTCGATATTTATAATCGTAACAAGTAGATGCTTGAAATTTTCACAGAATATTTAGTCGTATGTTCACTTCATAGTAACATTAAAATAAAATAAATATTTAAGGGGGGCTCCCATACAGTACGGAACCCTTCGTGCGCGAGTTCGACTCGTACTTGGCCGATTATTAGGCGCTTGATCGAGCTTAGTACTACAGTCCAACCAGATTTGTTCAGCGCTGATTGTTGGCATCGAATTGGGGTACTTTAGTTTTCATGCAAAATTGTTGTTTGTGCTAACTTTATAGAACGACTACAAACTCAACCAACTCATATCTAGGTACTGCTCTCTATAATAGAGCAGATGAAGTATAATTATGACAAATTGTCTCGACGAAGCACTCGGGCAGTTAGTATGCGGCTCATTACCCACACCATAAGAGCGAGCCGGTAAGGAAAGCGAAGACGATAGCCACTGCATGCGCTTAGCCAATAAGATCCCAAGTTGAATGCAAAGGTTGCGTGCTTACGGGTAGAGCCTGATAAGGATAAGATAAAATAAGATGAATTTATCCTGCAGGCGGCTGATATCACAGGAATAACAGCCGTGCAGACAGTGATCAAATAGGGATCTAATGGGAAGCAAGTAACCGATACTAATCGAAATAGGATATAATTAGGGACGTTGAAACCAGGAAAGGGAATCAATTATAAATGTAATAGAAAGAGTAGTAATTAATATTGTAGGAAGCGAAAAGATATATCCAACTATAATTATTATTATACTGCGGCCCGCGGTGTTGCCCGTATTAGCCTGAGATATATAAGTAGCCTATGTGTTAATCCAAGGCCTATGCTACTTTCATACCGAATTTTATCCAAATTGGTTCAGCCGTTTGTGCGTGAAAGAGGAACAAACATCTTTACACATAAACTTTCGCGTTTATAATTCGAGAGGATTCTGTTGATGTGCAAAGTACAAAAACGTTGAGAGGTGTAGATATATCTACTCAACTCTTATTTATGAGCCACTTTTACTATGGGGCCAACCGCTTAATCGCGAAAATAAGTCAGATAAAAGTTGTTTGCGATGCCTCTGAAAGTCTTCTATGCAAAATCGTTGCAATCCTGACTAATCAGTTAAAACAACCGGAGCCTACAATTTAACATGTCATCCAAGGCTCAGCTCTCAGTTGTAAATGCCATCTGTGGTCACCCATCCGAAGACAGCCCACATAAAAATATAATAAAGCCGAATGGAAAACCTAATTTTACGGAAATCAGTAGAAAATCAATTGAAGTTAAGTTAAATACAATACCTACAATGCTTAGAATAAAATATGGTCAGACGGAAGTTCTTTGCCGAGCGGAAAAGAGGACATTTTCTATTGTATCCGAAATGTTAAAGATCATTGACCTGTTTGATAGAGCATTTTTCGTCATTTCATGGTTACTAATATAAAAACAAGTATGTATAGGTATATATCCTACATGTGACGAGCAGATACCTACAGGTTTAAATGTTAACTGCATAAATAATAACAACAGACTTTTATAAAAAGTACTGATAAACTCTTTACCATCTTATACTTTGACCATCAGTTAATCTGATTATACAACACAGAGACATAATATATTGTGTTTGTAAAGTTATATATAAATATTGAATATGAAACAAAGAAATTAAAATTAATTTCTTTTTTTACGCTTCAAAGCCGATATACAATACCTAAGTACCTTGATTATGTGTGTATTGTATTAAACTGTGAATTTCGTTTTCGTTAAAATCGCGCTTTTAGGTACATAATATTAAGAGTACACAAGCTTATACCTACGCAGAAAATTAGTGCACAGCCGTAAACATTTCATGATCCATAATAATTGATATAACAGAGATTTCCACGTTTTTAATTACAAACGTTTTATGAGCTAAAATTATTACTGAGCTAGATTAAAATTAGGTTTAGGTTTTAGAAAAATAAATTGTGGTTTTCTCGGTTTAGTCATTATTGTAATAGCTTTCGGGCAGATATAATTTACGTACTATATTCCACACTATTATTTAAACTAAAATTTATAAACCTTACAATTATTTCCGTAAACCTTTCTAAATCAATAGGCATGAAATATTTGAATACTTACTAATACTATAAATCCGAAAAAGTGTTTGTTGGCAAACCAAAACACTTTAGAGTAACAAATTACTCTTTTGCGAAGAAACAGAGTAACGGACCAACTTGATTTTTGGCATGGATGTAGTTAACGAAACTCGTCACTTTCGTTAACTACAATATAAGTAACTAGACTACTTTTAATCTCGAAAAAATATTTTAATTTAACATTTTTTCGGGATAAAAAGTAGCATAAATATATGTAGTCACTTTTCGTTTTTTAAATTATGTCCGTGCCAAAAATCAAGTCGATCCGTAGCTCCGTTGCTGCTTCGAAGAGAAACAAACCAACAAATACACTTTTAAATTTATAATATTAGTAAGAATACGATTTATTAGTAAGTACTAGTTACGCAGAATATGTTTCATGACATAAACTACCGACTCTAGATATGCCTATTTATCCGGATGTCATAATTAACCAAGGAAAGTTTTGATGAAGGCAAATAAACTTTTTGCATTTATACTTGCTATACTTTAACATCCTTCATAAAAAGCCATAAACTTGATAAAGGTAAAATCATTAAAGCGCTAGAACACTAGCCTTCCATCAGAACTCGTCTGGGAACTTATGCCATAAACATGAGGCTTTTATTTTAGCGTTAGTTCAGTTTAGCTCGTAAATTATAATCTTTCCGGGGCTTTCCGCTTTCTCGGCGAACCCATCATTACTTACTGCAAAACTGCATCGTTTTGTCGGTAGAGATCTTACAGCTCCTAACTAGTGAGTAATAAAGAAACTAATTGGATTATCAATATTAACGTTGAATATTAATTAATTGAGGGACATATGAATGACAGAGGATAAATTGAATGACTACATAAACATGTCTAACCTTGATCACGACCAATGCAACTTGGTTGAAACGTCGGGAGAATAAGAGGTATTTTATTAGTACACAATATCTCATGTTTTATTGCGCGGTAACATATCATATTAACCCGTATTAACATAGAAAGATTACATTAACATAATTTCATTTGTCATAAACCTCCAAGCAACAATTTCCATTATATAGTCATTTACTTAATAGATTTTTAGGTACAAACGAGGGTTTTTAGTATTTACTATTAAGCTCGCATAAACCATTTTAAATTTTTCTATACAGTTATAATTAGTAAGTATCTACTATTTTAAAATTGAATCGTCAAGTTGAAACCTTTGTTCAAATCATCAATCATCAATCATCAATATGTAATGTAAGATTTAAAAATATACCTAGTCGATGGTTCAAATGCGTTAATGTTTTACATATTACGAGAGTTTAAGAGAAGTTGACGGGCTTCTATGTAATACAAAATCACACAGATACAAGTTATTCCGCGATAATAAATAATCTATTCAGACAGTAATGATTGATATCTTTGAATGCTTCATACTCCAAAACCGGTTATTAATTGAAAACATTTGCTTGTTCCAGAAGCGAGAACAGACCGCGGCGCCTGGTCGGCGCCCACCTCCACGTCGCCGCTGATGACACAATAAATTGTGATGCTGGCTCGAACAGGACCCTACAGGAAACTGCGTCCTAGAGGACGGCGAAGGACGTTGTAGCCTAACATTCTAGTTACTAAGTGAAAGTGCCTATACCGTTGCCACAATGCTGGCTAACCGTCGCAATTTTATATTTAGGGTGAGCATCGTGATCAACATCGCCGTACTTTTATACGCGGCGATGCATCTCTCCGGGACCAATTCCCCCGGGATGGAGTGGGTCCCGATCACAGGAGACGGCTCGGAAAGGAGTGCTGAGATGCGCTACATCAACCAGGACATCAGAAACGAGACAGAGACTCGACCGGCCGAATCTAGCATACGAACCTTCGAAGAGTCGACGTCGCAAAAGACGCCAGCTCCGTCCACGATGTCGACGACGAACAAAACCGCATCTAGCACTGTTTCTATAGCGGATATTGAGAAGAAGATTAGTTCTGTGCCATTGAGTGATATTGATATTACGAATGAGACTCTAGACATAGTTGATGAGAACGCGTTGTCAGAAGCTACTCTTCTACGCTTGCGGTCTCTACTCGCGTGTGTGGATAGGGAATTTCTGCCTCAAACAGTGCAGCGTGGTGAAGACTTTTGGGTGTTGAAAAATTATGTGCGCGCGGAACACGGGACGGTGCTGTGTCACGAAACGATCACATACACCACTCACGCCGGCTTCGAATTTCTTGACAACGTCCTGCCTCTAGTCGAAAGGTGAGTCTTTTATCAACATATTTTTAAATTCTCGATGCAAATTGATGCTAACGTGTAGTGTACACAATTTCCGTGTGTCGTTATTATTGTGAACCAATGTTGATTTACTTTTTCTTCAAGAATTAACCTCTGACCTTTTATCAGCCAGTTATCAAATTTTGTGACTCTACAAACATGTATTTTCATCTAACACAGTGTTACTCCTTACTGGTGTCACCGACAGAGTGCGAATTCGACTTGTGCTGGATGTTTTCTCTGGTCTGGATTTTTAAAAGTTAATGTTTTCATTCATCCATCTATCGGCCATAGGACGTCCACTGCTGAACATAGGCCTCCGATGGATCTCCAATAAGACTAGTCAGAAGCGGCTTACATCCAGCGCGATCCTGCGGTGATGAGGTCATCCACCAATGAGGTGGACATCGTACGCTGCGAATGCAATTACCTACGTGGTCTGTACTCGAGAACTTTTTGACCTCATTTTATTACCTGCGTTTACTTAATCTGTTTATAACAAGATCAAGCTTATCAATCTAGCGTATTACTCGTCTCTTGAATAAAATGTTGGACTCCTGTATTGTGTAAGATTAACATTTTGCAGACGTATATAATTAGGCGTGTCGTCACCGGTCACGCCTCCCACGATTTGTTTGCCAACGAATCGTCTGGCGGCAACAATACTACACGCAACTAATCAAATAAACTGTTTTATTCACTTAAACTAATTTGCGTTAGTCGCAAAGCGTCACGGCAATAACAATTAAAACATTTTAACCAGCCTTTTTAGGGTTCCGTACCCAAAGGGTAAAAACGGGACCCTATTACTAAGACTCCGATGTCCGTCTGTCCGTCTGTCGCCAGATGATGATGATGTCGCTGTATCTCATGAACCATGATAGCTAGACAGCAGAAAATTTTCACAGATGATGTATTACAGAATCAAATAAATATTTAAGGCGGGCTCCTATACAACAAACAGTTTTTTTGCTCGCTTTTAATAACGGCAAGAGGAATGGGGCTATGGGGCTCCAATACGGTACGGAACCCTTCGTGCGTGGTTCCGACGCGCACTTGGCCGATTTTTAAAAATAAATACCTATAGTCTGACCGTTTAACTGAGTCCTCGCCTGCGCGGTACAGAGGCGCGGGGGTAGACGACAAAGGGGACTGAGACAGGTGCGAGCGGCGGGTCCCCGCGAGGGCGAGGACTCAGTTAAACGGTCAGACTATAGCAATATTTTTGGTATGCGATGCATAATGCCACTAAGTTCTGCTATTTAATTTTCATTTAAATTATATGATTACTAGCTTTTGCCCACGGTTTCGGCCCCGTGCGCCGTGTTATTTTGACTTTTGTGCTATCTCATAGGAAACTTTCACGTTTTTGGGATCAAAGGTACGAATATAATATTCGTGTCACACTCTCCGACCTTTGAACTATATCCATGACAAAAATCAAGTAAATCCGATGTTCTATTGCTACATGAAAGAGTTAAGATCAACAAACTTTCGGATTTAAATATTAGTACGGGTGTTCTGAGAGCTTATCTACTTTATTTTCATACAAACGTAAAATTCAACTTATGGATGCCAAACGCTTATTTTAAGACTATAAATAAAACAGTCGGTAAACAAAAATTACATACCATTGTGCGAGCTTTTAATAAAAATTACACACCTTAACATAGACATTCTTTACTATAGTAGTACGTATAGTGATGACAGGTCAATCTTCGGAACAATACGCAATAGACGCATGATAAACGATGTTCAGACTATTCGATGTTCATTGTGTTTGGACACAATCGAGTGTGAATTGGCCCCGTAGTGACACAAGTTGCCACACACGAAGGGGCAACTCATTCAATCATCGCCGACTCGAAGATATTTCAATAGGAATGTTTCAATAGGTTCTACCTGATTACAGTGAAACATTTGATTTATGTGAGTCATTACCAAGAACGATTCGACAAAGTCAGCCATTTTTGTAACTGAGCGGGACGTGAATAACATTTCATTCATTCAACCCTATTTTTTAGTATAATTTTCAGTTTTATTATGGAAACTAACGTGGTTTTCACACATTTTAATATATTATATCACGGGAATGTACTCACGTTTATTTTGCATAGTCATTATATTATAGTACGACTATAGTTTCGATCGCATTCGGCGATCTTTCTCAAGTCGAGTGCTAGCACGCGGAGCCATCTCGCAATGCACTCCGTGCTAGAAAGATCGCCGAATGCGATCGAAACTATAGTCGTACTATAGAGTTCCCGTAATATAAAATTTTAAAATAATAGTCAGTCTTGATGTTGGCCTCTAAGGAGACGATGTTCTGCCAAAAGAATCATGTTGCTTACCAGTGAGATTGTCTTACTCGCCTCCTTCCCCATTACTCTACCAAGTAGGTACACTACTACACTACCCTACTGGTAGTGACAAAACTCTAGGCATTCCTAGAGTTTTGTCACTACCAGTAGGGTGGAGATTATACGGAGGAGTCTATAATCTAGAACTTGCCTGTCACATTTATACTACTCATAGATCTCGTGAGATGGGACATGTCATGTCGTTCGATTCAGCAGATACTTAATTTCGCACGAAACTTTCTGCTCAGTTACAACAACGCGTAACGCCGATGATAACAGTTCTTACTCACAGAGCTCAAGAACCCTTTTCATATCATGCACTTATACAACACTCCATTCTACAATGTATGTTTCGTAAACATACCGAAACATAATTGACTGCCTCTGTGGCTCAGTGGTTAGTGAACCTGACTTCTGGATCACAGAGGCGTGGGTTCGATCCCCACCTAGGGCAAGCATTTATGTGATTTACATTTTTGTAGAAATTGAGCTGCATACATACATAGTTATTATAAGTGTATCGCTCGCGGAGTAGGTAAAAGGAAGCCATCTATCAAGATATCTATGGTTACACTGGTAATGCCTAGTGTCACGCTATCCCATAAGAACTCGGTCAGCTAGGTAATGTACCATTACCTGGAATGACCTAGATGTTCTAGTTTTTTCATGTAAATAAATATGTTTTGACTGACTTATAACAGTTTATCACCACTAATGTTTTAAAACCCTGCGTGGCGTAATAATTTATGAACACTATCCATTATCTTTCGCTTGCCCATTACTACGATAATGGTATTCATTACCGCGCCATTACCATTGAAAAACAAAACCTACTTGGAGTACCTAGTACCAGTACTAAGATAAGGAGTAAAACAATAAGGACTAAAAAATCGGCGTATTAGGATTCCGTACTGTAGGTATGGGAGCCCCCTTTAAAAATTATTGTATTTTAATTTAGTTACATATTTATTATTGAAGTAAATATACAACTAAATATTCTGTGAATATTTAAAGCATCTACCTGTTACTATTATTAATATCGAGCGAAAAACGGCTAAAAAATCTGGTTTGTTGTCAACACGGTATTTGAGAAAAATAAAATAATTGGCCAAGTGCGAGTTGGACTCACGCACGACGGGTTGCTTACCCTATGGGAATCCCCTGAGCCCCATTCCAAGCATCTATAGATGTAGCCGTTATTAATATGGAGCAAAAAACGGCAAAAAAACACTTGTTGTATGGGAGCCCCCCTTAAATATGAATTTTAATAGATAAACAGAAATACACCATATGTGAAAATTTCAGCTTTCTAGCTATAACTGTTCATGATAATACATCCTGGTGATAGCCAGACGGACAGCGGAGGCTTTGTAATAGGAACCCGTTTTTACCCTTTGGGTACGGAACCCTAAAAACTACCAGTGTAAATCTTATATTGTGTACAATTTGTCTTTTAGGTAATATAGAGGTATATAACTCAGGTGATTTCTTCTCTTTTTTTTAGCTTTAGTAATTAATACATTTTTTATCAATCTGCTTAAGTTTTTTTACCGTAATGATACTCGTATACCATGAAGACAGCTTGCTAATGAGTCGGAGTGTGACTAATCTGCTGCAACCAAAAAATTAACAACAATGTTCCTGGTATTTAGATCCGGTTGTGATTGATATAGAACTCGTGGAAGACTGATCTATGAACGTTTACGTTCTTTTCCTATAAAACTTATAGAAGAGGCCGATGTATAAACACATTCAACCCATTAATCTTGTCGAATATGGTAAAACAAGAATAAAAATAATTTCATGCTATAATTTTAAACCTTGTAAGAGTTTAAATATATTGAGATTTCTTTCTTGATGAGTACACAGACACAGTCTTATATAAAAAAAATATTCAACGATGTATTTTTTAATCATCTATTTCAATAATTGGTTGTTACTTATATAGGCTGCTGCAATCTTGTCGAATATGGTAAAACAAGAATAAAAATAATTTATCGCTATAATTTTAAACATCGTAAGAGTTTAAATATATTGAGACTTCTTTCTTGATGAGTACACAGACACAGTCTTATATAAAAAAAAACATTCAATGATGTATTTTTTATCATCTATTTCAATAATTGGTTGTTACTTATATAAGCTGCTGAAGAGAAATAAATTCTCTTCTAGTAATATAATTTCGCATTGATGCACAATTCGTGTTATCCGTATATTTATAATTATAGACCAGATAAATAATAAGCGCTTAAATATTCTAAAAGCAATTTATTCATCATTGGACCCGCCTTCAACTAAATGGCCCACTAATGTAGAGCGCCTCAAATAACTGTGACACTTATCAAAATTAGTTTTCGTTGAAGCTTGAAGCGTGAAAAGGCGGTTGCTATAAAAAGTAATAAAATAGGTATTAGTACTGACAAAAACAACGATTTAAACCGTACTCAAATGGTATCTGTATACATGCCATCTCCGGAGAATTAAAACGGAGAACGGAGAAGTCCACGGTCAGACAGTCTTAATTTATAGATTGACAACTTTATATTAAGATTGTCTCATTTTCATTATCATTTTCAATCGTAATCGTTCACTGCTGAGAAGCATAAATGCCTCTCTTCTTGTACATCAGTCAGGTAGTCTCTAGATTATTTTTTTATCTAGCAATGCTAACAGGAACCTAGTTGACGTCCTAAGGCTGGTAATGATGATGATGACAATGCTAACATGGAAGATAAAGCAAAAGCAGAGAAACCTAGTCTAACTTATAACATTCCTTCATTAGGAACGAAGATTAATAACAAGTCATATGCTCCTGGGACATTTGGTACCTCTGCCTTCTGTGTAGTGGATACCGGGATCGATTGCCGTCCGGGCAGATATTTGGGTGATGAATTAAAATATATATTATGTGTGTATGGGTGTTAGTTATCGTTCTTAGGAATCGTGGTAACCGGGTAAGGATTGTGAAGCGTTGACGTAACTGACGTGGGTGAAACAGGGGGTATCCAGCACCCCTAGCATTGCAAAGGAATTATACCATTTTACCTACTTTTAATGTCAGTCTGTAGTCAATACATTGTTTCCTTTTCGAGGGAATAAATTAATGGAAAGGCAATTTTTGACTTGTCTTGCTGGGGGATCCTGCCAAGAGCCATCCTCTTAACTGCTGAATAAATGAATAATAAGTGTGCTGAACGGTAATATTATTTTTAACATATTTGCTCGTAAAGTGGCTGTAATTACACCAATTTCAATATCGTAATGTATTTCATTACGCACTTGTGCATTATTGTAATGTAAAACGCACGCCGCCACCGACTGCAGAACTCTGTGGTCTCGTTTCTCCTACTTTCACTCAAGAGAGTGAGAGACATTGCGGCACTTGTGCGGTAATGTAATATAAAACGCACGATGCTTCGACTGATGCACGACTTTCACTCAAAGTCAGAGTTTTATTAATTTCCTCGCAAATTTGTTATTTTCAACTTACCGCACTTATATCATAATGTACTATTATGTACCTAGTAATGTTTGCGTCATGCCTCTAGTCGTTAATCCGAGTCATAAGTTTTTGACGCGCAAGCGGCCTTGTGTCTATCAGTCACAAAACATCTTAGAGTTGACGACGTGTCAAATTGAGGACGTCCACTTGAGATTTGACTGACGGACAAATCTAAGCTTGGACCGGTTGGTCTTGAAACCTGATATTTCGCATTAGTTTTATTTTGTTTAATTAATTTAGGTTAAGTTTAATATGGGTCTGCGCCTGTAATAAATGGTTTTATTTTTTATTTATTACTACTAAGGAGTTAGCTACTGCTAGTTGTAGTATTTGCTGCCAGGCTCTTAGAGTTTGTTAGAGCCCAATAGAACAAAATTAGTGCCTCCCAGCATAATACAAAGTTGGCCGGGAAGGGATATTACTTTGAGAATTACTAATAAAGAATGTATTATGTAAAACGTGATAGTTTTACATAACATATTCTTGATATTGATTTTAATGCCAATAACCTATGCAGTAGATCTTCAAATCTGTATCTCAAATGAACCTTGGATTCTAATTTGAAAATTTATATTTACGAATTTAGTTTCACGAATTAACAAACATAATTATTTTCGCGAAAAATCGCAACACCGACTTCCACCGTGTACAGAATTCGAATAATTTGCACGAATAGATGTGACATCCATGTCCATTTTTGTTGATTTATCAAAAACGACTCAGCCGATTTCGATAAAATTTAAATAGGACTACTTCGGAAGTACTCTTTACTCTTCTTCTTTCTTTTCTTTATACTCTTTCAAACTAAAAAACATTTTTCATAATCGGTTCACAATAAGCGAAAATATCGATGAATATACTACATACAAAAAAAAATACTGACGAACATAGTACCTCCTCCTTTTTGGAAGTCGGTAAAAATGTACCCAAGTAGGTACTTAAGTTTGTTTTTCCCTTCGATTTGAAGGTAAACACTTTCGTTTTCCATCACAACGGAGATCGTGTTTGAAGTGCTAACGATTTCTAATGACAACTTTACACTTTGGTTCGGAATACTAACGATGAAAAAGGTAAACAAAGCTTACGATGTTTTTTGCATTATATAATAGAATACAGGTTTGAAATTTAAACATAAAGAAGACGTGGAGAATTTTTAAGCCTTGTATCTTATTTTAATAGGAACGATGATTGGGTAAAAAAATCATTACTTACCTATTATAAATAGTCCGTGAGTTAGATTATCAAAAAATATTGAATAAGTATTTTTTCTTTTGTTAATCGAAAAACAAATGACAAAGATAAACCTTGTTTGGCAGTGGGGGTCGTGAAGTCGCCTCTCTCACAGAAGTCTATGTACATTTTTATGGCACTTGTGACGTTACTCCGGAACTTTGACGGGCTAAATAGATATCAATTTTTGTTTAGTTACCAAAAGAAAAAATACGTATCTAATATTTTTTGATAGCCTAGCCAGCTGCTGGCCAGCGTGGTGGATATGGCCTAATCACCCTTCGTGGGTAGGCCTACGTCCTGCAGTGGACTATTGAAAAGGCTGGTACAGTACAGTACAATGGACAAATAGTTATCTTAATTATTTTTTACCGTACTGTACCTACTGTACTGTGCTGTACTTACCTTTATGATAGTCCACTGCAAGACTTAGGCCTACCCACGAAGAGCAATTGGGCCATATCCACCACGCTGGCCCTGCGGGTTGGTGAATTCACATACGCCATCGAATTTCTTCTACGGACATATGCTGGTTACCTCACGACGTTTTCCTTAACCGTAAAGGTGGTGTGAAATTCCGTACATAAATTCCTAAGAACTAATTGGTACGGTGCCGGGATTTGAACCCAAGACCTCACGATTGTAAGACGGGTTTCATTACCATTAGACCACTACGGCTTTACCGTATTTTAAAACTGTATGGAAATCAAAATAATATTCAATTTAGTATTCCATAATTCGAAAAAAATAAGCCTTTAATAATTTTAAAAAGTACTTAATACCAATGAAGAGGCACTGACACAAGAGCTATGCACAAGCAGTTGCGAAAAAATAAACTCCCCTCTTTTTTACCGTATTCTACTTTCAAAATTATTAGGTATTAGATCTTACAGACATGCCACATTGGCGACAACGGTCGCCGCGACGCCGCGGCGACGTCGATAATCCATAGAAACTGCTATGTAATTTAGACACAAATGACACTTGAACTGCTGATCAAATGTCAAATTTCATCGTCGCGGCGACCAATGTCGCCAATGTGGCATGTCTCTTAGACTATAAAATATAGAGCACTTTTTACAATCCACAAGTTCGCCACTTTATTGTGTGTCAGATTCTTATCCAAACGAAGTTTTTTCCTAAACCCCCTGAGGTCAGCGTCTTTTATCAGATTAAAAGGAAGATTGCTCAAGATAGAGAGAGGTCAGTTAAGACTGGCCTTCCAAATATAAATCTTGTTTATGGACGAAACTGCCTTATAAAGAGATTATAAAATACTTACCGACAAGATCTTACTGCCTTACCACAAAAGATTTAAACATGCTTTAAACACTGTTTAACCGTGCAATTTGTAGGTACTGGTAAACATTGTCTAAACATTGTCTAAAACTTTTGTGGTAAATGGTAGAGCGGTTAGTTTTGATTAGAGCCTCTTAATCATGATATAACTTGACCAAATCGAAAGTTATTCATCTAAGTACTGTACCAGCCTTTTTAATAGTCCACTGCAGGACGTAGGCCTACCCACGCAAGGTGATTGGGCCATATCCACCACGCTGGCCCAGTGCGGATTGATTGATTTGATTGATTTTAAGAAACCTTTATTAACATAATAAAATTACAATGTTTTGTAAAGCTTAGCGTTAACTAACTAAGTTACAATTTACCACAATATTTACAGTGTTTTGTAGGCTAATGTCACCTTTTAAAACTTGTATCTAAACATTATGTTATAAATTTACCAAAGTTCTCATTAAGTCGTAAGTAGAGGGTAGATAGGAAATACATTATAATTTTTGGTACGTAATACTTTGCAATTTCGTACGTTTACAACATGAAAAACATCTACGAACATATGCAGGTTGCCTCACGATGTTTTCCTTCACCGAAAAGCTAGTGGTGTAAAATTCCGTATATACGTAAATTCCGAAAAACTCATTGGTACGGGATCGGGATTTGAATCCACTAATTTTAATCTAAGTTTCTATAGCAAGATATATCTATAAGTACCTTCATCATGATACATTTACTTGAACTTGGATGATGGATTATCATTAATCGCTGAGCAAACTGGGCTTGTCCGCTTTTTATTGTCCCCAATATTTTTTTATGACGCACGAAGTACTAGGTGTGGGCTCAGAAAGCTGTGTAAAAGTAATCTTTATTTGGGTTACTAAAACTTAGTGCTTAGGTTTCGTCATCTAGCCTGTTAAACAGATACCACCTACGGTGATGTACCCTACTAATATTATAAACGCGAAAGTTTGTATGTAAAGATGTTTGTTCCTCTTTCACGCAAAAACTACTGAACGGATTGAGATGAAACTTTGCAATAGTAATGTTTATACATCAGAATAACACAAGCTATAATTTATAAAGATATTGCGTGAAACGAAGTTCGCCGGGTCAGCTAGTAAGGTATATATTCTACATTCAAACAATGCGTAAATATCGGTCGCTTTCTTGTGGTATGCTTGTTATTTTGCGTTCTCAATTACTTACATAAATAGACACTTTAATAAAGGCCGTTTGCCGTATGACTATTAGACTAATAACATTATCGAAAAATGAAACTGTAAATTTTGTTCTTCAGACAAGCTTTTTTGAATTATTTGCCATTGAAGCCTACTCGTATAACTTAACTGTTTCTTACTTTTGTCTGGATCCGACCACGTTTGCCAAGTTTACACTCGCGAACGGTTTGCAAGAATTGCAAGTTGCAAAACTAACAACAATAAAGTTGCCAATCGTCTAATTACGGACTATTGAATAATCCACTTTGTAATCTTGGAACGTGATGATGTATCATTTAACTGGATCAAGTCGTCCATTATAAGTCGGAAGAATGTGATAGTTTCTGTTATGCAACCAAATGGTTGCAGATTGCACATGCTTTTCGATTTTACAACTCTTTGTTTTCGCTACAGTTTGCCTTTCATTTTTAACCGACTTCCAAAAAAGAGGAGGTTCTATGTTCGTCTGTATGTATTTTTTTTGGTAAGTTTATCGATAATTTCGCCAATTGTGAACGGAATCGAAAAATATTTTTTTAGTTCGAAAGGGTATACTTCCGAGGTGGTCCCATTTAAATTTTACAGAAATCGGCTGAGCTCTTTTTGAAAAAATCAACAATAATATAAGCAATTCGAGCGGAATATCCAAATTTTGTTCACGATGAACATCGATAATTTCGCCAATTGTGAACCGAATCGAAAAATTATTTTTAGTTCGAAAGGATATACTTCCGAAATGGTTCCATTTAAATTTTACAGAAATTGGCTGAGCCGTTTTTGAAAAATCAACAATAATGAAAACAAGTCTAGCGAAATATTCGAATTTTGTACACTATGGAAGGCGGTTTTGCTATTTTTTTGCGAAAAATAATTATTATTTATGGTCTGATTAATTAATAAGCATTAATAAGTCCAAAATGGAATCCATACAAAAACACGAGATATTAGCACCGATTCTGTTACATCATTTACTGAACTAAACTTGACTAAGTTTGGTAGAAAAGCCACACGTTACCCACCTGTTTTAGATAATTAGGTTGAACTAAAAAACTAATAGAAAATAATTTTCTCGTAAGTTCAGTCATTAATACTTGTTAATTGGTGGCACTGTTTACTACTAGATTTGAAAATAGTTGAAGTTTTGTTGGTTTCAACTTTTTGGGACTTTTCACTTTTTTCAGTGTTCTTATAAAAGTGTGGAAACCAGATATTCCTTAAGAATACAGAAAATTGTCACCACGTATTGGTAATGTTGGGTCACGACGGCATGCCCTTTCGGTAATAGAGAACCATTGATGGAATCGTTGTTAGATGGAGTTAGCCTTAAATAAGCCCTATTTGCTTTTCAATATAACCTTTAGTTTATTCTCATAGGTTACGGTTTCCTTTAGTCTTGGTAAGTAAGCTTGACTTTCACCGGCCTGGACCTTTGCCAAATTGGCAATATCAAGGTCTAGTATGTGGCATCAGATGTTCGTACAATCACCTATTTTTATTCCCGTAGACACATAGCTTGTGCTTCAGAAAAACAAAAAACAGGAGTCTGATACTAGGCACCCAATGTTCGGATTGAACCCACCACACGTCCGCCTCAAGAGCCGAAATAGTTTTCTCACAGGAACTACTTCACTGGATCTACACCCCCGCGAAGCCCGTCTTAAATTTTGGAAAAACACGCTCGTAGTGAGCGGCCGATTACGTGGTGCCTTCCGAAGAACTCCCAGCTGGCGGTAACCTCCCGTGGCCCACGTGGAAGTCGCTAAATCGACTCCGGACCCAAGTGGGCCACTCTAGGGACAATCTGGTGAAATGGGGATATGCAGGAAGCGCACAGTGCCAGTGTGGTGCTCCGATACAAAATATGCAACATCTTCTCTCATGCCCTAACTGCCCAAATACCTGCACACTTCAGGATCTTTACGATGCCTCCTTTCGCGGAGTGGCAGTGGCAAGGCACTGGGAAAAGACCTTATAAATTCTCATTTAAATATTGTTTGGATCATCGACACGAAGAAGAATATTCTTGTTTTTAACGCTTTATGTGTAAAATATATTTTAAAAAACCAGTAAAGCTAACTGAGATGTGCAGAGTTTTGAAAAGAGTCATTTTTTTACGAAAATTGCAACTTTTCTCAAATAAATCAAGTAAATTGAAAAGTTGGGAAAACTATTTTTGAACTCCTTTCACACATAATTGTGAAACAACAACAAAATACTCGTAATGTGATAGGAAAATACAAGACAGGTATCTAAACGTCATGATTTTGTCATTAATTTGTGATATATACGAGCAAAATAAAACACAATCAGTTTTCATTTCACTTCAACTACTCCAAGCTATCAATAAAGTAACACAAAACTCAATACACATAAAGCCATAGACAGCAGTAGCGTTAGGTGTTCCCGTAACCGACATGGTGCCGTATGATCATGCGAGATGTGAATCAAAAGAGACATTACTCCACTTTCCAGCGATCTGATGCCGACGTGCCGGACTGATGGTACCTAACTACCTACATATATGACGGTGCTGCCACCTCTGTCCTGGTGTTAGGCGCTAGATCATCATCATCGTCAGCCTGTAATCGCCCACTGCTGAGCATAGGGCTCTCTTCTTGTACGCCACTCATCCCGTTCCTGTGCTAATCGTGTCCATGTTGGACCCACGATTTTTAGGGTTCCGTAACCAAAAGGTAAAAACGGGACCCTTTTACTAAGACTCCGCCGTCCGTCTGTCTGTAACCAGGCTGTATCTCATTAACCTTAATAGCTAGAGAGTTGAAATGTTCACAGATGATGTATTTTGATTGCCGCTATAACAAAAAATACTAAAAATAGAATTATATAAATATTTAAGATGGGCTCCCATACAACAAACGTGATTTTTTTGCCGAGGAGCTCCCATACGGTACGGAACCCTTCATGCGCGATCCAATTCGTACTTGACCGATTTTTTTACAATATAGTCGACCCAACGAGCATGCGGACGCCCCCCGCTTCTTTTACTCTTACGCGGTCTCCAAACTTTTAACGTTTTTGTCCACTTGCTGTTATTCTGCCTGGCAACGTGACCTTTCCAATTCCACTTATGTTTCATGATTATCCTTCCGACGTCCCGTAACTTAAAGCAACGGTGGATTTCAACATTTCTTATTCTATCTTGTACCTACTAGATTAATGCCAAGCATGGTACGCTCCATGGCCCCATGTGCTATGTCTAGGGGCCAGATTATATTGAAAATGCGTATAGATCGAAAATTGAATATGTGAAGTTAGCTGCGCAATTCTCACTCCTTGCGCCGCTGACATATGAATAAATAGCTTTAGGCCGAATTTTGTCGAAAAAAAAGATATGTCATTGTGTCCAATATTTTATAATTCAGTAATAATGTTTCAGCGTTAGTCAACAGAAAGGGTAAAATCCGAATTGAATCATCTCCAACTAGAATTACATAATATTGTTGAAACCAAATGTCAAATAGCATAATTTTAATTGATTTCAGTACCTAGTTATTAGCTTTATATTATATAGAATGGCTTGCATTATTAAGAGAGGAGCCCAGAGACGCTCTGTTATAAAAACAGTAAGTAGGTACTTAGGTATTTATTTATTTTGACCAAAAATATGCATTTAGGACGTCTTTAAACGTGACCTATTTCAATAAGTTTATCTGTTCACTTGCATTTATCATGTTCTTGTATTGTAAGTAGCATTCATCGTTTGACGTCCATCTAGAAAAAAAAACATACTCGATACTTTAAGCAAACTGAGATCTCACCTTGAAAAAGATTTAGAAAGAAAGCACACCGATCATCTTAAATAATGCGTCAAATCTAACTCCGAGAGCGCTAGAGTGGCAGCATTACATGTCGGGAGGAGGTAATTACTTAATAAGATGCGTTTTTCTAGGCTATTATAGAACAGGAACGGCGTCCGCGAAAGCTTCACATTACTACTATAATAGATGCTTGAGGCTGATATGCTTGGGTAATGATATGTTCAGATGCCAATGCTCCTAACGTAGACAATATCTTCTTGGTCTGAGGCTCCTAAGGAACTGACGTTTTTCTGTCAGTGACAAGTCAAGCAAGGCGGTCGATTGATTACAGCCGTCACGCTTGACCGTTCTAGTTCAATACCATTGAGAATTTTGAACTTGAACAATAATACAATTATTATTGTAATTGAAAACCATCCCACGTCTACGTTGAAAACTGTATGAGTGAATTACGCTCGTCCTTGTCACGTTAAGGATATGTATGAGCTATTTTATGCAGGGATTTGTTTAAGCGTTGTGATGGTCATATTTTAGTATATTAGGATATCATTGCCCTGATCCTTATGACTCACGTTTAGTACGGGACCAACCCAGAAATCGCCAAAAACAAATCAGCTGTTCCGTACAAAAATTATTAACAGATCGACGAAAATGTATGCAATAGCTCTACAGTAGGTATTATTATATTATGACTTTTACAAGAGGAACAACTCTGAAATCACGAAAAAGTACAGCTGTATATTTTATCTGTAACAAAGATGTACATAGTCTTTATGTTTGGAAATAAACATTATATCATTATGTTAATCCACACAAAAAAATAATTGACTTTCTACGAAATAGGTATATGGAACGGCTCTACAAAACTACACTTCACAATACAAGGAAACTGTCACCTATTTATAGCAGTGTAGACATGCCCAGCATTATAGCAGTCGGTGCGTCATTGTGTCGCGTCGACAGCTTGCCACTCCAGCGTTCTCTCCATTCGATTATAATTTATGACCTCCTCAAGGTAACAGGACATAATTTAAAAACGTCTCAATGAGAGGTCGTTGGGCAATGACCGACCACCAAATGCAGAATCATAGAATAAGTACCTAATAGTAATGTACTATGTACCGATTTACCAGCGTAGAAGATTAGAAGCTGATGTCAATTATACTGTAATGAAATGCAACTCTTTGATTACTACACAGGTTGTCCCTGAACTCAACGTCAAGCCGGAAATACTGGAACACCCTGTAAATATGGGCTCTAAGCCCGGAAATAATGGTAACCGCACCCTCTTGGTTTTTGGGATATGGTCAATTTAAGAAATGTGACCAAAAATGCCACCTTGCGGCACCCTAGTTCAAGCCCTGCCTTGAGTTTTCAACATTTTTATAATTTTTATGTTAAAATTGTAAACCTAGATAAATATACAGGGTGTTCTAGCATTTCCGGTTTGACGTTGAGTTTTGGGACATCCTAATGTAAGCAATTGAGATCCAGATGAATCAAGGTTACTGTGTACTTGTGTAGCCCGGTGGATTAGCAATTTAAAATGGTAGAGACGGATGCAACATCTGGCCGATCCTATATATTGAGAACTAGATTTTGCCCGCGGCTTCGCCCGCATGATATTTCGAGGCCCTACCTTACCACCCTTAATAAAGGAGGTGGAAAAAAAAACGATTTGACGGTTGTTCGATTCTACAGTTGTTTTGTTTTTTTGACATTTCTTGAAGCGCCCTCTAGAATAGCTCGCAGATGGCAGAATTTTTCATACTTACTTAACACTTATTGTTATAATAATAATATGGAAAATTTAAGCAATAAGTCATTATAATTTAAAGCATACGTATGTGTTTTTGCGTGAAAGAGTAACAAACATCCATCCATCCATCCTTACAAACTTTCACGTTTATGATATTAGTAGGATATTTTGGTAACATCAATGTCGGTGGCCTTCGTACAGCATGGGGACAGTAAAAATATTTTGGCGTAAAAAATACTATGATAAATTTACTGCACAAATTTTGAAGTTAAAAAGGCACAATCTAACTTAATTGAAACCAAACAAATCATGTCAAACGGCCATCACAGCGAATCGCAAAGATACGGACCGATTCCAGCGTCGGCGCGTATCAGCGGATGTTACACATGGATAGCTGTTCCAATAGAGAACAAAAATCCCTTAAAAACATATCTTGCAAATTTATACTCTATGGCTTTGAAATAGAAGCGGGTAAAAATAGATGAACATCTGTACTCGCCGCTGTCCATGCGTACGCGCATGCCCCAGTTTCTGAATCGCGCGGATTTATGGTCGAATACGCAGAAGTGTGGTTACTTTCGTGAGCAAATGGTTGTCAAGGCCTTTCTGTAAATTCTAATCAGTTAGCATACTTTTAGGGGCTTGTTCTGTACATCAAAACAAACAACTTTTTTTCTCCGACTTCTGTCAAAACTCAAAAAAAAATTGTTGTTCCATAGAAAAATGTCAATAACCCGCGACAAAATGTATGAAACAGCTGATTTTTTACTGAGTTCTGACAAAAGTCGCAGAACAAATGTTGCTAGTTTCGGTGTACAGAATAAGCCCCTAAAAGGATGCTAATTGATTAGAAATAACCCTGTATAGACGATTTGCTAATGAGGAAGAAGCCTGGATAAATTAATGGTGTATCAAATTCGCTAGTTCCGTGTTATAGGTAATGCTATGAAGCATACATAGCAGTTAGCATTTAGCGCAGACAGACAATTAATTCACGCCATCATCAATGACGTATTAAATATTTGGTTTCAATGCAGTACAGGATACTTCTCGTTAAAAGAAGAGACACGGCATAAATATTTGACCACGCTGGTCGGTAACGGGTTGGTAGAATCCACATGCCTACCTATTTATCGACAATATGGAGAGCGATCAAATAGACATATGGGTACAATGTTTTAAAGCTAAGTAGCTTTGATAAAACAATTTTCTGTTGTACTCCACATACAAAGAAATAGACACTCGTACAAATATGTTGAAACAGTGAGGGTACTGTCCTTGTCTTCTAACTAAGAAAATGTACATATTTTAAACATAAAAACCTCATCCATCCATCAGCCATAGGATGTCCACTGCGGGACATAGGCCTTCCCTATGGATCTCCAATAAGACCGGTTGATAGCGGCTTGCATCCAGCGTGATCCTGCGGTCTTAATGAGATCATCCGTCCACCTTGTAGGTGGACGTCCTACACTGCGCTTGCCGGTACGTGGTCTCCACTCAAGAACTTCGATCCCATCGGTCATCAGTCTTCCGCGCTATGTGTTCTGCCCTCTGCCATTTCAACTTGCCAATCCTAAAAACCTCATGACCTCCTCAAACTGCATGAAAAAAAGACGCTGACATGAAATCATCGGAGTACCTGATTCACATTAGAATGCTGTTTTATTTATTTATTGCTTATAAACAATATTATTACGAAACAAGGCCATGTCCGAGAGAGCATTAGCCATTCTGATTAAGTACCTACCAAACTTCGCGCAAATATCTATAGAGTCCGAGTCAAAACAAGTGTCCGAGTCAAAACTCTGCCCACACTACGTAGTGGGCAGGCTTTTTAGTTTGTCGTAAGGCGAGTGCAAGCCTACTACAACGCTGCGCGATGCCAAAGTGCTCGGTCTTCTTCTTTTCGAGTCGATGTTTTGATTTTCTTTTCAGATAAAATATATTGTGAATAAAACATTTTGCATTTATATTTTGTTTATATCGATGTTTCGATCCAGTGCTCGGTTACAAGCAATTATTTGGTGACATAACGTCGAGATTCGAGAAAACAGGTCATTGTGAATTTTTTTTTTTTTTTTTTACACACGGCCTCTGACTCCAAACTAAGCAAAGCTTGTGATATGGCTGCCAGAGACTGATATACTACATATACTTATTTTTAAATACATACTTATATAGATAGTAACTAAATAACACCCAGACACAGAGCAAACACTTATGTTCATCACATAAATATTTGCCCTGGGTGGGGATCGAACCCACGCCTCTTTGACCCAGAAGTTAGGGTCACTAACCACTGAGCCACCGAGGCTGTCGATTATTTAATGTAAATAATCTAAGTCGGTATGTTTGACGGCATTCGGACATTTTTTTACTGTTTTCACTTAGAGACTGTGGTTCTGTAGATATTTGCTCTAAGCTACCAAGCCAAACGTTCATTTTATCGACCCATGCTCTAATGAAATACCGTAGACGAGTGCTCTTAGTTTAATCGTGGTTCTAATCACAGTTAAAGAATGGCCGAACGGCACGCAATGTGGAATATCTCAGCATACGAATAACTATGTAAATATCGGACCGGCTTATACTCAAATTTCCATTACGAAAAGTGAAAATGCTTTAAAACGTGGTGACGCAGAAACTGCCACGTAATCTGTGGTACGGATGTTTGACTTAGGATAGCATTATGAACAAACAGTTCGCTTTTTGTTTTTCTAAAATTACTCAAGTATACCCACTTAGCTTCGAAAATTAGGGTTCCGCACATGAGAGGAAACAAAATTGTCATTAATAATAGTCGATATTACTTAATTATATTGGCGCCAGTATTTTTTTTAAATTCTTGTAATCAAGTAGACTATGACCTTCGCCTGATAGTAAGCGATGTAGTTCAAAGATGAAGCACATATCTTTAAAATATTATTTTTCTTAGTTTGAAATACCAAGATTACATATAGGTACTTATTTCTCGGGAAGTATAGGTACCTAAGTATTGATGTTTTATAAGTAAAAGGATTTATTATTTATTTATTACTAGCAACCCGCCCCAGCTTCGCTCATGTGTATTAAACAAATAAACCTTCCTCTTGAATTACTCTATCTATTAAAAAATCTGCATCAAAATCCGTTGCGTAGTTTTAAAGATATAAGCATACATAGGGACAGACAGCGGGAAGCGACTTTGTTTTATACTACGAGTATGTAGTGACAAATAGTACATAAATAGAAACCGGTAGTTTGTTCCACTCTCTAGCCATATATTGTTGACTGTTTTGTAATTATCTGCATCTGTTTTAATTGGTATTAGTTGTTTATTTACCGCACGGATCGTATTTCATGCGTATCAGGTAAATAACACCATATTGCATTCAATCTGGCGCACATAGTAACAACTTTGCTAATCACAATAAGTATCTAATATTGCACTGTTAAAGTTCAATATTGCTCCAAATATAGTAATATGATAAGTTTCAAACATGTTACCGATTCCGAGTTGCAATTTTGTATCGGACAGCGACCGTATTGTGTACGCGTTCTGGCGTTCGGCATCGCTTTTCTTCCCGCTCGCACTCGTGGCGCGCGTAATTGGAGCGAAAGCGAAAAAGCGAAACCGAAGACACAAACTCATACACAATACGGCCGCTTGTGTATTCTTTTCTCGAATTCCACGTTGGCCCCATATGTCCAAACTAAAAAAAAAAATTGTTGTTCCACAGAAAAATATCGTTCACCCGCGACAAAATGTATGGAACAGCTATTTTTTTGAAAAAGTCGCAGAATTGTTGTTACTTTTGATGTACAAAATAAGCCCCTAAAAGGATGCTAATTGATTAGGAATAACCCTGTATATTTGAAAATATTCTTGTCTGTTGACTAGACAACTAAATGAAACGACAACGTAAAAATCACACTTTTATGCGGCATCTTTATTCAATGATAAAATTCAAAATACGTCGATTCCAGTGACTGTGTTAAATACTCGCGGAACCATTCGACGAAATACAACGGTCACGCATCGGGGCTAGGTCATGGAAAATGAAAATATTGCGTAACGTATGTCCACTTTGTTTACATTCGTTCTTTACTTAGTTACGCACATTTTTATAGCAATGATTGGTAGTAATAGACAGTAGGTAAATAGATATACATTTGAATTACGTAAAGTCAGGACTTTCTAAATATGAGACGTATCTCTAGACGATGACTACGACAGACATTGTTCTAGAATTATATCATTGTACCTCTCAGTAAAAATAGAATTTAACTTTACACTAAATTTCCAATCTAATTTTTTTTATAAGTTTTAGGATCACTTACTGAGTATGAAGCCGTGGTGGTCAAGTGGTAATGACACCCGCTTTACAATCGTGAGGTCGTGTGTTCAAATCCCGTTCCCGTACCAATGAATTCCTTGGAATTTATGTACGGAATTTCACACCACTGCCTTTTCGGTGAAAGAAAACATCATGAGGCAACCTGCATACGTCCTTAGAAGAAATTCGATGGCGTAGGTGAATCCACATGGTGGATATGGCCCAATCACCCTTCTTGGGTAGGCCTACGTCCTGCAGTGGACTTTTAAAAAGGCTGGTACAGTACAGTTCTGAGTATAAAATCACAAAATGCTGACAGATCTAGGTGGAGCTTCAAACACCATCTTGAAAAAAACGGTTTTGGCCGATGTCTCGGAAACTATGCCCTTTAGGGCAAAATTTATGAACCTACTTTTACTATGGGACCAACCCTGACATAAGAAAATAATTCAGCTGGCTGGCTTTTTTTAGCGAAAAACGGAAGGCCGATGGGGCCGCAAAATTCTCGAGTGGAGACCACGGACCACTAAATGCAGCGTAGGACACCAACCGACTAGGTGAACTGACGCTATAATTAAGATCGCAGGAACGTGCTGGATGCAGGCCGCTTTCAACCGGCCTTATTGGAAATCCAAAGAGGAGGCCTATGTCCATCGGTGGGTCACTAGATGTCCTACGACTGATGTTTGGATGATGATGGACGGCCTTTAACCCTATTGAATTACCTCCCATTTAACAAAATATGTAGAATAGCTGATTTTCGAGGTTTTCGAGTTTTTAACCGACTTTCAAAAAGGAGGAGGTTCTATGTTCGTGTGTATGTATTTTTTTTTGTGTATGTTCATCGATAATTTCGCCAATTGTGAACCGAATCGAAAAATTATTTTTTAGTTCTAAAGGGTATACTCCCTAGGTGGTCCAATTCTAATTTTACAGAAATTGGCTGAGCCGTTATTGATAAATCAACAATAATGTAAACAATTCGAGCGAAATATTCGAATTTTGTACACGATGGAAGGCGGTTTTGCAATTTTTTGCGAAAAATAATAATTCTAATAGTAAACGTTTGTTATACTGAGATCATCTAGCTAGAAATACATTCTTTTATTCACAGAAGTTGATTATGCTTTAGTTTTATAAATGACACCAATAAAATACTTTTACTTAAAAAAAAATGTAAATGTTTATGAATGTATAATTGGAAACATTTTATGTTAATGGCAACGGCAATTATAAGATTATAAAAAATACTTTCTTAGCTAATAATGATGAAGTTAATTACTCTAAATCATAAACTGAGAGGATTTTGGGTGGCCCATTAAAAACTGATGGTCAAGTTCATTAGTAAGAAAATTATAGAATTATATTAATACATAACTTTATCATTATGTAGATGCAAATTAATTTAAATACAAAGCACAATTACGGGTCATATTAAAATATAAAGTCAAATTAATCATTTGTAGGTATTAGTGATGTCACGAATATTCGCATATTTTTTGGCATTCGTATTGGCATTCGCAAATTTTATGCAAATTATTGGCAATATGAACGTCCAAAAAATGACAATAAAAAAAGTTTGCAGCTTGCGTCCAGCTCGTTTTTCTCATTCTCGATTTTCCATACATTTTTGTGGTTGAGAATTGCTTCAAGCGACAACAGCGCTATCTCTCTAGTTGTAATTGCTCTGTGCTGTTGACAGATAAATTCGATGCTGTTACATTCATGTTACATTGAACATCCTTGGATACCATTTAAAGGTGGCTGTCCACTATAAAATACCACACCAGTTATACGAGTAAACGTATCAGGCACGGAAAGCAACTCGATACAATACAACGTACCTATAGTGCGTGCCACCAAAGATGAGACTTGACGAGTGTCAGTGTCGAGTGTCATCTTGCGCAGGTACAGTCGTGTACAAACTAATTATCCAGAATTTGTATTTCTATTAAACGTTTTATAATAGTAGTTTATGCAACTGTCATATAATGAAGGGTATTAAAACACGAGTGTGAGTTTATGAAACGAGCGCAGCGAGTTTCATAATAGTAACGAGTGTTTTAATACCCGTGTTATATGCAGTTGCATACACTACTTTATCTTCACTAATAAAAATAAAAACAAATTGCGAAACATTAAATTCGCGTGTACGTGTATTGTCACAGTGAACTTGGCGCCATTAAAATCTAACCAATGAGAGCGCAGCTGCGCGCGCAGGGCCAATCAGGAGCGAGCGCGCGATGTTATAATGAGATTTTACGATATCGATGTGGATATTATAACATCATGTGAAATTGCTTAAATTGAGTGTTTTGTTGTCTGCGCTATAACAGTAGTCATTATAAGTCAAGTATTGGAAACATAAGTAGAATGTTACATTAGTGTAGATAAATGTTTTTTAAGCGTTTGTTTATCTATTATCCAGAAATTGTATATTTATTACAAACCAAAGTGGTTTCTCAAGTCTCATCTTTGGTGGCACGTACCTACTGTACCATCGACGTACTCGTACATTAACAAATTATCTCGGTGCTGAAATGCTCCGTACATGGCACTCTACGATGTTGGTTAGTGACGGAACTGTCTAGTGTGCATAGTCGCATACATTTAAATACAAAGATTTTTTTCTTGACACGTGCCTAGCACGGTCGTAATTTATTTTTATAAACAAACGGCTTCGTTTAAAAAAGTGGTTCGCTAGTATAAAATAATTATGCCTATTGAATTACACTGATAGTGCATAATAACACAACATGATTATTGATAGTTGTAACAATACTAAACGTTAATTAAAAATTGATTTTATAGGAGCTATACCAATGTAGATCGCTGAAAAGGAAGACAAGAGATAAAAATCTTAGGATAACAGGAGATTTATGTTAGTCATCACAGAAAAAATTAAGTTGAGTCGATAAGGTTTTTGAATACATTTTGTCTAGCAGTTAATAAGTCTACATCTTTAGAATAACTATAATTGAAAGTGTTACATACTCTGATGAAGTAGGAATTTTGTTTTTAATTGGTCACACACGAATCAGCATGGAGCATAATTTCGTCTTGAAATGTGAGTAGGTATTTAAAGTTTTATTTCAGACAGATCGCTACATTCGATTTTATTCAGTACTATAATATCAAGGTACGAGTATGTTAAATCAGCTACCTCACGTCTACATGACAGAGGAAGTAAATGATGGTGCTTAACTGCTTACAACTTACATAATAGTCTTTAATTTTTAGGGTTCCGTACCCAAAGGAAAAAACGGGACCCTATTACTAAGACTTCGGTGTCCGTCGGTCCGTCTGTCTGTCACCGGGCTGTATCTCGTGAACCATGATAGCTAGGCAGCTGAAATTTTCACAGATGATTTATTTCGGTTGCCGCTATAACAAAAAATACTAAAAACAAAATAAAATAAATATTTAAGGGGGGCTCCTATACAACAAACCTGAATTTTTAGACGTTTTTCGCTCTAAATTAATCATGGTATTAGGTAGATGCTAGAAATTTTCACAGGATATTTATTTCTATATTCCCTTCAATAATAAATAATAAAATTAACATGAAATAAATATTTAAGGGGGGCTCCCATACAGTAAGAACCCTCCGTGCGCGAGTCCGACTCGTACTTGGCCGATTACTACTTACTCTGTGACTGTAACGTACAAACTTCTCTTCTGTATTTTCTCCATACTACGGTCAGTATTTGGATGGGTGACCGCGGGTGGCATTTTCCAACTGAGCGCTACCGTGGCTCAGATGACACGTTAAATTGTAGGTCCAGGTTGTTTTAACCGTTTAGCCAAGTCAGAGGCCTTCTGCCCGGGTAGCACGGCAAGGGGAGAAAACCATTTTATCCACTCTTAATGTCAGATGTAATTGTCAATCCATACTTTATTTCCTCTTCGAGGGGATATAATGGTGGAAAGACTATTAGTCCCTTTGCCATGCTTCCCGTGCAGACGGCCTAAAAACTCTGACACAAGGGCTAGCCACCCGGCCTATACGAACTTACTATACTCTATACTAAGTATACTAATATATTACCTACGTTATAGTGAGCAGATACCCTTAACGTCTCCACTTTCGCTTCTCAGCCCGTATTAAACGAACAATTACTATAATTCACCATCGCCAATATCGCCATGTAGGTATATCAAATCGATTGGAGATGGCGATGCAAAACTGGCTGTATTACTGTGCAATAAAATTGCTGTTACGTCAGCTAATTATCGTTGTCTCCACGTGGTCGCAAAGTATAAAAGGAAAGCATAATATAGGGGTATTATTGAAACGATCAGCAAAAATACAGCTTTTAACATAGACGTAAGTACTTAGTAACTTTATAACGCGTTTTACTCGTAGTCCGCACTTGATCACAAACTCGCCTGACTCAATATGATAAATGATAATAATGATAAATAGTTGAAAAAAAGCAATGATTTTATTGAGTAGTTATATCTTTAAAGTAACCTATGAATTAAGTATTTATATGATAACATAGGTATGTATACTTTTTTGTAAGTTGAAATGTGATGTACGAATAATTGATTTATTTTGTATTTTTATTTTGTTAAAGGTAAGACATCATACGGATACTGCACCTGCAATATACTGAGATGAACTTCCACGGCGTAAGTGAATCCAACCCGTAAATAGGTCAGCACGAACTTAGCCTAGTCGCCCTTCAAGGGTATATGCAACAATGTGCAACTATGTGCACCAAGAGCTTAAATATTAATTTCAAAGACTGATATTGCACGGTACATAATTATTTTGCTGACAAAATTAACAGCTGGCCATTTAAATATTTGCCACAATATAGTAATCGTTTAAAACTGGTTTAAGCCTACGCGTGGCTTGTATAGTTCAAGTTTCAATTATCGAGATAATGAACCATTTTTAAAGCTACACTATTATGGTGTTCTTACTCGTAGGTACCTATAAACACAATACGCGTAATAGCACTATCTATAAACATGGATGAAGGAAAGAAGTGGATTCGCCGTAAGGTTTGAAAACTCGAGCCAAGATGCTTCGTAAAATGGCGTCGAAGCTGAGTATAGGCCGAATCATACAACTTGGCGGCTGTGATGTTAGCTACAAGCGGTGGATACCCAATCCTGAGTGAAGCTCAATTCAGCTGATACGTGAGGATTGGCTTATCCCAAGTTACTTATCTACGAGTAAGTTGTATGATTCGGCCTATATTACAAAATATCATTACGGATGTATCTCTAGATAATAGATATATTCTAGGATATTATTTCACTCATCATTACAAGTATGACCAACTTTCACTTTAGAATCGACCTTGATATTGGAGAAAATATCAGCAATTCTATTCTATGATATGAATTTAACAAATTGTGGGGTGATTGATAATTATGATGAGTACAATGCTTTCTTTACAACCAATCCTTATACATCCATGTCTGTAAAGCTATAATAATAGTTATAGTGACGTAGTTTTTCGTACTTTATTCCGCACTTCATTATCACTTGTGCAAATAGTAATTGATTATTTTACAGGTAACAGTTAAACCAGAATGGACAATAAATATTAATTACTTACACCTGCTCGTTAGCTGTAGCATGCTAGGTAAGTAACTTTGCCAACTTGCTTTTGTTGGTCCGATAGCGGGGTTTCTATTTCTATTTTAAACATTATTATTATATACTATGGGACTAATCGCGCACTCAAATTACGAGATAAATAAATACCTCTTCATCCGACCGCCAGATACAGAAGTCTGCTATAGCTGAGCATTTGCTAAACGGAGGTACTGGTCATTGGATCGAGCTAAACGACCCAAAAGTCCTCTCCACGGATCGTGATCGTTCGTGAAGCGGTGGAAATCAAAAAACATAACAATTTCAACCGGGAAGATGGATTTAAGTTATCGGCGTCGTGGAATCCTGTTGTCAACAAATGTAAATCGCGTAGTGTAGGTAGCAAGACATTTTTAGATACCGTCAGTGTTGTGTGTCCTTGCAAGTTCAAGTTGAATTGGCGGTACCAGCTGTTCACATTCCAGTCTACCCGTGACCACGACCGATGCAACTCGGTCGAAACGTCGGGATGATGAGTTATTTTTTTATCTCGTAATTTGAGTGCGCGATTAGTCCCGTAGTATACATATAATAATAACGTGTTCAAATCGCGGAAGTTTAAAAACAACATATTTTAAACATATCCAAATCGTTGGTGTTTTATCAGTTTTATAGGATTTTTAATGAATGATCGACATAACGCTCGCCCCGCGGTAACGCTTATGCGTTACGTAAGTAGTACATATACATGGTTATTTCTAATCAATTAGCATCCTTTTAGGGGCTTATTCTGTACATCAAATTAACAACTTTTGTTCTACGACTTTTAATAATTCTCAAAAAAAAGTTGTTCTATAGAAAAATATTGTTCACCCTCGACAAAACGTATGGCACAGCTGATTTTTTTTTCGAGTTTAGACAAAAGTCTCAGAGCAAAAGTTGTTAGTTTTGATGTACAGAACAAGCACTTAAAAGTATGCCAATTGATTAGAAATAACCCTGTATACCACCATCCAGATTTCAAACAATACCAGTGCAAAAACATGCGCAGCACAGCGCTCCGCTCGTCACGCTGAGATATGAAGAAGAGAAGACACTCAATAAATTATTTGGAAGATAATTATCAGACAACACTGCATTCTGCAATGTAGGTATGGATTTTAAATATGCGTTTTGCGGCATCTGATAATTTCCCTCACTCAAGCAGAGTAAATATTTACTCCTAGCTGAGCAATTTACTACTCAAGTCTCTCACGCGCTGCGCCGGATGAAAGAATGCCTGTAGGTACAACATAATTATAGATTTATACGGTCAGCTCCTACGCTGCGTTTGCCAGGTACAAACAAAATCATATTTAAAAATATAATAATTAATTTATGATTACAATGAATTTGTATAAAAATAGACCCGATATGCCTTGAAGCTACTAATAAAAACAACGTCATCCCGTGCCATCCCATAAAATTAATAAAAGGAGCACTAGCCAGTGTTGTCAGGGGAATGAAATTAAAGAGCGGATCGCGTGCTCCCCGACATTAGATAATGAACGCGGAGATACCTCAAATTGACGTGTTTTATTTAATGAACTCGATGTGGGACGACCGTTGTTCCATACCTATTGCGGCCGCAACCCGCGTGATGCAACTACGGATGATTGATTTTGGTTTTGACGTAGGTGACTCGGTGCAGACGAAATTGTAGGTGAGCTCTCTAATCCGTATTCTTAAAGGTCAGATTCATTTATCATCGTATCAGCTGTTGGATGTACCCTCTATTATTTTTACTGACTGAAGCACTCCCTATAGATTTCCGAAAAGACCGGTTGCCATAGATAAGTATGACTAGAATCCTCAATTCCGTATAAGGTGTGAGAAAAAAGATGTGCTATACACACATCGATAGCTATGACATTGTTATGATTTTATTATATTTAGACTCTAGAAAAACCTGCAAAATAATAACAGAAGTGATAGAAAATAGTTCATAAATATGTTGATTTACATATGCATCTCATCAAAAATTCAACAGTAGTTTTTGGCGCGAAATTTTGTCTGACTATTACGCCTAGGCCGTGCGTAGTAGTCAGGAAAAAAACGTATAGGCAAATAGAGACAAAAGATATTAGTTTCGACCTGTTCACACTTATTATTATTTAGCGCCCTGTCTAGTTAATACTTTGACTATGCCGGTTGCAGACTACCTACTTGCATGACTTGCATCACACGCCTCGCGTCAAAGGATCGGGAAGGTTTGTTGACTTTAAAATGGTCATAAAATTTAATAGTAATATTAAAATGTAGTCTTAGTCAAGATTAGGTTACGTAGCATTTACTATGCTATTAAATTAGGTATTCATTTCATTCGTCACTTAATCCCTACCTCACGCACATCGCTTACCACACAGTTGAAGTAAAACTTTGCCGTTGCATGGCTTAAACCAAAAATATCTACTAAGTGCACTTATAAAGAGCACGATTATTATTAAGATGAGATGGAATTTCTCCAAGAAAATTACATACTTACATGCATGATTCATGAGATTCTCGGCTTTTAGTTCGTGCTTTTTTGAGTAATGGTGGTTGAAAAAGTTTTACTGGTATATAGCGTTATTTATTATTGAAAATAAATGTTTTTTTTGTTACTTAGTGTATGTAGACAGTTAAGTGATGCATTATCGAAGATATTTGTCATTTGATTAAGTATACTAAGCTAATAAGTAGTTATCAGAAGATATCAAAAGACGAGATGCGCATTTCGTTAATTTTTTTGTTGCTGTGAGGAGGAATGGAAAAAACACTGGGACAAATTAAACAGGAGTTCTACGATCACGTTTTGCATACTACCTCAGAGCAAACAATCAATTCTTATTCATGGCTTCTTTTCTGATAACAAAACAACACAATAGCACCTAGCACATCTACTAGCCAGTAGGTAGCTAGCTATTTCCGTCTACGGTCTAGTCTAAATAGCAAACACAGACTCTCGGCTTTATTGCGAAATCTTCCGACGATTCTGCTAACTATATGCTTCCTACATCGGACCTGAACGTGATTCATCCAGCGTTGTATTTCTTCGCTATTGTGCTCGTGACTGCAATTGTATGAATATTAAAGTAGTGTAGGTGTACAGCGCCACATGTGTAGGTGAAGAATTAAAGATTTATAAATCTTAATCTCCACCGATTTCAATAAAACATACTTTGTTCTATTGCCCTCCTTTACGATCAGAAACACTAGAAAAAATAGCGCGCTTTTACGTCATCATCCGCGGCTGGAGAAAACCTAGGTAATGGAAATTAGAAGCTATAACCATGGCTTGAAAGTTTTATGATATCTTTCGTTGAAAATCGACATAACCTTAACAAACCTTTCTGTTGTTCAGTTTCGTTTCTGTTTAGCCAAATTCATGACCCGAAAATTTTCCCCAAACTTTATAACACAGAAAATTGAATCTTAGCCAAGACATGGCAAAGTGACGGCAATCAAGCGGAGTTACCAGCGGAAGTTGATTGTAAGGTGATATCTCCGCCGCCTTTTACTGCAGTGCGCCAATCTGTACTCTTATCGCAAACATGGTGTCCATGTTTGCTTTTTGCTAATTTTAACTTAGTCATTAAAATTTTATCATTTAAGAAAAAGACTAGTAAGTAAGTTCGTATAGGCCGGGTGGCTAGCCCTGGTGTCAGAGTTTTTAGGCCGCCCGTAGGGCTCTGACATGGATTAAAACAACCGGCCTACAATTGAACGTGTCATCCGAGCCACGATAGCGCTCAGTTGGAAAAGGCCACCCGAGGTCACCCATCCCAATACTGACCGTGCAGAACGTTGTTTAATTTTGGTGATCGCTGACAATTTAGACTGGCCATAATTGACTACCGTCATACATATTTGGATGTAGTATCGTATTATTTTTTACTTTTTTTCTCTCTCAACTCTGATTGACAGAACGACAAGCTTCAAGAATTTAATTTTCAAGTTTTACAATTTTGCATCTTGCTTGTGCCACGCCTTAGTGTCTGCGTTTTCTGTTTTTTGTTTGATTTAACACTGCTCTTCGTAGTCTTCGTGACGTTTCTCTACCTTTCCTTCTCCTAATAGTTCTGTTACATTGGCATATCGTAAAAGTTCTTTCTCACGATCGACCATTAATAGGACGGCTTCCCAAATAAGAGTATTATTTCTTCTCTATTTTTTTCAGACAATCTATTTTGTCAATGCAAATCACAGGTAAATATCTAATAGATAACTTTTCATTATCTGTTTGTATGGAACATAAATATGTGTTATTTTATTTATCGACCGTTTCGAAATATCAACATTGAACTCCTTATAGAGGTAAATCGCGCTGACAAGTATTTCATTACTAAGTAATTATCGAGTTTATTTTTTTACAAAACCATACAGGCAATTGTGAAAATTGTTAAGTTGTTTATTGAAATCAGTTAATTTTATTTAAAATAATTATTGTGCCGAACTATAAAATAACCTCTATATATTTCCGTAACTATGCAAACCCTCGAGCAATTTAGTTCATATTAAAAATTAAAAGTTTAATTATACTTAACCCGATGCACGCTAAAATAATTAGCTTTTACAGCGATCGTTATAGGAATTCAAATAAAGGCACAAACACACAACAACAAACAAACAGTATTTACATTTAGAATTTGAGGTTTGCATTTGTAACAACAAGTGTAAAATTAGAAACCTTGAAAACCCCTGCCCACAGATTTAATTTCGCTAAGAACCACCTGGTGCTATACATATCGTATTTAAAACATGAAATGTTTATAGTACAATTATTTCAAGGTTAGCAAAAGTTGTACATAAATGAGTAGTCCAATGATATCTTAATATGTTCACCTGCCCCTTTCTTTTATCGTTCGGCTAAACAGACGCGACCAAAGCGCCACCCTTTTATGGTGGACATCCCGCGCGTTAGAACCAAGCGTTTCGAGTCCACATTCCTCATACGAACTGCCAGAATGTGGAACGCTATGCCTGAGTCTGTCTTCCCGCTAAAGTACAATGTAGGTGTCTTCAAATCCCAGTAAATAAACCCATATAAGAATTTAAAAAAATGTAAAGCTCATAGCGTAATTTGACTATAGTATGTGTTTGTCAAAGTTCACTGAAGTTAAGCAAAAAGCAACGTTCGCCATGTTCAGTCTTTGGATGGGTGACCACTGACCACTGACCACTGATGGTAACATTTACAACTGAGCTAAGCTACCGTGGCTTGGATGACACGTTAAATTGTATTGTCCCAGTTGTTTTAACCGTTTAACAATGTCAGAGGCCTTCAGGTGGCTTAAAAACTCTGACACCAGGGCTAGCCACCCGGCCAATACGAATAATTTATCCCAATAAAAATAAAACACCGTATTCTTCTGGAACTTCACTTATTATTGCAATCTAAATCAACTTTCATCACATTATAAAGCTAAATCAAACAATCTTCCAACTCGAGAGTAAACCTCAACGCCGACATAGATTTTATTCCTCCTTTTTTTTTCAAAGTGTTGCTAGCCTTTCTTTACTGAATAATCCCAAAAAATAGGTCGGAAAATCTCGGTTACATACGTTTTAACTTATCATTTAATGCAAAAACTCAACTAAAATAGATACAATAACCACAAAAAGTTGCAATATCATCATGCCGTTTTACTTATTTATACATTTCGATAAATATCAAAAGTCACAACACAATATAATATGTCCGTCGTTTATGTAAAGTACCTATAGCAAGCAAAAATAAAATCAAACCAGTTCCAACAAAATAATGAGCATGCTCGAAGTACCGGTGTCTTCCCGTTCTAATCAAGTGCCCACATACGGTTATCCGCATACTCACGGCCAGAACTGGGCCGAGCTGCGGCATCAAATTAAATTTACGTTCAGGAATTCCTAAACTAATTGCAGGTTTATAGTCTCTGATGATGATCAGCCGTAATACTTACTCTAATGCCGGTCGTAAAACTCTTGGTGTTGCAACTAAACGCTTTACGAGAAAACTATGAATAGGTTGTCGTGAAACCACGTAAAGAAACATGGGGTCTTGAATAGGTCTTAGATCTTATGTGTCTGAAAAATATTTTTTGAATAGGGTAAATGCACCGGTTGTGAAAAATGACACTAAGGCCACCTTAGTGTCATTTTTGGCCACATTGAATTTTAATGATTGTGTAAACAATTTTAATGTTAGGGTATTTTTTTTAAAGAAATTTTCAAACTTTGACATTTACAGAAACGATAATTATGGTGTTACATTGTTTATAATCTATTTATGCAATTATTTTTACATCAAATGACCAAAACCGGGGCAGTGACCACAACCGGAGCATCATCTGGTCGAAGAGATTCAGTGAGGAAAAAATATTTTTTAGTCATAGACAAACACACAGACACAAACTAATTTACCTACCTCATAGCATAGCCTCATAAAATCATATTCGACTGTAAAAGATAAGTAAGTACCTTGTATTGGCTTACCCGGCTTCCATATTTTTTACTGAAGTGTTGAGACTGTTACGAGACGTCGTATAATTACCTCTATATTTTTTAAGAATGTTTGTTTTAATTTTATAATTAAATGGCTCAACTTGTCTTGACATAATTCTGATAGAAAAACAGAAAATCACATTTTCCTACCTACTAAAACAAACGCTTCGCATCCGCTTTTTCTGTGACAAGTTGCTTTTCGCAATTGGTTGCCTATGAGGAGTTTTTAAGGCACACATATTAGGCCCAATTATGAAGACGCCATCGTAAATTTCCACCAACCCGCACTGAGCCAGAGTGGTGGATATGGCCCAATCACCCTTCGTGGGTAGGCCTAGGTTCTGCAGTGGACTATTAAAAAAGCTTGTACAGTACAGTATATCGTAAATTTAATAGCAACGTAAAAAGTGTTCTTTCTATCGAATGCCTAAAGTGAAAAAGAAACAGAAATATTCTAATCAGCTAGGTATTATAATTACGATGACGGGCCTAATATTACCATTCCATGACAAATAGATAAAAAGGCGACATATTACAAAGAAATCCTAGACCGCGTTCGCTTTTCCACCTTACCGCCTCTAGATATCAACTTTTAGGTGAATATTAAAGAATCTCGGTACGTAGCACTTCATAAATCAATCTCTAAACTAAGCTCCCTTTTCGATACTTTATAAAATTCCCCGAGGTACTCCTCATCGAGGCTCCCAGACAGGGGCAAGCCCCATCCATCACTTATAATCCGGTGAAACACAGAGCTAATATCCGTAGAGCTGACGTCTGCTCGTACGTACTTCACACGTGTCGTTATTGAAACAAGAAATACTCGTATTTCTTATTGGACAATCCAGTGACAGACTGATAAATCATTTATTCTTAAATGTGAATGAATATTTAATGTTATTTACAAATTAGCAGTCAGGTAAAAATTAAATTGAAGAAAAAATTAATAATGCAACTTAATCCATTCACTTACCGTACTCATATAATAAGCCTGATTACAGAGGCGACAGAGTAAATTTAATAGCAACGTAAAAAGCGTTCTCTCTATGGAATGCCTAAAGTGAAAAAGAAGCAGGACTATGCTATTTAGCTATTATAATAACGCTGGAGCCTCTGTAATCGGGCTTAATGTTTTAGCAAAAAATGTAAAAAGATACAATAAATTTGAATGTCGAAAATATTGCATTTAGTCATTAAATTAGTCACTGACGGCTGACCACATTCACGGAAGATAAGTATATAGGTACTCTTTCGTGGTCACATTATACTTTTACTTAATTTGCGTATATTTCCTGGTTGTTGCACTGTTCGGGCATTGCTATAATTATTGCAGAAATGCAACAGAAATAGGTAATACTATTCTTGTTAAACTAATTGTTCTAATAGGTTTTTCATAAAATGCGAAGCGAATGCCGTGTCTCTATCTTCCTATCTCTACAGGGTGAAACTATCGATCATGTTCACCAGGCTTGTATTCAAGATCAACGGCCGGGGAGGAACCAGACAAGATATTATGAAGCTTCATATGTCTATTGCTTAGACTTTAGTCTAGTCTAGACTTCGATATTGGAACATTGCCACTTTGGGGAGAAGGCGCAACTTGTTTAAATATTTAATCAATATCAAGGTCCAATACTCGTGGTCTATTTGAAGTCATTTATTTCGATGAATCTTTTAGATAGTACCTCTAATAATTTAATAGAAATAGTAAATTATGCAGAAAGGTACCTAACCTAAGTAATTTGTGCCATAAGTATTGCGAGCTGTCAACTTCTCATTATAGGACATATGCTATTGCAATGTGCGCAATTGCAACATGTTTTGTCTCTTCTTCAGATGCTCTCCAAGATGATACTATTGTATACCATGATTAGAAAAAGTTTCTAAGAGAAACTAGCATGGTTTTCGCACATTTTAACGAAACAACAATTGGTATACCTACTACGTTATAACTTTCTCTTAATGCAAATGAATAAAAGTTTACAATTAAGTTATTTGAACTTCTAAATTGACCTGAGTCCGGACCTGGATCTTGCCCTAATATCGAATAGTGAGGGGATGACGCCACCTATTAATACATAATTTAAAGCTTTCTATTGTTCGGAAATTACTCACATTAGTGTCTTATATGCCGTTGACTCTTCGTTTTCAGAATTTATTAAAAACGTTAATAAATTCTGAAAACAAAGAGTCAAGGAGACATTCTCTGTAGGTATGCGCGCTACGTGCTTCCTATATTTTCATTTATTTTTATATCACGTGAATACAACATGAAAGATTATATCAACCAGTACTTAAAAGTTTTTTTTTTTTTACTAAAACATATCGGTAAAAAATTGCTGTTCAAAGACCCGCCCTATATGCTATTTTGCTCTAGAAATAGAAAAATCTTGTGATGCACGAAAAGAGACGATGGAGTTCAATCAAACTGACTATTAAATAAAATGAAAATTACGATTTTCATAGAATACATATTTTTCTTACTAAAAATTCATCTTAACAACAAAATCCTAAAAATTTAAATATTTGCGCCTACGCAAGCGTGAAGACACTTTAATTATACTTAAGCCCGCTTATCGAGACTTGTTTGTTCGAAGTTTTCTTGAATCTTATCACTGCGCATACATCTCATTTTAATTGCACTATGTGTCTGAATGTTGACCCAAAAAAAAACAATGAAACAGTGTTATGTCAAGGTGAACCGGTGACTGTACTAGCGCATTACTTAATTTAAAGCAACGACGGGTAATAATTATGTCAAGTAATTCTATGACAGGTCTGCAGAGCAAATGGATAAATAGTATGGATAGATAGAGAGATAACACTTTATTGTACACAAAAAATAAAGACGAACATTAATACTAGAAAAACTTATGCTTCTGTAAACTCAAGGCGGCCGCTGGATAGGATTATCGCTGGAAGCGATCTCTTCCAGCAACCCATACACGGAACGGAAGTATCTTAAAATATTTCACGGGAGTACAATAGTGTGATACTAAAAAATAAACAAATATATATGTATATATTATACACATACATAATAATATATAATCATATACGCAATGACATAACGAAAGAAAATCAATAATACAGCAAATTACTAGCATGGATAGAACAAGCTAAAACCTAAATAAAATCTGCAACATATCTTTGCTAAATAAATCAGAAACCTTTGGGATTTACTTAATTTAATATGTACCTAATTTTCTTAGTTCTATTCAGGCTTACGCATCACACATTCTAAACGTAGAGCTTATCATTATACACCTGCTTACGAAGTTTTTATTTTTAGTTGCGAATAACTTTTACTTGAGGACGAGGAGTAACCACCTTATTCTGTCACCTATATAGGTATACGAATGACTCATAGTCGAAACTCAACTGGAGAGAATGTAAAACTTATTCGTTTCTTTACTTTTTGTTCTGGTTTGCATTTAAGTTTCATTTTGGACTTATCAAATCTAGCTCCAAATGAGTTTCACAGTAGGTACTGTACATTCTACAATAACTGAATTCTTAGCGATTTTAAAGTAACAGTTTATTTTAGCAGCCTTACAGTAATAACTAACATAAATTAAAAATTTTAAAAACCCCCGATACATTGACAACCATTTTGGGCACATTTGTAGAATTTTGGTTCTTCCATCCCCACTTTAACCCACCATAACTCTTAAACGGCTCAATCGATTTTTACAAAACATAGCTAAGAACACTCTCGATTGAGTCTCCTTTCATCCAAAAAAAACTAAACTGAAATCGGTTCAGTGGTTCGGGCGCTATGATGCCACAGACAGACAGACAGACACACAAACAGACACGTCAAACTTATAACACCCCTCTTTTGCGTCGGGGGTTAAAAATTAGTCATGATTATGTACAATGAACTTCGGTGTTAAGTTCAACGTAACCCTGCACTGTGGTCACAAATTTTTATACAAGTACAGTCTATTACGTGTCACAACCTTGGGAGTTACCACAGCCATTGTTAAAACGCTCTTACTCTTATTACCGTAATCGTAATGCGACGGCAACTTTTATTGCTTTATCAAGTTTTTATTGGTCGTCGCGATTTAATAACGTGTCTGATATGTCTGTTAGTGTTTTGGACTTTTATTGTTTTCCAATACGCAAATTTTATAGGAATCATTTATGTATTATTCATGTTTTATAGCTAGATTTTCTTTTCTAGTAATCTTCTTTTGCACTGAACTATCGTTATTGTTTCTTTTCTGTACTTGATACATACTGCTAACAATTTTAGGTATTCTTATAATGATGCTTAAATTTCACGGTACTATGAGGAAACTTATCGAAAATTGTTGAAAAAAAAATATGTATAGATTTTTTATGCTAATTAGACTTTAACTGAATAAATTACTAGCGACCCGCCCCGGCTTCGTTCAGGTTTATTATACATATAAACCTTCCTCTTGAATCATTATATCTATTAAAAAAAACCGCATCAAAATCCGTTGTGTAGTTTTTTTTAAGATATAAGCATACATGGGGATATGGGGACAGCGGAAGCAACTTTGTTTTATACTATGTAGTGATTACTACAATATCCCAGGGTAAGTACTAGACGTACGGAAACTACTTATTTTCTAGAGTCACCACTAAATTGTTGTTAATACAAATGGAATACGATTGCAAATTTAATACTCAAAGTCTCAAACCCACTATCCAAATTTAATACTCAAAGTCTCAAACCCACTATCCAGTCATGCCTAAATTCAGCAAACCATTATGTATAAGTTCCATACTTACTCCATATTTCCTTCATTAGGATTTATCACAGTTCTTATCACAGATTATCACGCGATCCTGTTATTCTCTGTGAACTCATTAGTATCGGTCTCATAAAGTCTAATGTTTTATGTAACAGCGCTACAAACGCGCTTGATACGTGTTTCCTACACCTACTTACTGCCCACGTACAGATAAAACTTCATTGTATGTGTACGTCTAGTATAGGTTAATTTTATAATTCCAGGGTTAGATAACAATTATTTATTGCAAAAAATATAAAATAATGATTTTGAACTAAAATGGTTACTTTAGTTTACTAAACTGATGTAACATATTAATTATCTGAAGTAAAATAGCATATCTAAACTAAAGTAGCTAAAAAATAAAGACTGTTTAAACCCGGCCTATAAAAGGCTTAAACAGTCTCTAATATCTGGTAGCGTGCCTTTTGAGGTTATAAAAAATACTGCAATTAGGACAGTTATTCTAATGCCGAAACTTTTTTTCTTCACTGGTGATCGCTTAGGAACACTTACCTACTTCGTTAAGCTACGCCATGATTACTACGCGCTGACTCTCTTGTACACGTGTAATCCATATGAAATTAATGTCATGCGTATGTTTCATTGTTTGTTTGGTTTTATCACTTGGATTTTTTTTTAATTCGCATTGGATTGGACTAAAATATAAAAGACTGTGTATATTGTCCTGGAGTATACTGGCACGTATATTGCGACGTCGTGATATAACTATTCGCTAATATCATCGTAAGTTGATATTAGAATGTTTCACGATGATTTGACTCTATAAAACTGTGCTGTACCAACCAGCCTTTTTTAAATAGTCCACTGCAGGACGTAGGCGTACCCGCGAAGGGTGATTGGCCCATATCCACCGCGCTGCTACATACATTGTAAAAGTCTGAATATTTATTCGTGATGAATGTTCTAGGATTAGAAACAGACAAATGCATAGAATATATCCTCAAAGATTCAGATTCCAGAGATAATAAAGCCCCCTGCGTATCACTGTTAGAAATACCTGCACGTGCGTCAAATACTTTATGTTCCAAATCGAAAAGCTTTACCTATTTTGTGAGTAAAGTAACATAAACACATTCAATAGGTAGACTGATGTGCAGACAACTTTACTAGCACTCGTAGCTTCCTCGTTTTTCCTGGCTGCACGCCAAAACTATCCCGGTAAGTACCTACATTAAAACGGAGATTGTATTTGGTAGACATTTAAGACGCTGGGAACAATGAAATAGGGGATTTAGTCAGATTTATGGATAGAGTAGGGAAAAAATATAAAATATTAATCACAGCTTTATTGTAAGACATTCTTCAGGGGTCAGATCGGCGTTTATATAAGTCATCTATCCACCTTTTACGCCAACGTTCCACCAATGCTGTTTGTCGGCGCATGGTCTTCAAAAGATTTTAATATGCATAATATGTGCGTAACCACTGCCATTTGCTAATTCACCAGAATCCCCAAAACAATATGGATACAAGCCGCAACTAACCGGGCATGTTGGAAATCGTCGTTCCTATGACAGTAGTTATCTGAGATGATAAAATGATGATAAAATAAGCAGCACACGTTTGTAGAGACATAAGAGACTACCGAATAAAAAGACAATACCAATACGTATGTCACGTCTTGTGGTTTTGCCTGTACAAAGACATCGCATTCTGTGGCTAAAATAATGCGCAAACTTTAATATTCTAGCACATTTGCCCGCAGGTGGCTGTACTGAAAACTCGCAGACAACAAAGGGCACTGCAAATACGCAATCAAATGCCATAATTCAATAAGTATGGATGGAGCACAGCCAGGCGGCACTGTCGCACCCTCCTAATTAAACGCCAGAGTTGCCAAAATATCGATTTTGTAACGTTTTTTGGTACCTTTACCGTTTGTTCACCCCAGACGTCTGGCAAAAGTAACAAGCTTGTGCTGATATTGTTGGTTTTATAGAACTCCTGCAAGAATATGCATCAGTACAGTACCATCATTCTTTCTTACTATCGATACGCCTTCTCAACATTGACTCTCTTTTTCATAATTCATACATATTGTCATATGCTCAGTTTATTTACTTTTATATAAAAATGTGAAAGCACGCAATAGTGTACTTAGTAATATTTGTCTGATTTCCTGACCAAGTACTAATCGATGATTTTTATTTCAATGTGTGTACTTTTGACGAATAAAATCTGGCAGCATTGTAAACATCGGTTACCGCCGCTGCGCTGACCCGAGTTTACGAATGTCAAATGACTTCCACCCCCGACAGGCTAGGGCTGGCTTGCATATTAAAACAGCAGTTTACGAGGTTTTGTGTTTTGCACCTGCTGGCTTAGAATCTGAACTATGCCGTGCTACACGCTATGTAGCATGAAAACAATCATTTAATGGAATAGATAGCTTCTTACGACCCAACCGCATCACAGATTATGAATCTCCAGTATTGCACAAAAAGCATAGATGTAGGTAATTGTTGTTGTTGTTAGCCTGTCGTGTCCCACTGCTGGGCAAAGTCTTCCCCCCGATCTTCCAGATTCCAGATTTAACGGTTTTGTGCTAATAATACGTAATTAATTTGCCGAAAAGGAACACATAAAAGTATCAACTTCTTCGAAGTAGATAGAGGTCTATTTTTTGCGGTAATTGTTTCTAAAATGTTTTCAACATGACGAAAATGGTGAAAAGTTTAATTTTGAAATTTGTTATTATTACTCTTTAGCTATCCTTACTTAATGATATAAATTCGGAAGTATGTTAGACTGTTACTCCTTCACTCAGCATATATATATATATATATACCATACCATATATATATATATATATATATATATGCTGAGTGAAGGAGTATGGTTATATTAAGGGGTATGGTTTGAAGGTATATGGTTATTACTAAATTAGCATCCCTTTAGAGGCTTATTATGTACATCAAAACTAACAACTTTGGAACAGCCGATTTTTTTTTTTAGTTTTGACTAAAGTCGCAGAACAAAAGTTGTTAGTTTTGATGTTCAGAATATGCCCCTAAAAGGATGCTAATTGAGTTGGAGAGGTTGGAGAGAGTCATAGGCTACTTGTTATCCCGGAAAATAACAGGTTCCCATGGGATATTCAAAATAAAAATATTCCGCGGGCGAAGCCGCGTCACAAACTAGTGACAAATATTTTTGATATTTTTGTGACTGATCACGAAAAAATGCAATAGGTATTTATGTTTCTGGCCCTTTCTAAAAAAATGCAATACCTACCCACCTACGTATAGGTTCTTATTAGGTGCTAACTCTAAGGTCAAATTAATAATTAAATCCTGTAGGGATAAAAAACAAACAAATACTTACAGCTATTTAGTTTCGCATTTACAATATTAGTTTAACTTACATGATAGTATAATTTGTAATCATATCAGGACTGACCTTGACTTGAATTCACGTCGCATGTATAATATACGTGGGCCTAACTACCGTAGCGTGCACGTGAAAGTTTACAATAATTATTTGGTACAGCTGACATTTGTTTGGATTAACCATCGGTAAATATTTTATTACGCGTGTTAAAATTGTGTTAAAATTTGAACACAAACTAAATTGATAACCCTAACTTTGTATATATGAGCATTCTGCCTACAAAGGTATCTGTATACTCTTTATATGGAGGTGTACTCGTTTCCTGCAAATTAAAATCATGCTGGCGCAACCCTCCATTGCCTATACCTCCATAACGAAAACGTTAATACTTTATAGAGTAAAAAATACAACGTTCTTGATTAAATCATCGGTCCACCTGGTCCTGTGGTGTGGACGTCGTATGCTGGGCTTGCCGGCACGTGGTCTCCATTCGACTAAGGCCCCATTTGCCATGCGTTCTTTGAACTAAATCCTGCCCACTGCACCGCTGGATACAAGCCGCTTCCAACCGGGCTTACAGGAAATCCATAGAAGATGTCTATTCCGAGCAGCGGATCAGGATATCCGCTGTCAGTGATGATGATGAAAAATACTTTAGGCGTAGAAGCCTACATGACATCCTGTTTAAAGATTAGACTAGACTTAAACATCGACAACAATACACAATAAAAACAAGCACGAGACAATTGCAACAGAGTTTAGGTAACATCTGCTTCAAAATCGAACGCATGCAAATTCAAAACTTAGCAAAAGTCACTTTGAAATCTTTGAATAGAAATTCCTGCCAAATGGTTCACTTGGTCTAGTCTTATTGAATGCAATACCTAAGTTATTTGGGACACAAAGGCAGCGTATATACATTTCAGAACATGGTGTTTAACAAAAAAACATAAAAGGTAACCAACTCAAGCCATAAGCAGCGAGCGAAAGTAGCACTTCAGCTATTTGACTTCTGTTTGGGTAGGCGCTGCAATTTCATCAACTCGTTGTTGCTCTATAGATTGTGTAAACAAACTAGCGAATAGGTTCAAAAAACGAAAACATAAAGTTACATCCGAAGAAAAATCATACAAACGAATCGAGAACCTCTAACTGAGGCACAAAACACCCAGGATCTATCGCCTCCACATCAAATAAGCATTGAGAATCCATGTCTTTTAGGGAATCGATAGAAAATATACAAAAATGTGATGTTTCGACGACCGTGTTCTCTAAAACATCGAGATATGTTCGTTTGTTCGTTTCAGCCATATGACATCCACTGCTGGACATAGGCCTCCCCTAAAGATCTCCAATAAGACTGGTTCGTAGCGGCTTGTATCCAGTGCGATCCTGCGGTCTTAATGAGGTCATCCGTTCACCTTATGGGTGGACGTCCTACGCTGCGCTTGCCGGTACGTGGTTTCCACTCGAGTATTTTCGTTTACGAGATATGTTAGCACTAAGCAATCTGTAGTCTAGTCAAAGAATATATAATAACTAGATTTTGCCCGCGGCTTCGCCCCGATGATATTTTGAGGCCCTACCTTACCACCCTAAAAGAAGGAGGTGGAAAATAAAAAAACAAAAAAAATGATTTTTTTTTTTTTTTTGAATGTTACACTCCACAGACTCCAGGGTCTGTGCTTTTTAAGATTAACATTTTTTTTAAAATGATTTGAACAATATTGCTTATAACTAAAGGCTTTACAAGAGGACACTAAAATGAATCTAAATCTAATTTTCTTTAAATACGATTTTAAACTACGATTAAATTAATTATTTATTATTTTCCAAATAACTACTTATACTGCTCAGGGCCTCCATCACCGCCGCGTTCCGGTCTTTAATGGCCATCTTTAAATTATAGTCTACGATGACCTTAGGTGACGCAGTAGTCGCACGCCGCACAAAGCGGCTGATGGCGTCTTCCTCGTTGTCGGCGAAGTATGTGAAGGACCTGGTGTGCCGTGATACTGCGACGACCGCGTGCGAAACGCTTTCGTGCAACCTCATATTGGCCTTGATTTTAATGGCGATGACAGAGTCGTATGTCAGACCTTGAGCTTCGTGGATGGTAAGGATGCGCGACCCTGACCCCTCTCCATACCCTTGGTTGATAAGGGTCTCCTTTTCTTCTTGAGTGTGAACCAAAAAGAGGGTGTTGGGGAGGTTGTGGGGTATTTGCGCACCCGTGTATCTTTTCTGCTCTAGAGATCTGACTTGGATTGCTGAGGAATATACACCCGTGTATATTTCCCTCAGTGAATACGCTACATCCATGGGGTTCCGGTGCGTACATAACAACTCCTGGCTGATGTTTGCGACCAGGTTAGGGCGATGGTACCTCATCTCAAAGAGGTTTTCTCTATCGATATAAGGTAGCTGATTTACGTCTCCGATGAGGATAAGTTCACTGGCACCAGACAGCCTCAAAGCCATCACTATGGCTCCAAAATGATTCATGAGAGCCTCATCCACCATTAGACGGTTGCAACTCTCGAAACTTCGGAAACCATTTACAAGAATGGAGGCCATGGTACGCACCTTAGTTCTTACTAAGTTACCAATACGGTGCGCCAGTTTCTCTCTTAGATCTTTGGCTGCTTCAGTTGTTGTGGTGATGATAACGTCCTTATCCACATCGAAGTGTCGTACCACCCAAGTTGTCTTGCCGCAACCGGGCACTCCATTGACCCACTGGATCTCGGGTACCGTCCAGTTGTCCCACCGCACCTCGACTCCAGGACTGCCCTCGATGGTTTTTGCCATGTCAGCAATCCTGTCGTCCAGCATTATTTTGGTACACCTGGCGGTAACCACAATAGGGTCCTCTGGTGGTGTCACGTACTTCAGTTTTCCCGTCCGATCCGTCTCATCCTCATTTAGGGCCACGAATCCTTTTATTGCATTATAAGCAGCCATATATTGACCTCTCATTGTTCCTTTGATGACATGGGAAGTGTCGTTATTGTATATGGCTGCTTCTGCTTCTTCCAGTCTCGCCATCAATAGACTCTCATTTCCTAGCCGAAAAGCCTGCATGATGTTTTTGCAGTTCCTGAGATTGACTTCTCTAGTCGCTCTCGTTATAGCTAAGAATTCTATGAAGGCGTTTCTGGCGTGATCTGTTGCTGTTGAGGCGGGAATATAGAGGGGTGGAGTGACCTGTCCCATGTCCGCTCTGGTTGGAGCCGGTTGCCTTGTTCGAGGTGTTGTTTTCGTGGCTGATTTAGTGCTGTGCCATTTTATTTTCGGTGTTTGTAGGAACAAGCTCTGTGCTGCGGCGCTGAATGCTGTCAGAAAAGCCGAAACTTGACCTCTACTCTCGTTGCTACTGCCACTATGATGTTTCGCGGCCTTTTCTGCCGATATTCTTTCTTGTACCCTTTCAGAACCGCTTTGATTGGATGAACATGGAACAGGGTGTCCCCAGCTGTCGGTTGCAGAGTTTTCTGACGAAGACTTCAGAAAACTTAAGTTTTCTCCCCTGTCTTCGTATATGATGACCTCATGATTTTTGGAGGCCTCCAGGCAACTTAGCCGGTCCGCGACTTCTCCTGTCCAGTGCGCTACAACCATGGCGTCGACGCTTATCACTCGGGAGACACTGTCTGCGTTTTCACCTAGTTTCTTTAGCAGTAAACCTGCCTGTGTAAATGGAGTCTCGGTCGTCCAGTCAAACAGTGCAATCGTTTTATTTTTCGATCGCACCAGTCGACATCGACAGCCCGCAACATCCAGTATTGGCATCGCATCGTAAGTTTTCTGCTTCATGGTGGTTTTAGAGGTGCTGCCATTGAGCAGACATGCTAGTCCAGGTGACAGTCGGACACGTTTTTTGTTCCGGGTGAGGCAGAAGCTTATTCCAAACCTCTCTTTATTGTTATCCATGAAAAGGGCTACCCCACGGATGCAGACCCCTGACCTTCCTCTGTCTGCAGAAGCGAGTAAGTAGTCTACTGCTACGTCTTTTATGGTGGTTTCTGAAGGGCATCTTAAGTTCTGCGCACTGGTGGTGGCTGGTGTTGTTATGTGTGAAAGGGAGGTGGGCTCTGTGTGTAAAGACGAAGTAGAGGCGGAGGGTGCCATCAGGCTGAGAGAAGAGGAGGGTCTGTGAAGAGTAGAGTTTCTTTTGGCTGCTATTCGAAACGACCTATCAACAAATGATAGAAAGTGTGGTCTGCTTTCTTGATCTTCTAAAATATTGTGGAGATCTGAAACCATGAGCTTTCTATCAATGCATATTTCGAGGTCATTTCGTGCCGCAATAAAACGTGGGCAATCTGTGATGATGTGCCATACCGTCTCCGAGATATTCGAGTCACACTCGCAACCTGGACTTTCTTTGAGCTTAAATCTGTACAAATACTCCGCTATTCCTCCGTGCCCTGTCAGCGCTTGCACCTGAAAAGGCGTCAGTTTTATAGTACGTGACATCCGGTATGCTTTGGCGATATCCGGGAGAAACTTATATGTAACTCTACCAGTGCTGGAAGTCTCATACCGGTCCTGCCACTTCCGGACTGACTCTTGTCGGATTTTCTTTTTGACATAGGATAAGGGGATCCCTTCGTAATCCCGGGACGTGCCCGTGAGTGCCGCCGATTTCGCGAGCTCATCGGCTCTTTCATTACCGGCAGTTCCCACGTGTGCTTTCAGCCAGAACAAACGAACGGATCTTCCTTCTGCACTGATCTTTCCAATGTTTTCCTTTATACATTTGACCAATGGATGACTCGTTTTGGGATTACGCAATAATTCGAGTGAAGACCTTGAGTCACTCAGAATGCTGACCATGGTGTCACCACTCGACATCACTGCTTGAGTTGCTTGGTATAGTGCATAAAGTTCTGATTGGAAAACTGTGCAGTCGGAGTGCAGCGTAAAAGTTGCGCATCTGACTTCTCGGCCATTCTCCCACCAGGTAAAGGCAGCGCCTACATGGCCCCCTATTTTACTACCATCAGTATAAATCTGGGGACCATTTATCGGGCTAGAGATGGTTTCTAGGAGGTCGAAATCCAAGGATATCTGTGTGGACGGATGAGGTTGGTCCAGAAAGTTTAGATTTCGTTCAAGCTCCGTGTCTGGTGCGAGATAATCCACAGAAATATTTTTCTTTGCTTTGTACAGACTTGCAGCTTCTTGTATTCTTAGGTCCAAAGGGAGTAGACCAGATAGAGCCAGTGCTGACGTGAGGGAAACAGTACGATATGATTTGCATATTTTTTGGGCGAAGCCTCTTTGTAAAGAGTTTAAGTGAGTCTTAACCTCTTCCAGTTCTGTTGCTTGTGCCCATACGCTTGAAGCGTATAAAATGATTGGTTCCACCACAGCGACGTATATTGTTCTCGTGATCTCGCCATTGAGCCCCCAAGACACCTTCGCTGCACGCGCAAGTTGTTTGTATATATCCGCTGCCTTTTTACATTGAGCGGTTACGTGTGCTTTGAAGTTGAGTCTTCGATCAAGCAAGAGACCAAGCAGTTTGATTTCATCAACAAGATTAAGCGGGACGCCAGACATAACCAGATTTGCTGGATCGTATTTCAGCTTTCTCGTCATTAGCATCGCGTTGGTTTTATGCGCTGCAAAGCTGAGTTTGTTACGTTTGCCCCACTCTACTACTGCATCTAATGTCTTGTTTGCTTCTTGCTCCAATTGAAAAAAAATTGATTTGACATTTGTTTGATTTGACAGTTCTGTTTTGACATTTCTTGGAGCGCACGCTAGAATAGCTCGCAGATGGCAGAATTTTTCCTACTTACTTAACATTTATTGTTATAACGTGGAAAATTAACGCAATATCATTATAATTTATAGCCTATGTGTTATTCTGATGTACAAGTTATATAATTGCAAAGTTTCATCTCAATCCGTTCAGTAGTTTTTGCGTGAAAGAGTAACAAACATCCACACATCCATCCATCCTTACAAACTTTCACGTTTATAATAGTTAGTAGGATAGTCTAGTCTCAATGAATGCAATACCGCAGTTATTTGGGACATCGCGACGGCTTCCACTTATCGTTGACATCTAACTCTACCACAACACTCTGACATTTTGCACAATTTCATTGTGTAACCTTCATAACCTTTCTTGTTAAGTCACGGTGTTAGCCTACTCGATCACTCTAATGAATATTGTGCTATTGAGTGGCAAAGTTCAACGCAGCTGTGATGGAAGTGAAGAAACTGCTGACATGCTTATGAAAACTTACCGTCTCACCACAAAAGTTTTACGCACGCTTTAGACAATGAATAACAGTACAAATTGCACGGTTAAACAGTGTTTAAAGCGTGTTTAAATCTTTTATGGTCAGGTGGTTAGTGTCTTTGAATAACTGTTTTAATTACAAGTGAACTCAAATTTTCTATGAGATGTCAAAAAACTCTCGGAAAATCTTAATGCAGCTCAACTATCATACGCATCACGAAATAATTTTATCCATGTGTCAGATCGAGACAAAGTTATCTGTCACGTACGTGTGAGAAATCACACGTTGATAAAATTAGCCATGCAAGAGACTCATAGAGATTGAAAATCTTGATGCTTGAAGATACTTAATCCAAATCTGCTAACTAGCATTTGGCCAAGCTCGTAACTATAACCACATCTTTCTCGTAATCAAAATAATAATATTCAGATTTTGTAAGTCAGTAGTTTTCAATCCGTATAAGATACAATCTATAATTTTTTTTCGCAAAAAATCACAACACAGAATTCGAATAGTAATTAGCACGAATTTATGTGACATCATAAACATCATAAATTTACATTTATCACAAACGGCTTAGCTGATTTCGATAAAATTCAAATGGGACCACCTCGGAAGTATACTCTTTCGAAATAAAAAAGAATTTTTAATCAGTTCACAATTGGCGAAAATATCGATGAACATACACAAAAAAAATATATATATACAGACGAACATAGTACCTTCTCCGGGCTCCTCCTTTTTGGAAGTCGGTATAAATAGCTAAAATTGTAAAACTCTGAAAGTAACAAACCATTCTAGATCCTAATCAAACACAAAACACCGCTTTCAGCTTTCCTAAAGTGAGCAACAAAATTGTATCGCCTAAAATCTAAATAATGGTATGTTTACCGAAATTGCAATCTACAACATAATAGCCACAATTCTCCACAATCAAATATCAGGCCAATAAACTGCACAAAAATGCTCGCTTGAAATGTCACGTAGCTTAGATTCCGTGACCTGAAAACCTGGTTGGAAGCGCCTTGTGAGTTTTGTGGTTGTGCCATTATTAACAACGCCTTTTGTCGGGACCGGCTTCATAGAACACCGACAATACAGATGTCTATCTTCATACAAAACGCGCTCGAAGAAAACACACAAAAACACGCTGTCGTACATAAAAAATAAACTGCATAACATCGGAATCCCGTCTGAAACTGAATGCCTAGTACAAATTTTCCAGCACCGTCCAAAAACATTGTTATGTATTTAAACATTGTTATAGTTATGCTTACGCGATCTCTATAAGCTTAATATTCCACAATAGCATGCAAAATGAACCGCTCCACCATATACCTGTAATAGTTTTTGTTGAAATATGTGCTTAAAAATTCTTCTGACTTGTACTCGTAACTTTGAACGTTAAGTAACAATAAAATTACCTACCTACTATGATTATGATAGCGCGATATGAGTCTAACGCGATCGAATAAGCAGAATACGAGTAACTTGCTTTTGCCAGTTAGTCAGCTTAGTTTAAACAAGTGTTCCGCAATTTCGTATCCGTAAACTGTGTCTATGTGTATGTTGTTCTAATGCGGTTTGTATTTGGCTTGACTTCTGTGCGCTAGATGTTTTGTGCTGACTTCAAATCGATGCGGCAAAGGGGAAGAAGTAAGCTTTCATACAAGTGCTATTAACTATGGATATTACCGGTGCCTATCGTTCCGTGTCACGACTTCAGGGGTTGTTATCAAAATATTAAAGAACTTAATTCATATTTTACTCCACAAAACATGCAACACGAATTAACGAATTATAAAATGAATTTCAAAGAATATTTTTAAATCGCTTCAAATATTAGTGAGCTTCTAGGAACAACTAATAATCACTGGGTACTTTTATATGTAATTGTTCTGTAATTTAAATTAACTGAAGGATTTTTCAATCATAAGAAACAAATAAACTAAAGGGTTACAGACAATGAAGATCAAAGTTCCATAGAAACATTACCTACTTATTACCTTCCTTGTATAATACCCTTCGAGCAAATATCTACAGAGCCACAGTCCCTAAGTAAAAGTAGTAAAAAAATGTCCGAGCGCCGTCATACATACAAACTTAGATATTTTCATAAAATAATTCACAATGTGACCCCATTTTTCGAAGCTCGAAGCTATGTACCACCTAATTAGTGCTTGTAACCGAGCACTTTGGCATCGCGCGGCGTTGTAGTCTGCTTGCAATGACATCACGACTAACTAAAAAGCCAGCCCACTTCATGGCTTGGATAGAGTTTGGTCTCGGACACTTTTTTTGCACGATTGTGACTCTATAGACAATTGCTCGAAGATGAAACCTCGTTGTTTCCTTTTAATAAACCGTACATGTCTATGTCACAACTAATGAAACAAATTATTATGGATAAAAACAGAGAATTCTAGAATCAGGTGAATCAATCAGTTCTAGATTTCAAATTAGTAAACACACTGGCATCGTCGTCAACAGGGATATAACAGATCAAAACGGGTAAGAAAGAGGCAGTGTTCACATTGACACCACGTTTTCGCTCGACTACGAGTACATGCAGACCGTAGCGAGTGTAAAGCTGAAAATGTCACCAGTCACGCGATCGCTCCTCGAGGAACGCCGGGTTATTGATTAAATAATAATAATTACTACGCTTCTATACCACTGGGTATTCCCTACATTTAACTATTGATATAATAAATGTAAACCTATAAAACACATACGTACTCAATACTCATGGTGATGTGTAAACTGGTGAATGACCTTAAAAACTAGTTTGCGTCACAAAACATTTAATTTTCTTTGTCAGTGTGATGGACATTGAGGTTATTCATCCTTCTAATGAAGTTGTTTATTCTTCTAAGTATAGGTACAGATTTAACCAACTTACATTATATAAGTACATTGAGCCAAATACCGAGCTACCAAAGACTTTGTCGTCGCAGAGACGTCGGCCGATCTGCGAACTACCACGGAAATCTCTTTTAGATACGTGTCTTAGCGTCGCTTAAATAAAGTAGTATTGTTTCTTATTGTAGTTAATAAAGGCACTTAATTATGCCCATAAACATAATAGTACATTGTCGAGGATGGGTAGATTCATGCATTCAATTTTTGCATAGCGGTAGGTACTAGTAGTACCCAAGGCTACGAATTTTCAGTCTACAAAACTTGATCAACCGTCCATGTCATTTGTTCTTTTTAGTATGGAAATAAAATTATATTTTTTACATATATTTGCTATGTAATCTGGATTACACTTAGGTGTATTTCAGCGTATGTTTTACCTGCTAAAGAACATTAACGTACTCGTAGATGTAGAAATTAGTTTCGCTGAGCACTGATTACTAAATGCAGATTAGTTTACGATTAGGTACTAACAGTGGTGGTAACCTAAAACATTCACGGCAACTGTAAACACTAGCCCCATACAAGGTTATTTCTAATCAATTAGCATCCTTTTAGGGGCTTATTCTGTACATCAAAACTAACAACTTTTGTTCTGCTACTTTTATCAAAACTAAAAAAAAAATCAGCTGTTCCATACATTTTGTCGAGGGTGAACAATATTTTTCTATGGGACAACAACTTTTTTTTTTGAGAATAAATAAAAGTCGTAGAACAAAAGTTGTTAGTTTTGATGTACAGAATAAGCCCCTAAAAGGATGAGAATTGATTAGAAATAACCCTGTATACCTAAGGCTTTATCACCAATTACTTTATTCCGAGGGCTGTTTCTCTTATCTATACCAAGTCTGTCGTCAACGACACGTTCCCCGTAAAGCACCAGGTCGACATTGATGGATGAACTGGCGCAGTAATCCTCGTCTGGCCAGCGTGGCAGGCTTCCCCTCATTACCGCGCACAATTTGTTTACCTGCGTAATGGTCTGCGCGTAGGGTTGCCATTGCTATACCTGACATCTCAGGATTTGTCCTTAAAGTTAAGATTTCTGGAATAGACTCTACACTCTTAGTCTAAGTTCAATTTAGGCGTCATGTGAGTATGCTACATCCTAAAGCGATCTGCTAAACATCAATCAGGATGTAGTAAAACGGTAACCTATCTTCAATAATTTTGCATCCTGACTTTGGGAGTCCCGGAATTCCAGAATATTTCAAGATTTTTAGAATGTGACTGCTGTTCGCAATCTAGGCTAAGTACTTAGATTGGGCCTCTTTTACGGGCTTTTACTCGCTTATACCGGCTGTGTTAGCTAACTTTAACATTTTCCAGAGTTTACAATGAGGGATCCTAGCGTGCTATATATACTTGCTGCATGGTCGCCCAATCGGCTTCTGTTACATCATGCAGACAGCTCTAGGGGATCCCGTGCCATATTTCAAGATTTGCAGTATTCAAAAAATCTCAAATGAATTTTTCAAGTCTGTTCTCCACATTTAAACTTTCCAACTGGTGACCCTACATATACGGAACCATATTGGGCATTACCCGGTACCGTACAGGGGTTGCCCGGGCTAAGGTCGTAAACTTGCGAGTCGCCATTCAGTTGTAAGATCTCCGACCGTTATCATTTAACTAGGCACGCCATATATTTGCGTGTTCCAGTTACTCGCATTCCCGTGAATTCAATCGGGCATTGAATTTCTTTAAAAGCATTAATTGGTAACTTCATTCACACAACTTTGGTTCTGAATAGTTTTAAACAGGACACAAATGTTTCAGCGGTTTGACAATTTCTGTCTGCTCTAGAAACAAATAGAGAAGAGAAAACCAAAATCGTACAGCGGCGATTGGTAGGTACGCAATTAGTTTCAAATATTATCACTTACAAATATGCTGTAAAAATAAAGGCTAATTACAGAACTGACTTAGAAGTTAAAGGAAAAGTTTCGAAAAACGCATAAAAGGTTCAGAATAGCTCGCTTAGAGCTCAATTGCCTTTTTATTATTAATTTTTATCGTAGCTACGAAACTCTAGCATGTGTCAGAAAGCCGCTCACGCCAGCATTAAAAGTTTCAAGACGTAAATCTTCGGTTATCCATAACATAAGGGTATGATTTACCACTTTGGCTATTTCGGTTCCCTTATGAGTTTCTCTCAGCGTTTATTGCTTCATATGTCTTGTGCTTTCATTTTGAAAATTAGTTTTAGAATTTTATATTTTATTTTATTTTTGTATTAAACCTCAGCTAAATATATCCAAAGACGTATGACTGATTAAATTATATTTTTATCTACTTAGTATTAGTTTACTACATTGTGTTGAAGATTGATGATAAAACGGTTTAATATAGTTATCGAAAAAAAAACTTTGAATTTTCTATTCTGTGAGTTTGATGGCGTGGCCACATTATCGCCCTACGGCGAAGTTTTCGTCACTGGGGGCTCATTCATCTAATTCAAACGGTAGTAATTGGTTGTTCACGATTTGAACTACTACCTGAAGCTGGGCACACACGCTGCGATGATCGCATCTATTCATCAGATCAGTCCAGCGAGGTCCTAATATAGAACAAAAGTTGTTTGAAATTTGATTTTCTACAACTTTGATTCCCATCAACTTTTTGTAGGATCGATATTTTTTTAAATAGTTGGTTGTACCATTTCATTTCTTCAATAACTTGTGTTATTTCAATTTTTCAGCAGAAGTTATAGGAACAAAAGTTGTTTAAAATTTGATTTTCTACAACTTTGATGCCAATTTTTTTTTGTTAAATCAATATTTTTCGATTAAAATAGGGGTGTCATTTTGATTCCTCAATAACTACCTACTGGCAATGCAACTATATTAGGACCTCGCTGGACTGATCTGATGAATAGATGGGTACTTCTTCGAGTAAGACATTCTTTGGTGATTTTCGTGGCAATTTTCGAATTCAATTTTTTTTTCAAATCCTTGTCAGAATCTTAAAATATATGTAAAAGTAATTTGTTATATAGAAGAGGCACCTCATAGAGCGATATACTTACAAAGATAATCGAGGTTAAAAAAATGGAGGCCACGCAAATCATAAAACACCCCACGAAAATGATAATTTTAAATTGACTTTCTCAGATGAGTTACTTACTGTTACTTCATATTGAAAATAAGTTATTATGTTATGATAAGGTAAAAAATAGGTAGGTTACTAAAACAAAAAACGTTTTTAGTGGTATCAGTCCAACATTATTTATTACTAGCTGACCCGCTGTTAAACGAACTCTGCGGTCAGAAGCTGATGGTACTGGTGAATCAGCACGTGGCAATAGCAATGGAGTAAGAGTTTCTTCCAATGGATCACGGTTTTCTTTGTAATGAGTTTCTGGTACTTGTATGAGTTCCTCAACAAGGCAACGTTTAGCTTGATTTTTTTTCTTTAGGTTATATTTTCGGGAACTTATTCTACTTTTCTTTCGTTTTGCTTTTTGCTCGTGGCGGTTTAAGTCATGAATATAAGTATTTTTTTTTCGGTTTTCGTTTCATAATATCTCGTTCGGTTTTTTGCTTTGAACTCTTCATTATATTCTATATTAATAAGCCTATCTCTTCTTCTCTCGGATAAATTTTTTCTTTCTATTTTTTCTTATCTTGTTAATGGCATTTGTGGTCTAAAATGTTGATAACCCATTATAATTTTACTAAACTTAATTATAGGTATCTAATCTAAAGCTATTTTCAATTGTTTAATTTATTTATAAATGCACGATTAATGTGACAACGCGAACTTAATGGTACATGGAATTCTCTGCCAGTTAAGTCAGAAACCCACAGAACGTGACATTATAAGTTTGATTTAAACTAAGTTACATTTAACTTAAGTTATATAACATATTATTATTCATAACTAATACAAAACTCAAAGTGGTTTTATTTGAATGGGCAAAAATTGATTTGCGTGGGTCAAAACTACCACGTAAACCACGCAAATCACGACCACGTAAATCAAAATAAATACTTTATGCTAAAAATTTATATAAAAACCTTTTACACAAATAAACTGTGTTTTGATTATAAGTTACGTTACTTTATACTTGTTTGCTACAATATTTTACTAAATAAATAAATTCACAGACACTGGAGATAATTAAACCACGCAAATCAAAGTTTTGAGAAACCAAACCCACGCAACAATGTTCTTACCTCTATTTTTTTTAAACTCGACGCTCCATCACACAAGCAGTCTGCCCGGCAGTCGGAGCGTAATTAGTTGTTAACTTGAAGTAGGATTACGAAACATCAGGTCGCGAATTTAGAGATGTGCTAGTGAAATTATAATAATCCACGCAAATCAGGAACTACCTTGGGACAGTTACATTTAATTTTTTTTCAGGCAATGTAGTTCTTTCAGAACTATGGTCTAATTTTTTATAGTATTTTAAACTTTTTAGGACTTAGTGTTATTTTTTTGGTAACGATGTAGCGTTTAGTTTAAAATATAAAATTCACTAAGTGATCAGATCGGGGCTTGGGACACTCCACGAAAATCAAAGAATGGGGGTATTTAATTTTTTTTTCATATTTATTTTTAAATATAATTGAATAATAATCAGTATCCCAGTTTAGAGAGGTTTTAAGCTTTGCGCGAAAAAAAAACTGGCTCGCTGACTTTAAAATTTCTATTATTTTTAAGTAAAGCCGCTTGAAAACTGTGACCAAAAGAATGACCCAGATGCGATCATCGCAGCGTGTGTGCCCAGCTTCAGGTAGTAGTTCAAATCGTGAACAACCAATTACTACCGTTTGAATTAGATGAATGAGCCCCCAGTGACGAAAACTTCGCCGTAGGGCGATAATGTGGCAACGCCATGTTGACATCTACGTGCGCTGTCTCACATCAGTCACTCAAAAGGGCTCAAATAATCGGCCAAGTACAAGTCGGACTCGCGCACGGAGGGTCCGTACTATATGGGAGCCCCCCTTAAATATTTATTTTATTTCAATTTTATTATTTATTATTGAAGTGAATATAAAACTAAATATTCTGTGAAAATTTCGAGCATCTACCTGTTACCATTATTAATATAGAGCGAAAAACGTCTAAAAATTCAGGTTTGTTGTATGGGAGCCCCCCTTAAACATTTTTTTTTTTGTTTAGTATTTGTTGTTATAGCGGCAACAGAAATACATCATTTGTGAAAATTGTAGCTGCCTAGCTATCATGGTTCATGAGATACAGCCCGGTGACAGACAGACAGACGGACATCGAAGTCTTAGTAATAGGGTCCCGTTTTTCCCTTTGGGTACGGAACCCTAAAAACTACTATTTTTAATCATATATTCCCGAGGTAATACAAATACTCGTACCTATACAAAATAGGAATAGAATTCGCTAGCTGTTCTCCGGAACCTTAATATTGATAGGTACGAGTACATACTCAGCTGTGTTATTACTACCTCTGTTACAAATATTTTTTATCCTAAGCTCCAGTAAGATTTCGGATATATGAACCGCGCGTGGTATTTACAACTGAGCGCTACCGTGGTATGGTAGAGATAGAGATATAAAGTCGCAAGCTTCGGTTAGTTTAACCGTTCAGCCATGTCAGAAGTCTTCAGGTGGCTTAAAACTCAGACACCAAGACTAGCTTACCTACTCTACCTATACTGTATTGTACTAGCCGTCTTCATAGTCCACTACAAGACGTAGGCCTATCCACTTAGGGTGACTGACCCATTATATCCACCACGCTGGCAGTGCGGGTTGGTAGATTCACCTAGGTTCTCCATCGAATTTCTTCTACAGACATATTATGCAGATTTCTTCTCGACGTTTTCCTTCACCAAAAAGCCAGTGGCGCAAAAATCCGTACATAAATTCCAAAGAACTATAGGTACGAGACCGGGATTTCCTTTTTACCCACGCCTTCACGATTTTAAGGCGGCTGCCATTACTGCCACCGCGGCATTTTTGCCTATACAAACTTAGCTACCTTAGTACTAAAGTGTAACTTTCCTTGTTTCCAGGTGGATGGCGCCCATAAGCCTGGCGGTGCACGCGCCGGGCGCAGATTTCACCCCCACGGTGAACAGCATCAGGTACCTCCGCGACTGCCTTGGCAACGACCTCGTGCGCCAGTACGTCACCTTCCACCTGTTCTTCTCCAATAAACATATCCCGTCGTCGGTGAGTCCAAATATTACTTAGGTACATTGTTTTATTTACAGCAGTATGGTTAGATACAACGATAGCGAACGTCGGGAAAAAACATGTTTGAAATGAGTAATAGATTTACTTATTTGAATTTAGAAATGACGAATGGTATAGGTGAAGTCGATGTCTACAAACTGTACCGACCCCACATACCCTCATAAGAAAGTGGGATAAAGGTAAACAGATGATAATGATTGTCCGGGTAGATATATAATTGTTGTTGGTACACTTAGCAGTAAATTGGAGTAAAGACAAGCTAGCTCGTTTTTAGGGTTCCGTACTCAAGGGGTAAAAATGGGGCCCTATTACTAAGACTCCGCTGTCCGTCTGTAATAGTCTGTATGTCTTTCTGTCTCGTTGTCTATCACCAGGCTGTATCTCATGAACCGTGATAACTAGAAAGTTGAAATTTTCACAGATGACGTATTTCTGTTGCCGCTATAACAATGAATACTAAAAACCGAAAAAAATTTATTTCAGGGGCTCCCATACAACAAACCTGATTTTTTTGCCGTTTTTCGCTCGATGTTAATAATGGTAACAAGTGGACGCTTGAACTATTTAATTGTACATTCAATTGAAAAATAATTTTTTTTTTTTTTTTAACTGGCAAAAGTGCCTTTATTAACTACAACAAAACTACACTACTATTACACAAAAAGCATTGGATCACCCTCAGACCTTTGAAGGTCTAAAGATAATCCAAATGCTCAAGCCCACTGCCAGTTGGCAGCGTGCCCAGCATGCTGGCTGCATTGCCACGCTGAATGGCAATGCTTATGCGTTGAGCCAAATAAACACCAGCATTTTGGTCACGCGGCGCGTCCACCAGACGCCCAGAAAGACTTTTGAAAATGATATGAGCTCCCGGCCCCCACGGACCCAATGTCTCAACTCCAAATGGCTCAAATATGTAACCACTACCGAGGTTATAAATAATTAAATTAAATTAAAATAAATATTTAAGGGCTGTTTCCATACGATACGGAACTCTTCGTGCGCGAGTCCGGCTCGTACTTGGCAGATTATTATTACTTGTATTTGCAAGCGTTCTAATTTTAGTAACTAGTTTTTGCAAGTGTTCTATTTTTATTACCTATATATTGTGATTTTGAAAATATGATAAAAAAGCCTATGGACACTTTAAAGCGATTTCGTAATTTAAGTATTACAACTAAGCCATAACAACAGCCCATTTCTAATTTCAGATCCCAGACTCAGAAACCTTCCTATCATCGTCTTACAACTGCAGCAATCCGCCGCCCTACATAGTCAACGCATCTACCACTTACATGAAGGAGAAGAACCTTCTCTACCCAGTCAATGTCGCCAGAAATATCGCGAGAGACGCGGCCTTGACGCATTACATACTGCCTTCAGACATCGAACTCTATCCTAGTCCCAACTTGATACCCAGGTTCCTAAACATGGTGGCAAGGAACAGCAAGCCCTTGAACTCCTCAACGAAACCCCGAGTGTTCCCGATAAGCATCTTCGAAGTTGATGCTAAAGTACAAGTGAGTATAATTTACCTAAGTCGTTAGGTAGTGTAATCTTCTAGAGAGCCGAACCTGATTACTGTAAAATCTGACGGTTTTTTTTTTATTAATAAAAGCTTTTATTTAACTTGCAACGGATGTACATATGTATGTATGTTTGTAAGTTCGGGTGGAATCTTGCAAGTTAAATTTGACCAACTTCCCGGTTTCCGATTGATCTGAAATTTTGCACGTATATATATATATATTGCGAGACAATGCAATAATATGGTACTATGGAGCTTATCTGAAGATGGAGCCGTAAGGTGGCCGTAGGAACTCCTATACTAAACAAGATAGACCCGTCGTGTTTGGGCTCGTTTTACTTGGAAAACGTTTTATGTTTCACTTATTAGGAAAAAGAGTTTGACTCCGAGAGAATAAAAATAAAAATAAATAAAATATGGTTGTTGTTGAATCGGTATTCTTTCAGCACTACACATGCTCAATTGATGATTGACCATTTGATACCTACTACAATAAGATACCTAAAACAGATCGCAAACTAGATTATATGAATTTTAAAATCATCGCGATAATACTTTTCAGTTTTGGCTTAATTTAGCCACACTTGTCACTTTAACAAACAGATAGTGGTTAATAGCCCTATTTTCGTATTTTAACATAATTGGCAAAACAAAAGATAAGAAAGACAATGCATAGTCGTAAAATGATTTGCCCACTCTGTTGAATTTTAATATCGGCGAATACATAATCGACTGTAAAAAGGTGACGCCGAAAAAGCTGGAATTTATCTTCTTTTCTTGGCTGCAAAAGCAATGGAATTTCTCCTCATACGTTATTTATTTTATTTCCAGGTGCCATCAACAAAAACTGAACTCCAGGCGATGTTGGTCAACAAGACCGCCATACCATTCCACAAATTCGTTTGCCCCAATTGTCATAACATACCGCAGGCGAAACAATGGATAAAAGCAAAGGAAACCAACCGTAAGTTGCTTCCATCTACATTCATTCGGTTCTTACAAGAATTTGATTGGTAATTAGATCAGTTGATGTACAGTAAGACTGTCTGCATAGCGATTAATCTAATAGCCTCTTTAGCAAACATTTTGAAATTAAAAATGTGTCAGCCTGTCATGTTATTTAGGCTCAAAAGGAAGTCAATATTTTGCGCCTCAGAATAGGAAGTCAATATTGGCACTCAAAGCTAAGTTGTTACACATAAATAGATCAATGCCATTGTGCCAACGCGTCTGTATTCAAATTTTTGCCTGTATTACTTTTGCCCCTATATGTCTTGATATATTTTAGTGTGGAATATCGTTGGACTTATAAATTTGTGTCCACAGCTCAGACAGAAAATTGTGAACATAACAAGTGAGGCCGGCAAAACTACGCCTCGCCGTGTACAGGCACAGTTACACACACATACACGTACAAGGAAGCTACCTACGCCTTGGATATCAGTCGAACTATGGCGGCGCCACACTGACGCACTCACCACATGTATAAAAAACCGGCCTTACTTGACTGTTCACGACGTTCTGTATTGATTTTTTATTTGGTCTGAGGTCCACAGTTTAATTTTTTTGTTCCTTCTTTGGAATAATGAATATTTACTTAGCGCCGTATACCGCTAGAACTAAAGTTGAAACGTATTTACGACCGCCAGTAATTCCAAAAGCTCGCAAATGTAAGAGCATTTCGCATCCGAAAGCCATTACAATCGCTCCTCGGGCAGCGGAATGTCGCATGTGCTGGCCATCTTGATAGAATTCCCTAACGGGACAGCGCCGCGACACATTTGCATTGTACGTCGTTTTTATTGCCAAAAACGCGTCCGCGTCGAGATGTGATGCAGCGACAATTAATCTCTGTGCTTTTATCGTTGCGGGCTATTTATGCCGTCTGCAGCAGCGTGCTCGTCGTATGGGGCATTCTAATTGCGTATTATGGTTCAACGACCGCGCCCTGAGACGTTCCCAGACGGCCCGCTTCCACTTCATACGCCAATTTGCAAAATCGCAGACTTTCCGCATGCGAGTGCGTCTTGCGTAAGTTGCGTAACATAATGTGTATTAAGCCGGTATAGCCCGCCGAGACGAGATGGATCTAAGTAAATCCACTGCAATGTTGTAGGTTAGTGATGTTACTTCCTGATTGCATTAGTTAACGGTGCTATTTTTGAATGAAAAACAAGTCTGACTGTGAAATATATCTCAAGTTGCTGCGGGCTGCGAGTGCAGCGATAAATCTAAGGATACCTCGCAATATAAAACCAGACAAGCCCATTAGCGTATCTAGCCAGATGCCAGGCAGACAGATTTTTTCTAAATATCTTAAAGAAAATTCCTTACATTCATTACTAACACAGAAAATAAAGGCTATTTTTGATTAACTGGATAAAATGATCTTCCACGTTATATATACGCTAACTAGGCGTAGCCGTAGGTATAATGAACTATAGATAGATAGATAGATATAACTCTTTATTGTGTGCAACTATGAACTACAAACAAAAAGGTACAAATTAGATATATGTCTTAAATTAGTGCCACAAATGACGGCCTTATTGCTGACAGCGATTTCTACCAGGCAACCACTGAACTATATTGTCTAAAGTTTATTTTTTTCAAATATACTAAACGTGTTGTAATTTTTTTCAGAAATGGACGTGTTTCACGTGGGCAAGCGTCACGGCCCGTTCGCGCACTGGGAGCCGATCTTCGTGGGCACGCACCAGGATCCGTATTACGACGAGCGGCTCAGCTGGGAGGGCAAGAAGGACAAAATGACACAGGTAAATACACCTTAAACTCTTTGCAATAGAGACGAATCTTCTGTAAGCTTGGCCACTAGGAGCAAATCTTAGTGGACACGCACCAGGACCCCTACTACGACGAGCGGCTCAGCTGGGAGGGCAAGAAGAATAGAATAGAATATATTTATTTGCAAAATATACAGAGCTAAGAGATTAAAAGCTAAGTATAAACCCTGCCTAGTAGGGCATAGCAAAATGACACAGGTAGGTATATATGCCTTAAAGTCTTGCAATAGGGACGAATCTTCTGTAAACTTGACCACTGGGAGCAAATCTTAGTAGCCATGCACCAGGACCCCTACTACGATGAGCGACTCAGTTGGGAGGGTAAGAAACACAAAATGACACAGGTAAATATACCTACCTTAAACTCTTGCAATAGAGACGAATATCCTGTAAGCTTCATGGTCTGCTGGCCAATGGGAGCCAATCTTCGTGGGTATACGGGGATCTACCAGGACACTCTATGACGATGGGCTCAGCTAAAAGGGCTCTTTTAAAAGCTTTCTGTAAGCTTGGCGTGGTCTATTCGGCTACTGAAAGCTGATATTTTTGGACCAGCACCAGTACGATGAACGCTGAGAGAGGAAAAGTATAAAATTATACAAGTTAATACCTACACCAGTTGTTCTAGCCTTTTGATCTTGACTTTATTAAAATCACAGAAACGCGCTAGGTGCAAACTGCTTCAAGCGATGTCATCGGAAATTTATGAAGGAGGTGTAGCTCTAGCTATTTTTAGCACATGTCGTCTTATGGCTCTGATGATAATGATTCATTTAGCCTGCTCTAGCCTCAAATACATCAAGACTGGGTCAATTTAAAATTAAATTGAAAAAACAATAAAAAGAGTAATTGTCTTCGACGCGATTTTTATCGCTACTTGCGTGCCAATTGTTATAATATTACGTATTCGAACGAGTTTTTTTTAATTATTTACAAATTCACTTTTGTTATGAAGCGCTAAAACTCTTTGAATAAGCAAAACACAACAAATTACCACGAAAGAGAAGATGAGAATCATGCTGAGGAAAACTACCCATAAAAATAGGAATAGACAAAAGTGGAGCTGTATTTAATCAGCGTTATTTAATTTTCGTTCCAGGGCTACATTCTTTGCGTGAAGGATTACGACTTCATGATACTGAATAACGCCTTCCTCATTCACAAGCCCGGCATCAAGCACTACGTGAAGAATGCCAAGAGGGACACACTCGCCGCGCATCAGAGCCGTTTCGTCAAAAACGTTGTCATGCCAGAGCTGAAGAAACTCTTCGGCACGAAGAACGGCTGCCAGCTGTGACGAAGGCAAACCATTGTCAGAATTACAGCTTAATAATACTCCGCATCAGAAACGGTTACCAACTGATGCGAAAGCGTAATCCTGTTCATAATGAGGAGCGCCGGAGTCGCTTCGTCAAGAACATCGTCGTGCCAGAATTAAAAAACTCTTCGGTACCAAAAACGGGCATCAGTTATGATGAAGAGATACTACGAGTATTGTTAGGATACCATCTTAATTTAATGATGCCCAATTGCCGATGTATAGTTTTTAAAAACTTCCTGGGTCGGTTAATTTGTTAACAAGAATGATTTACCCACTTATTGCTTTATCTACGAGTATTGTGCACATTGAATAGAATTTTTTTAAATTTAAAATATTCACACGGCGATTCTTAAACATCTGAACACTTTTTAAATGAAGTTTACAATTACGTAAATGATAAACATTCACAAGACTTTGGATCAATAATATACCTAATTAAAAAACCCCCGACACAAAAATATTTGACAACAAACTTTCAATTGACAACTATTTTGGGCACATTTGTAGAATTTTGGTTCTTCCATCCCCACTTTAACCCACCATATAACTCTTAAACGGCTCAATCGATTTTTATAAAACATAGCTAAGAACACTCTCGATTAAGTCTCCTTTCATCCAAAAAAAACTAAACTGAAATCGGTTCAGTGGTTCGGGCGCTATGATGCCACAGACAGACAGACACACAGACAAACAGACACGTCAAACTTATAACACCCCTCTTTTTCGTCGGGGGTTAAAAAAGATATACAACGCAGGTGTCCTTAATGCGGAAGTTCCGCAATTGATGATGCGGATGTGAAAATCTACAACGTCCTTAGTCTATTTCTGACAACTAGCTGGACATACGGCGAAATAACTATGTGTCTTTGTCTTAAATGTTTTGTATTACTCCCTAGGGTCTATGTGGAGAGGATATTTACTCGTAGAGCGAACAAAATAATATAGATAAGATTGTTGGTCGTTCCGCGGGGCCATTTATGGACTTTTATACGTAAGTAATTTATTCAATTTTGCTTCGAATATCAGTGCCTTGACGCAAAGCGATGTTTAAGTGTTGGTAGAAATAAAGTACCTATAAACATTTTCAGTTTTTGAGAAATAAATTAGGCCTATTATTATCTACTTATATACCGACTTTCGTATTTGGATATAGACGGTTTCTGTCTTGATGGAGAGTGGATATACCTCTAGTAAAGAGATGCTACTGGGAATACAGTTTTGTAACTTTTAATATAACTACTTAAATTGTGGCATTTTGTCGCAGGTCATGGAAGTTTATATACAACTTCTTTCTTTGTTCAAATAATATCTATGTACCTATAACTATGAAGAGGCATAAATGATTTACGAAAGTCTAAGATGAAAACCGATATAATTTTGGTTACTGGCAAGAAATTTCAAAATGAAGGGATCTCTGTACATATTGTTAGGTGTAGAATGCCATAATGGATCTGTAGAGTTTTAGATCTTGTATAAATGTTTTAATACAAATAAAATAAGAAGGTAGGCGGCAGGTATCATTTGAATTTAAAGGACTGTAGTCATTACATGTCGATGATATTTTATAATCTTATACTGGGTGACTGGTAAATAATTAGCATCCTTTTAGAGGCTTATTCTGTACATCTAAACTAACAAATTTTGTTCTGCGACTTTTGTCAGAACTTAAAAAAAAAATCAGCTGTTCCATACATTTTGTCGCGGATGAACGATATTTCTCTATGGAACAACAATTATTTTTTTTAGTTTTATCAAAAGTCGCAGAACAAAAGTTAGTTTTGATGTACAAAATAAGCCCCTAAAAGGATGCTAATTATTTACCAGTCACCCGGTATAGGTACTTCCAAAAATTTTGTGTTAAAGTTGTTTTCGAGAATCTCGATAGAAACTCAAACTTACACTAAATATCATATACTGTTAGTTTTTTTTTGTCAACTATTTTAATGTATCGCAGTATCTTAGTAAACTTTGAAATTGTCTAAGTAAATGGGACATATCATTATGTACCTATATTGCAGATGCTAGAACAAACTTTAGAAATGCCTTGTTAAACCAAATTAAGGTTAAGTAATATTTTTACTGCTTATTATTCAATTTACAACTTGAATATAAATATACTCTAGGATAAAATCTACTTTTGGGTTTTGTATTCGGTCTTAATAGTTTTCCAGTTTAGACTGTATTTTTAAAAAGAAGAATTTTTTACATTATTGTTTTTGGTAAAATAACGATAACGAAACTATGCAATCAAACGTCCAGACAAAAATCTAAATAGTCATGTATATTTTGCTAAAACGTTTTATAATTAAGTATATAGCAATCGCTTTGAATAGATAAATCATATTTAAATAATGGCGGTTCACAAAATAATCGTTTAACTCCAAATAATTTGATTTGACACATTTTAAGTTAACTTGCCGTGGGGTGCCGGCAGAGTAGAATGGCACCACCCCTCTTGTACCAGGTGTCGTAAGAGCCGACTGAGGTACTAAAGTTCCAGTAAATAAAAAACAGCAGAATTCTTATGAGACTACAAATCCTATTAATATTATAAACGTGAAAGTTTGTAAGGATGGATGGATGGATGGATGTATGGATGTTTGTTACTCTTTCACGCAAAAACTACTGAACGGATTGAGATGAAACATTGCAATTATATAGCTTATACATCAGAATAACACATAGGCATTGCGTAAATTTTCCATATTATAACAATAAGTGTTAAGTAAGTAGGAAAAATTCTGCCATCTGCGAGCTATTCTAGCGTGCGCTCCAAGAAATGTCAAATCGTTTTTTTTTGTTTTTTATTTGCCACCTCCTTTATTAAGGGTGGTAAGGTAGCGGGCGGTAAGGTAGCCGCGGGCAAAATCTAGTACATTAATAAGTGTAGGTACCTAACACACTAACTAAATCAAATTTCATAAAATACCAAATACAAGTTTAATTCCATTCATAGACTGTATTTAACCTTGAGAGTATGATGTAGAAATAATTATCAAAATAAGTTATTTTTATTGTAAATATTTTTCTAAATTGCAAAAAAATATTATACGGAGCAAAATGTAACATTGGTGTAAAAAGACGCTTGACCGAATAGTACTTAAGTATCTTTTTATACACATGAGCTATTATTTTTTTGCTTTACTTTTATTTGTATAGAGTTAATACATAAAGAGAATACAGGTTATATTATTATTATGTTTCTTAGCAAGTACTTGTTATTTTTTTGTAGAAACAAGTTCTGCAACATTGAATCTTTATGGCATAGGTATACGAGAATAATATCGCAATTGCAATCATTATGAATTAATTTAAAAAAAATAGTACCTACTAAATAATGTGCAGTATTTTTATTTTCAACCGATTTACAAATTTCCAAAAAGGATACATACTATCTATTCGATGTGTGTTCTTCATAACTTTATCTAATTGAACTAATTTCGGTGATTCTTTAATATTTTTTTCTTTTTTCAGTTCTTTACTGTTGGTTCCTGTAATATCCTACCTATTTAGTTGTTCTGAATAATGAGCATTTATGCGTAGTTATATAAATGTGTTCGTAATTCGTATTATATTCGACAAAACTAACAAATGACCTTAAATTCTCCTATTGTTCTCTTTCTGTATTGACTGTTTAGTATAAGAGCTTGTTATTCTTTGAAATGTTAGTTCCTCCAACCGGAAAAAAAACTATAAAATAATGTAAGCTACGACTGTATATATTTAATTCAATTCAATAATGTTCTTATTTTATAGATATGACATATCTTTTCTGATTAAAAATCTAAGTCTTAGACGGTAGGTAATCGACATTTACGTAAGTATACCAATGCATTGAAATGGTATTTGTACGAAATATCAATTTGCGTAAGTGATAATTTTACATTTGTAGTATTAGATAAACTTGTAGATTTAAGTACCAAAATATCAATCAGATTCTGTACGGAAATTGTTTATCACACTCTACTTGTTTTGTGAAATGCGCCGTCATGGTTTTACAGACCCATCAAAGATCGTAAAGAGATTAATAGATAACTGACCTAGTAAGAATATATTAAAAAAAGAAATGAAATTGTAAAATAGAATGGCAACAATTTTAATGTATCTTACTTTAATGGGTTGTCTCAACCTGAATAGCAAATTTAACAATGCATTTCGACAAATTCAGATCCAACTTTTTTTAAATACATTTGCGCAAATTAAAATGTATACGTAAACCGAGTTGCTTCGCCTTGTATTTTTATATTAGGTACTTATATACAATGTACAACGTATGTGTATTATGTATAGCTGTAACGTAATATATATACAACTTACGTAAGAAGTGTGGGCCTTATTTTGTACTAGCATGGTTAATGTAAGCATATCTAGTTCTATCCTGTTTAAAAAAACAGTGGCTAAACTCACCACGTCCTAACCTTAGTTTAAGTTGTAATTATATATATTTACAATTTCAAATACGCAAAGCTTCCAGTATTATGATTTTGAAAAAAAAAACTCGAAATATGTGAATAGTTCACGTAACTATTTTATTTGTAAACAGATCTGTAAAAACTTATTTTCTCGTTCTGGGTATTAAGTATATTTTGTACATAGATAATTTTAGTTTTGTATTAGGTTTTAAGTGTCAATAAGATCATATTATATTTGCCAGATTTTATTTCACATTTTTTACGAATATTTCGGCTCTAAAATCCATACTCTTCCAATTTTTATGTTTTTTTAATCCATCATCAAGTCGCTACAATAGTTGTAAATGCACTGCCATTGTCCAGCTATGTTAATTTATATTTTTTTTATTTTGTAAAAATATTTTTATTTCTAGTAAGCATGCAAAGTTTCATGAGACGGTGGTATTACGTAATCTTTTGGAATATAACACTAAAATTGCAAAAAATCTGCTGGTTCTGTAGACAATCTTTAAACTATTGCTAAGTATGGGCGTATTATTTTTGTAATATTGGATCTCTCATATCAATAACTAATAGAACCAGAGTTTAGATTACAATCGACTGCCTCGGTGGCTTAGTTAGTGACCCTAACTACTGGGTCAAAGAGGCGTGGGTTCGATCCCCACCCAGGGCAAGTATTTAAGTGATGAACATGGGTGTTTGCTCTGTGTCTGGGTGTTATTTAGATAATAAGCCCAATTACAGAGGCGCCAGCGTAGTTATATTAGCTAAATAGCATAGTTCTGTTTCTTTTTCACTTCAGGCATTCGATAGAGATAACGCTTTTTACGTTGCTATTAAATTTACGCTGGTGCCTCTGTAATTGGGCTTACTATCTATATAAGTATGTATTTAAAATATGTATAAGTACTTTATCAGTCTCTGGCAGCCAAATCACAAGCTTTGCTTAGTTCGGGGTCAGAGGCCGTGTGTAAAATGTCCCCAAATATTATTTATTTATTTAATATTATAAATGAAAATACATAACACGCGAATTCTTAAAACACAAAAATTGGTGCGCGTAAGCTAGAGTTTTCTTTAAGAAATCATTCTGTAGCTTAGTCCCGCCGTTTCTTGAAACTAGAAATGAGTCTTCTTTATCGTAAGAATAATTTCTGTAATTATCATAGGTAATACCTATCTTTCCATGGGTTCGGTTATGGTTGCAGCATGTGGTGAGTTTCCACTCAAGGCAAAGTGCCTGCTAGCTGTAAGTGCAATAAAAAGTCTATAAATGTGATCATTTACGCGAAAAATGTATTTATCGTTATTACATGTTCGAGTAAGTATACTTAGTATTTTACATTTTATACATAAATATTAATTTGGTAAAATTCAATGGACAAAATGTAATCGGTTTAAAATTCAATAAAAAAGTATACCCAATATGAGATTTTTATTTTTATGTCTTCTTAGTTTTAAGTACATAGAAAGGTGGAAATATTTTTGATTTAATTTTAATTTTCTTTGCGTTTTTCCACAAGCTGTTGCAGAAATGGTAATAGCATTTTACTATTTTTATGTTATTGAACTTTTTCGACAACCTAATTTATTTATAACTGTACGTGATGACTTCGTGATGACACATGTGTTCAGAAAAAAGTTCTAGAGTCTATCAATTTGACCACGCGGACTTTTTTTCCTGTTGGACAAATCAGTTAGACTATCAAGTTTGTCCATCCGGAAGGACCCGAAATAGTTTACTTCTAGTAATTTTAACTACACTTTCGTCGCTACTGGGTGCCCTTGCTCCCGCTACGTCAAAAATTCAATAAGATAGAAAAGAAAATCAAAACGCATGCTTCCACCAGAGTTGCAGACCACATTATTGACCACCAATGTTTTTCTCGTTGATAAAAACTGCACATGGACAGACAAAGAATATCTTCAACGACTAGAACTCAAGTGCCAGGGTTAGCGTTTCTGCAAAAATGTAGTCATCGAATATGTCGAACATGCTTTAGGTAGAACCGCGCATTGAGGTGAGTTTCTTTATCTCCCTATTCAGTTCTACACAGAATAAGGTTTACAGATAGTATTACAACTACACTTATATCGTCACTGGGTTTCTTGCATCCACTGCTTCGGCCAAAACCTGGACCATAGTGGCTATCCGGTGGCCTGCTAGAATCCCTGTACCTCGCAAACTGATCATGAGTAGGTATTCTAGGCTCTTCTTCCTGGGGTGTTTCTTCGGGTTTACTCTCTTCTGGCTCTCTCTTGTTATCTGATTCTTTAGCGTCATCAGAATCGTCACCTTTTCCTCTGGATATGTAGAAAGCATCACGCAATGATTGTGGTCTTGGATCTATAGGAGTCGGGTAACTTAGGTTTGCAGGACGGAAGGTTAGAGAATCTTCTGCAGGAAAGGCAATTGGATTTCTTATCCAGATAGGAATATTACGATAAAATATAATCAAAACTATAATATAGATGTGTAAAGCTGTTTCACGTTGCGATGACATGTTTTCACTCTGACGAATAATAAAAAAATGACAAAGAGATCACAAACCAAAATTAATCTTAAATCCCAAGGTATAATAAAAAGGATTTCCTCATATTTTATGATTTATGGAAAACCTATCAATAGAGTCTGGCCAACGAAAGCCACAAGTCCACGCATTATTTTCAGTAATAATTTAAAATGGTAACAATTTAAGACTGTCAAAGTTGACACATTGACGTTTCGTACTGCTAAAAACGAACTTGACCCATTCACAATACGTTTTATTATCAGTGTTACTACCAATCTTACTACCAGTAGTAAGAACGGTAAATTACATCTTGGGGTCGTAGTAGCAGTTGCAGCGAAGAAAGCAATGAAGCTGATTCAATATTATCAGGTGTAGAGTTTTTTAAATCCGATTTCAACTAGGTATGACTCATATCTTATCTCATATCTATACTTTGTAGCTACTGCTAAATTACGAATGGTGGCAAGTGCTGATCAATTGAAGTCCACGGCTGTACATAAAATTATGAATTATTTGAAAATACTAAAAAGGCAGAAATATTCAATAATAAAAGTACTCTTTTATTTAATATTCTTCATAATACACTCTTCAATAAAAAAAAAAGTACTTGCTGAATAATAAATAGTATCAACTCCGTTTAAGCAGTGTATAGCAAGGGGTTAACAGCTCTTGATTTTTTAAAATTCCCACCTTTTTTCTTGGACAGCTTTCGTTCGCCAGACTCTAGCTATAGAGGGTTTTCCACGGGTTGAGAGCACAAAAAACAGGAAGGTCAAAACCACAGGTCTCGCGAAATCTCGCAATAAATATCTGATAAAAATCACAATTAGAGTGCGTTTTACGAAAGAAGTGGCGCAGCGACACTCAGGGCTGACTGCAGTTTCTGGCGGGAGCCCACTCGGAAGTCAGACATGGATCATTTAGGTTCGAAATGAGTCACAGATCCCTTTTTAGCAATGGTACGAACGTGTTTTTGCCAATGTAAAATAATAACTTAAAAAATTAATATCTCCGAAAGGGGGGGGGTTCCGTGACCCCCCACCCCCAGGGGGTGCCAAGCCGAGTGGACGTCGCCATGTTGCTAAAGTTAAGTACTTTGTGTAATATCTAAATTATGTGACTGATCATTGTACATTGTAACAAAAGATTAGATTGATGACTTCTGAGTTTCTTGCCACTTCTTCTCAGACGTCTAGGGCCCTACAAACGTGGCTTAGAGTCTTTGCAATACATGGAGGTACCCACCCTGTCGGGGCCCATGAGATTTATGAATAACAAAGATTACTTAATTACTTGTTTCCATTACTAATTTAGAAACCTCAAGTTAGGTAACTGCCCTCACAAACGTTTAGAGGATCAGATTGATGAGTTTCTTTGTTATTATTTTAGATTCAGGGTTGCTGCATTAGTTTGAAGTAAGATTTCCATCCTGACAATGATATTTTGATAGAAAACAAAATAGATAAAGTAACCGCCTTTTTAACCCTGATCTAACACACTCTACGCGCAACGCTAATACATTACACTGTACTGTGACAGCCTTTTTAATAGACCACTGCAGGACGTAAGCCTACCCACGAAGGGTGATTGGGTCATATCCACCACTTTGGCCCAGTGCGGGTTGGTGGATTCACACACTCCATTGAATTTCTTCTACGGACGTATGCAGGTTGCCTCACGATGTTTCCACCGAAAAGCTAGTGGTGTTAGATTCCGTACATGAATTGCAAGGAATTCATTGTAATGAATGAAATGAAATAATAGATAATATGTCGAGTTACAACCACTTCTTAAATTAATAGTCAGTGTTGAGCATCAGATAATATCTCGTCACAGACATGACATTGATACGAGACCGGGATTTGAACTCACGACCCCACGATTGTGAGGCGGGTGTCATTCCTATTACTCATAGAGCATAACGAATCACACAAAACTGCATCCTGCTATCTACGTTTCGTAAGCATGCAGTTTGCACTGTATTTGCTACATATTAGTGAAAGAGAAGGGCTCTCTCTGAACTTCTTTGGTCAAAACATTGTAGTGTTCAAGTGCCTTTGTAGATAAATTTTGGTAAATGCTTGTAAATTCCATTTAGCCTTTGAAATTTTGCTACATAATTATCAATATATTCTATGCAGTAGATAGATAGATAGATAGATAAATTCTTTATTGTTCACACCATAAAATACAAACAAATAAAGAACAACTTAAAAAAACTAGTGGCAACAACAGGCGGCCTTATCACTAAAAGCGATTTCTTCCAGGCAACCTTAGGATGGAGAAAAGTATTTAAAGATAAAAAAAAACGACGGGGTGTGCTTTAAAAAGAATGAAAGGACAATGACGAAGTTATAATAGGCAAATAAACATACATACAAAAATAGTACACACGAATACTTGAAATACTATAAATAAAAATGAAATAAATAAATAGAAATACACTAATGCATAGTTATACAATATACTACATAAATAGAAATAATAACGAAGCAACAAAACAAACACTATCAACTGCGGTTTAGCAACTGTGACAAGTAGGTATAAACTTTTTACCTGTTCCCTAATAACGTCTTGCGACGGAGCTCGTCTTATAGAAACGGGCAAAGAGTTCCAGAGTTGGACAGCTTGGTACTGCAAGTAGATACAGATACTGCAGTAGATACTGCATAATATATTCTATAATATAATAATATATTCTTTACAAAATGCATAAATATCTGAGTAATATGAATAGTAATTAATAAACCATGCGCCATAAAATAAGAAACTTATTCTACAGCGTTTTTCGCATAGGGTAGATATACCAAGCCAGTGATTCAGACAGTTATTACATTTGAACGATTTTTACTATGGGGTCAATCTGAAATTCGCTTGGAGAATTCGAGAAAATAATCCCTGTCTCATGCAAAATCACAGTCCAAAATCGACAAATCATGTGAAACTGTAAAAAGTTCTCTCCGGCGCGGCGGGGAATCGAACCCTGGTCTCGTGACAGGCGGGGATACTGACCACTATCATACTAACGAAGAGTTGCGATGCTGTAGGTCTGGAGTGAGTGTTTACACAACTGAATGTAGCATGAAGAAATAGATTATTTATGTAGGGCTTAGTTCAAGAACTTGGATTTATCGCATAACACTCCTAGCTAACAAATCTAACACATTTGTCGAAAATGCTACGGAACATGATGATAAAAACAATAATAAACAAAACTACCGTAATACGTATGGCAAATTATTTGTACAGCAATAAACTCTGAATATTCAAAGAGGTCCTTTCTTAGAGACTCTACCAAGGAGCTCCTTGGACTCTACATACTCGTGTAACAAAAATAAAAGAGTAGGTACAACGTAATGAAAAGTTGATAACTCATCATCGATGGTCATCTGGATACGAGTACATCCCACGGTTTGTTATCGATTTTATTGCGATTTAATGAGCTCAGACCTTGATAAAAAATTTAGTGTGCAGGTACCCGAACAAAAAAAAAAACAAAACAAGAAATAAAACCTACCTGAGGTAGTATTTTTTGTCGACAAACATTTTGGGTTGCAATGAGCTTGGGAACCATCTCAACATAATACTTTAACAACAAAAGCCTAGACATAAAATAGGTCTCATTTGGATCATTATCTTGTTTCAATCAATCGAGTTGTAAGATCAAAGTACTTACTGAATCAAAGTAAAATACCTCTAGAGATTGAAATAAAAAGAATTAAGTAGCTAGTTGTAGACTGATCCTCCCGCTGATGAATGAAAGCTGAATAGAACCTTCATGACTCCATAATTTTTCCCCATTTATGTATATAAATTAATTCTTTTCGTCATCGGTTGCCTAGAAGAGATTTTTTTTCCTTCAACCTGCTCCCCTGGTGTATAAATATTTCAGGGTCTTTTTATAGTTATTATTTAAATTTTACAACAAGTATTATAAGTCGAAGTAATAAATTTATAGTATATGTATAAACCTAGAAGAGATTGCTCTACAGCGATAAGGCCACCAGTTTTTAGACTACAAGTTCCACTTGTTGTCCTTAGTTTATTTCATTCACGCTTAGTCTATCTACTTATCCACCTTCTTATTCAGAGTCGATTGAAAAAAATACGTAAAATGAAATAATACCAACGGAAAAATTGAAATACCAAGGCAAATGAAACAACAACTGTGAAATCCCAAATTACCTACATGCCAGACGAGCTATCCGTTGCATACTAAATAGCTTACTTGCAGTAAGTTATACTCGTACTACGTAAGTTAGTTCGTACGAGAGCCGGTAGAGACGGGGAAGTTGCTCTAGACTCTACGTGTGTAGAGTACTAAGCACCGTAGCACGTTTACTCGTAGCTGAAAGTAATCTGAAAAAGTAACTTTAATGGCTTAAATGTTTTTACAAAGCTTTCATATACTAACTTTGAATTTTCTTTCTTCTTTTGTACCTATTATAAGTACGTATTTTAACATTGTATTGGTGTATTGGCATTCATTTACCCATATCAATTTATTTGGATTATCTTCAAGGGTCTTTGGATGATCCGATTGCTTGTTATGTAGATAGTAGTTTATTTTATGTTGTGTTTTGTTGTGAGCAGTTAATAATAATCGGTCAAGTACGAGTCGGACTCGCGCACAAAGGGTTCCGTACCGGATGGAAGCCCCCTTTAATATATTTTATTTTAATTTAGTTATTTATTTATAAGGTAATATATTTATAACTTAACATTCTGTGAATTTATTTTTCAAGCATCTTCCTGTTGCCGTTAAGGTGGCCATACACGATGCGATGATTTGATCAAATTTTCGCTTCATGCCAACTGGGAACTCATTCAGTTAATGAAAAGATAGGAATTGGTGGTTCACGATTTGAACCACTACCTGAAGCTGGGCTCACACGAAACTATGATCGCATCTGTTCGTCAGATCAGTGCAGTAGGGGCCATGTAGTACTTAAACATTGCTGGTAGGTATTTATTGAAGAAAAAAAATGACACCACCGTCTTATTCGAAAAATATAGATCATGCTAAAAGTTGATGGGAATCAAAGTTGTAGGAAATCAAGAGATTTGATTTTCTACAATTTTGATTCCAACAACTTTTTGTAGGATCGATATTTTTTTAAATATATAGTTGTACCATTTTGTTTCTTCAATAACTTGTGTTACATAAATTGTCATCAGAAGTTGTCGGAACAAAAGTTGTTTAAAATTGGATTTTCTACAACTTTGGTTCTCATCATATTTTTGTAGGATAGAAAATTTTGAATTAGAAAGTTGTACCATTTTGCTTCTTCAATAACTTGTGTTATTTCAATTTTTTATCAGAAGTTTTCATCACAAAAGTTTTTTAAAATTTGATTTTCTACAACTTTGATTCCCATCAACTTTTTGTAGGATCGCTATTTTTTTTAAAACTGTTGGTGGTACCATTTCATTTCGTCAATAACTTGTGTTATTTCAATTTTACAGCAGAAGTTATGGGAACAAAAGTTGTTTGAAATTAGATTTTCTACAACTTCTTGAAGGATCGATATTTTTTTAAATAGTTGGTAGTACCATTTCGTTTCTTCAATAACTTGTGTTATTTCAATTTTACGATAGATGTTATCGGTACAAAAGTTGTTTAAAATTTGATTTTCTACAACTTTGATTCCCATCAACTTTTTGTAGGATCGATATTTTTTTAAATAGTTGGTTGTATCATTTCATTTCTTCAATAACTTGTGTTATTTCAATTTTTCATGAGAAATCATCAAAATCAAAGTTGTTTGAAATTGGATTTTCTGCAACTTTGATACCCATCATTTTTTTGTTAAATCAATATTTTTCGAATAAAATAGGGGTGTAATTTTGATTCCTCAATACGAGTATCTACCTACCGACAATGCAACTATATTAGGACCTCGCTGGACTGATCTGATGAATTTATGCGATCATCGCATCGTGTGTGCCCAGCTTCAGGTAGTAGTTCAAATCGTGAACAACCAATTACTACCGTTTGAATTAGTTAAGTGAGCCCCCAGTGACGATAACTTCGCCGTTGGGCGTAGATGTAGCCGGACCATTATAGGTTGGCGTACCTATATCTGATCATAGAGCTATTACAATTACAACCAGAGGGATAATGTGGTTGTCATGAAAAATACCTATCTCATTTCAGTGACTGTTGCCGTATTTTTCTCCCGATAACCCTGTTTGCCGCCTACGCAAAAACGACGGGGCGTTTTAGTTATAGAAGCTAGAAAATTGCACACCTAGATACCATTTTCGTTCTATTTGAAAAATATCAATCATAGAAAAAGTTAATGGGAAACAAAAATGTAGGAAATCAAATTATAAGCAACTTTAGTTCTGACCATTTCTCGCGTAAAATGGAAATTACAAGAGTTAATTAACATTCAGGAAGTGGTTCAAATCGTGAACCACCAATTCCTGCATTGACTTTAACTGAATGAGCTCCCAGTTGGCATGAAGCGAAAATTTGATCAAATCATCGCATCGTGTATGTCAAACTTTATTGATATCGAGCAAAGAAATAACGTTTCTTGTATGGTGTCGCTTTAAAATTTATTTATTTTAATTTAGTTATTTACTTTTTAAAGTTAATAATCTGTGAATATTTCAAGCATCAACATGTCACAGTTATTAATATTGAGCAAAAAAAACGGCTGAAAATTCAAACTTGTTGTATGGGAGCTCCCTTTAAATATTTATTTAATGTTTTTAGTATTAATTGTTATAGCGGCAACAAAAATACATCATCTGTGAAAATTTCAACGTTCTAGCTATCACCGTTCATGAGATACAGCCTGGTGACAGACAGACGGACAGCGTAATCTTAGTAATAGGGTCCTGTTTTTACCCTTTTAGTACGAAACCCTAAAAAAGACACTTGCCAAAAAAAATAGGTTTATTACCAATCTAATTACCAACCTACTCGTATATATATGACGGCGCCGGAGCATTATAAACAGCACGTGCAATGGGCGAGCGGAACTCCTTGCAAAGATTGATTGTAAAGAGGTTGCTCTCGACGGCCGACGGAATTCTTTGATCGCCCACCACCTCAGAAGAATTACAAGTAACCCACTTTAAAAAGGCGCCATATTGCAAAAAAAATTAAACAACGGCGGGAATGCGGGAATACATATATTAGAAAATTATAATGATATGATGATATATATTAAATATATTAGAGGTTGAAATAATGGTTTATAACCAGTGTTATTTATGATAAAAAAACGTGGGACTGGAATTTCTTAAACTGTCCAAAGAGAATACAATTAATTCTGAAAACTCGCTGCCTATTTATTTACAACAGTCTGGCGGACGCGCCGATATAAACAGGGTTATTTCTAATCAATTAGCATCTTTTTAGGAGCTTATTCTGTACATCAAAACTAACAATTTTTGTTCTGCGACTTTTGTCAAAACGAAAAAAATATTTTGTTGTTCCATAGAAAAAAATCGTTCACCCGCGACAAAATGTATGGAACAGCTGATTTTTTTTTTAGTTTTGGCAAAAGTTACAGTACAAAAGTTCTTAGTTTTGATGTACAGAATAAGCCCCTAAAAGTATGCTAATTGATTAGAAATAACCCTGTATATTGGGGTTTTTGCCCATAATTGCCGCGCTGGGCAGGCGTGGTGGCGATCGCAGAAACGTAGTTTCGCGGCAGGGATGCTGCTGGATGCAAGCCGCTTCCAACCGGTCTTATTGGAGATTCATAGGGGAGGCCTATGTCCAGCAGTGGACTTCTTATGGCTGATGGATGGAACCCTGTATATATATATTAATTCCTCATGAAATATCTTTTGCCCCATTTGAATTTGATTTTAAATAAGATTGAAATAAAAATTCATATTACCACGTTCATTTTCCGTACATAATTATTACAATTTATTTCATTAACATTTTACCTATATTTAAAGACATGCCATTAAAACTAGCCTCATATTAAGTATCTGATTAAACTTGATTTGATTCTCAAAATAGATTTAAATAACTAAACCTATTGTTTAAATATCTCTTCTTTCGACGAAACATGCGAATATTCTCCGTAGTTTTTTACGTCCTATACCTATTACCAAATTGGTAGGTATAATCCGCGTTCTATCCACGTAGAGATCATTAATGTCGTCCTTGACATTTTCACAGGCTGTTAAAAGTGAATCTGCTTCCTAATTTGAATAAAATATTATTGAGGCTGCGAGAGACATCAATAAAACATAACCAGTAATTAACAATACATAATGGCAGTCAGAAAATTTACTAAATGTGTAACTAAACACGAACTGAAAATTTATGAGAAGCAGGCAATTAAGAAGGTATTAGCTATTTTATGCAGTACGTATCTTAACTACTACAGCCTATAACTTATTGGAAGTCTACTGGATATTTCCCTAGACGACGGACCCCATAGTAAAAGTCATAACGATCAGTACTTGCCTAGAATGTTCTAGAATATGTCAGTCATCTGATAAACGCTCTGTATAGGCGAAGCCGGTCCAGCAGTGGACGCTCTACGACTGACACGACGATGATAGCAGGAATCACACGTGCTATCGTCAAATCGTGATGAAACTATCAACAATACTATGCTAAATAAAAACTTAAATTAAAAATTTAAAAAACCCCCGACAGACTAGACAGAGTCCTACCACTGATAAAATATCTTATCTTTCATTTGACAACCATTTTGGGCACATTTATAGAATTTTGGTTCTTCCATCCCCACTTTAACCCACCATAACTCTGAAACGGCTCAATCGATTTTTATAAAACATAGCTAAGAACACTCTCGATTAAGTCTCCTTTCATCCAAAAAAAAACTAAACTGAAATCGGTTCAGTGGCTCGGGCGCTATGATGCCACAGACAGACAGACACACAGACAAACACTCAGACAAACAGACACGTCAAACTTATAACACCCCTCTTTTGCGTCGGGGGTTAATAAAGCAACTAAACGACGTAAAACAAAACAATCTAAACCAGCAAAACATGTTCAAGCGTTAAGATGCGCTAAAACGCAGTACAAAACGCATTGTAAATATCTTTATGAACGCAATACAAACCTGATTGTGTGACGAAATGGCCATACATAGAAAGAGTAAACATTCCGAGGATGCGAAGGTTGACCTGACCTGTGAACAACGTCCGCGAGGTGGCGTCGGTAGCCTGACTTGAGAATTAAATCTTAGGTAGCGTTTTTGGTCTCAGCGGGTAATAATGACCACTAATATGATCTTTTTCAGAATGTGAGATTAACAAGATAAAATCATGGATATCAAAAATTATGAAGAAGATGAGGTGTATGAACGAAAATATGTACAGTTGAACCTTGAAACATAACGAACTTTTAGTGCAAAATAATCTATTTTTCAATTAAAAAATGTTACGAGGATGGAAGTATTGACTTTCCGAATTTCGAATGCTCAGAAATACTCAGTTTAAGCTGGATCAGAAATATAGAAAATGACCAGTTTTCTCTGCACAGCTACGAGGATGCAAGTGGAACTCTGCCTTCTCCATTCAAAGGTTCGACTCAGCCGCTCTGCCTGTAAAGTAATGTAAATATGTCAGCTCATTTCTCTACTTTTTTAGAGTCATGGGAGTACCCCATAAGTGTTCATATACGAATCCTTTCTTCAGGGTTACCGCCTTAATTACAGCATGCAAATAAGTAATCGTACTACGTTGCTACAGCCGTTACAAGCGGGCAGTAGCCCGCTGAAGAACAAAGCGCGGCCAAGTCACAAACAATATTATTTCACAGTGGTGTATTACATATTAACAATACTCGTACATGATTTTGGCTAAAAATATTTTTGTGCTGACAATCGTGGGTAAGTTGTCGCTGCGTCGTCTCAAATCGTTATTATACCAAAGTATAACAACTAACTCGGTAAAAAGATCTTTTCATATTGACATAGAGAGAGTCCAATATAATAATTATTTTTTGGCATTTTTTGGAAATATTCGAATACATGATGGAAGCCATCATGTACAAAATTCGAATATTTCCTCGAATTGTTTACATACCTAATTGTTAATTTATCAAAAACGGCTCAGCCGATTTTAGTAATATTTAAATGGGACCACCTTGAGTGTACAGAACTAAAAAATAATTTTTCGATTCGGTTCACAATTGGCGAAATTATCGATGAACATACACAAAAAAAATACATACAGACGAACATAGAACCTCGTTCTTTTTGGAAGTCGATTAAATAATATTTATAAATTAAAAATTTAAAAAACCCCCGACACATTGACAACCATTTTGGGCACATTTGTAGAATTTTGGTTCTTCCATCCCCACTTTAACCCACCATAACTCTTAAACGGCTCAATCGATTTTTATAACACTTAGCTAAGAACACTCTCGATTAAGTCTCCTTTCATCCAAAAAAAACTAAACTGAAATCGGTTCAGTGGTTCGGGCGCTATGATGCCACAGACAGACAGACAGGCAAACAGACACGTCAAACTTATAACACCCCTCTTTTGCGTCGGGGGTTAAAAATAAGAAAGTACGAAAGGTAGGTAACATCGATAAATTCATAAGTGGGTACATTCCTAACATTCCTCTCCGTTGTAAATCAATATTGCTACTTCAAGAATACATTTGCAATAAACACACGTAACTTCTTACAAAACGGTGCGTGACCTTTCGTTATGACTGTTCGGCAAACTATTTATCACTGTTCCTCGTCAGTAGAGATGTCACTCATCGCTAAGGTACATATTACGCTTCGAGCAAACATCTATAGAGCCACATTCGTGCAAAAAATGTGTCCGAGCCAAAACCCTGCCCAAGCTACATAGTGGGCAGGCTTTTTAGTAAGTCGTAAGTCGATTGCAAGCCGACTACAACGCCGCGCGATGTGAAAGTTCTCGGTTATAAGCGCTATTTAGGTGACATAACGTTGAGATTACTGAAAACGGGTCATTGTGAATTATTTAATGTAAATCTAAGTTGGTATGTATGACGGCGCTCGGAATTTTTTTACTACATTCACTTAGGGACTGAGGCTCTGTAGATATTTGCTCGAAGATATTACGACATAATTCGCGTCCTTGACATCGAGACTGGAAAGTTTCGTGTAGGATATTAAAATATACCTTGGATTTTAAATAATCCTACCTATCGTCTACCTAGTAAAAAAAACTGAATAAATTAACTGACATGTGTCTTTCATTATTATTTTATTACATTGGTTCTCTTTACTTTTTGCGACTGAAGAACTGTTGCGAGAGCTGTTGACTTCCAAAAAGAAAGAGGTTCTATGTTCGTGTGTAAGAATTTTTTTACGTGTGGTTTTTCTAAAAGTTGCTTAAAACAGATTCCATTTATTTTATATTTCTCTGTGTGCAAAAACTATACCTATATATTTATTTTAATTCTTAATTTCTAAGTCTTTTACAATATAATGGTATAAAAAATATACCTACCTAAATATTCATTATTATGCTTGTTGTTAGAAACTGTAATCCTAAATCCTATTGATGATCAAAGGCCTCTTTTCATTATGATAAAGTTAGTAATATTTGTAGACCATCTTACTAAATACAGGTTGGCAGATTTAACATGTCTATAAAAGCATGAAAAACTCAGATGATTCGAAAGTTTTTTTATGACAAATAGAGAAAAACAAACCATGCCAAATAAGAACCTTCCATTTAGAAATATAGGTAGGTATAGAAGCCCTAGATACAACCAACAACTGTGGGCTATACCACAATGATAATAAAGACGATAAACACCAATGTATTGTTTTCAACAATAATTATGGCACAATTTACAACCAGACAATCTGACACGAAGCTTTCACATCTATCTCCTTCCAGTGCTCATCCTGATGTAACTGATAGGTGCAACATAAGGCGTGGCAGACATAGGCTCTTAAACCAACTTACTTCAACGAGTAACATAGAGAACTAAAAAGATCATGACCCAACTGGCCGTGTTATGCAGAAAATAATACAGTGGCGTCATCAGTCACTTGCAGAGCTTGGTTCAGACGTCTCTCGTTTCACAAGGTCCTCAAGGCCTCAGGTGTCGAGTCAGGTGGAGCAGGCTGAGGCTCGCAGTGCTTGGGTGAAGCTCGTGCGGACTGGACAAGTGGACATCGGATCATCATGAACAGGATATTGATCGTGCTCGCGTGCGTGAGCGCCGTGGGTGAGTACAGATTTCTTACCTATAGTGGCTATAGTAGATGCTTCAGTTGCAATATTAGTGTCATTTTTGGCCACTTTGAATTTTAATGATTGTGTAGATAATTTTACTGTCGAAATAATATTTTTAAAGAATTACATTTTTTTTATAACTTATTTACTAAGCAATAATTTTGATACTAAATGACCAAAACCGGAGCAGTGGCCACAATTAGTGCATCTGTCCTATTCACTTTTAGACTATGTTTAAAAACGGCCCTAAATGAAGGAAGAGGAAAGAAGAAAAGAGTTGTTTAGACCTAAAAATAATGATGAAGTGGGTGATCGATTTAAATAATAATAAATAATACGCGTTATTTTTAGGAATATCGTATGATTATTTCTAGAGTTTGATTTAAGTAGAGCTTCAAAGACTGACCAAAGATTCGATTTATAGCGGTTAATGAGATTAAAAATTTATACGAAGTACGGGTTTAAAGGTGCAAATGTAAGATTTAGTAAGATTAGATGGTGAAGTTGTTAAAGGTCTATTTTTTACAATTTGTAAAAGAAGCTTTAGAATGATTTTTCTAACTTCGCATAGTCAAGGACACCGCGAGCTGGAAACGCATTACCTACTGCAACATTTACATACATATTTCCTAAATAATATTTCAACTAGGTATATTGTGTTAAAGATGGTAGAGTCAGTTAAGGTTACCGTTTTAACGATAATAATACAAATTTGCCGTGGTGGTCTAGTGGTAATGACACCCGCCTCACAATCGTGAGGTTGTGGGTTCAAACCCGGTCCCGTACTAATGAATTCCTTGGAGTTTATGTACGGAATTTTCACACCACTGGCTTTTCGGTGAATGAAAACATCGTGAGGCAACCTGCATATGTCCAAGGAAGAAATTCCATGGCGTATGTGAATCCACCAACCCGCACTGGGCCAGCGTGGTGGATATGGGTCAATCACCCTTCGTGGGAAGGCCTACGTCCTGCAGTGGACTATTAAAAAGGGCTGGTACAGTACAGTACAGTACAATACAAATTTTATAGCTGAATACTTTGGGGTCAATATTATAATTTATATACAATATATATTGATTACCTACTTTGAAATTAAAGGTTTATATAGTGTAAAAATTGCCTCTGAACCTGAACTGCCTAGTTCTATTGCATTGCTTCATTCCAAAGAAGTTACACAAAAATCAAATAATGTCGATATACATTCGAATGTCTAAAGAAAAAGGTTGAGGCTTAGTAACGTCTCTTATCCCAACCGCAGTAGTTATTTTTGTGTCATTAATATATTAACCAATTATCTTAAGTGATCTTATTATTTAATTATTAATATGTCATGTAATTACAATGAATACATCATTTCATAGTATTAGTATAGTTCAATATTAGCACTCGTATTCATATTATTATTTCTTTGACATTCTTAACAAACTATTGATATTAAAAGTAAGTATTTAAATGAGGCAATACGTGCAAATGTCAAAGGTAAAATGTCTTCCACATTTCGGAATATTAATGTTAGGAAATTGAGATATATTGTTGCTTAAATTTTTATGAATGGTAATTTAATTTTGGACTGTATCTAAGGAGAACTTTACCAAATTAGGAGTCGATACAAATAGTAACAGCTTAAATGAGATTGAAATTTGATACATGACAATAGTAGATTATTCTATCTTGTGTCGCGGGCGATAGTCATATAGTCATTTATTCATAACACCATTTGTTACTATACTATACAATATAGCACGAAATAAAAATTGATAAACTTGACAATTACCAAATTAGTCACTAAACCTTAATACAATTCAAGTAATTTAAAAAAGTCATTTACGTCATAAAATAGTTGCACATGTAGTTAACATTTTAATTTATTCCTAAACGACCCAGCGGAAGGTGCATCCCGAACTTCTACGGGTATTCGGTTGTAAATGGCGGGCTCACCAAAATATACAGACCTCTCCAATTTCGCCAGCCTATGAGAAGGAGTCACCAGTTGGTTTTTCCTAGCATTGCTTCTTTAATTTAATCTAAAATAGGTACCATTCCTCTCAAATAATTCTAAATGGTTGTGCGATATATATACGTGGCGAGGGACTGAGTTACTCGTAACTCCCGAGCGCAGCAAGGGAGTTTAAAAGAGTCCTGAGTGAAGCGAGAGATTCAAGCCGCCCAAGACAAACACAGACTTTGTTCCAGCAATGAATACTCTACTTTTCATACGTCCTGCGAGATGTTGAAAATGTTTAAACACTGTCATAACCTCACTAAGTGTACTCACTAAGCAACTCGGTATTGTTCCAAAAAAATTAAATAAATATTAGAACAAATATACAAATTTTCATGAAAATGCAAGCCAAATCCGAAATGTAAAATAGATAATGTAAATACTGCGTGACTATCTTTATCAACTACTTTTACCATAGGCTCGACCTAGGATTTTAAGAAAATGAATAAGTGGTTTCAAACGTTTTGTTCATTCCGAGTTGCAATGTTTAACAGAACACCTGATTTGCTTCCTCTAATTTCGGATCTGCCCCACAGTAAAAGTGGTTCATAATGATGGACTGAAGCATGTGTGAAGCACTTCGGAGTTCTTTTCGACTGGTACCTACTAAGCCGAAGGGGGCTTAGTAGGTACCAGTCGAAAAGAACTCCGAATTATTATAGCCATATAATTATAGGCCAAGCTCTACTGAGCCAAACACATGTGTTACGTAGAAGGAGAAATAGAAGAAGCAAAGGATTTTGAACTCAACTCTCAACTCTCAAGTTTTCTTTTCTCTTCTTTTAGGGTGCCCTATACCCATAGGGTAAAAACAGGCGATATCAATATTAATTTAATTTCAAAAGAGGCGGAGCAAAGTCATGAGAGGACAAATAGAGTAAGTTACCTTAATATGTTAGCTATACATAGCATAATGCCAGGACATGTTTTACCAACTCGTGAAGGTAACTGTCTGGATCATGTTATGTTAAAATGTGAGAAAGATAAAGAAGCAGTAAAAATCGCGATTTTAAACACGAGTATTACTGACCATCTAACCATTTTTATAAATCTATCTGGCAAAAGGACTAATAAAACGTATACAAAAATAAAAACTGTCACTGATTTTAATGCAGCACTTTTAAGCCTAGCAAATAAGAATCTTGTGGAACTGTTACTTTGTGATGATCCCAACTTATTAATTGAGCAATTAGTAGACAAAATTTCAGAATCTCTCAGAGAGCATACTAGTACTGTACAAATTCCGAGAAACAAGCGCAATATAAAACCATGGATAAGTACGGGAATTTTACGTTGCATTAAAAACAGGAACAAGCTTCAGCAAAAGGTAAAGTTAGATCCTCATAACGAAATATTAAAAATAACTTATAAAAGATATCGAAATTTTTGTAATAATTTGATTAAAAAACTAAAAAGAAACTACGAACGAACACAATTGACTAAGTCTACTAAAAATGCTAAACTTCTTTGGAAAAATATAAGATCAATAACACACTCTAATAAAACTAAAACAGATAACTCAAAATTACTGAATTTAAAACCATCTCCGGCAAAGTCTGTTAATTATATGAATCACTATTTTGCAAATATTGGCAAAACGTTGGCAGAGGATATGTTAATAAACCATAAATCACCGGATCAAAATACAGCTGACATTAATAAGACACAAGTGAATTCTTTTGTGCTGCTAGACACCGACCTAAAAGAAGTGTATGATGTGCTTATGAGCCTCAAGTCAGAGAGTGCTCCTGGGTGGGATAATATCCCAACTAGTTTCCTTAAATTGGCTAAACATCACGTAGTTCCAATTATATGCCACTTAGTAAATCTATGCTTCTCTCTGGGCGTATTTCCTTTGCTTTTAAAGAAATCTATAATAACTCCCGTCCATAAAAGTGGTGACACAAAAGATGAAAACAACTATAGACCAGTGTCGGTACTGCCGTGTATTTCAAAAATTCTAGAAAAATTAATTAATAGCAGGCTTATTAAATACCTTAGAAAATTTAATATAATATCTGACTCACAATTTGGATTCCAAAGTGGTAAATCTACTGAAGATGCTGTTACAGCTGTTACTTCCTTTATAGTAGATCAAGTAGACCAAGGACGTAAATGCGTAGCTGTATATTTAGATTTAAAAAAAGCGTTTGACACCGTATACGTCCCCATTCTTCTGCAAAAATTACACGAGATTGGTATTCGAGATATAGCCCTAGCTCTTCTGAAAGACTACTTAAGTAATAGGAAACAGAGAGTCAAAATTGGAGTGCACATCAGTGAAGATGCAGATATTACATACGGCGTACCTCAAGGGAGTGTGTTGGGACCTACTTTGTTCTTAATATATATTAATAATTTATGCAACCTTAATCTATCGAACGCAAAAATCTTTTCCTATGCTGATGATACAGCGGTTGTGTTTTCAAACACCACATGGGAAAAAGTACGGGTACAAGTAGAACAAGGTCTTCTAAAAATAAACCACTGGTTAAAGCAAAACTTACTCACCCTAAATGCTTTGAAAACAAATTATATGTGTTATACTAAGTATAATCGAACCCAACCTAAAAGCGACTTCAGTATAAAACTCCATGAGTCAGATACTATACATAATTCTATGTGTAATTGTACAATATTAAATAAAGTAAATTCAACCAAGTATTTGGGAGTTCATATTGACCAGAGACTATCTTGGTTTACACAAATTGATGCTGTTGGTGCTAGGATAAGAAAATTGGTTTGGATTTTTAAGTCTCTACGACATGTTGCACCACAACATCTACTGAATAAAATTTATATAGCTTTAGGTCAATCTATTTTATCGTATTGTTTGCCAATTTGGGGAGGAGCAGCTAAAACTAAATTTATAGAGGTTGAAAGGGCCCAGAGAATTTTACTCAAAGTTATGTATTTCATGCCATATAGATATCCTACTAACCAACTATATACATTAAGCCAGCTTCTAACTGTCAGAAAACTTTACATTGTACAAGTAGTTCTCAAAGTTCATAAAGATACGCCATATAGTGATAACGTTCTTAACAAAAGAAGAAAGGATAAAGCAATTGTGGTCCAACCTGTCAAAAGCTCTTATGCTAGCAATCAGCTTGTTAACAAATCAGCAAGATTATACAATGAAGTTAACAAAATTTTGAATATTTATCCTATGAATTGTCACGAATGTAAAAAACATCTAACCAGTTGGATACTTACTAAAAACTATGAGGAAACAGAACAACTGTTACAAATCAAGAAATAATAAATAAATCAACTTAAAAGTATATGTATTTTGGTAGAGTATTTGGACTCAACCCACACACATGCACTGACACACACGCATAACACACACACGCACAACACACACACAACACACTCACGCACAACACACACACACACACAAATATTAAAATAAAAATATATATGTTTTTGGAAAATGTTTGCAAGTTAGAGATTAAATTTAAAATGTTTTCTTTTAGTTAAAAAAAAATGTTAAATTAACCAAGATTGTTACCATAGTATGGATATCGAAGAGCGGGGTCTTCTGACACAGGTATTTTTATACTTAATAGAATGCCCCAATCTACAGTAAGTTAGTGAATTATTGGTTACAGAAATAAAAACTTATTATTATTATTATTATTAAAAACGGAACCCTATTACTAAGACTCCTCTGTCCATCTGTCCGTCTGTCTGTCTCCAGGCTGTATCTCATGAACGATTATAGCTAGAACGTTGAAATTTTCACAGATGATGTATTTTTGTTGCCGCTATAACAAAAAAATAACTAAAAACAGAAATAAACTAAATATTTATTGGGGACAGAGCGGAAATACACTAAATATTTATTCAAAACAAGACTTTGGGGGCTCCCATACAACAAACCTGAATTTTTAGCCGTTTTTCGATCAATATTAATTAAGGTGACAGGTAGATGCTTGAAATATTCACGGAATATTTAGTTAAATAATCACTTTAAAAATAAATAATTAAATAAAAACAAAATAAATATTTAAGGGAAGAAACATTACTTTTTTACTTGATATTAATAACGACAACAGGAAGATGCTCGAAAAATTGCACAGAATATTAAATTGTATATTCCCTACAAAAATAAATAATTAAATTTAAAAAAAATTGTAACCCATACTGTACAGAACCCTTCGTGCGCGAGTCCGGCTCGCACTTGGCCGATTATTTATTTCTTCCTGTACTAGTATCTCTCCATCTTAAGGGGAAGAGATCTCTTTTAGTGAGACCGTCAGTTGTTTTACAAATTTAAAGGGTTTTGTTTATATGTAAGTTGTAGAATGCGTAGGTACTATCAATCTCAAAAAAATTCCGAACTCATTATGTAAGTTCGTATAAGCCGGATGGCTGGCCCTGGTGTCAGAGTTTTTAGATTGCCTCTGACATGGTTAAACGGTTAAAACAACCGGGACCTACAATTTGACAACTCATTAATACATAACAATATGTCATATTGCACTTATATTATTTACTAGCGACCCGCTCCGGCTTCGCACAGATGTATTATACTTATAAACCTTTCTCTTGAATTACTCTATCTATTAAAAAAAACGCATCAAAATCCGTTGCGTAGTTTTAAAGATATAAGCATAAATGGGGACAGACAGCGGGAAGCGACTTTGTTTTATACTATGTATTGATATTGATGATGATATAACTCATATACTTACTTTCAATCAACTGCGCAAAACTTGTACATTATAACAGATGCACTGCAGTCTGCATAACGATGCAAACGCTTCCTCCTTCATTGTCATCTAAAGGTGTCTAATGTGCCATAGCTAATATAATTACCACGTTATGAGGTCAAACCGAATGCTGAAGAAGCGTTCTTGAATGAATTACTACTTACTATTATTCCGTCTGTGTTAACACCAAGGCGATGTTTTTCACGCGTCGTCTCCTCTAAACAATAGATGGATTATCAACAATAGGTACCTTTAGTTACAGATACAAATACAAAATACAAATACAAAAAGATTTATTTACCAAAAAAGATTACATTAAACCTTAGCACATATTGGTAATTAAATGTAGATTATTTCTAGTTAGATATTAATGATATAATAATTACTACTACTGTTTACTAATGTAAAAGGTTTGCAGGTTGAATTGCGGGCCCTGCACTAGGAGTAATCCTGTATCGCGAGACCCAGAACAAATAGTTTGCCAAGTTTTAGAGTTTGTGCGGCTTTAGTGCTTAACAACATTTATTCAAGGTTGTGAACAGAAAAAGAAACGCCATTATGCAAAATTGTGAGTGCAGCGTGTGTGTGTGTGTGTGTGTGTGTGTGTGTGTGCGCGCGCCAAAATGAATTACAGTCAAGTGATAATTTTTAATAATTTCTCCGTATCTTCGTACGATAGATTAGATAAGTAGTTTGTAACAGCAATTTTGCATTCTCTTTTTGTTTTAGAATAAATATTAAGCTGTTTATTCATCTTATTGTAGATATAAGGGGACCTGAAAAGTGGAAGTCGCTGTGCAAATGCGGATTTCGTGGGAGGTTCATTGGCTCGGGGGAGTCGCCTCTTTGATGCGATGGAATCAGGTTTAGGGGTCATTTTTTTGTGAAAATTCAACGTAACCTTGAGAATATATATTTGGCGAACGGTTAACACACCTGCTAGGGTATACAGGTCTTTCGTCGGATGCCGGTAGGGCAACTTGAGCATGACTTTAAGCACGGCTCGCTGAGCTCTTTCTATCTCAATCATAGATGTGGCTCCAGCTCCTCCCCATATGGATATACAGTAGCATAAGATTGATTCGCAAAGAGCCACATATACGAGACGTAGAACTTTTTTGTTTGCGGCATAACGCAGTCCTCCCATGACATGAATAAGTTTCCGAACTCTTTTTGCCAATGTCGCAATATGTGATTTGAATGACAACTGCTCATCTATTGTGACTCCTAGGTATTTGATGGTAGGAGATCTGGCGATTATTTCGCAGTTGCAAGATGATGTACTGCATTCAGAGTGGATTTTGAGAATGAGACGTGGATCTGGTTCGGAAGCTTTTGTCTTGTGGAAACAGAGGTACTTTGTTTTACCCAGGTTCAATGTGAGTAAGTTCATATCTAACCACCGTTTAATGTGCATCATGCCGCTTTCGGCCTTCTTGAGCGCTGACTCCCACGTAGTACCATGAAACAGTGCAACAGTGTCGTCTGCGTAGCAAATAAGATCAGCGTTATCGCGGCATGTTGTGTGGATGTCATTAACATACAGGATGAAGAATGTCGGACCGAGTACGCTACCTTGAGGAACTCCGTAGCGTATAGGCAGTGTGGTACTGATGACGTCTCCTATTTTAGTGCATTGTCTCCTTTCGCCAAGGTAGCTACAGAACCATTTCAGTGGCAGCCCTCTAATTCCAGAACCTTTTAACTTCTTAATCAGAACTGCCACCGAAACGGTGTCGAAGGCCTTAGCAAGATCCAGAAATACACCCACGGTTTTATTTCCTTTATCTAGGTTAGATGCCACTTTAGATGTCAGAAGTTCCACTGCATCTTCTGTTGATGTTCCCCGTCTGAATCCAAACTGTTGGCTCGAGAGTATGCTGTTTTTATCCAGGAAGGAAATGAGGCGGTGATTAACAATCCTTTCAAGTATTTTGGAAAAACAGGATAGGAGTGAAATAGGCCGATAATTCTCAGGGAGATTTTTAGAACCACTTTTGTGTACGGGAATTACGCTTGCTAACTTCCATTGGTGGGGAAATGTGCCTGTTGATAGGCTTAGATTAAAGATGTAAGTGAGTGGTTGTAAAATTTCAAATTTGATGGCTTTAATCAACGCCGGCTTAAACTCATCCAGGCCAGGTGCACTGTCCAATTTGATAATATATAATTGGATAATTGAAGTATCCAATTAGGTTCACGTGCAAAGACTTGCATATTTGATAAATTGGTGTGAAGGTTTGTGCTCATGACAAAAATAACGTGGATGTAAACGTATCTGGTGTTTTGTTGTTTTGTTCGACAAATTAAACTACTTAGATACAAATTATTGAATGACAAAAACACTTCCTAGTCAGTCATAGAATATAATTTATGCAGTACTTACCTATTTCTTTTAATGTTAATTTAAAATTTAAGAGCGCGGCTCTTGTCGATGGAGTAACTTCCACGTAGGGACTTACTCATGTTATTTTTCTCTCCACACGCTTTCCCGCCAAAAGTTATTTAATCATCCTCTTTTTTTAAGTATCCTATTTGGCCTAATCAAGGCCTAATTTGTCCTGCGAGTTTATTCACTAAAGAGGTTCCTATGTAATATTACGAGTATGTGTTTTTCTACACTATTATTAATTCTTCTTTGCCAGTATAGGTACCTACACAACTTGTAAGTACGAATACAGCGCTGTTTCGGGGGAAATGTTATTTAGAACTTATTATGAACAAATGACCAAATCTAACCAAATTTTAACCATTTTGACATTTCAACTGGTGATTTTGACGTATGCGACAGACTTTTGTGTTTTTTTGTTCCACTCACTCTCGTGTATCCTGTGTAACCAGATATGAATAAGACAGCTGTAACGTAGTTTTTATTTGAGTAAAATTTTGCGTTACTTCTATTACTTGTAATTCTTCTGCGGTAGGCACAAAGTAACTATCCATGAAATATAAAAAATGGATAAAAAAAAAGGTACAATGTACCTAAACGCGCAATGAAATATTGAAGTGCTCTGAAATCCAATTACGAAATTATCTACTAGACGAGCTCTGGGGGGCAATTCTGTTAGCCGATCTCTTTACTGAAGTGATACGTTCTTGAACCTCTCTCGTTTTTCTGACAGTTCCGACAGCTCAAAACTGTCAGAAAAACGAGACAGGTTCAAGAACGTGTCACCTTAGTAACGAGATCGGTTGACAGAATTGCCCCGCTGAAGTAATATTTCCAAAGAATATTTGAATGACAGCTTGTAGTCATCTTTTAGTCTACAAAAGTTTAATGTTCTCGTAAAAACTTTAAAAGACAAACGCTTCAAAACCTGTAGTCGTCATTTTCTTTTTCCTTAATAAGTTAGATATATCGTTGTGCCAACCTTTAATGTCAGAGGAAAGAACATACGAGCTACGACCATTCAAAATTATTGTTGTTTACTTTTATTTTTGGTTTTTATCGCTCATCTAACATACCTAAATATAAATATTTAGGCCTAATTTCATTGAGTGATTTATTTATTAATTGTGAAGTATTAGTATTTGCGAACGAACTCCTCCGTAACGGCTAGACCATTTTCTTTTGTATATATTTGGTAGGTCGGAGGCTATTAAACCCTTTGTGATTAGGGTGGTCTTCTCGAGATTTTTTTTTATATTTTATCTTATTGATGTTTTTTTTATTTCAAAACGTTGTTTTTCCGTCTCAACTGGTATCGCTATAAGATCATATGAAAAAACTTTACCCACATTTGTAGGGGAGCGAAATTAGCGAGAGCGGAGGGAAATAAGGACTAAGACGTTAGGAACACTGAGTAATTGCATCAAAATACTGCGTCATAAAACTTGTACCAATTATAATGTATTTTTTAACAGCGTTCGCGCAGTTTGGCCAGACTTTCCAAAGTAAGACCAGGAACCAGTACCAGCAGCAGTACCAGCCGCAGCCCACCGCTCCTCGGAATTTGGCCGGAGCCTGCAAGGAGCTCAACGAGAGACAACCTGTCGCTGGCAGCTGCGACAAATATATTGAGTGCATTGTAAGTATCGCTGTAACTAACACGGGGTAACTGGCAAACTATTGTTAATCTTTATGTAGGTTGCTGTTTGATGTGCATTTAATTTTATCACTGGGATACTCCTAAAACTCCGAATTCCCAATCTTGCAGTTAGTATACTTAACATAAATTCCCGTTGTCCACAGAACGGAACAGCGGAAGAGAAAACTTGCCCTGATGGACTCCGCTTCAACCCGAATGTGAACTTCAACGTGTACCCCTGCCAGTACCCCAACGAAGTTGCCTGTCTCGAGCGTTCTGCTCTACGTAAGTACCAATATCCCACCACTAGATATAATAGCTGTGGTGATCTAGTGGTAGTACAATCCTTCCAATCGTGACGTCGTGAGTTCAAATCCCGGTCCCGTACCAATGAGTTCTTCGGAATTTATGTACGGAATTTAACACCACTGGCTTACCTATAGGTATACTTCCGTAGAAGATGTTCGATGGCGTATGTGAATCCACCAACCAATCCGCACTGGACCAGCGTGGTGGATATGACACAATCACCCTTCATGGGTAGGCCTACGTCCTGCAGTGGAATATTAAAAGAATGATGCCGTAGGTATATCATCAAATATTTATCTATCGTCACTTATCTTCTCGAGCACAGCGCTCCACCTAATTGCCTTCATTGTCATCCTTTTAGCAGTAGTTTAGTGAAGTTTTGCAGCGTATGATGTCCACCCATAAAGTAGACAGACGATCTGATTATAAATACATCAAACTTTAGATGTAGATGTGTCTTTATTAAAATGTTGTTTCATAGAAAAATATCGTTCATCCGCGACAAAATGTATGGAACAGCTGATTTTTTTAAGTTCTGACAAAAGTCGCAGAATAAAAGTTGTTAGTTTTGATGTACACAATAAGCTCCTAAAAGGATGGTAATTATTGTATTTACCAGTCACCCTGTATGTAGGTAACCGTCATTTATCCAATATTTTAAATAGGCGTCTAAACTCCCGGATAAACAACTCGCACATTTTCCATCTCACGAAAAAATTTGCACTGTTCAGTACCTACATTATTAGAATACATACCAAGAAGCAACGAATTTTTGTTTGCGTTAAAACCTGAAAATTGTAGGAAGCCTCAACGCCATTAGTACTGCGAAATGCCTATGAGCATACGAGTCCAACGTGAGGTCCATACAAATGAGCCGAAATGCCCCATTCGTCAGATCAACAGATTACGCGTCCCCACGGCTTTGTCATCGCTGATTTTAAAACTATTTTTTCATTTTTCAAAGATATTCACTACGGCGTAGGAATAATGATGAGTTAAGGCGAGGCTATCTGAGAACTTTAGGTATTTTAGGCTAGCACAGGCGCCAATTTTCGGAGCGCGACGTATTCATTTACGCGACTCAGAAATTGTGAGCGACGCGCCGCGCGCTCGTCTTCCGCGCGTCGTCAGCCCCGCTATATAAGTACCTTACCGCAGTGACGAATATCAACCAGTTGACATACACCTATTTTTAGGAAAATGAGAAAATGCCTTATCATATACAGTCATTGTACATATATTTAGGAATATAAGACGTCATTGAGTACTGTATCCTCAGAAACCTAAGTACATTGAAGTACCTATAAATTGCAAGTAAGGTTTGTTACTCTTTCACGACTAATACACGTTTCTATGGAAGTTAGAATGCAGTTAGCTCTGACATGGATGGTAGCTTATATTAGTTACATTTTCGGGGTTTGGTGACTTTTCGGATACAAGATTTTTAGGCACGTTGTCCGAAGTCTCATTTTATTTTTTTATTAATTTTAAAGATTAATACACTCTTTCTGAATAACTATGTAATAATTAAATATTTAACTCAAATCATTCCGTGTCCTAGGAATTCACTTTCTTTTCTGATTTTACAAAACAGATTCAAGCATTCGTGTCCAAAACGTCACTGAAAATATATAATAATTGGAACAGTCAGTTCGGACAAAAATGTCCGATAATATTATTGTGTCCGAACCGTCACGGAGGCGTTTTGGGGAGTAGATTTGGTCAGTATGGTGCCTAGTAAATGTACAGTATTTTAGAAAGAACAAAGTTAACCTATACAGGGTTATACAGAACTGGTGCACTTAGCTGAAAGGTGGTTCAGATCATCATTATGAACAACTTGTACTATGGGGCCAAACCAAAATTCGAGGAAAAAATATTCAGTTGCAGTTTTGTATGAAATGGCTGATTTTTGTTCTCGAATTTTTTATTACCTGCTTTTTTCAGGACGATCCGAAAATCCTGTATACGTATTCGTTGGGCCGTCCAGAGTAATGAACTTTTTGTATGAAGTAGCATTTTTTTGCGATTTTGGGGTTGGTCCCGTAAAAGTTGTTCATAATGGTAAGTACAAATATTTATTAATAATAAAAATACTTCTGTTCCGATTTATGTATGTAATGTGTTTATTTTTACTTCATTTTAAACAATTTTTTTTCTCTTTGTGTATGTTTCCCTAAAAGGAAATAAACGTGTACTGTACTGTACCAGCCTTTTTTAATAGTTCACCGCAGGAAGCAGGCCTACCCACGAAGGGTTATTGGGCCATATCCACCACGATGGCCCAGTGCAGGTTGGTGGATTCACACACGCCATCGAATTTCTTCTATGGACGTATGCAAGTTGCGTTGCCACGATGTTTTCCTTCACCGAAAAGCCATTGGAGTGAAATTCCGTACAAAATTTCCAAAGAAACTCATTGGTACGGGACCGGGATTGAACCTACGACCTCAAGAATGACAGGCCAGTTACAACCACTTAGGCCACCACGGCTTCAAATAAACGTGTATCCACGACATAATAATTATCTATGTATGCTAATCATTCTCCCTATCACTCCGTAAAAAATATATTCTACATGCTAAACTCGCTCTTCTAAAAGTAGTCAGTGGGTGGGATCTATTTGAGTACCTATAGCCTGAGCTGCTCGCGAGAAAATTTGCCGTGCGTCCGACGCCGACAAGCTCTGAGAGCGGACTGAACCGTGTCAGGGAGCGTTTTGATACCATGATTTCATGATAAAAATTAGTGTAAAATCACCATACTAGCAAGTCAAAATTGTCGTAACGTACAGTCCTTATGTTACTGATATGTAATATGTTAAAAATAAAAAATAAATATCGTGTCTAAGATGGAATTATTCAAAAACTCATTCGAAATCCAACATAGAGGTGACTTTGGATTTTTTTTCGATCGAGCGAAGTTTTAACTATCATGTATCGGAGAACGTACGATTTTTGGAAATATGTTCAAGAATAACATATATTTTTTCCAACAGTAAAATTATACATTGCTGAGGAAAAAAATTGGTTTTAAATACGTTAAATCGGGCTAGTAGGATTCTAGGCGATGAGAATATATTATGTGAGCGGCTTGCGAAATTGTGCCAACTTTAAAATGAGTCCGTAATCAGAATCACACCTTAGGTCGATTATGTCAAGGTCGTGGGGCTTGTTGGGATAGGGTTTTCCAACGTTCAAATGTTTGGTCAAACTGGTATATATAGAAACTTTATTTAATATCAGTAATATGTATAACTCGACATTCTTAAAATTATTTTCATTTACTGCGTGTTATGGATATTAGTCGATAAGGGTATTGCTAATCAGTTGTCGCGTCTGTGTCCTATGTGTCTCTTCATGACTTGGTATACATTAAACAATAAACTTGGTATACATTAAAAAATAATTAATGAAATCTATGTCCATTGATTCTTAATAATTTTATGAAACTGATGTTTATTTTTGCTATTTTAATGTATTGTCAATAGTTCTCATATCATAATTCTAACTCACTATCACATACTTACTATACTCACTATACCTTTATTGTTTTATTCCTAGTTTTAATCTTGGTGTGACAATAAAGGAACCTAGGTATAGGTTATCTATCCTATCCATTCTGACTGCGCTGACAACTACTTCAGTTGTTACGCGATAAATCTCATAATACATAATAAGAATAGAGTGTTCAAATGAGAATTGAATAAGAATTTAATTTTAAAATACGAGTGTAGCTACTCATTGAGTTCCATTATCTAAGTTGCAGTTTAATTTGTTTACTAACTTCAAAAGCAAATCAAAATCTCTTATCATCATTTATTTAGTTTGTAATTACAAGCATTTCATATTTTTTAAATATTTATATTGGTAGAAACTTGTACCTAATTAGCTTATATGTTAATCTATTTAAGTTTCTAAGTTGTTATATAAAAGCTGTTAGTTTCTGAGATAGTAAAAATAAAAACAATGTTAAAAGTAATGTTCCCGGGGCATAGGTCCCCAAAACACTGGCCGCTTTACTAAAAAAATAAAATAAACAAAATCGCGAAAGTTTAAAAACGACGAAGATTACAAGTAACTATACTAACACAAATCGGCGGACGAGAAGTTAGCCGCAGATGACACTTCGCCGTGGTTCGCTAATTCTTGCGCATGTGTGCACAATGCGTTGGGAGCGCGCGGGAGGCATGAGGTTGGCGGGCGGGTGTGCGTCTTGTCCCTCTGGCTCCCGCGCATACCTATATTTCGGCTTTGCGCAGCGTTCAGCATAACTTCCTATCCGCCGATTTCTGTGGCGCTTAGTATACAAGCTTTTTTGTTTCATCAGAGCCAGCCGAGCCCACCGACCAGTGCCCTCACCAGTTCGGCTACTTCAAGCTGGGAGACTCTCGCAACTGCAGCCACTTCAGAAACTGCGTCAACGGCGTGGGCTACGACTTTACCTGCCCCGAGGGTCTGGCCTTCGACCCGGAGACCTACCGCTGCGAGTGGCCTGACCAGGTCTCCGACTGCGACGCTGAAGGTAAAGTTCACCTTCAGCAACTCAAAAAAATATTGTGGAACGTCCTATACTGGAATTATATAGTACATTATTGTAGCGGCCAGAAACAGAGCCAAAAGCCGAGGCACACATACGTGAGTCCTGCAATCCCCAGTTGTGGCCAAGGCTTGTATAGTACTTTTCTCAAATAATGGGAGGAATTTAACTTCTTGGAGGAAACGCAGGACCTATTTTTTGCATTTTTTTCTAAGCCCGGGGTCATTTACAGACTTTTAATTAAATTGAATATTTGTATGTAGGTAAGATGTTGTGATCAAATCTTGCAGCTGTATTAATTGATTGAATATAAATTTTCCTTGCCATCTTACTTGGGTTTTCCGATCCTGAGTTGACTCGCTGTTTTCTTCTCTATCTCTTTTAAATATACCTAGTTATTTTTTGCAAAAAATGGCACACCCTACTTTAATCGTGTACAAAATTCAAAAAGTTTCCTCGAATCGATGTTGACAATTATTACATGATTTTGCAGAAACGGCTCAGCCGATTTCGATGAAATTTAAATGAGTCCACCTCGGGAGTACCTACACCCTTTGGAACTAAAAAATATTTTTTTAAATCAATTCACAACTGGTGAAAATGATATTTTCGAATATACAAAAAAATACACTTACGTACCTACAACTTTCTCTTTTTTGGAAGTCGGTTAAATATTTGAAGAAGCGACGTACCTACTGTTGTTTCTCGCTCAGTGAAGGCAGCCAAGGCCAACGAGAATTTGTTTGTTTTATCTGTTGGTTTTACAAATTCAGAAAAGCACTTATTTGTATTGTAGTCATAAAAATGTTCATGTCTGTAAAGTTTATGTGCTTTGAAGATATGACTATAGTAATCTGTTACATGAATATTTCATACAAGACTTACTTAATACGAATTTAAATTATTGTATTTGTATATTATACCTTTATAAGAATTACGATGCCTATTATAGTAAATATATGATGTTTGAATTAAATTGACGAATATTCTGTAAAACATTTCAGCTTTCCTCGGATTCCGTTGCCCAGAGATACCCGTAAGCCGAGAGCTTGGCCCTCCAGCTGGATTCAGATTTTACAGGTATTGTACCAAACTTTAAAAATAAGTTGTCAAGTGCGTGTCAAGACATGCGTATGATAGGCTTCCGTAGATGGTGACGATGATTATGATGATGATAATAACCAATTTTAGAATGTCATAAGATGGTTGGGTACTAGAAAAAACATAATTGGCTAGAAAAAAATATTTGTGAGGTCAATGACCTCTGAGCTATGTGCGAGTTTAATTTTTCTTTATAACTCAAATAGTTGTGATCCCACAGTATTCAAAACAATTTTGAGATAAAGTTTTTAATGTAAAAATGTAGAAAGTTTGAACATTCTATCTCGTATACTTTAGAAATTATGGGGGAACACTCTTTTTTCAACTTTAGCGATCTATAATTTCACAAATGGTACCACGTGAGAAAAAATGGCTCTAGAAACCTTACTTTCATTTTAGAAATCCTATTCAACGGTATCCCACACGAGGGGGTGGAGTTGAATAAAAATTTCATCCCCACTTGAGCTACCCCTTAAATAAACAGTTTTGAAATTTTTAAGTATTCGAAATTGAGATCTATACAAAACTATTATGCAATTTGTTTCATAAATGTGGAAGTTATAAGGCTTTGTAGCATGAGGACGGACGGACGGACGGACACAACGAAGTTATAAAACCGCGTCTTTAGTGGACGTGACGCATGATTAAAATGTTAGATAGATAGATAATTATATTCTTTATCTTTATGCCAAGATGATGAAATATTCAAATTAACTCGAGAATAGTGTCACAATGGGTGACTTTATTGCTAAGTGTTATTTCGGAAGCAAAATTTCTGTACTTATTTGGCTCATCGCATTAGCATTGCCACGCATGATCTATTTTAGTATTTTCAACGGCCAAGTGCCTTTATTGCCTTCAACAAAACGCAATAAAAAAAATAACCAAATTAGATCATCAAAAAAAAGTGGAAATTGCTACTATCGTAATCACGAGTACCTACTGTCTGTGTAGGTATGAGTTTCGTTGTAGGTAAATGATTTTAAGTATTATATGTGTAACAATAATTATTATTATTTTAATACGGCGTCTCATTAGTCGTTAAGAGCAAAGTTAGTCCAAAATTATTTAGTAATGAACAATTAATGATCATGTTAAAGTATACCTAATAATAGCACTACGAGATGTTTCTTCAAAAGAAGAACATTGGAAATATTCCAGTCCAGAACATTACTTATTACACACTTTTACTATGAGAATGAGAATAACCTTGCAAAAAATAATCCACACTTTACGAAAAATTCTCACGTCTCGGCAAAATGGTATGTACAATATAGTACGACTCAAACTTAGTTAGGTACCTACCTATCTAATGGTGGCTCGAAGCATGAGGCGAGTCGCTGCGCAGTAACAAACTTGTGTGTTAGAGAGGTGGGCAACATAAAACCAATTTATAATTGAAATCGAAAAAATACCTACCGTACATTTCGTCGAAAGTCAATGAACACGTTGAATAGTAAGTAGATTTTTCAGCAATTTCAGTTTCAACCGCACAATTAAAGTTGACCATAATCATGAGTACAATACAATGATACCCCGTATATGTTAGATACCTATTCCATCCGTCCGTCAGGCGTAGGACGTCCACTGTTGAACATAGGCCTCCCCCATAGATTTCCAATAAGGCCGGTTGGAAGCGGCCTGCATCCAGCGCGTTCCCGCGATCTTTAATATAGGTATCGTCAGTCCACCTAGTCGGTGAACGTCCTTCGCTGCGCTTACTAGCCCGTGGTCTCCATTCGAGAACTTTACGGCCCCGTTGGCCATCCGTTCTTCGAACTATGTGCCTTGCCCACTGCCACCTTAATTTGCTTATCCGCTGGGCTATGCCAGTAACTTTGATTCGTCTGCGGATCTTCTCATTTCTGAGCAATAGTCCTCTCCAAAGCACGCTGAGCTATCTTGATCTTATTCATAAGGCCCACAGTAAAAGACCACGTTATAGTACCTATTAAACTAATATAATATCTCATTATATTGAAATGTGATGAGCTCGGAATGCCAAGAACTGGTTAGGTAATGCGCGACCGGTCAGCGGTCCAAATGTCAGAAGATGCGACCTTGGTTACATCACCTTTAGAAATACCTATCGCTTGCTAACACACTCTAATGAAGTAAATGATTATTCAAATGCATCTCATAGGGTACCTTTTTGCGCCATTTGGCTCAAGGTTCTGGTAAATTATGTTGATGATTGATGGTTGATAAATCATTAGAGAGTCCCTAAACACTTACATACTTTATACTCGTAGCTACTATAAAATTTACCAAATCCCTACAAAATGATGTTTTGAAATGTGTAGAAACTTTCGAAAGTCTACTGGGACCCAAAAAAAAATTGATACTTATTCCAACTTTCATACATTTTCTAAACTATGGTTACCTACTAATGAATTAGGCTAAAATTAAAACTGACCTCGCTCCTTGTACAGTAGAACCTAGGTATCCAATCAATTGTAAATTTCGCTAACAAAGGGCCCTGGTTAATTTAAATAAAAATCTATTGTTTGGAATAACTGTTTGTTGTTTTTTCGCGACTTTGGGGTCGGCTCCATGATAAAAGTTGGTCACAATGAATTATAATTCAATTCTACGATATTCAAAAATGTCGTAGAATTGAATTACTTATAATCTCCGATATTTGTGCGTGTGAGCGTCGTCGTCTAGAAACACTCGCTACTACTAATAATTATCAAATCAAATACCTAACAGATATTATTCGATAATATCTGTTGAACTTGACACCTTTGACGGGAACTGATTAACAGTACACCAAAATCACCAAAACTGTAAAGGGAACTGTAAGAGGGAGGTCTTGGTTTAGGAGTGGAACACAACAGGCTACATAATTCAGTCATTTTATTAAACAAGCGAAAATGACCCAGAGCAAGCATTTATATGATGAACATAGGTGTTTGCTCTGTGTCTGGGTGTTATTTAGGTATTATCTATATATGTACGAGTATGTATTTAAAAAATATGTTTAAGTAGTATATATCAGTCTCTGGCTGCCATATTACAAGCATTGCTTAGTTTGGGATCAGAGACCGTGTATAAGATGTAAAAAAAAAATATCACTACATAGTATAAAACAAAGTCGCTTACTCTGTCCCTATATCCCTATGTATGCTTAAATCTTTAAAACTACGCAACGGATTTTGATGCGGTTTTATACAATAGAAAAAGTGATTCAAGAGGAAGGTTCATATGTATAATACACCTGCCTGTGCGAAGCCGGGGCGGATTGCTAGTTACCTATATTTTAAACAGACATGCATTGAAAAGTGGAAGGACTCGGAATATCAGTCGTCATTATGAAATTATCAGCTGCCTAAAAATACATAAAATTCTCTCGTCTCCACAAAATGATAGGTAGCACTCCAGTACCTACCTTACCACAATCTTACTAAAATTACTTATTTACTAATTCCATAGTAAAAGTTGTTCAAAATAATGATACTTACATTGGCTTTGGACATCTTGACTGTTGAAGTTCATTTTCTCTGCAATCCTTCATTTTCAAGAACCCCTATTATAGTCCGCTACTACTGACTGAAGCGTTTATCCGCTGCTAATATCACAGCCGCCAAGTAGTATGATTCACTCCATACATACTAAGGTTCCAACTATCTTCTTACAGGTCCGACGTGAACTGCCAAAAGTACTTCCTGTGCATCGACGGCAAGCCTCGAGCACTAGGCTGCGGTGGAGACGCGGCCTTCGACGAGCTCACCTCCACTTGCGTGTCGGCTGATGAAGTGGACGCCTGCCCTTCAGAACTTAGGTATGTCTTACGTATTATGAAGTATTTCCTGTGTATCGACGGCAAACCTTAAGCACTTAGCTTCGCTGGAGAAGCGGCATTCGACGAGCTCTCCTACACTTGCTTATCAGCTGATGAGGTGGACGCCTGCTTTTTAGAACTTAGGTATGTCTTACGCATTACAATCATTTATGCAGTACTTCCTGTGTACCGACGGCAAACCTTGAGCACTTAAATTGGCTTCGGTGGAGAAGCGGTCTTCGACGAGCACGCTTCCACTTGCATATCAGCTGATAAGATGGACACCTGTCCTTTAGAACTTAGGTGCCTGTCTTACGCATTACCATAATTTATAACGTAGGTATATGACATATATATGCCGGTCCATTGCAAACGTTTATTTTCATTCCAGAGCTGCGGCCGCACGAACAAGGGAAGCGGAGAAGCAGCTCCTGGCGAAAGAACTTGAGTTCAACGCCAAGACGGGATTGAAAACGAAGAGATTCTAAGTTTATTAGATTGGAAGGACTGGGCTTACCTCTCGTATGCTAATTTGGAAATATACAAAATCTGTTTAAAATAGGTAGGTAGTAGGTACATTCGAATTTTATAGTCGTTCTGAGGTCAAAATCAATGAACGACATTTAACGATAATGTGCCAGTATTAATTTATTAGCATTTGAAAGATGTGTGATGTACTCCATTGCAGAAAATTCTATAGAATTTAATCGACAAATAAAACTTTCTAGAAAACCTGCACCCCTACCATGGCAAAAAGGAATTGAAACTACTACTCCACTTTTAATGTCAGTTTTGCATTTTCGAGGGGATAAATTTTTGACGTGACAACGTCTTATAAATTGGTTTGCCGGGTGACACTTCAAGAAACTGCGTTACGCTCCGCTCACACTTTTCTCGAACTACCCCCTACTTAAGATTTAATCAGTTATTGTCAATAATAATTACTAACACCTCATAATTACAAACAACGAGACGAATGAGAGCGCTCTCATTCGTCTCATTCGTCTCAAAGTCGTTGTCACGTAAAACTTTCGCCCGTATACCGACTTTACAGGCAACAGTTTTTTCCATTTGTCTTAAAAGGGGTGCTGATCTAACTTCGACTGATTCTACTAACTGCATATCTCTAGGAGATTCGTCGAACGTCGTTTAAAGTTAATTAAAATAAATAACAACAATAGAAACCACCGAAACAGGTTACCTCGTCTGAGTTATATTTTTCTGCTACTTGAGAAGCCAAGTCCTTCTATAGTTGGTTTCTAGTCTTATACCATTTGATTTGCCATAACAGCACCATTTTTACAAAGCACAAATTATTGTAAATACATTATTAACATAAGATAGAAAATATTCTAACCACCATCACTGTCGCACCTCACGAGTTAGATCGAATTGCAATGTAATTACATTCAGAAACTTTGTAAACTTCCTATCAACACTCGTACATTTGCTAAGTTAAGTTTTTAAGTTCCATTAGTTTTTGGAGATTCAATGCCTACAATGTACTAAATCTTCAAAAAACTGTGTGTTGCTTTAAATATCAATAATTAAAGTTATTTATAGAAAAAGTTGGTTTTGATACCATTTACATAATTATTTAACAGAAGTGCTCAGACAAAAACGGTTATTTTTTACGGTGATATCAGACGGTTCATTTTTCGTTCATTTTCGCCTTTCATACGGTACTTTTTACTTGAAATGAAATGTCTGAACACAAAACGAAAACTGATTTCCGAATGAATTCATTAATTAAACGATCTGACAGTGTTGGAAATTGGCATTCGACATCATTCACTCCCATTCCAAATGAACGAAAAATGAACGGTCTGAACCTTCTGAGTCTGAACCTTAGATTATAGAAGGGAATAGATATGAAGTAAATCTATATGTCCCCCCGCAAACATTCAGACCTTATAGTGGTGGTCCTGTAGGAACGAAGGGTGTGGTTTATATTCTGATTTTTGCCCTCTAACTCGCATTACACCACCTCATTGATTTATTTTTATTGTTTGCTTCCCTATACGATATGAACCACTCTTCCTCGAAAGATGTTTGACAGCTGGCACCGTCATAATTTTGAGACCATCCAACCAATAAGAAATGATCTGTCACATTTGTTTGTTTTGGTAACAGCAAAGCTGATGGTATTTTATAAAAATATTGTATTAAACGTACCAATAAATACAATTCACAGCATTATATACCCACAAAAGATAAAAATAATCATGGCTACCTGCTGCGTTCGGGGCTGCGAGTCGTGTTCCAAGATAAAAGCAAAAATTTATTATTTTTCAGGTTAGTCGAAGGTTTTTAACTTTCCCGTCAGTTTTTTCAAAAAATCAATAAGTGTTCAGTGCAGAAATTATAAATAATGTTTCAAACTATCTATTTTAATTCACAAAACAGCATAAAACGATAATTTTGAGAAAAGCAAATGCTTTTAATGTTTACATTACTCCAAATTGTGATGTGAAATTGTTTATCATTGTTTTACATAAAATAGAGGTGACCGAAATAGGCCGATAATTGTAAGGGTCAGCACGACTAGACTTCTTGCTCTTGGGAACCGGTTGAACGTTCGCAAGCTTCCAGCAGAGCGGAACTATACCTGTGTCCAAGGAAAGGCGGAACAATCGTGTCAGAACCGGAGACAGTTCAGGTGCACAGTTTTTTAACACTATTGCCCGTATTCCATCGGCACTCGCTTTATTCACGTCTGATTCCCGGAGAGTTTTAAGAACCTCGTTTTGATGGATGCGAATATCAGTCATTGTAGCATCACAACGAGGTATAGATGATGGTATTTCATCCGAAGTATCAAGACGTGAACTCTCTGCAAAGAGGCTCGCAAACGAATTTGCTTTCTCTTGAGCATTGTGAGCAAGTGAGCCGTCAGGTTTCAATAGAGGTGGAAGTGAGGGAAGACAAAAGTTGGACTCTACCGTTTTAGCCAGTGACCAAAATGCCTTGCTACCAGTCGGGCAAGAGGCTAATTTTGCTCCAATACGGCCAGTGTGGTCAAATCGAGCCCTTTTTATTGTCTTCTTGCTAGACTTGGCTGCCATGTTGTATGCTTTCTTCTTTTCTGGAGTGTCCCGAGATTTACGCTGACGAGCGTCGGCCCAAACTAAAACACATCTCGTTTGAGTGCTTCAGCACTTTCACAAGCAGCGTTAAACCGAGGCTTTTCTTTACCCGGAGGGCAACCTTCAGTGAATGGAATAGTACTCCACTGCCTGATTCAACACCTCCGTTACGGCATTAGCGCAATCAGTCGGATTTCCAAAGGAAAAACACACCTGCTGCCAAGGATAAAATGCAAAAAAGTGACGCATCTCATCCTAGTCTGCTGACTTGTATCGCCAAATTCTCCGAGTGTTTTTAGCACTTGTATCAGGTGGAGAATACGAAGATTTGACGATGCAGTGGTCGGAACTACCGAGGGGTGGTGAAACCGAAACTGAGTACCTATCAGGATCATTAGTCAGCAGAAGGTTCAAGCAATTTGTCGTGTGACACTGCACGTCTGGTACTCTTGTTGCCTCTTGAACCAGCTGAGTGAGATTAAGGGACAAGGATAACTTGTACGCCTCTCTCCCAGCATGATCAGTCTTCTGGTGCGGGAACAGCCAATCTTGGTGATGTGCATTAAAGTCCCCGGGAAAGACAAATTGAGCCAAAGGATACCGCTGTTGAGCCACATCGGCAGACTCACTAAGAAACTGACACAGATCCGATGTCACCAGAGTGCGAGCGATAGACACCAGCATGGAAAATCTTCTCTAATTCAGTGTCGATCAATATCCAGATAACAGAGAAATCGGGCTTTTCAAGGTCGCGGACAAAGACACAGACACCGGCACGAGGTCTAAATTTGTGCTCCGGAACATAGCCTGGGTAGTGTAGGTAACTGGTGTCAGCAGGACATCTAATTTGCGTCTCCGTGAGGAACAGTAAGTGCGGCTTAGTTGACTCGAGGTGGCGGTGGACCGAGTCGATGTTAGTGTGCAAGCCTCTAATGTTGGTGATGTGCACATGAAGTGAGAGGGCGTGCTTCCACTGTTTTTAAACGACTTACTATTTCTCTTATTTTTTACCATGATTAGAGTGAAAAAGGTATAGGAAGCAGTAGTAGAGCGAGAAATCAAATCATTTGTCCAGCAATAGTCCTGAAAGACACCACCCCGGAAAGAGACTGGCCTGGAGACTGCGGGGACGCCCGCAGTTGAAGACGATCATGCTATGTTTTGCAAAAAATAATTATTAGCCTACAAAATAATATTAAGTGACGAACGTTACAAGTTTGAACCTATTGAAATGAATATAATGTAAAATAAACTTAAATTCAAATAATAAATTGTTTTTGATAGTGCATATTTTGTGCATATATTATATAGGTAGTTAGTGAGAATTATGGCACAATTTGCAACCAGACAATATGACACGAAGTTTTCACATCTATCTCCTGCTCTCAGTGCTCATCCTGATGTAACTGATAGGTGCAACATATGGCATGGCAAACATAGGCTCTAAGCTCTAACCACCTAAGCTAGTAACATAGAGATCTAAAAAGATCATGACCCAACTGGACGTGTTATGCAAAAAATAATACAGTGGCGTCATCAGTCATTGATGGATGATGTATGGATTGATGGAGCACCCTGAGGCTCGTAGTGCTTGAGTGTAGCTCGTGCGGACTGGACCAGTGGACATCTGATCATCATGAACAGGATATTGAACGTGCTCGCGTGTGTGAGCGCCGTGGGTGAGTACAGATTTCTAACCTATAGTAGATGCTTCAGTTGTGGCCATATTAGTGTTACTTTTGGCCACTTTGATATTTAATGATTTTATGGACAATTTTAATGTTTAAATAAAAATTTTAAAGAATTTTTCGAAATTTGACATTCACAAACAAAATTTTTTATAATCTATGCAATAATTTTGACATCAAATGACCAAAACCGGGGCACTGGACACAATCTGTGCATCTGCCCTATTCACTTTTAGACTATGTTTAATAACGGCCCTAAATGAAGGAAGAGGAAAGAAAAAAGAAGTTGCTTAGACCTAAAATAATGATTAAGGGACAATTGTGATCACAAATTTTCATGGAAATGCAAGCCAAATCCAAAATGTAAAATAGAGAATGTAAGTATTGTAAATATTGCGTGACAATCATGGCCTACCCGATCGTCGTGGCCAACTCAATTTTCTAATAAAACCTTGTTTCAATGCCCATATATGTTCTATTAAGTTTTCATACAAATTAGACGTTCCAAATTTAAATCACTCCCTAGGGAGTTTCATACAACATTATTGCCCTGCCATAGCCATCGAGATTGTGTTAAGACAGTAATGTTACAAGACATTCGAGCAGGTGGTATAAAATAGTAGATTGTATCATAAGGGAGCAAAGTAACATTTTTACAGCGAGGGCGCTTTTTTGGATCCAGAGCGAAGTGAGGGACTCAAAGTACATCGGCCGAGCCAAACGCCCAAGTAATACACTCTGCTTTTTTATTACATCTATTCGAAAAGGACTACTTGGTTCGCCTTTAAGTGCACCCAAAGGAGGGGTTTTCAAGGTGGTTACTTCTACATCCTCTTTTTTTAAGTATCCTATTTGGCCTAATTTGTCCTGCGAGTGTATTTACTAAAGAGGTCCCTATGTGATATTATGTGTTTTTTCTACACTATTATTAATTCTTCTTTGCCAGTAGGTACCCACACAACTTGTAATACAGCGCTGTTTCGGGGGAAATGTTATTTAAAATAACTTCTATTTGTTTCGATCTTTTTGCTAAAAATAAAGGTGATCCTGAAGAGAATAGACCTAGTTAAAAATTATTTCACTATGAACTAAGTTGGTAGGCACAAAGTACACTATTATTAATTCTTCTTTGCCAGTAGCTACCCACACAACTTGTAATACAGCGCTGTTTCGGGGGAAATGTTTTTAGAATAATTTCTATTTGTTTCGATCTTTTTGCTAAAAATAAAGGTGATCTTGAAGAGAATAGACCTAGCTAAAAAATATTTCACTGTGAACTAAGTCGGTAGGCACAAAGTACCTATCCATAAAGTATTTTCTGGATCAAAAAAGTACAAAGTAGACGCGCAATGAAATATTGAAGTGCACTGAAATCCAATTACGAAATTATCCACTAGACGAGCTCTGAAGTAATATTTCCAAAGGTTATTTGTATGACACTTCTCTACACATCTATTAGTCTGCACAATTATTTTTTGCAAAAAATAGCATGATGACTTCACAGAATACACACGATGACAGTACAGAATTTGCGAATATTTCGCACGGATCGATGAAGCATTTTTCACATTATTGTTGATTTATCAAAAATAGCTCAGCTGATTTCAATAAAATTGAAATGGGACCAATTTCGAAGTAAACTCTTTCCAATAAAAAAATAATTATTGAAATCGGACTACTCGGAAAAAAGTTAAGCGTGGTTATACATAAAAAATATACGCGTCGCGTCGAATTAAGCACCTCCTCCGGTTCGTCGTTCAAATAAAAGACAAGCCCTGCAAAACCAGTAGTTGTCATTTTCTTTTTGCCTAATAAGTTAGATATACATATATCAACTACGGAAATATGAATTAATGTAAGGGACAAAAGGCCATTTTTCAGGAGAGCCAAAAAACGATCGCAATTTTTTTTATTTCTTTGTATCTTTTTTGTTTCTTGTCTGATTTAAATGACTTCTAGGGCGAAATTACATAAAATTTTGAACTGTTTATGTTAAAGATATCATTATTTGAGATATCCCTGTAGTTTAGGAATTGACATGTCCCTTACATTATTTTTTTCTGTTAAAATGACCAAATTTTTTAAAAAAAGTTAAGGTAACGTACATCTCATAATCAAATACGAGGTAAAATTGCAGTGAAGGACATCGCTTCAATAGGTTTTTTTTAAATAAATAGCCCCAAAAGTTTATCATAATCATTTATTTTCAATGTAATTATATTTAAAAATGTGTCACTGACGCTAAGTTAAAAAAAAAACAACATGAACAACTTCTTATGTGGGTCATTCTTTTGGTCACAGTTTTCAAGCGGCTTTACTTAAAAATAATAGAAATTTTAAAGTCAGCGAGCCAGTTTTTTTTTCGCGCAAAGCTTAAAACCTCTCTAAACTGGGATACTGATTATTATTCAATTATATTTAAAAATAAATATGAAAAAAAATGAAATACCCCCATTCTTTGATTTTCGTGGCGTGTCCCAAGACCCGATCTGATCACTTAGTGAATTTTATATTTTAAACTAAACGCTACATCGTTACCAAAAAAATAACACTAAGTCCTAAAAAGTTTAAAATACTATAAAAAATTAGACCATAGTTCTGAAAGAACTACATTGCCTGAAAAAAAATTAAATGTAACTGTCCCAAGGTAGTTCCTGATTTGCGTGGATTATTATAATTTCACTAGCACATCTCTAAATTCGCGACCTGATGTTTCGTAATCCTACTTCAAGTTAACAACTAATTGCGCTCCGACTGCCTGGCAGACTGCTTGTGTGATGGTGCGTCGAGTTTAAAAAAAATAGAGGTAAGAACATTGTTGCGTGGGTTTGGTTTCTCAAAACTTTGATTTGCGTGGTTTAATTATCTCCAGTGTCTGTGAATTTATTTATTTAGTAAAATATTGTAGCGAACACGTATAAAGTAACGTAACTTATAATCAAAACACAGTTTATTTGTATAAAAGGTTTTTATATATTTTTAGCATAAAGTATTTATTTTGATTTACGTGGTCGTGATTTGCGTGGTTTACGTGGTAGTTTTGACCCACGCAAATCAATTTTTGCCCATTCAAATAAAACCACTTTGAGTTTTGTATTAGTTATGAATGATAATATGTTATATTACTTAAGTTAAATGTAACTTAGTTTAAGTCAAACTTATAATGACACGTTCTGTGGGTTTCTGACTTAACTGACAGAGAATTCCATGTACCATTAAGTTCGCGTTGTCACATTAATCGTGCATTTATAAATAAATAAAACAATTGAAAATAGCTTTAGATTAGATACCTATATTCAAGTTTAGTAAAATTATAATGGATTATCAACATTTTAGACCAAAAATGCCATTAACAAGATAAGAAAAAAATAGAAAGAAAAAAATTATCCGAGAGAAGAAGAGATAGGCTTATTAATATAGAATATAATGAAGAGTTCAAAGCAAAAAACCAAACGAGATATTATGAAACGAAAACCGAAGAAAAAATACTTATATTCATGACTTAAACCGCCACGAGCAAAAAGCAAAACAAAAGAAAAGTAGAATAAGTTCCCGAAAATATAACCTAAAGAAAAAAAATCAAGCTAAACGTTGCCTTGTTGAGGAACTCATACAAGTACCAGAAACTCATTACAAAGAAAACCGTGATCCATTGGAAGAAACTCTTACGCCATTGCTATTGTCACGTGCTGATTCACCAGTACCATCAGCTTCTGAACGCAGAGTTTCTTTTAGCAGCGGGTCAGCTAGTAATAAATAATGTTGGACTGATACCACTAAAAACGTTTTTTGTTTTAGTAACCTACCTATTTTTTACCTTATCATAACATAATAACTTATTTTCAATATGAAGTAACAGTAAGTAACTCATCTGAGAAAGTCAATTTAAAATTATCATTTTCGTGGGGTGTTTTATGATTTGCGTGGACTCCATTTTTTTAACCTCGATTATCTCTGTAAGTATATCGCTCTATGAGGTGCCTCTTCTATATAACATATTACTTTTACATATATTTTAAGATTCTGACAAGGATTTGACAAAAAAATTGAATTCGAAAATTGCCACGAAAATCACCAAAGAATGTCTTACTCGAAGAAGTACCCATGTAATTAAAAGTCTTAAGCAATACTTTTAAGTAAGTAATATCACAATAAAATGCGTTAGAAAACTTTTTAAATAATGAAAAACTAACGTTCATTATCATAAAAAGACCGTGTAGGAACTTTTTTATTCAGTTTTCCACAATATAACAATGAAAGCTTCCAAAAAACTACGTATAAATCTTTGTAAATTAAACAAAATCATTATATAGTTCTGAACCATGTAACAAGAATAGTACTTATAAAAATTAAATTGGATTCTTTTATGGCAACAGTTGTTTTAATTATTTGTGGAACTATGATTAAGTTTATCATATTCGTTTGACAAAACAAGGAAAGGCATGATCATTATTTCAATTCACTAAAGATGACTGCAACGTACTAGGCTTGTAAAGGTATAATATGACTTTTCAAGACTTTCCTTGTGTTGTCATATTAAATTTACAAGATTATATTAACTTATGTATTTACGTAACACTACTATGTAGGAACTGCCTATTGCAATCAGGCACATAAAAGGCGTAAGGCAATAAGGCAAGGCTGATTGCAATAGTTCCTACATTGTAGTGTTACGTAAATATGTAAGTTAATATAATCTTGTCAATTTAATATGACAACACAAGGAAAGTCTTGAAAAGTCATATTATACCTATTAGTTAGTTACTATTAGTCTTCCATAAAGAAACAATAAAATCTATTAAAATAGATGATAAAATACTTATGCCTAGAAACATGTTCAGTCAAAATTAAACAAAAACAAATAGGGCACCTAAATGTCCATGGTTTACCTATAACAACCTATTAAAAAATAACAAGACAATAACCTTGATTTTAGCAAGTAAATTATTTGTAAGATGAATCTTATCCAGTAAGTTTCTTTTATTTTACAACAAAAAGAAAGACGTGAAAAACCGGATTCAAACGCTTTTAAGTGACAGTTACAAATTGGCTATATGTTTTCAAGACTTTCCTCGTATTGTCTAATGAAAGTCATAGAATTATCTTAACTGTGACAATAACTTGTTAATAATGTTTACCAGAATTAACATAAATTCGAGTATCAAAACAATGAGAAAATCTTAGTCAACATTTCTATAGCAATGCTTTCATGATTAAATTATAGTGAAGAAAAATTAAATGCTTATTCATCATCATCTATTCATGATTTATTGATTATTTAAATGATTATTCATTCATTTGAGGTTAATCCTAAAATTTACTGTGCGTCTTCATCTTCTTCGTCTGTTTCCAATGAAGTGTCTAAAACTGCACCATCATGCGGAAGATTTAGGTAATCCGCGTGAAATCTTCTGGGAATGTTGTTTTTATTAGTTATTATACGTAAATACATAAGTTAATATCATCTTGTAAGTTTAATATGACAACACAAGGAAAGTCTTGAAAAGTCATATTATACCTATACAAGCCTAGTACGTTGCAGTCATCTTTAGTGAATTGAAATAATGATCATGCCTTTCCTTGTTTTGCCAAACGAATAGGATAAACTTAATCATAGTTCCACAAATAATTAAAACAACTGATGCCATAAAAGAAACCAATTTAATTGTTATAAGTACTATTCTTGTTACATGGTTCAGAACTATATTATGATTTTGTTTAATTTACAAAGATTTATACGTAGTTTAACTTTTTTTGGAAGCTTTTATTGTTATATTATGGAAGACTGAATTAAAAGTTCCTACACGGTCTTTTTATGATAATGAACGTTAGTTTTTCATTATTTAAAAAGTTTTCTAATGCATTTTATTGTGATATTACTTACTTAAAAGTATTGCTTAAGAATTTTAATTACATAAGAAGTTGTTTGTGTTGTTTTTTTTTAACTTAGCGTCAGTGACATATTTTTAAATATAATTACATTGAAAATAAACGATTATGATAAACTTTTGGGGCTATTTATTTAAAAAAACCTATTGAAGCGATGTCCTTCACTGCAACTTTACTGCGTATTTGATTATGAGATGTACGTTACCTTAACTTTTTTTTAAAATTTTAGTCATTTTAAGAGCCTGGTTGGTCTGTAATTTTCCATACAAATGTATTACGCTGTTTTCTTCCTGGAAAATACTTATAGAGCTTCAATTTTTTGTCATTAAATTAAATTTTGCTGTTTATACTACTCTGTCTTTTCTTTTTCTTTATAAATTAATTAGCAGGTAAAATATGACCCTTCAAAACCACAAAAAAATTCACCGTTATTACCGACGTCTTTAGAGACCTACCAGAAGAGACTAAATAATATCTAACAAAATATAAAATGACAGAATCATGAACACATATTTTTTTTAAATTTTGACATAAAAAAGTACTTGATTGAAATAGTTTTTGAAGAAGAAAACAGCGTAATACGAAACGTTGTCTCGCCAAGTTTTTTGTAGGTATAAATCGCTCTGAGCTGCAATTGTCCCTATCGCACGATGCGGGGGTAGGGTCGAGGGAAGGGAGGTTCAAACCTATACGTACACAAGCACTAGGGATGTAGTAATAGTCGATATTTTTGTCGATGCTCTAGTGATGTCCATCGATATCGATGTTTATTAAAAATATTATTTATTTTTTTCAATCTTGTGATTTGACCGCAGTATGTTTGTTACTTTTGAAGATAAGATTTTATCTATGGAATATAGACGTTTAGTTGCTACGACATATAGCAGCGATTATACAGAACATCGTGTTGTATCCGCAGACATCTAAATGAGTTAGGCACAGAATAACCAATTAGCATAGTGCCCAAGTAATCCGGTAAGGCTCAATTCTACGAAAGCATAATTCTATGAAGGCCCAATTCTCAAAATGGCAACATAATTTTGATTAGAAATTTTCTAAAAAAATCACACATATTAAATACTAATAAGAGCTTACCGGTACCTAAAACAACCTCCTTTGGCGAGTTAAGTACATCATAACTTTTACTATGGGACCGACCAGAGCCGAATCCGCGAGAAATATCAACTATACCATAGAAAAAGTCCGTTGATAATGGACAAAGTGTATGGAACAGCTGGTTTTTATCGCCAATTCGGAGTTAGTTGCTCCCATAGTAAAAGTTGTTCTTTTTAAACCTTAACAATCGCTAATTATTGCGCATGTGTGCACAATGCCGACGCCGCGTGGCATAGTGGTAAGCACAGGCGTGCACGTGGGAGGCATGAGGTTGGCGGGCGGCTGTGCCCCGGCGTCTTGTCTCTCAAACTCAATTTCAACATATGAAATTTACATGCGGTTTTTAGTTAACATGTTTTGTATAGTTATATATATGACCCTATAAGGGTATGGCAATTTTATTATTTGTATTAGAACGATTTATTATTACGTTTTCTAGATTAACGTTAAAAAATTCGTCTAATGTATAATAACATTTCGATAATAGGAAAATTTTTAGTTGTTTTATGAAACAGTTTTATCTTTCGATATCTTTTAAATTATTTGGCAATTTTTAAATATTTTTATAGCCATAGAATTTGGGCTAGATCTTGTGCATTGTTCTCTCTGTCCCCTGCGCATACCTATATTTTGCCTTTTGCACAGCATTCTGCGCCTAACTTTTCATCCGCCGACTTGTGTGGCGCGGATCGTAGGTGAGATCCATTCGAGAAAACAGCCCCATCGGCTATCCGTCCATTGAACTACGTGCCTTGCCCTCTGTCATTTTAACTTGCCAATCCACTGAGTTTTGCTGAAAAGTTCAAATACTTAGAAGTGTTTCAATCAGTTTGTCTCTACCTATTTTGTAGATATTCTATCCTGTATTTCTATGGTGTGTGCCCTATCCACTGCTGCTTTAATTTGCTAATTGTTATAACTTTTTTTTAACGTATTTAAATTAGAACCAAAGTATGACAAGCAATTCTCCAAACAGTAAGCCTAGCATCTGATCTGTTTAATTGAATTCTCAATTCAATTAAACAGATGCGAGGTACGAGTACACTTCGCTGTGATGCGCTAATTATTGTGCATATGTGCACCATGCCGACGCTGCGTGGCCTAGTGGAGTGCACGGACGCAGGGAGCGCGCAGGAGACATGAGTTTGGCGGGCGAGTGTGCCCCTTTCTGGCTCCCGCGCATACCTATATTTTGCCTTTTGCGCAGCGTTCTGCGCCTAACTTTCCATCCGCCGACTTGTGTGGCGCGGATTATACGTGAGATTCATTCGAGAAAACAGCCCCATTGGCTATCCGTTCATTGAACTATGTGCCTTGCCCTCTGTCATTTTAACTTGCCAATCCACTGAGTTTGGAGAGAGCTTAAAAGTTCAATTAGGATTGCTTTAAATTTAATTTTATTTTATTTATTCATACACAAAACAAATCACAATCGTTACAAAAGTTCAACTTAAATATAATTATATTATGGTCTGGATTGTAATTCAAATATATGTGTACACAGAAAAAGTAATTGAATGAGTGCTTTAAATGCTTTAATCAGTTCATATCTACCTACTTTGTAGATGTTCTATCCTGTATTACCTACTATGGTGTGTGTCCTACCCACTGCTGCTTTAATTTGCTAATTGTTTTAGTTTTTTTAAACGTGTTTAAAGTATTACCAAGGTATGACAAGCCGTTCTCTAAACAGTAAACCTCGCATCTGTTTTATTGAATCCTCTATTATTTTTTATACTATGGAACTAATAGCGGAATGAAAATATGGTACGAGTAGGTACCATATAAAAGGCCAGACGTTTTAGATGTGCAGGTATACAGTAATATAACGAGACCCTATTACTAAGACTCCTCTGTCCGTCTGTCTGTTGGTCACTAGGCTGTACCTATCTCATGAACCGTAATAGCTAAACAGTTAAAATTTGCACAGATGATGTATTTCCGTTTCCATTATAACAACAAATACTTACTAAAAATAGAATGAAATAAATATCGACTTCAACTGTGTACAGAATTCGCGCGGATCAATGTAGCATTTTTCACATTATTGTTGATTTATCAAATATGGCTCAGCCGATTTCAAGAAAATTTAAATGGGACCAACTTCGACGTATACCCTTTCCAATAAAAAAAATATACGCGTCAAATTGCGTACCTCCTCCGTTTCATCGGTCAAAAAATAGAATAAAATAAATATTTATTCATACAACAGATGTGAGTTTTTGCACGATAATTATTAATAATCACAGCAGGTAGACGTTTAACATATTCTCAGAGTATTTAGTAATATAATATATCAATTTAAAAAACAAACAATTGAAATAGGAGTACATAATTGGCTCCCATACGGTACGAACCCTTTTAAGCGCGAGTCCATATTTATTTTAGTTTGTAGAAGAACTATGTTAGATATTTAAATAAAAAATAATTAACTTAAAATTAGAAAGAAGTGATTTCAGTCAAAATATATAATGTAAACTGCAACGCCTACAGAAATCAAATAGCCAAATTGCTAATTTTACTCCCTGCTTTGGGTTCAAGATCAATTGTTTATGATGTTAGTTGGGTACATTTTATGTTTTTGTACAACAATAATAAAATAATTTGAAAGAAAATAAACAAGCCTATAAAAAAATAACCTATGTCACAAATAATGTCGCTTCCTAATGGCAGAAAAATAAATAATCATTAGCAGGATTATTTTTGTTTGCTTTCCGCCATACCTACTAGGAAACTAGATTATACGTAGAATACGCGTAAGAAAGCTCTACGTACGGCCAAAATCAGGAACAAATTCTATGCTGCCAGGGAATACGGAATGCTAGTGAAATAACGTACGTGGCGCCACGACTCGCGCGCAGAGTTATCTTGTGCGCACTCTACGTAATATCATATTTTGCTACAATTCAAAATCAAATTTCGGTCGGCCACGGCTGGTTCTTTGAGGCGCGGGCGGGGTGCGGCGACAGTTCGAGCGCAGTACGCACACAAATACAATTGCATCACCGCACACATTGAAGCTCCCTGGTTTGGGGGCATCGCGACGGCGATAGTTTAGTCCAAATACCTATTTCTCAATTTCTTCGTCACTAGGCTACCCTCTTAACAGAAAAAAATAATGTAAGGGACATGTCAGTTCCTAAACTACTGGGATATCTCAAATAATGATATCTTTAACATAAACAGTTCAAAATTTTATGTAATTTCGCCCTAGAAGTCATTTAAATCAGACAAGAAACAAAAAAGATAAATAAAATAAAAAATTGCAATCGTTTTTTGGCTCTCCTGAAAAATGGTCTTTTGTCCCTTACATTAATTCGTATTTCCGTAGTCGAATATTAATGTAAGAGGCCAACTATTATAGGACATGTCCCGTAGAGGCTGCAAAAATTATAAATCTGTAATCAAACCACTTTCCTATAAAAACCTCTGCCTTTTTAAGTTTGTTTGATTTTCAATTAAAATTTGTTTGTTGCGTAAGGGCCAGTGTATATTTTTGTAAATTGATGTAAGAGGCACATCGGACTTGAAAAACGTAACTTGTAATAGCGTAAGGGAAATTAATTGGTAAATAGGATGATAAACTTAACGTACGAGGCATATTGCATTTTTTATGTCTGTTAACGTACTTTTTACCCCTTATTTTTGATATTTTTGCTCACTTTTTTTTGTGGTAAGCGACATTTTTTTCAAGATATTAAAAAGTTATATATACCATTCGATAGAGCTCGGAATTCTGAATCCAACGATGTATATAACTCAAAATCACCAAAATGTCCCTTACATTAATTCATATTTCCGTAGTCGATATTGTGTTATTACTTATTTTACATTGGTGAATACAGTTACAAATGTTTGCCAGTCGTTACGTAAATTATTTATAGAAGCATCTAGAACAAAAAATACCAATCTTATAAAATCACTAAATCACATTCGACCTTTAATGCCAGAAGAAAGAACATACGATATATCTACGATCATTCAAAGTTATTGTTGTTTAGTTTCATTTTCGGTTTTTATCGCTATTATTGATAGGTATGTTTTATTTCAAAACGTTGCTTTGCCGTTTCAACTAGTATTGCTTATAAGATCGTAGGTATCAAAAAACTTTACCCACATTTGTAAGGGGAAATACGTGGAGCTGAGGAAAATAAGGACTTGACCTTAAAACATTGAGTCATTGCGTCGAAATACAGCGCCATGGATGTATCATAAAACTTGTTAGATAATAATGAAAAATATTCAACAGCGTTCGCGCAGTTTGGCCAGACTTTCCAAAGCCAGACCAGGAACCAGTACCAGCAGCAGTACCAGCCGCAGACCACCGCTCCTCGGAATTTGGCCGGAGCCTGCAAGGAGCGCAACGAGAGACATTCTGTCCCTGGCATCTGCGACAAATATATTGAGTGCATTGTAAGTATCGCTGTAACTAACACGGGGCAACTAGCAAACTCTAGACGTGGTTGATGAAAGTGTTTAATTGTATTTAATTTTATCGCTGGGATACTTACTTCTAAAAATCCCAATTGCCAAACTTGCAATTGGTATACCTAACAAAAATGTCCATTGTCCACAGAACGGAACAGCGGAAGAGAAAACTTGCCCTGATGGACTCCGCTACAACCCGAATGTGAACTTCAACGTGTACCCCTGCCAGTACCCCAACGAAGTTTCTTGTCTCGAACGCTCTGCTCTACGTAAGTTTAATGACCCTATTATCATCAATATCTTTAGTCACTTGCTAATGTCGAAAACTCTACTTTACGAATTTTTTTCCATGTAATTTCATCCTTTTAGCGTAGTGTAAAACGCTGCGAGTAACGTTCACCGACAATTAAGTAGACAGATAAATTGCTACAATAACTACAGGTTCGCGCTGGATGTACCTACCTATGCTGCATACAGCTCATCTCATTGGAGAGGCTTTTCCAACAATGGATGCCTTTTAAGTAGATGATCGTGGTTTAAAAAATATGGATCTTATTTATTTACTTATTACTTTTTCATAGGTACCTGGGTTTACAGTAAACAGCGTGGATCATAAGAATCATAACTCAATGTTAATCATTCGAATTTAATTAATTACCCAAAGTTCAGATGTCTATTTGTCTCAATTGGATCCGAAAGAGATACGACATGTAACCGTCATTTAATTTTGTCAAATAAGTATTTTGGCCGTGGGGCGCCGGCAGAATACAATAGCACCCCCCTCTTGCACGTGTCGTAAGACCCAATTGATGGCGATATAACCATCCAATCTGGCGTAGCCTAAATGGCACAGTCCAGTATCGGAGAGCAGCGGCACTGGTGCGAGGTGGTGGTGGTGGATTCTGCGACCGACACCACGCTTGCCCAGCGCGCATTAATGGCAATTTCCCCCCATAAACCTACCTTGTGAATAAGCTCAAGATAGTCCAACGTGTTATGAGACTATGCTCGGTGTCTCGAGATCGAATCGAAAATGAGGAGATCCGCAGACGAACCAATGTCAACGACATAGACCAGCGGATTAGCAAATTAAAATGGCAGTAAACAGGGCAGATAGAACGAAAAGACCTGAACGAAAAGATGGTCGATGGGGCCGTAAAGATCTCAAATAGAGACCACGGACCAGCAAGCGCAGCGTAAGACGTCCACAAACTAGGTAGACTATAATGATATAGATAGGTAATAAAGATCGCAGAAACACGCTGGATGCAGGCCGCTTCCAACCGGCCTTGTTGGAAATCTATGGGGGAGACCTATGTCCATCAGTTGACGTCCTACGGCTGGTGGGTGGATGGATGGATGAATAAGTAGGTATTAGGTGGTTTATGTAGGCGTCTAAGCTCCCGGATACAGAACTTAAACCTATACAACTTTTTCCCTCTCACGAAAATTTTTACTTACACTGTTCTGTGCATGATATCATTAGAATGCTCATATTCCTAGAAGCAACGTAGTTTTCATTTGCAATAAAACCTGTTGTTGGAATCCTCAACGTCATGAGTACTTCTGCGAAATGCCTATGAGCATACGAGGCCAACACGAGGTTCATGCAAATAAGCCGAAATGCCCCATCCGTCAGATCAACAGATTACGCGTCCCCACGGGCTTTGTCATCGCTGATTTTAAAACATTTTTTTTTTTCTATTTAAAGAAGTACACTACGGAGTAGGAATAATGATTAGATTCCAGGCAATGAGAATATATTATGTCGATTATGTCAAGGTCGTGGGGCTTGTTGGGGTAGGTTTTTCCAACGCTCAAATGTTTGGTCAAACTGGTAGCCTATACATAGAAACTTTATTCAATAAAAGTAATATTTATAACTCGACATTCTTAAAATGATTTTCATTTACTGTGTTTTGGATATTCATCGATAAGGGTTTTGCTAATCAGTTGTGGCGTCTGTGTCCTATGTGTCTCTTCCTGACTTAGTCTACATTTAAAAAAAAATAGAATTAATGAAATTTGTGTTCATTGGTGTTCACTAATGTTTATTTTAACTCACTATCTACCTACTATACTCACTATACCATTTGTATTCCTAGTTTTAATCTTAGTGTGACAATAAAGGATATCTAGGTTTAATTTTATCTATCCTATCGTTTCTGACTGCGAAGACGATTACTTCAGTTGTTACGCGATAATAAAAGAATAGTGTTCAAATGAGTGACAGCTTTTTTAGTAATGTATAAACTAAACTAAATTGAATAAGAATTTAATCTTAATATATTCTGAAATACGAATGGAACTCAATGTACCTACTCATTGTTCATTATCTAAGTTGCAGTTCAATTTGTCGACTAGTTTCAAAAGCAAATCAAAATCTCTTGTCATCACTTATTTCGTTTGTAATTAATGTGTTCAAAATATTTCTATCAGTAGAAACTGATAACTAATTAGCTCAGGTAAATGTTCATCTATTTTAGTTTCTGACACTGTAAAAATTAAATAAAATCGCGAATGTTTAAAAACGACGAAGGTAACAAGTTACTGCAAGCTTTTTTATTTCTTCAGAGCCAGCCGACCCCACCGACCAGTGCCCTCACCGGTTCGGCTACTTCAAGCTGGGAGACTCTCGCAACTGCAGCCACTTCAGAAACTGCGTCGACGGCGTGGGCTACGACTCTATCTGCCCCGATGGTCTGGCCTTCGACCCGGAGACCTACCGCTGCGAGTACCCTGACCTGGTCCCCGACTGCGACGTTGAAGGTAAGTTGACCTTCAGAAACTCAAGAAATTCTTTTGGAACGTTCATGACGTATACGGATACGGACGAATGAATATGTATTCCAAATTCCAATTCCAGTCCATGTACATACGGACAAACTCGTATGTATACGGACTGGAATTATAAATTACTTTTGGCTTTTATTTTTGCATTTCTATTTGGGTAATGTTACAAGCGTCACTCAAATTATACCTTCTTAATCATTGATTTTATAATCTTCTCTTTGATCTCATATGTTACGTGATATACCAAACACTTCACAGTGCTTTTTTCATTTTTTATATTTTTTTCTAATCCCTCGTTAGTCATGTACAGACTTTTAACCGACTTCCAAAAAAGAGGAGGTTCTATGTTCGTCTGTATGTATTTTTTTTGTGGATGTTCATCGATAATTCCGCCAATTGGTAACCGAATCTAATTTTTTTTTGTTCAAAAGGATATACTACCGAGGTGGTCCCATTTAAATTTCACAGAAACCAGCTGAGCCGTTTTTGAAAAATTGACAATGATGTAAAAAAATCTAATTCTTATTCAATTAACTTGAATATTTGTTTGTAGTAGATGTTGTGATAAAATCTGCAACTGAATTTCTTCAATTGATTGAGTGTAAATTTTCCTTACAAATAGTTATTTTTCGCAAAAAAATGGCCCAACCAACTTTAATAGTGTACAAAATTCGAATATTTTGCTCGAATCGATGTTTACAATTTTTTTAAATTATGATTCACAAACTGAAAAAATAATTAAAATTGGCTAATCAAGTTCAGAGATATAAGCTTGTAATGAATTTGGTAGGGCTAAAGAGGGGAAAGAGGGGAAAGTTTCCCACAAAGTATAACATGGTATGGCGAATGTATTACACTAATGGGCCGTGACGTCATAGCCTGCCATAGTGCGCTCTTTGTCTAGCAAGAAAATAAATATGCTTGTTGCTTCTTTATTTCTAAGTTAATTTTATTTTTGTTTTCGTTAATCGACTCTGTTTGTGGTTAGCTGTTACAAGAGGACATTGAATAATATTGTTAACTAGCCTATTACGATGCCCTATATTTGTGATATTTGAAATAAATTGACAAATATTCTGTAAAACATTTCAGCTTTCCTCGGATTCCGTTGCCCAGAGATACCCAAAAGCCGACAGATTGGCCCTCCAGCTGGATTCAGATATTACAGGTATTGTACCTAACTTTAAAAAACAAGTATTTGGTGGACACGACGCATGATCAAAATGTTATATAGACAGATAATTATGTTTTCTATTATCATACCAAGATGAAAAAAATACGATTAAAAGTTGGGAATAGTGTCACAATGGGCGACTTTATTGCTAAGTGTTATTTGTGTTTTTCGTTGTAGGTAAATGAATTTAAAGTATTAGGTATGATTGTAACAAATTAAATAATTATTATTATTCTAATACGGCGTCTCATTAATAGTCGTTAAAAGCCAAGTTAGTCCAAAATGATTCAGTGATGAACAATTAATGATGTCTCGGCATTATTGTATGTACAATATAGTACGATTCAAACTTAGGTACCTACGAAATGGTAGCTCTAAGCATGAGGCGAGTCGCTTCGCAGTAACAAACTATAGCTATATTAACTATATTTCGTTTGTTACTTAATTTGTTGCCTATGCCTGCCAGCTGTTTCTGAGTGGTCGTGCATATTGAGCATTGCTGTAAATGTTTGATTGATCTGATAATAATTCTATTCTAGAATCTCTCACTTCGCTCTGGATTCAAAACAGCGCCCTCGCCGTATAAATATTATTTTGCTCCCATATGATACAATCTACTATTGCGCCCGAGTGGTCAATCTACTTTTCTCATAGAAGGTGATATGAGAAAATAAAAGGAGCCTCATATTTTATTGTAATAATATTAGGTATTTAATAAAACATTATAGAGTAACAACTAAAATGAAATTAAATGGTATCTAATAATAAAACAACTGAAAACTTAAAGGACATTGGGTAAAGTTGGCGTCGTCCGAAAAATGTATGGAGAAAACTGAAATGTTTGCGGACTCGCACCAAATTACTATATTTGAAAGAACTAAAAAAACATTTTATTGTGTGTTAAAGTTATTGTTTTATGTGCGATGCCAGCCGAGATACACAACCAAACGCATCTTACGTTTATTAGCAAATAACTACAGAACGGTTTAATTCACAAAAATAACACAAACGACTATTAAAAGATCTACAAGTATTTAAGGAGATAATAACTTTAAAACAAAATACCGATGTAGCTACAATCAGAAAAAAGATATTCAATAAAATAAGTTTTGAAGGAATTTCATTTCCAAAATCTACGGAACCGTTCAGTGGACTTCGATAAAAGTACTATATTCTGAAAGCTCATTTCAATGAGCACAATAATTGCCTGAAACTTTTTAGTCCAATAGCGATGCCTGCCAAGATATACGCTGGAGTATGACAAATATGCACTTTGCTTGACTGAACTTGGGCAAAATAGTACTGGATATGGGGTGATAACTGAAAAAAGGCTTGTTACACAGCATTATAGTAACAAGTCTTTGAATGCCCGACCTAAAATCATCCTATACATTAGAAAACATTTGTCTTAACTCAAATAGAAACTGAGTTATTTGACGTAACAAAACCAAAATTAGCTCGTGTATAACTTTGGACCGGGTCATTTTCCAGAATCAAAAGTAATGTAGTTTGATAGGTCTAATAAATAGAATTATCTTTTACACGAACCACTTTGGCCTCACTACGCCGTGGGCCAGGATATTGAAAGAAATGTTTTTTTTTTAAATCAATTTTTAATATTCTACGGAAGCCTTTCCTATGCGATCTTTATGATATCGTCAGTCCACGTAGTCGGTGAACAGGACGTTCACCGACTGAACAGGATGTTCACCGCTGCGCTTGCTGGCCCGTGGTCTCCATCGGCCATCGGTTCTTCAAACTATGTGCCCTGCCTACTGCCACGTTAATTTGCTGATCCGCTAGGCTATGTCGGTAACTTTGGTTACTTAACTAACTTTGGTTCGTCTTCGGATCTATTAATTTCGGAGCAGAGAGACACTGAGCATAGCCCTCTTCAAAGCACGTTGGGCTAACATGATCGTATCATAAGGTCCACAGTACAAGACCACGTTATACATAGTACCTATTTTACTGATATAATATCATATTTTATTGAAAAGTGATGAGCTCGGAGTGCCTAGAACTCGTTAGGTAATGCGTGACCGGTCAGCGGCAGCGGTCTAAATGGCAGAAGATGCGACCTTGGTTAACATCACCTTTAGAAATACCTATCGCTTGTTAACATACTCGTACTCTAATGAAGTAAATGATTATTCAAATGCATCTCACGAGGTGTTATTTTGCGCCATTTGGCCTATGGTTCTGGTAAATTGTGTTGATGATTGATGGTTGATATAGCATTGACAGAGAGTAGACACTAAGATACTTCATACCTACTATAAAATTTACTAAATCCCTATACAAAATGATGTTTTGAAATTCGAAAATCTACTGGGACCCAAAAAAAAGATATTTCGTGGAGTCCCTCCGCGCGGAAGTAGTGAAACTTCGACGCAACAGTGCCTTCATACCCCCTCCATGGTAGCGTTAAACGTTTAACGCAACCTCGTTGAAAGTCCCATTAGAAGTTTCACTTCAAAAATTGATATTCCAATTTTCATACAACTATGGTTACTAATAAATTAGGCTAAGATTTAAAACTGACCTCGCTCCTTGTACAGTAGAACCTAGGTAGGTATCCAATCAACTGTAAATTTTGCTAACAAAGAGCACGCACCCTGGTGTCTGTGGTTTATAAATCTAAATAAAAAGTATTTATTTGGAACAGCTGTTTGTTGCCAGCTACAAGCTGCGGATAAGCCAATCCTTGCGCAGCTGTTAAGTGAGCTTCAATCAGGATTGGGCTATGGCCGCTGCCTATCCGTCCTGCAAGCGGCCCTAACGGGTGCCGCCAACGTGTTGGCGGAGGCGGTGAGGCTGCAGGGGAGGAGGAGTGTCGGTATCGCGAGGGCCGCTCTCCCTATCCTCTGCAGCCGTAGTGGCAGGCGCGGGGCCACTTTAATTGACCCGTTGCATCGGGACCAGGGCTGTCGGATACGGGTGCTGTCCGACACCCAGTGCTGGTTGGTCCCAGGTGGTGGGTGGCGATGTGCCTGGTGTTCGGCACATCGTCATTCTGGCGGGAGCCGAAGCTCCGTGGTGGGGCCCAAGTTGGGCAAGCGCTGTCGGGTGCCGCGGAGGAGTGCGCAAGCGTGCCCGTAGCCCCGACACCAGGCGCAGTGGCGGAACACCCAGGGGTTTTGGTGGGTATACTGTCCAGTCGGCAGGACTCCCACATAACCACCCGCCTGCCCTCGAGGTGTGGTGGTATCTATAAAAGATTTCCCCTGGTAAAAAAAAAAAAAGGTGTGGGCTATCCGCAGCTAGCTAACATGTGATGTAGCTAACATCACAGACGCCAATTTTTATGATTCCTTCCTGGACCCCTAGCTAAGGTCCCAACTATCTTCTTACAGGTCCGACGTGAACTGCCAGAAGTATTTCTTCTGCATCGACGGCAAGCCTCGCGCGCTGTACTGCACTGGAGAAAAGGCCTTGGCATTCGACGAGCTCACCTCCACTTGCGTGCCGGCTGATGAAGTGGACACCTGCCCTTCAGAACTTAGGTATGTGTATGCCTTACGTATTACCATCATTTATGTAGTACTTCCTGTGTATCGACGGCAAACCTCGAGCACTTGGATTCGGTGGAGGAGCGGCCTTCGACATGGACGCTTCTACTTGCGTATCAGCTGATGCGGTGGTCGCCTGCCCTTCAGAACTTACGTGCCTGTCTTACGCATAACCATAATTTATAACTTAGGTACCTATATGATACTTAAAGGCCGGTCCATTGCTAACTTTTATTTTCGTTCCAGAGCTGCGGCCGCACGATTAAGGGAAGTGGAGAAGCTGCTCCTGGATAAAGAACTTGAGGTCAGCGCTATGTCGGGATTTAAGAAGGATAGATTCTAAGTTTATCAGATTGGAAGGACTGGGCTTACCTCTCTTATGCTATTTCGAAAATATACAAAATCTGTTTAAAATTGTACATTCGAATTTTGTAGTCGTTCAGAGAAGCTAAATCAGCTAAGTTCAGAGGTCAAAATCAATTAACGATCATGTACTATTAATTTATTAGCATTTGAAAGACGTGTGATGAACTCCATTGCAGAAATTTTTGCAGGTATTCATCTACATATTGAGTTCAATCAACAAACAAAGATTTCTAGAAAACCTGTACCCCTACCCATGGCAAAGGTATTGAAACTAAGTATCTACTTTTAATGTCAGTTTTGCCTTTTCGAGTTAATTTATTGGGGGAAAGACAATTTGTCCATTTGCCTTAAAAGGAGTACAACAGGTTACCTCGTCTGAATTATATTTTTTTGCTACGTGAGAAGCATCCTTCTATAGTTGGTAAAAGTTGATTTGCCATAACAGCACCGTTTTTACAAAGCACAAATTATTGTAAATAAGTACATAATTAACATAAGATAGAAAATGTTCTAACCACCATCACTGTCGCACCTCACGAGTTAAATCGCATTGCAAAATTACATTCAGAAACTGTAAACTTCCTATCAACACTTGCACATTTGCTAAGTTATTTTTTTAAGTTCCATTAGCTTTTGGAGATTCAACGCCTACAATATACTGAATCTTCGAAAAACTGTGTGTTGCTTTGATGTCAATTTTTGGACTTATTTATAGAAAAGTTGGTTTTGATACCATTTACATAATTTAACAGAAGTGATCAGACAATAACTGTTACTATTTTTTTTTTCGATAAATTAAGAGATTTAAATAAAAATACAAAATATAGTATAATCTGATGTAATTTAACAAACTTTTTATACTAATAAGAAAGAAAAAAGTGATTTTCTTCACCACATGGTGAGCACAAAATAATGAATGCACTTGACTGTACACATTTTTTCATATTTGTAAAAGATACATAGACACTAGTTGTTATAAGTACTGTATTAATCAATAAACTCGTTTTACAAACTTGATGTATTTTTTATTGGCTCTAATACCCAATTAATGTCTTGGCGTATTTAGATAAAACTAAATTTGATATTGATGAGTAATTTTTTTTATATATATTACCCGAATAGGAAGAAATTGAATCAGTCACAAAATATTTCGAGAAGAAGTGAAGAAGAAGGCGATACAGTGAAGATGATATATAAGTTTGGCTTTATATTGGCGCTGGCCACAGCGGGTGAGCTTACAAAACATTAGATTTCTACTAAATTCGATTTTTGTACTGATAAATATTCATTGCAAAATATGCTATTTACTTAATTAACAAGGATATTTCGTGAAAACAGTGTACAGGCGCAATACCGGGTGTTTTTAGGGACTAATCACATATTTTAGAACATCACTATAACCAACTTTCACAATGCGATTTAAAATAATCGCGGAAAAGAAACCAACTATTCCATACAAAACGTTCATAGATTTCGATCGTGAAAAAGTCAGCTGGGACAACTGACTTAAGGTTGCTCCCTTGGTAAAAATTGGTTCATAATTTCTTCTTCTCAGTACCCCGAGACACAGTACGTCTTTTGTGCATGACTCTTTCCGTGTTGTAGCCGTGCGCCTTTGGAATAAGCTTCCATCCACTATTCGGCAAGCGCCTTCGAAGGCTGTCTTTAAGCGTCTTGTGCGGGAGCATTACTTAGAGTTGTCCAAAATCTCGAACACATAGGATAAGCTATTTTATCTTTTACCAGTTATCATCTTATTATGTATTATAATAGTTTATGTAAGTTTATGTATTTCATTTAAATTGAAATTGTATTAATATTTCGTATAGTTATATCATTTTTTAGTTTTGATTTTTGTTGATTTTAGTTAATGTAGGTATCTCTTTGTTTGTTTATTCATGGCTACAATCCAATGTTTTCTACCTATAGGTTGACTGGTAGATAATAATATTTAGCGTTAAGTCCTCCTTTTGTACAAATGGTGTGCAATAAAGTGTTAAATAATGATGCTAGAATATGTCCGCCGTGTACAGAAATACTTCGTATAAACGCTAAAGATGGATCATAATTACGTCCTCCTAGTTAAATAAAAATCTTTTGTTCAAAATCCTAGGCTATTTCTATCAACGATTGTTTAGGCTAAAGCATAAACTAAGGCTATTATAGTAAGTATTTACTTGAAGATAGAACAAAAATTTTTATACAACTCAAGAACGTTTCTTGCATCGCCATCAAATGTCTCTGTCTTCATTGCAGCCTATAGCTTAGAAAGCATCCAACGCCGGGATACGACCGAGCTTCCCAAAGTATGGACAATGTACGCAACTCCTCCTGAAACAGAACTCATTCCAAGATCTGAAATTACCCCATCTGAAGCTGGTGCAGGACAAGGACGTCCTGTTATAGTAGGCTACAAACCTCTCTACGGATACCTTGATGAGGAAAACCCTGGACCTGAACTATCGGCTGACTGGGATTTCAAGTGTCCAAAACGCTTTGGTTACTTCAAGTACGCTCAGAACTGCGACATTTACGTCGAATGCCGGGTGAGTAGAAATATAATAACTATGCTCATGTAAAACACTGTAAACTTTAAGGTACCTAACGCTTCTAGTGTTGCAGTTGCCATTAGACAAAGGACATCTTACCATCAGGAGACCCTCCATACTGCGTTTGAGCTTTATTACAAAAACTAGTTTGACTTGTCGTACTTAGAGTTTGGTACACCGTGTGCCTGTTATCTTAATTTCTTGTAAATGTTTGTATAGTATGCAGGTATATGTAACAGTAAAGCTGTGCTGAATCGGAAAGTGGCTATAGAAACTTCGCAAAGAAACAAAATAACTCTGCCATGTTTGGAAATGTTACAATTTGTGTAATTATTATACAAACATTATACCTACATCCATTGCTACGTAGTAAATGTTACATTGATAGTTATTTTTTAAGATGTTTTGTCACAATCGATTGTATCTCTTTGCAGAACTACGTAGCAACTCGTAAGGTATGCCCGGATGGCATGCACTTCAAGCGAGATCCGACTTGGTCCGAGTACCCGTGTGCCTATCCCCCTGAGGCGACCTGCTTAGCTCGTGAAACTCAACGTATGTATTATTTCTTCATATTTATATACCTAATATCCAGTAATGTTCTGCTCATTTTTCCATTTTTCATAATATTCTGATTTATATTCACCCTCAGCGTTTTATTGTTACCTACCATTTTGACACCTATTTCGAATAGAACACTCTGTGTCATTTCAGCTTTTCAGTATACATTTAATGTAAGATGATTCAGTCTTCTTAAAATTGCGTCGAAGCCTAGTATAGATTTATGGTGAAAAAATAACAATGAATTAAAAAATTTACAGAACCAGCCAGACCCACTTACGAGTGCCCTCACCAGTTTGGAAACTACCCAGTTGTCAACGAGAAATATTCGAAGTATGAGCTGTGCAGCAGCTACATCTCTTGCTCGTCCGGCATCGCCCATCTGATGAACTGCACTTTTGGCTTGGTGTTCAACCCCGAGATCAGCCTATGCGACTGGCCTGAAAATGTCCCCTCTTGTCGAGGTACGAGTCTTTAAAAAATTAAGATTTTGATCGACTTTATCTTTCTATTTCAAGACCAGTATAACATAAGTCCTATTTTAGTTTGACAATAATTTTTACCTTTTTATTTACAGACGCCTATGAATTCCGCTGCCCAGTTCCCCATCTAGGCGAAGAAGACATGGTTATCAATTACAGGTATGCAATATAAATAAATACAAACCTTTACCTTAAAGTTATTTTGGGTTCGCCATCTCTGGACTTTATACGACGGGCATGCTTTGGGAAGGCTAATAAAGATTTTATGTGATACATAGATACTGGATTTAAATATGCATGAATGTAAAAATGCATCTAGTTACTTAGAAGAATATAAGGGCAGTAGCTCGATTATATTCAAACTTATCTTCAACAGTGAACATCTGGTAGCTGAGAAGACAATTCTAAAAGTCCACTGCTGAACCCGGGCCTCTTCTTATTCTTCTGTTTTCTTACATCCGTTTTCGTTGTTCTATATTATGTAGTATGTCGTACTAATCTGTACAATATTTCCAGGTACCCCAACGACCCCGAGTGCCGCTATTTCTACTCCTGCTTGAACGGCGGCTACCGGGTGCTAGCGTGCGACGAAGGCCTCCTCTTCGACTACAGGATCGGCAGATGTGTGGAATACGACAACTTTGTCTGCGACTACAAGGAAACTCTGATCCCTACGACTCGATTTTAAAAGGATCCGAAACAATGCTAGCAATAAAATAAATACTGTCCCCTACTACACCTACCTTCTAACTATTATATTATTTAATTTTAATGAACTGTATTGAACTACAAACTCTTAGGTATTAGTTGTACTTCGATATCAGAGCCTAAGATATAGGCTGTCAGCTTTAGTGCAGATTACGATTATCCAACGTGGTAATGGGGCCAACATTTTTAGAACTGTCTGTGGGCTTTTAGATTAGGGTTTTCATCGTCATCTACTTTTACATATTTTTTTTTTTTAGGTTTAAGATTTTTGTATTAATTTGTGTAGGTTTGTAAATATAATAGATTAGTTGTAATTTATGTTTTAGTTTATAAAATGTTATATAAGTATTATGTTAATAAAAATGATAACATTTTTTGTTAATTTTGTTATAAAATAACAACCCCGAGTAAAACCTGGTCGAATTTGACAATTCGGCGGATGTAAAGTCAGCTACAAGCTTCGAGCAAAATATTTAGATACTTGCTGGATGGCTATAAACCCAGTCAACGCGCAGCTTCGCATATTTATGCAATTTTTTTTGCTTGTACCTAATAGTAGTTGTATATCTCTTACTATGGGCCTTATTAATAAGCTCCAAGTAGCACGAGTTATAGAGGGCTATGATCGGAGTCTCTCTACGAGATTGAATGAGGAATGAGGAGATTCGTAGAAGAACCAAAGTTACCGACACAGCCCAGCGGATTGGCAAGTTGAAATGGCAGTGGACAGGACAACGCAGAGGACTGATGACCGTCCAGAGGGGTCGAAAAGTTCTCGAGTAGAGACCACGTACCGGCAAGTGCGACGTAGGACGTAGGTACACACCCACAAGGACGGATGACCTCATTTAGACCGCAGGATCTCGCTGGATGCAAGCAGCTACCAACCGGTCTTATTGGAGATTCATAGGGGAAGCGTATGTCCAGCAGTGCACATCCTATGGCTGATAAATGGATGGATGGATGTAGCTACTAGCTAACACCACAGCCGCTAAGAATTTTGGTTCGGTGTATACATACCTATACTATCCATTAAGTTTAGTTGCTAGAGCCATATGGCCACTTTAAAATTTGAAATTGTATATATTAGAACAGTTACTCGATATGTCTTTGCCGAATCTGTATCTAGATAGTGTTAATGAAATATACGCGCGTTTTAACACTGTACAGCTCCATCTAGCGGCACCGGCTAGGCTGTACGACAGGAAGGAGGAGTAAACTTAAGTCTACCCGAGTTAACTTAGTACTACCCAAGATTTTTGGGTAAACTCCGAACATTCAATGAAAAATAATTTGTATTCGTTTACCCATGCACGCTTAGGTTTACCCAACACTGGCTGGGTATTGTTGGGTGTTAGTGGTAAGCTCTAGGGAGTAGTGTTGCATATCGATAGTCGAGTATCGCTAAACTATTGATAGGAATAATATCGATAGCTGAATTTTGAACTCGATGGAAGGCGGTTTTGCCATGTTTTTGCGAAAAACAATTATTTCTATTATTGATGACTATATTATCCGCTTTATGTGAACAATAAAGTATAATATGTACATACTTGAAAATACTTCATTTCTCGAGCCCTACACATTTTACAGAATTACTCTTGAACGAAGTAATTGTACATAGAAGTCACTGTTCGCCGATTATCTGTTCTTCTCTGGGATTAAGGGGATAAATATAAACATATTTTTAAACGAAACCCTGAGCGTTAGCGAGGGAATAACTAAATTCGTTTACTGTTTCAAATACATCTCGCGTGATTGTTGAGGGGAAAATCTCATTTGCGCATTAGGTTTCAGTCAATTCTGTTGGTGTCAAACAAACTTCCTCGTCGCTAGGATTACTAATTTTAGGTTTTTACTTATTTTTAAGTTTTCTTGTTTTTATCATAAATAAGGCAAAGAGTATAATAATATAAAATAAGGTTTTAACAATATGACACGAAGAAAAAATGGCGCGCGCAAATCAAATTTTTAAAAAAGTACAGCAAGAAGGGAGTCTAAGTTAACAAGAAATTAAATAAAAGGTTGCATGATAAATTCGGCACCATGGAGATAGAAGTAAGTAGGTTTAATGATATTTTGAATTCACAAACTTAGTGCACACGATGTTTCAATTCAATTTTACTTTCCCCTCTAGTGGATAAAATTGTAGATTGTAATATGGGAGCAATATAATATTTTTACGGCGAGGGCGCTTTTTTGAATCCAGATAGCTTAGCATACCGCACGACGACAAGAGTTTATCGACGTGTGAAAAGGTGACACGTATATACTTCACCATAACTCTGTCTCGTTCTGACACGTCGATAGAATTATTTTGTGGTCCGTATGCTAGCACGGCAGAGCGAAGTGAGTGATTCTAGAGTAAAATCCCAAACATGGCGAGGGATTCTTTCAAAGTACGTCGCCCGAGCCAAAAATATATTTTGCGCCCGAGTGGTACACTCTACTTGTCATCAATGGGAAAATAAAAGGCACCTCATATTTTAATGTAAAATTATTATTTAATAAAGCATAGAGTAACAACTAAATTGAAATTAAAATTTATCTAACAATAAAACAACTGAAAAATTAAATTTACATTCTTTTTATTCATTTTCTTGGCGCTGAACACTAACATTACAAATGCTTTTAAATTCAAAAAGAGCGCGGCAAAGATAATTCCGGCGCACTTCTGAACACGAAAAAGTTCCAAATTCAAAAAAAGCGCGGCAAAATAATTGTGGCGCACTTATACAGAGGATTAAAAACTCATTACTGCCCGCTAAAAGTTCCTTATTGAAAACACCTCCTTTGGGTGCACTTAAAGGCTAACGGAGTAGTGCTTTTCGAATAGACGTGATGAAAACGACTTTTGCACTCAGATATCGAAGAGCAAAAATAGTTAATTTACTATTTTTAATAGTTTATTTACTATTTTTAGTTCACGCACTTTGTAACAGTCAGCGTGCGTGGGAATAACAGTGCCATGATAAACTTACTGTAGTTTTACGGCACTTAATCGTTTTATTTTTTCGTATTAACTGTGTATTTCAATAATTATTAAAAATAAAAAAAGTCTTTCCGAGGTGGGGGGATGAAAAAGAATTTTTCGAGTTGGTTCACAATTGGCGAAATTATCAATGAACATAGGTATCACAAAAGAAATACATACACACGAACATAGAACCTCCTTCTTTTTGGAAATCGGTTAAAAACTAGTAAATATGTAATAAGATAAGTTACTTATAGAACGATGCGATACGAGAGGAGGTAAAACAGTACCATATAGGTTTTGGTTGCCTTGCACTTTCAAGAGAAAATTTTACTGAAAATATAGTTTTGAAATTTGTTTTTTTTCACATTTTCATTAATTTTAATATCTACTAGAGACCTCTACATACCACTAACTCACATTGGCCAGCGCAGTGACTTTTTCCTTCGTGGTTAGGTTTGTTCAGTACAATAGTACCTCTACGTAGTCCTGAGCAAAACGTCTTGACAGACAGAACGGCAACAAAAGAAACTTTTTTAATCATATGATGTATGGAACCCTAAAAAAATTACCTATTGCTAACTAAAAATACCTATGTAGTGCTATGGAAAGAGCTGTACTCAGAGTGCCTAAACTAGATAGAATCAAGAATAAAGCCATTCATAGACGAACCAAAGTTACCGATATAACACAAAACAAAACCGTGATACTTTCTCGAGCTCTAAAAGGCATTTACCACGACAATAAGCGCGATTACAGAGGCGCCAGCGTAAATTAAATAGCAACGTAAAAAGTGTTCTCTCTATCGAATGCCTAAAGTGAAAAAGAAACAGAACTATGCTAATTAGCTAGGTAATATAATTACGCTGGCGCCTCTGTAATCGGGCTTAATGATCAATTTAACTTACCTAGATAGAAAACTTGTTTATAAAAGTACCTAATAGGTACTAGTTTTATTGTCTCTAAGCACGTTTATAATTTGTATTCTCACATTCAGATAACATTAAATTTGATATTGATGACCTACTTTCCGTATAAATTGACGGAAAGGATAAACTTACATCATTTAGAAATACTTTCTCGCAAGAAAATGTTCCATTTGGGTTTAATTCTTGTGCTAGCGGCTGCGGGTAAGTCTTTCAACTTTAAAGAAAAGTTAAAACTATAATTCGACACCTTTAATAACAATTGACGTAAGGGACAAACCATGGTTTTACAGGGCGAGCAAAAGAAGTTTTTATTTTTTCAAATTACTACATATTTTAAAGTATTCCATATATTTACATGACTTTAACAACATGTCATGAGTTCTGCAAGAGCTATTGCTCAGGGTAATAGATAGTGCTAAAAGTCTAATAATTAAAAAGTAGTGTGTCCTGTAGTACTCGCAGGCCGATGGTAAGAAAGAGGCCAACACAGCCTCTAAGTAAGGAGATGATCACAGGCTCGACAACAGGCGGTATGTACAAGCGGCACGTCTACACTCGCCCTCGGCTCTCGTAACACTGCCCGTGCCGCTTTACCTACTCGCTTGCCCGAGACTGTGTATGTATTAGGTTACGTCTAACACACAAACACTACATCTCTATCTAATCAAATTGTTTTATTAGAAAGCAAGTAGGTACAATAATTATTTTGGTACATATACAATAGTCGTAGAATTAAGTATTTAAATCACTTTGATCTTCCTGCTGATCCAGATTTTCATTTCTTTCCATAGCTTTCCACTCTCCTTCCACTTTCTTAAGGTGTATGACATTTCTTCTTACTCTTTGCCCTGTTTCTTCATTCCTTAACGTGACGTCACCACCGTGGGATTTTTCTACAACATGTGGAGTCGGGTTGAAGTTAGCGGTGAGTTTGTTACCCTTTTCCATCTCTTTGACATACACTTTGTCCCCTTCAATCAAAGTATTTTCTTGGGCTCTCCTCTTCCTATCTCCATATTCTTTTCCTTTCTCCTTTTCCTGCTTATCTTTGTCTCTTACCTCAAAGTCATCTTCTTGATTGCTTCCGTCTAAATCATGTATTGTTGGAATTTTATCCCTGTTTTGTCTTTTAAAGAAAAGTTCTGCTGGTGTTTTCCCTGTCACGGAGTGCGGTGTCGAGTTGTACATCATTAAATATTCCCACAGACTCTCTTTTAAATTTTTTTTTTCTAATTGGCTTATTTTAAGCCGTTTTAGTATGTCCCGATTTTGTCTTTCTACTTCGCCGTTTTGCTGTGGCCAGTATGGTACAGAGTTAAAAAGAGTTATATTGCACTCTTGACAAAAGGTTTTGAACTCTTCGCTTATAAACTGCCGTCCATTATCTGCCGTGATTGAAATAGGGTAGCCAAGTCGGCTGAACATTTCTTTGAGTATTTTTATTATTTGCGCACTTGTTATTAGTTTTGTGATCTTGACTTCTTTGTATCGACTATAGTAGTCGACTATTACTAGTAGGTATTCGTGGTTCGGTAGAGGTCCTAGCAAATCCATCGCAATGTCTACCCATGGTGCAGCAGGAAGATCTCTACGTTTCATAGGCACCGGTAAGTTTGGCAGTCCAACCAAGGTGCAACCTTTGCAGCTTTTTACTAATCCTTCAGCATCCTTGTCTATTCTGGGCCACCAAACTTTTGATCTCAGTCTTCCTTTAAGTGCCACGATCCCTGGGTGACCCTCGTGTGCTGCGTCCAATACCTTCTTTCTGAGAGCGCGAGGTATCACGAGTCTGTTGCCCCGTAGTAATACATTGCCGTAAAAGCACAACTCATTTTCGAAAATTTTATATCCCTTGGTTAAATCATTCCACTCCCTATCATAAAGTCCTTTTTTTACACAACTAATTTCTGAATCTGCTTCTGAATGGTCAATGATGTCTTTCATAGGAATCGCATATGGTCTTGCATTTTCAACGATTTGGTGAACGTAATCGTCTTCTCTAGTGTCCTGTGGAATGTTTGTACTTTGGGGTAGGCGTGATAGTGAATCTGCCACATTGGTTTTTCCAGGTTTGTATTTTATGTGGTAACGATATGCCTGAAGTCTTAGAACCCATCTTTCTATGCGTGCACATGGCTTAGATTTTGGTCCAAACAACACCTCTAATGGCTTATGGTCAGTAATCAGGTCGAATTCTTTTCCAAACAGAAAAACATTGAAGTGTTCTATCGCCCAGACTAGGGCTAAAGCTTCTTTTTCTGTCTGGCTATATCTGCGCTCACACTCTGTTAACGTTCTATTTCCATACGCAATAATCCGAGGTCCTCTTTCATCAATCTGCACCAGTACAGCTCCTAAGCCCACAGGACTTGCGTCTGCAATTACTTGAGTTTTGTCTTTCACATCATAGTAACCTAAAGTGTGTATTTTTGTGAGTGCTTCTTTTAACAGTTTGAATGCATTCTCTTGATCAGTGGTCCAGTATTCTGAAATACTAGAATTTTTTCCTATCTTCTTCCGTAAAAGTAGTTTTAGGGGTTCCGTGATTGTGGCAAGGTTTGGTATCCATTTGTTTATGTAGTTAGCCAGTCCCAGGAAACTTTGAAGTTCTTCAATGGTTTTTGGTTCTCTAAAATCTGCTATACTCTCGATGTATTTGTTCAATGGTCTCACTCCATCTGGCTTCAACTCATGTCCTAGGAAATTTACCTGTTGAACTTTGTAGATACATTTTGCTTCATTTAGTAGAACGTTATTGTCCTCCAGTACTCCGAGAACTACTTTCAACCGGGCATCATGCTCCTTCTCACTGCTTCCAAACACCAGGATATCATCAATGAAGTTAATGGAGCCTTCACATTGGATAAGCATTCTTTCCATTATTTTTTGGAATAACTCTGGTGCTGAAGAGATACCAAACATTAACCGTTTGTATCGGTATAATCCTTTGGAAGTTATAAAAGTAGTCACATGTCGAGAATCGGGATGTAGTTCCACTTGGTGGTACGCATTTTTAATGTCCAATTTGCTGAAATATTGGGCTTTGCGTATCTTTGGCAACAGATGTTCCATCGTTGGCAGCGGATGATTTTCTCTCATTATTGCTGCATTCGCCCGCCTCATATCGACACATAACCTTAATTCACCATTATCTTTTTGTATCGGTACGACTGGTGAGACCCACTTTGAAGGTTCTCGCACTTCTTCTATGATGTCGCTGTCCAACAGTTCCTTAATTTTCTGTTCTATTTTCTCTACAATGGGAATCGGTATACGGCGATAAGGTTGTGACACGGGTTTTTTGGAGTCGTCAATAGGAATTTCGATCAACACGTCTTTGAACTTTGGAAATACCTGATTCTCAATTTGATCAATCCCAATTCCCAGTTTCAAAACACCCAAACGTAGCGCCGTATCTTTCCCTAACAAATTTCTTGATCCTCCCGTTATCACATAGATTGTTGTACGTTCAGATCGGTCGTTTGCTCTAATGTCAGTTTCGAACGAGCCCTTGACATCTAACGGTATCTTACTTCCGTACGCTAGAAGTGTTTTTTTCGGTTTATTAACCTGATTGAAACATAAGACCTTCTGACTTTTCAGTGTGTTCCATGTTTTGTCTGTTATAAGGTTAAGTTTACAGCCCGAGTCAATCAACATTTTCATCTTGATGCCTCCCACGTCACATTCGATAGTCGCATCATTATTTACGTTAAACACAAAGTCAACATCTTCACTATCTATGTGGTCTGCTTCATCTCTTTTAGCCTTCTTATAATTTCTTCCTTCGTCTGGTTTTGTTGTTTCAGTTATCTTCCGCTTCTTTGCACTCTTACAGTACTGTCTAAAATGACCTATCTTTCCGCAAAGGTGACATTTCTTTCCCCTAGCAGGACAACTGACGTCGTATGACTCGTGTTTTGCATTTCCACACCTATAACAACCCTTCTTCTTTATTTCTTGAGATTCAGTAGTTCCAGGTTTTGCTGGTTTCGTTTTCCCTCCTTTGTGTGCGATAGCATTTATCTCTGATTTTTTACTTTTACCTTCGTACTCTTCTAATTGATAACCTACAACTTCTAAAGTGTTTGCTTGAGTGATAATTTTATCAAGAGTAATGTCGTCACCTATGGTCAAAATCTTTTTCCGTAAATCCGTGGAGTAACACTTTTCCGTTATCTGATCAATCAGATGTTCCTCTAGCTTATCAAATTTGCATTTATTAGCTTGTTTCCTTAGCCTGACCAGAAACTTTTCGAATTTTTCACCTTCCTCTTGTTTAATGAGACGGAAAAAGTGCCTTTCATAAACTTTACTTTGCTTAGGGGCAAAATAGTCGTCAAGTTTTTCTACGGCTATTTTGAAGACATCTATACCTTTCACAGATTCTACATTTGCTCCAGGTAGGTTGTAAAAAACCTCCTGTAGATCTTGTCCTCCTAACAGAAGTAAGGTAGCTCTTTTTTTGATTGAGCATTTTATGTCAGTCGTTTCCAGGTAAAGGTTTAAGGAACGTTTCCACTTTTCCCATCTTTGGCCTACCGAGGCACCATCGCCTTCTAGGTCTAGTTTTTCTATGGATGGCAGCGTCGTATGGTTTGCCATGGTCTACGATTAATCTGGGGTGACCTGAAATAGAAAACAATGCCCTATGTACCGAGAACCGTTTCCAATTAAATGGGGGTGGTTAGACCAGTCTCCAGTTTTATGGAGGTATTTTACACAAATTCCCAATCAAATGGAGGTACTAAAAGTACCAATGTTCCCAGTTAAGTGGGTACCTCAACAATTTTTTCTCAATTTAATGAAGGTTCAATGCACCAATCTTCCCAGTTTAGCGGGTAGCATAATAAGCTGGAGTTATTATATCAATGTTCCCAGTTGAGTGGGTACCACTTTTTCTCAATTTAATGAAGGTATATCAATGCACCATTCTTCCCAGTTTAGTGGGTAGCATAATAAGCTATAGTTATTATATCAATGTTCCCAGTTGAGTGGGTACCCGTTGCCGTAAGTTTGGCAACCTATGTATTCCTATTTATGCAATCATTAAAGTAACATAGATAATTTTATAGTATTAGGTGAGTAGGTACCTAACATCGTGCGTAGGTAGGTAGGTAAGGTACTTGGTAAGCATTTCATTTTTTTTTTTTATTTTGGATATCTATGCATGAGCTATACCTATTCTACTCGATCTAATAATCTATTTAACTCCTGTGAATAAAGGTGTACCTACCTGCAGATAGGTAGGTACTTTAAATTACTTACTGCTTTTCAGTTTATTATAGAAGTCAATGAAATAAATAGGTAATTACTTAGATAGGTACCTACTTGTCTGTGTGCCTGCTAGGTAATTCATATGAGAAAATAAATCATTCATTCCTCGAATTGTCCAAGGACGTAAACACTTTAGTAGGTACCTATTATCTTTTAAAATAGCAGGTCTACAAAGCTAAAATACCTATGCAACCAAATATGCAACCCCGTTTTCATCATATTAGGTATTGGCAACGACCGGGTAGGTAGGTAAATACTCGTCATAATAACTTGCGTTTTGTCGCGCCGCCGCCGCCAGGCGCCAGCGCCTGCGCTGCCGCCATGCCTGCCGCCAGTGAGTCTAGACACGGTCGAACCTTCTACTTCCCCCCGAAAAAGCAAAATAATTCGCAATATACCTACATATTCGTTCCCAGTAACGTTTAGCCAATTCTATTTTATTTTTATTTGTTATTTCACTGACCTTTTATCCTGTCGCCACATGTAGTACTCGCAGGCCGATGGTAAGAAAGAGGCCAACACAGCCTCTAAGTAAGGAGATGATCACAGGCTCGACAACAGGCGGTATGTACAAGCGGCACGTCTACACTCGCCCTCGGCTCTCGTAACACTGCCCGTGCCGCTTTACCTACTCGCTTGCCCGAGACTGTGTATGTATTAGGTTACGTCTAACACACAAACACTACATGTCCCTTACGTCAATTATGTCTAATATTTATTTCATTTTTACGGCTAAAAAGAACACATTTTTTTTGCTTTTTTTGGTGTAAAATTAGCGTAAGTGACAGTAGATAAACCGATTACAATTGAAATTTCAATGTAACTGTCTGCTTTTTAAACTTTCGTCTAGGCATTTAGTAATCGTAAATAATTAGGGCCTTTACGTTAATTTATGGAACAAGTATTATTGTTTTATGTTAAGTAATTGGTACGACAAGATGGGACTTTTGGCAAGTTATCAGCTTTATACTGCAGTTTAGAAAAGAAATTTACGAGAAACTGGGGGTAGGTTTACTAATATGGATTGAATTTGAAAAAAAAAACTGAAGGTAGCAGAAAAAGGTTGATATGGGATAAGTAAATTAATAATTGAAAGAACGATTGTAAGATTTATTCATAAGAAATCAATCAAAATATCATTGCAATTTTATTTTCCTTGAAGCATTTCTGAGTAAAGTTCCATTTTTTATTGTTTTCCACAGAACAACTTTTTGCAATAAGTACTAGCCATATCCTCTCAATAGTCTCAAACTAAAAGTTTTGTCTAATTCCTTGATTTATCATATCCTGGTATGTAATTGTATTCATCATTATACCAGCGTATCCTGTGGGACCAACTTTCGTCGAAATCGTAGAAAATAGGTACATACCTAAGTTGTCATTGCCGCAAAACTTTCACGGACGGGACTTTCGATTGTCTACCTAAATGAATGGAACAGATAATTTTTCCGCAATTTTAGGGCCGGTTCCGTGGTAGAAGCTAAAATAATGAGGATAGTACAAAAATATCCTAGAAATTATCCGTCGCCCTCAAACTAGATTGGCTATCAATAACAACGCAAGATTAATATTCAACTCAAGTACCTATATAAATACCTGTATCATAAAAATTAATAAAACAAAATTATAAAAATAGTTATGAAGTATGTTGTATTACAGACCAAACTCAAGTATTGTATAACAACGTTTCCTAGTATCGCTTTCAAGTTGCTTTGTCTTCATTGCAGCCCATAGCTTAGAAATTACCGCAACTGAAGCTGCTGCAGGACAAGGACGTCCTGTTATAATAGGATACAAACCTCTCTACGGATTCGATGATAAGGAAAACGCTGGGCCTGAACTATCGGCTGACTGGAAATTCAAGTGCCCAAAACGGTTTGGTTACTTCAAGTACGCTCAGAACTGCGACATTTACGTCGAATGCCGGGTAAGTAGAGGAATAATAACTGTGCTCATATACTCGTAAAAGATCGTAAGGTACCGCCTCTGGTGTTGCAGCTGTCTATTTGCAAAGGTACCTAACATCTTCTTCATTCTTACCAATAGGCCCTTCAGCTTACGTTTGCACTTTATTACAAAAAAAATCACCAGTTGTATACTCAGGAACCATATTTTACGATTCAGTGTAGACTAACTTCGAGATTTGTAATTCAGACTGAAAGCATAATCTTTGTAGTTTTGATATGGTACCATGGCAGAACTGTGCTGATGTAATCGGAAGGTGGCTAGGTATAGAAACTTCGCAAGGAAACTAAATAACTCTGTCATGTTTGAAAATGATAAAATTTTTGTAACCACTATACATTTATTATACCTAGATCCATTGCTGCATAGTAAATGTTACATACATTGATATTTCTTACGAGGTTTTTAACACAATCGATTGTATCTCTTTGCAGAACTACGTAGCAACTCGTAAGGTATGCCCGGATGGCATGCACTTCAAGCGAGATCCGACTTGGTCCGAGTACCCGTGTGCCTATCCCCCTGAGGCGACTTGCTTAGCTCGTGATATTCAACGTATGTATAATTTCTTCATATTTATAGAGTCTTCAGTAATTCCTGCTCATTTTGCTATTTTTCAAAATATTCTGATTTTTACTCACCCTCGGCTTTTTTATTCTGTTACCTATCATTTTGAAGTTTTTTTGTCAACTTCTATTTTCTATCCGTACTTGGTTGCCTGGAAGAAATCGCTGAAAGCGATAACGCCGCCAGTTAGAAACCCAAATTATTGTATTGTTTTGTCCCTGTAATTTATTCTTTATGTAATGTGGTTGTCTAATAAAGTGTTATTGATTGATTGATTTGACACCTATTTCGAATAGAACACACTATGTCATTTCAGCGTTCAAACATTTTACGTATGATGACTCAGTCTTCTTAAAAATTGCGTCGAAACATAGTATAGATATATGGTAAAACAATAACAATGAATTCATTTTACAGAACCAGCAAGACCCACTTACGAATGCCCGCATCAGTTTGGAAACTATCCGCTTGTCAACGAGAAATATTCGAAGTATGAGCTGTGCAGCAGCTACATCTCTTGCTCGTCCGGCATCTCCCATTTGATGAACTGCACTTTTGGCTTGGTGTTCAACCCCGAGATCAGCCTATGCGACTGGCCTGAAAATGTCCCCTCTTGTCGAGGTACGAGTCTTTAAAAAATTAAGATTTTGATCGACTTTATCTTTCTATTTCAAGACCAGTATAACATAAGTCCTATTTTAGTTTGACAATAATTTTTACCTTTTTATTTACAGACGCCTATGAATTCCGCTGCCCAGTTCCTCATCTAGGCGAAGAAGACATGGTTATCAATTACAGGTATGCAATATAAATAAATACAGACCTTTACCGTAAAGTTATACTGGGTTAGCTATCTCTGGACTCTATACGACGGGCATGCTTTGGGAAGGCTAAAAAGGATTTTTCATATCACCTGCTCGAAAATAACCCATTGTATGTCATATAATCTCTTCGTAAAATGAGTTCGTATTATCATAACACAATCTCGAGGGCTATGGCAGTTCTATAATAATGTTGTATGAAACTCCCTAGGGTTTAAAGTGATTTAAATTTAGAACGTCTAATTCGTATGAAAATCTCTCGACTTAGAACATTTAAGGAAATCGTAATGAGGTTTCATTTTGCAAAATCAAATATAACATCTTTGCATTGTACGGTAACTAGCATTGTAAGGAGGTTCTACTCGACTTAACAGAATAAAACCTCTTTGGTGCCCTTATCAGTTCGATTTTAAAGAATAAAACCTCTTTGCAATGCCCGTGTTAGGCTATAATAATCGAGCTGGCCATGGTCTTATTTTTTTCATGTAGTATTTCCATTCTCTTTTTTATTATAAATTGTGTGCAATTCTACGAAAATTCGTAGGTACATTCTAATTTGTTTTAATTTATTGTGAAAAATACCGAGTTGCCTAATAAGTACCTACCTACGCTTAGTGAACATATGACTGAAGTATTACTCATATTCTTAGGGTTATATTTTCTCGCAGGATATATGAAAAGTAGAGTATGGACCTCTAGAACCAAGTTTGTCTTCGTCTTGGGCGACTTGAACCCCTCGCATCACTCGGGACTCAAAATCGTATCAAAACTTAAACACCTAACTTTAGTCCCTCGTTACGCTCAGGGTCCAATTGTCGACGACAGAGACACCACTTGGTTCTCTTGGTACATAATCTACTATTATGTGATACATAGATACTGGATTTACGAGTAAATATGCATGAATGTAAAAATGCATCTACTCGTAGTTACTTAGACGAATATAAGGGCAGTGGCTCGATTATATTCAGACTTATCTTCAACAGTGAACATCTGGTAGCTGGGACAATTCTAAAAGTCCACTGCTGAACCCGGGCCTCTTCTTGTTCTTCTGTTTTCTTACATCCGTTTTCGTTGTTCTATTATATTATGTGGTATGTCGTACTAATCTGTACAATATTTCCAGATACCCCAACGATCCCGAGTGCCGCTATTTCTACTCTTGCTTGAACGGCGGCTACCGAGTGCTAGCGTGCGACGAAGGCCTCCTCTTCGACTACAGGATCGGCAGATGTGTGGAATACGACAACTTTGTCTGCGACTACAAGGAAACTCTGATCCCTACGACTCGATTTTAAAAGGATTCGAAACAATGCTAGCAATAAAATAAATACTGTCGCCTACTACACCTACCTTCTAACTATTATATTATTTAATTTTAATGAACCGTATTGAAATATTGAACTACAAACTCTCAGGTATTTGTTATACTTCGATATCAGAGCTCAAGATATAGGCTGTCAGCTTTAGTGCAGATTACGATTATCCAACGTGGTAATGGGGCCAACATTTTTAGAACTGGCTGTGGGCTTTTAGATTGGGGTTTTCATCGTCATCTACTTTAACATAATAATTTTTTTTAGTATTAAAATTTTTGTAGGTTTGTAAATTAGGTTTGTAGATTAGTTGTAATATGTATATTTTTTAGTTTATAAAATGTTATTTAAGTATTATGTTAATATAAATGATAACATTTTTTTGTGAATTTTGTTTACTTGTATTTGTTTTTTTTTTTGTTAATTTTGTTATAAAATAACAACCCCAAGTAAAACCTGGTCGAATCTGACAATTTGGCGGATGTAAAGTCAGCTACAAGCTTCGAGCAAAATATTTAGATACTTGCTCGATGGCTATAAACCCAGTCAACGCGCAGCTTCGCATATTTATGCAATATTTTTTTTGCTTGTACCTAATAGTAGTTGTATCTCTTACTATGGGCCTTATTAATAAGCTCCAAGTCCCCAAGTCTCCAAGCAGACCAAATCTCTAACCTACTTATTAGAAACCTACCTCAAAAGGGAATCATTATTTTAACCAAAATATTTAATGCTTGCCTAACCTTAAATTACTTCCCTGCCGCCTGGAAAATAGCTAAAGTGATCCCCATACTCAAACCCGGCAAAGATCCCACAGACCCTAAGTCTTATCGCCCTATCAGTTTACTCCCATGCTTGGGCAAATTATTTGAAAAGATTATATGCATACGATTGGTGCGTTTCTCTGATGATACCCTGATTAATGAACAGTTCGGTTTTCGAGCAGGGCATTCCACAGTTCAGCAATTAGCTAGAGTCGCTGAAGCAGTGTTGCATAACCTTAACCTGAAACGATCTACTGGTATGTTCCTGCTCGATATCGAAAAAGCTTTCGATACAGTATGGCATGATGCGTTACTGCACAAAATGATGCTCTCAACCACCCCGATAAAATTAGTTAAAATTATAAGATCTTACATTTCTGATCGACCTTTCCAAGTCCATATAGACAACTGCTGTTCGTCCCCAATAATCATGCCTGCAGGAGTACCCCAAGGTCCTCGGACCCCGCCTATTTTTGTACTACATTAATGACATCCCAATACAGCCACGTACAAATATCGCTTGTTTCGCAGACGATACTGCGTCGTTTACATCCTCAGAAGACACTGATTTGATAATAGGAAGGCTACAGTTATCCATCGAACTTCTCTTATCATACTTCCAGAAATGGAAACTAAAAATCAATTCGTCCAAAACTGAAGCGATATTATTTTCTAGGCAGCGCTCGATACCAACTCGTAAGCTACAAATAGACGGCTTTCATATCCCATGGAGTCGGTCGGTCAAATATTTAGGGTTAACGCTAGACAACAAACTCAACTGGTCAGAAAATACTGATAAGCTACGACTAAAAGGCACAAAGGCCCTTAACGCACTAAGTCCAGTCCTCAACAGAAAATCTTGCCTCAGCAGCATGACCAAACTGAATATTTATCGCACCCTTGTCAGACCGTGCATAACCTACGCGTGTCCCGTCTGGAGTAGCACCTGCACTTCAAACATAAACAAACTTCAAGTTCTACAAAATAAAGCTGTAAAATATTCATTTAATACTCCCTTGTACACCAACCTCAGTAAAATTCATTCAAATATAGGACTGCCTAACATAAAACAATATCTATATAAGTTATCTAAATCATTCTATTTACATAAAAATCCTATGAATAAAAACATCCTAGTTAAAAACATTTGCAAAACCCGCAAAAAAGATTTATGTTACATCGATAAATACAACCGCTACAAATTACCACATCACTGGTTCCTCGACTGCGATGAATAGGTACAGTGTGCCGCGCAGGCGCGTGCCTCCGCTGGTCGCCGCCGCGCGCGCCACTATCGCCCGTATTGTCCTGGACATGCGGAGCGGAGTGACGCGCGCGACCCGACTCGGGCGGCGCGCGCTTGTGCGTCACACAGATCATGTTTTGCTCGCTTGCCGCGCTGTTTGTTTACTTTGTGTTGAGCTTGCGCTTTTCTACCCTCATTGTTTAGTTTTTATAGTTATAATTCTGAATTAACATAATAATATTCAATTATTAAAAATGTAGTCCTTCTACTAAAGGTTACATACATATTTTAACTTATTACGAAACTTCTTTTAATATATTTTATAGAATCATAATTAAATAATTATTAATAAATTTTTTACCAGCAATAAGTTTATATAAGTGCCTTAATTTGAAAACGTTAATTTAATTTATTTTCTTGTCGCCTCTAGGATAATAACGTACACTAGAGATGATCAATGTTTTATAAGTTTCATGTGTAATAAAGATATTTTGAAAAAAAAAAAAAAAAAAAAATAAGCTCCAAGTAGCACAACGAGCTATGGAGAGGGCTATGATCGGAGTCTCTCTGCGAGATCGAATGAGAAATGAGGAGATTCGTAGAAGAACAAAAGTTACCGATACAGCCCAGCGGATTGGCAAGTTGAAATGGCAGTGGACAGGACAGCGCGGAGGACTGATGACCGTCCAAAGGGGTCGAAAAGTTCTCGAGTGAAGACCACGTACCGGCAAGTGCAACGTAGGACGTACACCCATAAGGACGGATGACCTCATTTAGACCGCAGGATCTCGCTGGATGCAAGTCCAGTAGTGCACGTCCTATGGCTGATCTGATAAATGGATGGATGGATGTAGCTACTAGCTGACACCACAGCCGTTAAGAAGTTTGGTTCGGTTCGGTCTATACTTGCCATTGAGTTTAGTCGCTAGAGCCATTTTATGGCCACTTCAAAAATTGAAATTGTACATATTAGAACAGTTACTCGATATGTCTTTGCTGAATCTGTATCCAGATAGTGTAAATGAAATATATGCGCGTTTTAACACTGTACAGCTCCATCTAGCGGCACCGGCTAGGCTGTACGACAGTTCTACACAGGGCTGCCAACGGTATTTGTATTATGTTACGGCCAAGGAATTTCCATACTAGGTACGTAGTTAGTTACGGCATAAAGATTTAACCAAAAAAATTTTTTTTTGGTTAAATCTTTATGTGTTACGGTAATGCTGGAAGGAGGAAGTAAACTTAAGTCTACCCGGGTTAACTTAGTACTACCCAAGATTTTTGGGTATAGTCTGAACATTCAATGAAAAATAATTTGTATTCGTTTACCCATGCACGCTTAGGTTTACCCAACACTGGCTGGGTATTGTTAAGTGTTAGTGGTAGGCTCTAGGGAGTAGTGTTGCATATCGATAGCTGACGTAGCGTAAATCCAAATCATCATCATCATCCAATCAAAAATATCCGAGTTTTGTACACGATGAACATAGATAATTTCGCCAATTGTGAACCGAATCGAAAAATTATTTTTTAGTTCGAAATATACTCCCGAGGTGGTCCCATTTAAATTATTGAAAAAACCCACAATAATCCTACATATCGTGCTGTTTCAAGTACTACTCGCGTGATATTTGAGGTAGAAAGCGCATTTGCGCATTAGTTTAGTTTCAGTCAATTCTGTTGGTGTCAAATAAACTTCATCATCATTTTTAATAAAATTGCCATACCCTTATCAGGGTCCTATGTATAACTATACAAAACATGTTAATTAAGAACCGCATGTAAATTTCATATGTTGCAATAAATGATTTGAGTTTGAGTTCCTCGTCGCTAGAATCACAAGTTTTAGGTCTTTCACTTATTTTCAAGTTTCTTGTTTGTAACATAAGGCAAAGAGTAGATAAAATAATATTGCGCATTATTAACAGTTTCAGTCAATTCTGTTGGTGTCAAACAAACTTCCTCGTCGCTAGAATCACTAATTTTAGGTGTTTACTTATTTTTAAGTTTTCTTGTTTTTATCATAAATAAGGCAAAGAGTATAATAATATAAAATAAGGTTTTAACAATATGACACGAAGAAAAAATGGCGCGCGCAAAGCAAATTTAAAAAAAAAGTACAGCACGAAGGGAGTCTAAGTTAACAAGAAATTAAATAAAAGGTTGCATGATAAATTCAGCACCATGGAGATAGAAGTATATATAGGTTTAATGACTTTTAGGGTTCCGTACCCAAAGGGAAAAACGGGACCCTATTACTAAGACTTCGATGTCCGTTTGTCCGTCTGTCTGTCTGTCACCGGGCTGTATCTCATGAACCATGATAGCTAGGCAGCTGAAATTTTCACAGATGATGTATTTCGATTGCCGCTATAACAACAAATACTAAAAACAAAATAAAATAAATATTTAAGGGGGGCTCCCATACAACAAACCTGAATTTTTAGACGTTTTTCGCTCTATATTAATAATGGTACCTGGTAGATGTTTGAACTTTTCACAGAATATTTAGTTTTATATTCCCTTCAATATAAAACTAAATACTATACTATTCCCTTTATGTATAATAAAATTAAAATAAAATAAATATTTAAGGGGGCTCCCATACAGTACGGAACCCTCCGTGCGCGAGTCTGACTCGTACTTGGCCGATTATTTGAATTCACAAACTTAGTGTACACGATATTTAAATTCAATTTTACATTCTCCTCTAGTGGATAAAATTGTAGATTGTATCATATGGGAGCAATATAATATTTTTACGGCGAAGGCGCTTTTTTTGAATCCAGAGCAAAGTGAGGGATTCTAGAGTAGAATCCCAAGCATGGCGAGGGATTCTTTAGTAGAATCCTGAGCGTAGCGAGGGATTCAATGTACGTCGCCCGAGCCAAAAATATATTGTGCGCCCGAGTGGTACACTCTACTTTTCATCACCCTCTATGAGAAAATAAAAGGCACCTCATATTTTAATGTAATAAAATTATATAATAAAGCATAGAGTAACAACTAAATTGAAATTAAATTTTATCTAACAGTAAACAACTGACAACTTAAATTTACATTCTTTTTATTCATTTTCTTGGAGCTGAACACTAACATTACAAATACTTTCAAATCCAAAAAGTGCGCGGCAAAGATAATTTCGGTGCACTTCTGAACACGAAAAAGTTCCAAATTCAAAAAGTGCTTGTGTCAAAATAATTGCGGCGCACTTATAAAGAGGATTAAAAACTCATTACTGCCCGCTAAAAGTTCCTTATTGAAAACACCTCCTTTGGGTGCACTTAAAGTCTAACGAAGTAGTCCTTTTCGAATAGACGTGATTAAAACGACTTTTGCACTCAGATATCGAAGAGCAAAAATAGTTAATTTACTATTTTTAATAGTTTATTTACTATTTTTAGTTCACGCACTTTGTAACAGTCAGCGTGCGTGGGAATAACAGTGCCGTGATAAACTTACTGTAGTTTTACGGCACCTAATCGTTTTATTTTTTCGTATTAACTGTGTATTTCAATAATTATTAAAAATAAAAAAAGTCTTTCCGAGGTGGGGGGATGAAAAAGAATTTTTCGAGTTGGTTCACAATTGGCGAAATTATCAATGAACATAGGTAACACAAAAGAAATACATACACACGAACATAGAACCTCCTTCTTTTTGGAAATCGGTTTAAAACTAGTAAATATGTAATACTTATAGAACGATGCGATACGAGAGGAGGTAAAACAGTACCATATAGGTTTTGGTTGCCTTGTACTTTCAAGAGAAAATTTTACTGAAAATATGGTTTTGAAATTTGTTTTTTTTCACATTTTCATTAATATTAATATCTACTAGAGACCTCTACATACCACTAACTCACATTGGCCAGCGCAGTGACTTTTTCCTTCGTGGTTAGGTTTGTTCAGTACAATAGTACCTCTACGTAGTCCTGAGCAAAACGTCTTGACAGACTGAACGGCAACAAAAGAAACTTTTTTAATCATATGATGTATGGAACCCTAAAAAAATTACCTATTGCTAACTAAAAATACCTATGTAGTGCTATGGAAAGAGCTGTACTCAGAGTGCCTAACCTAGATATAATCAAGCCATTCATAGACAAACCAAAGTTACCGATATAACACAAAACAAAACCGTGATACTTTCTCGAGCTCTAAAAGGCATTTACCACGACAATAAGCGCGATTACAGAGGCGCCAGCGTAAATTAAATAGCAATGTAAAAAGTGTTCTCTCTATCGAATGCCTAAAGTGAAAAAGAAACAGAACTATGCTAATTAGCTAGGTAATATAATTACGCTGGCGCCTCTGTAATCGGGCTTAATGATCAATTTCACTTACCTAGATAGAAAACTTGTTTATAAAAGTACCTAATAGGTACTAGTTTTATTGTCTCTAAGCACGTTTATAATTTGTATTCTCACGTTCAGATAACATTAAATTTGATATTGATGACCTACTTTCCGTATAAATTGACGGAAAGGATAAACTTACATCATTTAGAAATACTTTCTCGCAAGAAAATGTTCCATTTGGGTTTAATTCTTGTGCTAGCGGCTGCGGGTAAGTCTTTCAACTTTAAAGAAAAGTTAAAACTATAATTCGACACCTGTAATAACAATTGACGTAAGGGACAAACCATGGTTTTACAGGGCGAGCAAAAGAAGTTTTTATTTTTTCAAATTACCACATATTTTAAAGTATTCCATATATTTACATGATTTTAACAACATGTCATGAGTTCTGCAAGAGCTATTGCTCAGGGTAATAGATGTGCTAAAAGTCTAATAATTAAAAAGTAGTGTGTCCCTTACGTCAATTATGTCTAATATTTATTTCGTTTTTACGGCTAAAAAGAACACATTTTTTTTTCTTTTTTTGGTGTAAAATTAGCGTAAGTGACAGTAGATAAACCGATTACAATTGAAATTTTAATGTAACTGTCTGCTTTTTAAACTTTCGTCTAGGCATTTAGTAATCGTAAATAATTAGGGCCTTTACGTTAATTTATGGAACAAGTATTATTGTTTTATGTTAAGTAATTGGTACGACAAGATGGGACTTTTGGCAAGTTATCAGCTTTATACTGCAGTTTAGAAAAGAAATTTACGAGAAACTGGGGGTAGGTCTACTAATTTGCCTTGAATTTGAAAAAAAAACTGAAGGTAGCAGAAAAAGGTTGATATGGGATAAATTAATAATTGAAAGAACGTTTGTAAGATTTATTCATAAGAAATCAATCAAAATATCATTGCAATTTTATTTTCCTTGAAGCATTTCTGTGTAAAGTTCCATTTTTTATTGTTTGCCACAGAACAACTTTTTGCAATAAGTACTAGCCATATCCTCTCAATAGTCTCAAACTAAAAGTTTTGTCTAATTCCTTGATTTTATCATATCCTGGTATGTAATTGTGTTCATCATTATACCAGCGTATCCTGTGGGACCAACTTTCGTCGAAATCGTAGAAAATACATACCTAAGTTGTCATTGCCGCAAAACTTTCACGGACGGGAATTTCGATTGCCTACCTAAATGAATGGAACAGATAATTTTTCCGCAATTTTAGGGCCGGTTCCGTGGTAGAAGCTAAAATAATGAGGATAGTACAAAAATATCCTAGAAATTATCCGTCGCCCTCAAACTAGATTGGCTATCAATAACAACGCAAGATTAATATTCAACTCAAGTTTATAAATACCTGTAGCATAAAAATTAATAAAACAAAATTATAAAAATAGTTATGAAATATGTTGTATTACAGACCAAACTCAAGTATTGTATAACAACGTTTCCTAATTTCGCTTTCAAGTGGCTTTGTCTTCATTGCAGCCCATAGCTTAGAAATTACCGCAACTGAAGCTGCTGCAGGACAAGGACGTCCTGTTATAATAGGATACAAACCTCTCTACGGATACGTTGATGAGGAAAACGCTGGGCCTGAACTATCGGCTGACTGGGAATTCAAGTGCCCAAAACGGTTTGGTTACTTCAAGTACGCTCAGAACTGCGACATTTACGTCGAATGCCGGGTAAGTAGAGGAAGAATAACTGTGCTCATATACTCGTAAAAGACCGTAAGGTACCGCCTCTGGTGTTGCAGTTGTCTATTTGCAAAGGAACCTAACATCTTCTTCATTCTTACCAATAGGCCCTTCAGCTTACGTTTGCACTTTATTACAAAAAAAATCACCAGTTGTATACTCAGGAACCATATCTTACGATTCAGCGTAGACTCACTTCGAGATTTGTAATTCAGACTGAAAGCATAATCATTGTAGTTTTGATATGGTACCATAGCAGAACTCTGCTGATGTAATCGGAAGGTGGCTAGGTATAGAAACTTCGCCCGGAAACTAAATAACTCTGTCATGTTTGAAAATGATAAAATTTTTGTAACCATTATACATTTATAATACCTAGATCTATTGCTGCAAAGTAAATGTTACATACATTGATATTTCTTACGAGGTTTTTAACACAATCGATTGTATCTCTTTGCAGAACTACGTAGCAACTCGTAAGGTATGCCCGGATGGCATGCACTTCAAGCGAGATCCGACTTGGTCCGAGTACCCGTGTGCCTATCCCCCTGAGGCGACTTGCTTAGCTCGTGATATTCAACGTATGTATAATTTCTTCATATTTATATAGAGTCTCCAGTAATGTCCTGCTCATTTTGCTATTTTTCAAAATATTCTGATTTTTACTCACCCTCGGCTTTTTTATTCTGTTACCTATCATTTTGACGTTTTTTTGTCAACTTCTATTTTCTATCCGTACTTGGTTGCCTGGAAGAAATCGCTTAAAGCAATAAGGCCGCCAGTTAGAAACCCAAATTGTATTGTTTTGTCCCTGTATTTTGTATTGTGTTGATTGATTGATTTGACACCTATTTCGAATAGAACACACTATGTCATTTCAGCGTTCAAACATTTTACGTATGATGACTCAGTATTATTAAAATTGCGTTGAAACATAGTATAGATATATGGTAAAACAATAACAATGAATTCATTTTACAGAACCAGCAAGACCCACTTATGAGTGCCCGCACCAGTTTGGAAACTATCCGCTTGTCAACGAGAAATATTCGAAGTTTGAGCTGTGCAGCAGCTACATCTCTTGCTCGTCCGGCATCGCCCATTTGATGAACTGCACTTTTGGCTTGGTGTTCAACCCCGAGATCAGTCTATGCGATTGGCCTGAAAATGTCCCCTCTTGTCGAGGTACTAAAGGCTTTTAAATAATTTAGGTTTTGACTGACTTGATCATTACATTACAAGACCTGTATTAACAAAAGTACTTTTTTAGATTGACAATGATTTTTACTTTTTTATTTACAGACGCCTATGAATTCCGCTGCCCAGTTCCCCATCTAGGCGAAGAAGACATGGTTATCAATTACAGGTACGAGTATGTAATACAAATAAATACAGACCTTCACCGTAAAGTTATTCTGGGTTAGCTATCTCTGGAGTCTATACGACGGGCATGCTTTGGGAAGGCTAAAAAGGATTTTTCATACCACCTGCTCGAAAATAACCCATTGTATGTCATATAATCTCTTCGTAAAACGAGTCATTATTATCTTAACACAATCTCGAGGGCTATGGCAGTTCTATAATAATGTTGTATGGAACTCCCTAGGGTTTAAAGTGATTTAAATTTGGAACGTCTAATTCGTATGAAAATCTCTCGACTTAGAACATTTAAGGAAATCGTAATGAGGTTTCATTTTGCAAAATCAAATATTACATCTTTGCATTGTACGGCAACTAGCATTGTAAGGAGGTTTTACTCGACTTCACAGAATAAAACCTCAGTTCGATTTTAAAGAATAAAACCTCTTTGCAATGCCCGTGTTAGGATATAATAATCGAGCTGGCCATGGTCTTATTTTTTTCATGTAGTATTTCCATTCTCTTTTTTATTATAAATTGTGTGCAATTCTACGAAAATTCGTAGGTACATTCTAATTTGTTTTAATTTATTGTGAAAAATACCGAGTTGCCTAATAAGTACCTACCTACGCTTAGTGAACATTTGACTGAAGTATTACTCATATTCTTAGGGTTATATTTTCTCGCAGGATGTATGAAAAGTAGAGTATGGACCTCTAGAACCAAGTTTGTCTTCGTCTTGGGCGACTTGAACCCCTCGCATCACTTAGGACTCAAAATCTTATCAAAACTTAAAACACCTAACTTTAGTCCCTCGTTACGCTCAGGGTCCAATTGTCGCCCGTGACATAAGACACCACTTGGTTCTCTTGGTACATAATCTACTATTATGTGATACATAGATACTGGATTTACGAGTAAATATTCATGAATGTAAAAATGCATCTACTCGTAGTTACTTAGACGAATATAAGGGCAGTGGCTCGATTATATTCAGACTTATCTTCAACAGTGAACATCTGGTAGCTGGGACAATTCTAAAAGTCCACCGCTGAACCCGGGCCTCTTCTTGTTCTTCTGTTTTCTTACATTCGTTTTCGTTGTTCTATATTATGTGGTATGTCGTACTAATCTGTACAATATTTCCAGGTACCCCAACGATCCCGAGTGCCGCTATTTCTACTCTTGCTTGAACGGCGGCTACCGGGTGCTAGCGTGCGACGAAGGCCTCCTCTTCGACTACAGGATCGGCAGATGTGTGGAATACGACAACTTTGTCTGCGACTACAAGGAAACTCTGATCCCTACGACTCGAGTTTAAAAGGATCCGAAACAATGCTAGCAATAAAATAAATACTGTCCCCTACTACACCTACCTTCTAACTATTATATTATTTAATTTTAATGAACCGTATTGAAATATTGAACTACAAACTCTCAGGTATTTGTTATACTTCGATATCAGAGCTCAAGATATAGGCTGTCAGCTTTAGTGCAGATTACGATTATCCAACGTGGTAATGGGGCCAACATTTTTAGAACTGGCTGTGGGCTTTTAGATTGGGGTTTTCATCGTCATCTACTTTAACATAATAATTTTTTTTAGTATTAAAATTTTTGTAGGTTTGTAAATTAGGTTTGTAGTTCGAGCAAAATATTTAGATACTTGCTCGATGGCTATAAACCCAGTCAACGCGCAGCTTCGCATATTTATGCAATATTTTTTTTGCTTGTACCTAATAGTAGTTGTATCTCTTACTATGGGCCTTATTAATAAGCTCCAAGTAGCACAACGAGCTATGGAGAGGGCTATTATCGGAGTCTCTCTGCGAGATCGAATGAGAAATGAGGAGATTCGTAGAAGAACAAAAGTTACCGATACAGCCCAGCGGATTGGCAAGTTGAAATGGCAGTGGACAGGACAGCGCGGAGGACTGATGACCGTCCAAAGGGGTCGAAAAGTTCTCGAGTGAAGACCACGTACCGGCAAGTGCAACGTAGGACGTACACCCATAAGGACGGATGACCTCATTTAGACCGCAGGATCTCGCTGGATGCAAGTCCAGTAGTGCACGTCCTATGGCTGATCTGATAAATGGATGGATGGATGTAGCTACTAGCTGACACCACAGCCGTTAAGAAGTTTGGTTCGGTTCGGTCTATACTTGCCATTGAGTTTAGTCGCTAGAGCCATTTTATGGCCACTTCAAAAATTGAAATTGTACATATTAGAACAGTTACTCGATATGTCTTTGCCGAATCTGTATCCAGATAGTGTAAATGAAATATACGCGCGTTTTAACACTGTACAGCTCCATCTAGCGGCACCGGCTAGGCTGTACGACAGTTCTACACAGGGCTGCCAACGGTATTTGTACTCGTATTATGTTACGGCCAAAGAATTTCCATACTACGTAGTATGGAAATTCCTTGGTTACGGCATAAAGATTTAATAACCAAAAAAAGTTTTTTTTGACTAAATCTTTATGTGTTACGGTAATGCTGGAAGGAGGAGTAAACTTAAGTCTACCCGGGTTAACTTAGTACTACCCAAGATTTTTGGGTAAAGTCTGAACATTCAATGAAATATAATTTGTATTCGTTTACCCATGCACGCTTAGGTTTACCCAACACTGGCTGGGTATTGTTAAGTGTTAGTGGTAGGCTCTAGGGAGTAGTGTTGCATATCGATAGCTGACGTAGCGTAAATCCAAATTATCATCATCATCCAATCAAATATATCCGAGTTTTGTACACGATGAACATCGATAATTTCGCCAATTGTGAACCGAATCGAAAAATTATTTTTTAGTTCGAAATATACTCCCGAGGTGGTCCCATTTAAATTATTGAAAAAACCAACAATAATCCTACATATCGTGCTGTTTCAAGTACTACTCGCGTGATATTTGAGGTAGAAAGCGCATTTGCGCATTATTAACAGTTTCAGTCAATTCTGTTGGTGTCAAATAAACTTCATCGTCATTTTTAATAAAATTGCCATACCCTTATCAGGGTCCTATGTATAACTATACAAAACATGTTAATTAAGAACCGCATGTAAATTTCATATGTTGCAATAAATGATTTGAGTTTGAGCTCCTCGTCGCTAGAATCACAAGTTTTAGGTCTTTCACTTATTTTCAAGTTTCTTGTTTGTAACATAAGGCAAAGAGTAGATAAAATAATATTGCGCATTATTAACAGGTTCAGTCAATTCTGTTGGTGTCAAACAAACTTCCTCGTCGCTAGAATTACTAATTTTTAGGTGTTTACTTATTTTTAAGTTTTCTTGTTTTTATCATAAATAAGGCAAAGAGTATAATAATATAAAATAAGGTTTTAACAATATGACACGAAGAAAAAATGGCGCGCGCAAAGCAAATTTTAAAAAAAGTACAGCAAGAAGGGAGTCTAAGTTAACAAGAAATTAAATAAAAGGTTGCATGATAAATTCGGCACCATGGAAATAGAAGTAAATAGGTTTAATGACTTTTAGGGTTCCGTACCCAAAGGGAAAAACGGGACCCTATTACTAAGACTTCGATGTCCGTTTGTCCGTCTGTCTGTCTGTCACCGGGCTGTATCTCATGAACCATGATAGCTAGGCAGCTGAAATTTTCACAGATGATGTATTTCGATTGCCGCTATAACAACAAATACTAAAAACAAAAGTGTGCAGTATATTAGGCTCGACATACGTATGTAAAATAACTTTCTGCAATTTTTTAGTTCGAAATATACTCCCGAGGTGGTTCCATTTAAAAACAAAATCCTTACTATATTATATATAATATTATAAATGCGAAAGTAACTCTGTCTGTCTGTCTGTCGCGCTTTCACGCTAAAACTACTGAACCGATTTGAATGAAATTTGGTACACAGATAGTCTAGAGCCTGAGAAAGGACATAGGCTACTTTTTGATTCGAAAAAATAGTTTTAAAGGGTTGAAAAGGGGGGATGAAAACGCATTGGCTAGAATCTTAGAAGAAAAAACTTATATTCTACCATGACAAATGGTTATTTGCATCTTGACTTTCCAAATTACATTCTCTATGCCCAATGCCCATTCAAGGCTGCTCAAGTTGCAAATGTCAAAGTCAATCAATCTTTTCCTGAAAACTTTAGAGAAGGTTACATGTATTTTTTCAGTTTAATTACGTAGTTTTTATTCTAATAGGTATGCCTACAAAACGCAAATCGAATCTAGCGCGTAGTTCTAGCGGAGCTCGCGTAAAGAAAATTGAAGAGATAGAAGCCAAGAGTCTGAAGAGCACACTTAAACGCGTTTGACATTACATGCCGAGCGCCACGCATCTCAAAGAGCTGCTGAGACTCAAGAGCAAAACCAAGCGCGTCGAATTTTAGATGCTGAGCGTCACGCAGCTCAGAGAGCTGCTGAGACTGAAGTTGAAAGTCAAGCGCGGCGACTTTTAGATGCTGAGTATCACGCAGCGCAAAGAACTGCTGAGACTCAAGAGCAAAAAACCAAGCGCGTCGAATTTTAGATGCTGAGCATCACGCAGCTCAGAGAGATGCTGAGACTTAAGGAGAAAGTCAAGCGCGGCGACTTTTAGATGCCGAGCATCACGCAGCGCAAAGAACTGCTGAGACTCAAGAGCAAAACCAAGCGCGTCGAATTTTAGATGCTAAGCGTTAGACGTTAAGCAAAAAATTGCATAGTTCCTGTAGGACAGGACAAAAACTATCGAAAGCAAAACTGTCGCCACTATTACAAAGACGCTAAGTGATTAATTCCTCTATGACGCTAATATGGATTAATGAAACGTCACAGCGAAACGTAATTAGATGACAGGTGACATTGTCTGCAGACTTTTATAAATCACAGGTAGCATGACAAGGAGACAAATTGTTTTTCCACCATTATATCCCCTTGAAGAGGAAATAAAGTATGGATTGAAAATGACAACTGACATTAAAATTAGATAAAATGTTTTTTTCCCTCTGTATGCCACATGTTACTATGACGTTTAATACCAGGCCGTCATTTTGTCTGACATTAAAAATATTTTTAAATCTACTATCATTAGAGGTTTAACATGTTTCTTTATTCTACCTTTATGGTACAGAATCATCATACCTACTTTAATATTATCAATCCGAAAAGTTTGTTGGTTTGTTCCTCTTTGAAGCAGCAACGGAGCAAAAGATTGACTTGATTTTTGGTATGGATACCTAAGGTTTAAAAGACAGAAAGTGATAATAGGATACTTTTTTATCCCGAGAAAATTCGTGATTCCCATGGGATAGGACAATAACTGTTTGTCAGCAATGGAGCAACGGATTGACTTGATTTTTGGGGTGGGCATAGTTTGGAAGACGGAAAGTGACATAGGATACTTTTCATTCCGAAAAAATTGCGGTTCCCGTAGGATAAGACAATAACTTTTTCTCAGCAACGGCTTGCCTTGGCTTATTGCATGAATATAGTTTGAAAGACGAAAAGTGACATAGGCCACTTTTTATCCCAAAAACTTAACAGTTTCCGTAGGAAAGGATAAAAACTAAGCGAGCAGGCCGCGGTAGCAGCCGTCTAAGCGCCAGAAATAACCTGTCATTTCAAGTTTAGGACGTTCCTACATTTTTCGCACTCCTTCGCGGCACTCAACAGCGCTAGCCCAGACTCGGGCTCCATAACGGAGCTTGCGCTCCCGCAATAATGACGGAGTGTTTCGGAGCACAAGACACATCGTCATCCACCACTCGGGACTATAACCAGCACTGAGCGTCAGACAGCATTCCAACGCCCTGGTCCCAGTGCAACGGGTCAGTCATAGTAGCCCAGCGCCTGCCTTTTCAACTGCAGAGGGCAGTGAAAACGGCCATCGCGATACCGACACTTCTCTTCCCCTGCAGCCCCACTGCGTCTGCCAACAGGTTGACGGCCTAGCGGAAGGTAGGGTAGGTGGCGGCACCCACACAACCAGTTCCATCCCACCGCAGCCCCTAATCCTCGGTTGCAGCGTCGCAAGAGCGGCACTGCAGCCCGCCTCAGAAGCAACACTCCTCATAAGGCAGGCAACCTACCGGCCATCCTCTCAGCTGCTTTAGTTAAAAGCGGCTGAACAACGAGTGCCGGCCTCTAAGCTGCCTTGGGGGAAAGACCCAAAGAAGAGGGAGATATCGAGCGCCGCCTTTTCAGCTGCCTTAGACCTCCCCCGCCACGACAAGGCGGGAATACACAGGGGGGTTGTATATACACTCCAACCGTAACTTAACCAACAAAAGCATTCCTCTAAGGTATTTTCATGTTTGTCGCTTATGTTAGGTTTCGCAGCCGACATAAACATTAGCCAAAATCAAAATATAACGCGGGCGAAGCCGCGGGTAAAAGCTAGTGTATAATAAAATTAAAATAAAATAAATATTTAAGGGGGCTCCCATACAGTACGGAACCCTCCGTGCGCGAGTCCGACTCGTACTTGGCCGATTATTTGAATTCACAAACTTAGTGTGCACGATATCTAAATTCAATTTTACATTCCCCTCTAGTGGATAAAATTGTAGATTGTATCATATGGGAGCAATATAATATTTTTACGGCGAGGGCGCTTTTTTGAATCCAGAGCGAAGTGAGGGATTCTAGAGTAGAATCCTAAGCATGGCGAGGGATTCTTTAGTAGAATCCTGAGCGTAGCGAGGGATTCAATGTACGTCGCCCGAGCCAAAAATATATTGTGCGCCCGAGTGGTACTCTCTACTTTTCATCACCCTCTATGAGAAAATAAAGGGCACCTCATATTTTAATGTAATCCTTACTAATCCTTACTAATATTATAAATGCGAAAGTAACTCTGTCTGTCTGTCTGTCTGTCTGTCGCGCTTTCACGCTAAAACTACTGAACCGATTTGAATGAAATTTGGTACACAGATAGTCTAGAGCCTGAGAAAGGACATAGGCTACTTTTTGATTCGAAAAAATAGTTTTAAAGGGTTGAAAAGGGGGGATGAAAACGCATTGGCTAGAATCTTAGAAGAAAAAACTTATATTCTACCATGACAAATGGTTATTTGCATCTTGACTTTCCAAATTACATTCTCTATGCCCAATGCCCATTCAAGGCTGCTCAAGTTGCAAATGTCAAAGTCAATCAATCTTTTCCTGAAAACTTTAGAGAAGGTTACATGTATTTTTTCAGTTTAATTACGTAGTTTTTATTCTAATAGGTATGCCTACAAAACGCAAATCGAATCTAGCGCGTAGTTCTAGCGGAGCTCGCGTAAAGAAAATTGAAGAGATAGAAGCCAAGAGTCTGAAGAGCACACTTAAACGCGTTTGACATTACATGCCGAGCGCCACGCATCTCAAAGAGCTGCTGAGACTCAAGAGCAAAACCAAGCGCGTCGAATTTTAGATGCTGAGCGTCACGCAGCTCAGAGAGCTGCTGAGACTGAAGTTGAAAGTCAAGCGCGGCGACTTTTAGATGCTGAGTATCACGCAGCGCAAAGAACTGCTGAGACTCAAGAGCAAAAAACCAAGCGCGTCGAATTTTAGATGCTGAGCATCACGCAGCTCAGAGAGATGCTGAGACTTAAGGAGAAAGTCAAGCGCGGCGACTTTTAGATGCCGAGCATCACGCAGCGCAAAGAACTGCTGAGACTCAAGAGCAAAACCAAGCGCGTCGAATTTTAGATGCTAAGCGTTAGACGTTAAGCAAAAAATTGCATAGTTCCTGTAGGACAGGACAAAAACTATCGAAAGCAAAACTGTCGCCACTATTACAAAGACGCTAAGTGATTAATTCCTCTATGACGCTAATATGGATTAATGAAACGTCACAGCGAAACGTAATTAGATGACAGGTGACATTGTCTGCAGACTTTTATAAATCACAGGTAGCATGACAAGGAGACAAATTGTTTTTCCACCATTATATCCCCTTGAAGAGGAAATAAAGTATGGATTGAAAATGACAACTGACATTAAAATTAGATAAAATGTTTTTTTCCCTCTGCATGCCACATGTTACTATGACGTTTAATACCAGGCCGTCATTTTGTCTGACATTAAAAATATTTTTAAATCTACTATCATTAGAGGTTTAACATGTTTCTTTATTCTACCTTTATGGTACAGAATCATCATACCTACTTTAATATTATCAATCCGAAAAGTTTGTTGGTTTGTTCCTCTTTGAAGCAGCAACGGAGCAAAAGATTGACTTGATTTTTGGTATGGATACCTAAGGTTTAAAAGACAGAAAGTGATAATAGGATACTTTTTTATCCCGAGAAAATTCGTGATTCCCATGGGATAGGACAATAACTGTTTGTCAGCAATGGAGCAACGGATTGACTTGATTTTTGGGGTGGGCATAGTTTGGAAGACGGAAAGTGACATAGGATACTTTTCATTCCGAAAAAATTGCGGTTCCCGTAGGATAAGACAATAACTTTTTCTCAGCAACGGCTTGCCTTGGCTTATTGCATGAATATAGTTTGAAAGACGAAAAGTGACATAGGCCACTTTTTATCCCAAAAACTTAACAGTTTCCGTAGGAAAGGATAAAAACTAAGCGAGCAGGCCGCGGTAGCAGCCGTCTAAGCGCCAGAAATAACCTGTCATTTCAAGTTTAGGACGTTCCTACATTTTTCGCACTCCTTCGCGGCACTCAACAGCGCTAGCCCAGACTCGGGCTCCATAACGGAGCTTGCGCTCCCGCAATAATGACGGAGTGTTTCGGAGCACAAGACACATCGTCATCCACCACTCGGGACTATAACCAGCACTGAGCGTCAGACAGCATTCCAACGCCCTGGTCCCAGTGCAACGGGTCAGTCATAGTAGCCCAGCGCCTGCCTTTTCAACTGCAGAGGGCAGTGAAAACGGCCATCGCGATACCGACACTTCTCTTCCTCTGCAGCCCCACTGCGTCTGCCAACAGGTTGACGGCCTAGCGGAAGGTAGGGTAGGTGGCGGCACCCACACAACCAGTTCCATCCCACCGCAGCCCCTAATCCTCGGTTGCAGCGTCGCAAGAGCGGCACTGCAGCCCGCCTCAGAAGCAACACTCCTCATAAGGCAGGCAACCTACCGGCCATCCTCTCAGCTGCTTTAGTTAAAAGCGGCTGAACAACGAGTGCCGGCCTCTAAGCTGCCTTGGGGGAAAGACCCAAAGAAGAGGGAGATATCGAGCGCCGCCTTTTCAGCTGCCTTAGACCTCCCCCGCCACGACAAGGCGGGAATACACAGGGGGGTTGTATATACACTCCAACCGTAACTTAACCAACAAAAGCATTCCTCTAAGGTATTTTCATGTTTGTCGCTTATGTTAGGTTTCGCAGCCGACATAAACATTAGCCAAAATCAAAATATAACGCGGGCGAAGCCGCGGGTAAAAGCTAGTAATATTATATAATAAAGCTTGTTGTAAAAGTTGTTACTCTATACAACTAAATTGAAATTAAATTTTATCTAACAGTAAACAACTGACAACTTAAATTTACTTACATTCTTTTTATTCATTTTCTTGGCGCTGAACACTAACATTACAAATACTTTCAAATTCAAAAAGTGCGCGGCAAAGATAATTGCGGCGCACTTCTGAACACGAAAAAGTTCCAAATTCAAAAAGTGCGCGTGTCAAAATAATTGCGGCGCACTTATAAAGAGGATTAAAAACTCATTACTGCCCGCTAAAAGTTCCTTATTGAAAACACCTCCTTTGGGTGCACTTAAAGTCTAACGAAGTAGTCCTTTTCGAATAGACGTGATGAAAACGACTTTTGCACTCAGATATCGAAGAGCAAAAATAGTCTTTCCGAGGTGGGGGGATGAAAAATAATTTTTCGATTTGGTTCACAATTGGCGAAATTATCAATGAACATACACAAAAAAAATACATACACACGAACATAGAACCTCCTCCTTTTTGGAAGTCGGTTAAAAACTAGTAAATATGTACTTATAGAACGATACGATACGAGAGGAGGTAAAACGGTACCATATAGGTTTTGGTTGCCTTGCACTTTCAAGGGAAATATTGAAAATATAGTTTTGTAATTTGATTTTTTCACATTTTTATTAATATTAACATCTACTAGAGACCTCTACATGCCTTTAACTCACATTGGCCAGCGCAGTGACTTTTTCCTTTGTAGAGATAGGTCTTTGTTCAGTACAATAGTACCTCTACGTAATCCTGAGCTTGAGTCTTGACAGACAGAATGGCAACAAAATAAACTTTTTAACCTGTTTATGTATGGAACCCTACAAAAATTACCTATAGCTGTCTAAAAATACCTATGTAGTGCTATGGAAAGAGCTGTACTCGTACTCAGAGTGCCTAAACGAGATAGAATCAAGAATAAAGCCATTCATAGACGAACCAAAGTTACCAATATAACACAAAACAAAACCGTGATACTTTCTCAAGCTCTAAAAGGCATCTACCACGACAATGATCAATTGCACTTACCTAGATAGAAAACTTGTTTATAATTGTACTTAATAGGTACTAGTTTTATTGTCTCTAAGCACGTTTATAATTTGTATTCTCACATTCAGATAACATTAAATTTGATATTGATGACCTACTTTCTGTATAAATTGACGGAAAAGATAAACTTACATCATTCAGAAATACTTTCTCGCAAGAAAATGTTCCATTTGGGTTTAATTCTTGTGCTAGCGGCTGCGGGTAAGTCTTTCAACTTTAAAGAAAAGTTAGAATTATATGTTATGTACCTATTGGTTAAAAATCTATATTCAAAAAATTCCACAATATACTTAATAGACAGATAAACAGTCTGATACCAAAAGAATTAACGTTGAATGCAAAATTTCTTTTTCTTTTTGGAAATTGCAAATTCATCTATGCATTCTACCGTTTATATAATTTATTGATAACTATTGTTATTATATTCACATATTGTTGCATTTTTATTTCGCTTGATGCATTTCTTAGTAAAGTTCCATTTGTTTATTGTTTGCCACAGAACAACTTTTTGCAATACTAGCCAAATCCTCTCAATAGTCTCAAACTAAAAGTTTTGTCTACTTCCTTGATTTATCATATCCTGGTATGTAATTGTGTTCATCATTATGACCAGCTTATCCAATGGGACCAACTTTCCTCGAAATCGTAGAAAATACATCATACCTAAGTTGTCATGCAAAACGTTCATTGACGGGACTTTCGATTGCCTACCTAAATGAATGGAACAGATAAATTTTCCGCAATTTTAGGGCCGGTTCTGTGGTAGAAGCTAAAATAATGAGGATAGTACAAAAATATCCTAGAAATTATCCGTCGTCCTCAAACTAGATTGGCTATCAATAACTACGCAAGATTAATATTCAACTCAAGTATATAAATACCTGTATCATAAAAATTAATAAAACAAAATTATAAAAATAGTTATGAAATATGTTGTATTACAGACCAAACTCAAGTATTGTAAAACAACGTTTCCTAGTATCGCTTTCAAGTGTCTTTGTCTTCATTGCAGCCCATAGCTTAGAAATTACCGCAACTGAAGCTGCTGCAGGACAAGGACGTCCTGTTATAATAGGATACAAACCTCTCTACGGATTCGATGATAAGGAAAACGCTGGGCCTGAACTATCGGCTGACTGGAAATTCAAGTGCCCAAAACGGTTTGGTTACTTCAAGTACGCTCAGAACTGCGACATTTACGTCGAATGCCGGGTAAGTAGAGGAAGAATAACTGTGCTCATATACTCGTAAAAGATCGTAAGGTACCGCCTCTGGTGTTGCAGTATATTTGCAAAGGTCCCTAAAGTCTTCATCATTTTTACCACCAGCACCGGTAGCACGACAAAGAGAAAAAACCATTTTATCCACTTCTAATGTCAGTTGTCATTGTCAATCCAAACTTTACTCGTATTTCCTCTTCGAGAGGGTATAATGGTGGAAAGACAATTTGTCCCTTTGCCGTGCTTCCCGTGCAGGAGGCTCTTCAGCACACGTTTGCACTTAATTACAAAAAAAAATCACCTGTTGTATACTCAGGAACCATATCTTACGATTCAGTGTAGACTCACTTCGAGATTTGTAATTCAGACTGAAAGCATAATCTTTGTAGTTTTGATATGGTACCATAGCAGAGCTGTGCTGATGTAATCGGAAGGTGGATATAGAAACTTCGCAAGGAAACTAAATAACTCTGTCATGTTTGAAAATGATACAATTTTTGTAACTATTCTACTTAAATTATACCTAGATCCATTGCTGCATAGTAAATGTTACTTACATTGTTTTTTTTGTGATGTTTTTAACACAATCGATTGTATCTCTATTCAGAACTACGTAGCAACTCGTAAGGTATGCCCGGATGGCATGCACTTCAAGCGAGATCCGACTTGGTCCGAGTACCCGTGTGCCTATCCCCCGGAGGCAACCTGCTTAGCTCGTGATATTCAACGTATGTATAATTTCTTCATATTTATATAGAGTCTATAATAGAGTCAATAATGTCCTGCTCATTTTGCCATTTTTCAAAATATTTTGATTTTTACTCGCTCTCAGCTTTTTTATTCCGTTATCTATCATTTTGACACCTATTTCGAATAGAACACACTATGTCATTTCAGCGTTCAAACATTTTACGTATGATGACTCAGTCTTCTTAAAATTGCGTCGAAGCATTGTACAGATATATGGTGAAACAATAATAATGAATTCATTTTACAGAACCAGCAAGACCCACTTACGAGTGCCCGCACCAGTTTGGAAACTATCCGCTTGTCAACGAGAAATATTCGAAGTATGAGCTGTGCAGCAGCTACATCTCTTGCTCGTCCGGCATCGCCCATTTGATGAACTGCACTTTTGGCTTGGTGTTCAACCCCGAGATCAGCCTATGCGATTGGCCTGAAAATGTCCCCTCTTGTCGAGGTACTAGCCTTTAAATAATTTAGCTTTTGACTGATTTTACCTTTACATAACAAGACCAATATTAACACGGTTCGATTCAAAATCTCACATTTTTGGTCCTCCCTATTTATGACTTCTTAAATTTATCATGATTCTATCTAGGTACAGTACCTACTTAAGGCAATTGTGGGGCACCAACTTGACCATACAAAAACAATAAGCTGTTAACTACCTCTAAATATTATTCGATTTTAGTAATTTTATTTCATGTTATCAGAATTTCAATCGCTAGGATTAAACGTCTTAGTTTTTACAGTTTTTTATATGAACTTAAAGTTATACGCCTCTAAAAAGTCATTCAAAACTTGGCTGAAAAGAATACATAAACTAAAAATTTACAATGTACACAAATACACAATCGTAAGTTATGCGGGTAAAACCGCGGGGCGCAGCTATATACATAGATGCAATATTTAATACTCAAGCGATTGGCACCAAAAACACAACATTTTGTTACAATGGAAGGGGTGAGAAGAGTTTTCTCCCGGAATGTAAAATTTATCAAATATGTACTGAAAATTCTCTCGATGTTCTACAGAAAACGCAAAAACAGTGGTCGATTTACGATCCACTCAATCAAGTTATTGTCGAACGAATACCTAAGTCAATATTCCAAATATACCTACTAAAGTTTCCTTTATTTGTTCTTCTTAGTCACTGGAATAGCGCGGCTTATTTTTGATCTAGACTCATGGCTTTACAAAAATCTACATTAAATAGTCATTATGCCTTTTTAAATTTAACTATTGTCATAACGTGTCTATTTTGTAACTACTGTCTCTTTATTGTACTTTATATACCTATTAACGTTGATTTTTACCTTTTTATTTACAGACGCCTATGAATTCCGCTGCCCAGTTCCTCATCTAGGCGAAGAAGACATGGTTATCAATTACAGGTATGCAATATAAATAAATACAGACCTTTACCGTAAAGTTATACTGGGTTAGCTATCTCTGGACTCTAGACGACGGACATGCTTTGGGAAGGCTAATAATATTTTATGTGATACCTAGATACGGAATCTAAATATAATATGCATGAATGTAATAATTATTTTTCGCAAAAAATGTCATGACCGACTTCAACCGTGTACAGAATTCGCGAACATTTCGCACGGATCGATGTAGCATTTTTACATTATTATTGATTTATCAAAAATGGCTCAGCTGATTTCGATAACATTTAACTGGGACCAATTTCAAAGTATACTTTTTCCAACAAAAAAAGAATTATCAAAATCGGACCATTATGTAAAAAGTTATGCGAAATATAAAATATATATTCGCGTTGAATTGAGGACCACGGAGGAGGTTCGTTAGTCAAAAATACATAATATAATTATATCTGATAAAGTTACTTAGATAAATTTAAGCAGTGGTTCTATTATATTCCGAACTATTTTCAACAGTGGACATAACATTTTCTGTATTTCTGTATTTTGGTGTGTCTTTTAGAATGTGGATTTATATGTGGAAAATAGTGGATTTTAGAATCGTTTTCTCAGCTGCAGCTGAGAAGACGAAGAATATATATTTTTCTGAACCCAGGCATCTTTTTATTCTTCTTTTTTCTTATAACCTTGTTTTTTTTGTTCTATATTATGTGGTCTGTCGTACTAATCTGTACAATATTTCCAGGTACCCCAACGACCCCGAGTGCCGCTATTTCTACTCTTGCTTGAACGGCGGCTACCGGGTGCTAGCGTGCGACGAAGGCCTCCTCTTCGACTACAGGATCGGCAGATGTGTGGAATACGACAACTTTGTCTGCGACTACAAGGAAACTCTGATCCCTACGACTCGAGTTTAATAAGATCCGAATACTAGATATAATTAAGATACCGTCCTACTATTTTATTATTAAAATGTAATAAACTATAATGAGCAACAAACTCTTAGGTATTTGGTTTTACTTTGATACCAGAGCTAAAGATAATTTTAGACTGTCAATTTTTATGCAGGATGTTGCGATTGTTTTGTAAATGAATGAATGTAATGTTGAGCGCTCATAACAAAATTAACATTAACAAAATTTACATTAACGGAAACTATTCTTCCATTTTAAGTCAGCGAATGTGAAGTTGCTGGGTACAAGCTGCGCGAAACCATAGTCCGAACAATCCCCAAATCCTCATACAAAATCGCTAGGCGTCCTCTAGGCGGGCAGCATCGGGTCGCATCGCAACGCAAAATTACGCTTTGTATGAAACTGCGTCCATTAGAGACGGAGTGGCCGCCGGGCGAGCCTCCTTTTTTTACGAGGGGGTAATCTTCTAAAGATGCCCGACCGCTTTGGGGTGCAATCGGATTATGTGGGATTGTACCCACTAAAACCCCCTCGGTGGCCAGCCTTTGTGCCTTCTTGGGAGCTCCGGGATCTCCGAAGGAACGCACCGGTGCTTCCAGCACTTTATACGACTACTCGCCTGGTGATAAAACCAGGCTTGTACTGTCTTTTACGACAGCGTTGCCACACACGCTACCGTCCTCTTCGGACCCGCATGAGTGGATGGCCAGAGCCCCAACTCTGACCACCCACGAGCCCAGGGGTCCCCTCTTAGTAGACTCTTACTACAGGCAGGGGACACCGATGCCGTATTCTAGTGCCCAATAAGGGCAACGGGCGGGCCGCCTAGTGGATGCCTAGCTTTACACAGACAATATAATAGGTAAACACGCACGATCGCTACACGCGCATTTGTGTGCGGAACGTCCATTGTGGAAACACAATGAACTCCTTTTGAGATTAGACGATGTTGTAAAGCAGACCCTATAGTATCGGTTTTGAGTATTGATATGAGTGAAAGGGCGTGGCAACAAGCCTCCTTGCATGTTAGGCTTGGAGGGCTAGGGGTCCGCCAAATTTCAAGTGTTGCTTTACCAGTTTTCTTGTCCTCTATTCATAGTATATACTCATAAATTGTTTATCCTTATCCTTACACCTTCTTTAGACCATTCTGGCGTAGATGTAGCTCATTTGAATGAGGCAACGAATGCTTGGAGGGTCGCTTGCCCAAATACCGAGCTTCCAAAGTCGCAGATACTGTGGGATCGGCCGATCTGCGAACTAGTACGGAAATCCCTTCAAGATACGTGTCCTAGCGTCGCGGATCACGCTCGTATCCTTTTTCGTAACCTTTTAGACCCAACTGCATTTCGTCTAGCTGTCAGCTTACGCTTGGGTGCAAGGTGTTGTGAGGCCCATCGCCTGTCAGTGTGATACTGCAGTTCGGTCACCACGGTCTCTCTTGCTCAAGAAGCGCTGGTCAAATTGGTCGCCACGCCAGTCTGAACGATGGCATACGCAGGGCTTTTGCCACCGCCAATATCGCAGCCGTACTCGAACCGGCATGGGACGCGACTTACGTCGATACTTTGGCGCCGTCACATCTTTCTGAGACCCAGAATAGGGCTCGAGCGGCGGTCAATTCGGCGGAGCAGCACAAACGGCACAAATATGCTAACCTCGGCAGTGATTACATATTTGAGCCGTTTGGAGTTGAGACTGTGGGTCCGTGGGGGCCGGGAGCTCATCTTGTTTTCAAAAGTCTTTCTGAGCATCTGGTGGACGCGATGTGTGACCAAAATGGTGGTGTTTATTTGGCTCAATGTATAAGCATTGCCATTCAGCACGGCAACGCTGCCAGCATACTGGACACGCTACCAACTGGCACTGGGCTTAAGCACTTGGATTATCTTTAGACTTTCAAGGGTCTGTGGATAATCCAATTAAATAGTAAGTTAGTTCGTATAGGCCGGGTGGCTAGCCCTGGTGTCAGAGTTTTTAGGCTGCCTGAAGGCCTCTGACTTGGCGAAACGGCTAAAACAACCGGGACCTACAATTTAACGTGTCATCCGAGCCACGGTAGCGCTCAGTTGGAAAATGCCACCCGCGGTCACCCATCCAAATACTGACCGTGAGGAACGTTGCTTAATTTCGGTGATCGCTGACAAACACCTAATCAAATTACGCTACGAGCGCTACTTTTTATATTAAATTAAATAAATAAATAAATAAAATTAGGGGACATCTTACACACGGTCTCTGACCCCACACTAAGCAAGGCTTGTAATCTGGCTGCCAAAGACTGATATACTACATAGCTCGCCCACCCTGAGCTGCTGGCGGCGCTGCAGCTGTGTGTGCCGGACGAGGCCACCTCCAGGAGGCCCGAGTTCCCCACGTTTAGAGTGCCTAGCTATAAGACAAACCTCGTCAAGTACGCCCCCACGTCGCGCGCTCTAACATTATTGAATAAAATCGCCAAAGAGATTGATATTTTTGGATGTAGTCTGGCAAATTTCACAGAAGTGGCACTGGAAACATGCGAAAAACCATATTGTCAATTATTTTAGTTCATGTTTTTGTTTCTCATTTTGATTAATAGGTAATGATTGTACTTTTTATATTTGTGTCTCATATTTCACATGTTTGGTAAGGGCAGCATCAACTTGGTTTTAACTGTAATGTTGCTGTAACCTTTGATGAAAAAATAAAATATACATATTTTTTAAATACATACTTATATAGATAGTACCTAAATAACACCCAGACACAGACAAACTACTACTACATAATTGCTTGTTATGTAGTAATAGTATATGTAGTTTTAGATTATGTAAGTCTAGTACCTAACCTATCTACTTCATTTGAAACAAATTTTGAAATAAGATACTTTAAGATGGCGTTCATTTGGTTAATAACTTACATGGTTTTAATGAATATCATGAGGAAGTTGCCAAACAAATAATTTAAAATAAGTTCCTACTCGTCCTTAGGGAAACATTGTTTTGTTACGTAGATATTTAGATAGGGAAGCCTATTTCCACAAGTGGATACCCAGTGAATTGTAATAGTATTAACAAAGAGGTTACATAATTATAGGGTTTAAGAGATTATCAAAGACGAAGCACTTCAGGGTTCCATCTCACGTTTGTTATCTTCCATATGTTTTGGCGAATAAAGGATTTGACGAAACTGGCAAACTAAGCTAATTATGACTCGTTTAGGATATTATAAACAAACAAGTATCCTTCGACTATCTGCGTAATCCTTTCTAGGATTAACTCTATGATCTTTAAATTATACTCTCAATAGTGCGAGAATGCGATCCCGAAGGATCGTGATCGGACTGACGACCAAACTTTGAAGGGGCGTGAATTGAACATTTTAGTGCTAAATTCAATTAAAATACACAAGAAACATCAATTTTTCAAAAACATTACCTATACGCTTTCTTATCGTTACGTCAGCTGTATATTTTTGTAGTGATGTGCAAAAAATATCACGTAAAAGTAACAGTATTTATAGTTAAGTAAATTAAGACGTTATTCTTTCGATTTTTTTTAAAATAATGAGGATGTACTTACTATTAATAATTAATGAATACTAAAATGTTAATATTTATTTATTATATTTAAAACTGCGCCCAAACCAAAAACGCGAAGTGAGTAACAAGAAATTGTTATGTTTTAGCAAATATTTTTCAAAGTCAAAATTATTTATTCTTAGAAATTGTGGTTCCAAGTAATTTAGTTTAATTTCTAAAGTATGTTGGACTTTCTTTGTTAAAAATGAATAATTTATAATATAGCATTCGAAAATTAGTGCTGTGCTATAAAACTAATCATAATATATTATAATGTTTATAGAAACAAACAAGTTTACAAAACAACAAGGTTAGTTATACTAACCTTGTTGTTTTGTAAACTTGTTTGTTTAATTTTGATTTCAAAATGTTGTTGTATGATATTTGACATGTAATAACTTGGATAATAAAAACAATAATTATTATCATTTTAAAATACATTTCCTCATTATCTCTCTGGAATTACTAGTACTACAGAAACAAAACAGGAAAAAAGTATGAAAGAAGATCTTGCAAAGTGGGACCTGACTGTACAGTAGCTAAAAATCCGTTAAAATATGTTAAATGCGCAGAGTAAAAAAATCGCTTAAGTTTAATGGAATTTCACATTTTCTATCTTTTGTTCAAGGCCGCCATCACTCCGCCATATTTTTCAAGCAATATCAAAAGACAATAAGATCCGAAAATATGAAATTCTTTTAAATAAATATTGTTATGAAATTGAAAATGTTGTGAAAATATTGTTATGGAATTGTTATGAAAATGATACATTTTTGCATTCTCTCTCTCTCTGTTCTTAAAGTTAGACTACATTATTAAAATAATTATTTTCTAGTTAGTCTTTAGTTAGTAAAAAATACAATTAATTTATTTTAAAGATATTGTAGTATTTTAGCATGGATTACAAGGGCTAAATAAGTAGGACGTACTTATAGTATTTCAAAATATTAAATTGTTATCGCATTACCTATATATTTCATTAGCTTAGTGCTAATACTTAGTGAATTACAGATATAGGAATCCAGACAGACAAGTAGGTAAATGCACCTTGATGACTTTTTTATTGGGTCAAGTTGGTAAAAAGCAAAAAGTGACCCAATTAAAAAGTCATTTGCTTATTAACTGACCCAATAAAAACTCATCAAGTGGCATATTTGCTAAAACATAACAATTTCTTGTTATAGGTTGTTATTTATTTTATATCACAGTCAATTGACAGACCACAGAACATCAGATTTATTTCTCTTTTCTGTGGTTCATACTCTAGTAACTGCACTATGAAAAGGCTTAATGACCTGTTCACTAATTCTGTTATACAAATAGTTACTGTTGTAACGAAACGGCCAAGTCATATACCTATATTGACTAAGCTGTAGAGTTTGTGGAGTAAGGACTTGTTGAGTTAAGGCGTGTAGAGTTTGAAGCTTGGCTCTACATAAGATCTGACAACTTTTTGAACTGTACTGTGGTCTTAGCTATATTTCACATGAAAATGTTTTTGTTGGATATAGACTACTACGTCGCGTGACGTCGGCGAGCGTGAATGGTGGATGTGGCGGATTTTCCGTTCGTGGGTAGGCCTTTGTTCAGTACGGTATTATAGTAGCTCTACGTAATCCTGAGCAAAATGTATTGACAGACGGAATGGCAACAAAATTAACCTATTAACCTTTTGATTTATGGAACGAAACTATTCTATGTAAATTCTCTATTCGAGATAAAATCAAGAATGAGGACACTCAGAGAATCACAGTTACTGATATAACACAGCGGATTAACATTGTGAAATGACATTGGGCAGTTCGTAAAACGGATGGCTGATGGAGTCGTAAAGTTCTCGAATGGAGACTACGTACTAGCAAGTACAGCGTATGACGTTCATCGATAAGGTGAACTGATGACACAAGACCGATGGAACACGCAGGATGCAAGCCTTATTAGAAATCCGTAGGGTAGATTAGAGGTACACGTAAGTATGTCTAGTCCAGCAATGGACATCGTACGGCAGACAATTATGATGATGATATAAAAACCGAATTTTTCATCAGAAAATAAGGAAATAATTTATTGAACTGCAGACAATAAAATATCTTGTCACATAATTACAATTAAAATTGTTTTTTTTTCTAAACACAATAGTAGATTGTATCATAAGGGAGCAAAATAATATTTTTACGGCGAGGGCGCTTTTTTGACTCCAGAGCGAAGCGAGAGATTCTACCAGGAGAATTAGTCTAATTCAACTTAGTAGAATCCTGAAGTAATTTTAATTTATTAAAAGTTACTGTCCGCTTAAAGTTTCTTCTTATAGAAAACACCACCTTTGGGTGCACTTAAAGGCGAACCAAGTCGTCCTTTTCGAATAGATGGGATGAAAAAAGACAAATAGAACAAATACAATGTAAAACTGTGTACTGTGTACTTTATCAAGCTATAAAAGGCCTCTACAACTATAAATCATTATATACAGTATATAGGTAGGTACTATCAATTTCACTAAGGTAAAAAACTTGTTTAGAAATGTACTTAATACTTACTGGTTTATGGTCTCTAAGCACGTTTAGGTATAATTTGCATTCATTAAGATTCAATTAAATTTGATATTGATGACCTACTTTCTATATAAATTGACGGAAAGTAAAAATTACATCATTCGGAAATACATTGTCACAAGATGAAAATGTTACATTTGGGTTTAATTCTTGTGCTGGCGGCTGCGGGTAAGTTTTTATTAATTTCAAAGAAAAGCTTGAACTGTACGTAATATATATCTTATTAAAAATCTATAGTCAAGGGTGGTAAAGTTCTTGAATGAAGACCAATTAGAAAGGTGTATAAAAAATATATGCACTATCTAGACTGATAAACAGCCTAATAAAGACCACACGATAACGATGAATTAAAAAAAAAACGAAAAATGAATTCAATTTTTTTTTCTTTTATAAATTGGAAATCTACAATAAAGATATATTTATTTTTGGATTTAATACTATGTTATGATTACTGTTGTTGGTATTATGAACGCATTTTTTTTTAAATTGGAAATCTGCACAAAAAACAGTTTTACTTTATACCGTTAATATTTTATGTGTAGTTTCTGTTGTACCTATGTTACTGTCATTTTTGGTGACAAAGATTTACTTAATTATTTATTTATTTAATGTATTGTTATGATTACTGTTGTTGTTATTACATTAGGTAGGTATACATATGTTATCGTTACTCGATACATTATTTTATGATTCATGCATATCTGATTAAAGTTCCATTAATGGTTTATTTGTTTTCCATAGAACAACATTTTGCAAGATTAGCCAATGCTCTTAATACACTCAAACTTATAATGTTGTCTAACTTACTTAATTAAATCAAGTTCGCATTTTAATTACAGCCTCTGGCGAAGAAGTTCGCTCCCTATATGCTGCTCCACGATCAAACCTATATCCGACAGCTGTTCCCGAAAAAGTGGGTACCACTTACAAAAACATTGAAGGGAGTAAAGTTGTAGTAGGCTATGAACCAATATATGGATTTATTGAAGAAGATTCGTCACCAAAAGAGGTAGTAAAGACAAAAGTCGAAGAACAGACTATTGCGCCTGACACAAGCTTGCTAGAGACAGCTAATCTTGGCAAGGTTATAGTAGGCTATGAACCAATATATGGATTTGTTGAAGAAGATTTGTCAAAAAAAGAGGTAGAAAAGACAAAAATCGAAGAACAGACTATTGCGCCTGATACAAGTTTGCTAGAGTCAGCTAATCGTGTTAAGGTTATAGTAGGCTATGAACCAATTTATGGATTTGTTGAAAAAGATTCTTCACCAAAAGAGGCAGAAAAGACAAAAGTCGAAGAGCAGGCTATTGCGCCTGACACAAGTTTGCTAGAGTCAGCTAATGGTGGTAAGGTTATAGTAGGCTACAAACCAATCTATGGGTACCTTGATGAAGTTTCTACTGGAATCCAAGATGTGACGAAACTCTCCGAAGACTTTGAGTTCGTATGTCCAAAACGTTATGGTTACTACAAATACAAACAGAGCTGTGACATCTACATCGAATGCAGGGTAAGTTAAATCAGAAATCACAGTCACCGTAGCTTTTCTTTTAACTGATTTAAGATTTTAATCGTTTTTATTTTTATGACAGTCTTACAAAGCTGCTCGTAAGGTGTGCCCAGATGGAATGCACTTCAAAGAAAACCCTAGCTGGTCCGAGTATCCCTGTGCTTATCCGCCGGACGCTACGTGCTCGATTCACGGAGATGAATGTAAGTGTTTGAAGACTTATTACTATAATAATCGGCCAAGTACGAGTCGGACTCGCGCACGGAGGGTTCCGTACTGTATGGCAGCCCCCTTCAATATTTATTTTATTTTAATTTTGTTATTTATTATTGAAGGGAATATAAAACTAAATATTCTGTGAAAATTTCAAGCATCTACCTGGTACCATTATTAATATAGAGCGAAAACGTCTAAAAATTCTCCCAATTAAATATTTATTTTATTTTGTTTTTAGTATTTGTTGTTATAGCGGCAACCGAAATAATTTCAGCTGCCTAGCTATCATGGTTCATGAGATACAGCCCGGTGACATACAGACAGACAGACTGACGGACAGACGGACATCGAAGTCTTAGTAATAGGGTCCCGTTTTTCCCTTTGGGTACGGAACCCTAAAAATGAGACTTGTGAATTAATTCGCAAGTCTTCGATAAATTAATTGACTGCTGCTTAACATATTTTTTTAATTGGAAATAATAATTATTCATAATTATTGCTATCATGCCCCAGGTCAGTTACATTTATGACAGGCCAAACATTCTATTATTTTATGGAACGTTATGGGTATTTTATATGAGAAAACTAAACAGAACTACAAATTTTGAAAAAATATGGAGCTGAAAATAATTTTTATTTTAAAATACTGTTAGTGTTACCTGAAATAATTGACGACTAAAATATATGATATAATAATAATCTCAACAAAACATGGCATGTATAAAGTACAACAACTCGACAACAGTTATCCGTATAAAGTTGTGACATCAAATGTAAATACAAATCGGTTTATTTACTCGTAAGTATTCAGTACTTATCTATGAGAGCATCAGCTTGTGATTACATTAAAATTTGATCTCGTAAGCTTAGGGCAACAACTTCCAACTTATTTAAGAAGGTACTACTACTTAATTAAATTAGTTTTATATCTTAATTACAGTCTCTGGCGAAGAAGTCCGCCCCCTAAATGTCACTCCACGACCATACCAATATCCAACAACTGTTACCGAACGAGTTGGCACCACTTCCAAAAACGTTGAAGAGAGTAAAGTTGTAGTAGGCTATGAACCAGTATATGGATTTGTTGAAAAAGATTCGTCACCAAAAGAAGCAGAAAAGATAAAAGTCGAAGAACAGACTATAGCGCCTGTTCGCCCCCTATATGTCACTCCACCACCATACCAACCGACAACTGTTTCCGAACGAGTTGGCACCACTTCCAAAAACGTTGAAGAGAGTAAAGTTGTAGTAGGCTATGAACCAGTATATGGATTTGTTGAAAAAGATTCGTCACCAAAAGAAGCAGAAAAGATAAAAGTAGAAGAACAGACTAAAGCGCCTGTTCGCCCCCTATATGTCACTCCACCACCATACCAACCGACAACTGTTTCCGAACGAGTTGGCACCACTTCCAAAAACGTTGAAGAGAGTAAAGTTGTAGTAGGCTATGAACCAGTATATGGATTTGTTGAAAAAGATTCGTCACCAAAAGAAGCAGAAAAGATAAAAGTAGAAGAACAGACTAAAGCGCCTGTTCGCCCCCTATATGTCACTCCACCACCATACCAACCGACAACTGTTTCCGAACGAGTTGGCACCACTTCCAAAAACGTTGAAGAGAGTAAAGTTGTAGTAGGCTATGAACCAATATATGGATTAAAAGAGGCTGAAAAGACAAAAGTCGAAAAACCGAATATTGCACCTGGCAGAGGCGTGCTAGAATCAGCTAATCGTGGCAAGGTTATTGTAGGCTATAAACCAATCTATGGGGACCTTGATGAAGATTCTACTGGAACCCTAGATGTGACGAAACTCTCCGACGACTTTGATTTCAAATGTCAAAAACGTTATGCATACTACAGATACAAACAGAGCTGTGACATTTACGTCGAATGCAGGGTAAGCACCGGTAATTACAGTTAACTTAGCTCTTCCTTTAACTGATTTAAGATTTCAATTATTTCTATTATTATAACAGGGTTACAGAGCTGTTCGTAAGGTGTGCCCAGATGGAATGCACTTCAAAGAAAACCCTAGCTGGTCCGAGTATCCCTGTGCCTATCCGCCGGAAGCTAAGTGTTTGATTCGCGGAGGTGAATGTAAGTATATGAACATCATATTAGTATAAGCAAAAGACAGTCAGGCTAGAATTAATAGAAATATCATTGAGAATAAATATAGAAAGAATAACATTTACCAAATTTATAGATTCTGAAGGAAATGTTTTGCAAGGTTTATCACAAAAATAACTCTTTGAACTCTGGACCCGAACTCGCGCCTGGATGGAGGATTCCTAGAGAACATTTGAACGTGATATGCCAAGGAATTACGGGGATGTAGCTTTATGATTTGACATTTTTTTTAAATGACGTGAAAATTGTAATGAATTGTTAGCTGAATATAGTTAGGTACTTAATACAATATTAGTCCAAAGATGTCATCAAAAAAGTTAACATTCGCGTTTTACACGACTATCTATGACGACTCCGAACAAATAACAGTGAACCCTGATAGTAGAAATTCAGAAAGTGCAAATAATAATAAACAAATAATAAAACTTTTTCAGTACCAGCAAGACCCACTGCCGAGTGCCCGCACCAGTTTGGAAACTATCCGCTGGTAGATGTGCAACGGTATGGAAAATACGACCGTTGCAGCAGCTACATCTCATGCTCTGCTGGAGTAGCCCACGTGATGAATTGTACTTTTGGCCTGGTCTTCAACCCTGCGATCAACCTTTGCGATTGGCCAGAACAAGTTCCTGAATGTCGAGGTAAGAACTTCAAATATTTTATCTACAATTATGTTGTAACATTCTACTTATGTTTCCAATACTTGACTTATAATGACTACTGTTATAGCGCAGACAACATTTAAGCAATTTCACATGATGTTATAATATCCACATCGATATCGTAAAATCTCATTATAACATCGCGCGCTCGCTCCTGATTGGCCCTGCGCGCGCAGCTGTGCTCTCATTGGTTAGATTTTAATGGCGCCAAGTTCACTGTGACAATACACATACGCGTGAATTTAATGTTTCGCAATATGTTTTTTTTTTTATTTTATTTTTTTATTAGTGAAGATAAAGTAGTGTATGCAACTGCATATAACACGGGTATTAAAACACGAGTGTGAGTTTATGAAACGAGCGCAGCGAGTTTCATAATAGTAACGAGTGTGTTGATTATATGACAGTTGCATAAACTACTATATCCTACTAATATCCTTTATAATATTATATTATAAAAAACGTAAAAGTTTGTAAGGATGGATGTATGGATGTTTGTTACTCTTTCAAGCAAAAACTACTGAACGGATTGAGATGAAACTTTCCAATTATATAGCTTATATATCAGAATAACACATAGGCTATAAGTTATAATGATATTGTGTAAATTTTCCATATTATAACAATAAGTATTAAGTAAGTAGGAAAAAATCTGCCATCTATTATAGACTGCGCTCCAAGAATTGTCAAAAAAGAACTATCGAATCGAACAAATGTCAAATCGATTTTTTTTACATTCCACCTCCCTTATTAAGGGTGGTAAGGTAGGGCCTCGAAATATCATGCGGGCGAAGCCGCGGGCAAAATCTAGTTAGGAATAATTCACAAAGACCGAAGAATTATTCAGTAATAGGCCGCGTAGTAAAAAATACGAACTTCTGCAATTAATAACGCAAAGGAAGCAAAGCAAACCTCTAAACGAGGTCCAACGTGAACGGAGAATCCATGTTCCGCACAGCCGGACTAGTATGCGCACCGCGCAATATTTCTTTCGACGTGTCAGAACGAGACAGCGTCGTAGATAGCTCTGTACTGTATCTGTACCAGCCTTTTAATAGTCCACTGCAGGACGTAGGCCTACCCAAGAACCCTGTGCGGGTTGGTGGATTCACATACGCCATCGAATTTCTTCTTTGGACGTATGCAGGTTGCCTCAAGATGTTTTCCTTCACCGAAAAGCCAGTGGTGTGATATTCCGTACATAAATTCCAATGAATTCATTGGTACGGGACCGGGATTTGGAACCACGACCTCACGATTGTAAAGCGGGTGTCATTACCACAAGACCACCACGGCTTCTAGATAGCTCTAGCGTAGATTAGTTCATAGATATAGGTTTTCGTGTCGGTGTTATAGTTTACTAAGGTACATATTATTTGATGATAATATACCACAGAAATTCTAGAACACAAAGAAGAGAGGAACTAAACAAAGATATTAAGGGCCATTAAGACCAAGTTGGTGAATCTCTGTTGTTTCTTTATTTTCAGAAATCTTTGATTTCCGGTGCCCCGTCCCTCATCTGGGCGAGGAAGACATGGTCATCAATTATAGGTAAGATTTGATAGAAATACCATAATCTGCAGTGAAAAAAAGACAAAGAAAAACAAGACTAAAAAAAACTAGAAACAAATATTTATCTTTATCAATCTAACGTCTTCCCAGACGAAATTCGAACCTAAGCCCCTGTTTCTAAAGCAGACGTACCAACTACCTATGCCAGAATAGGTTTCAAAATAATAATATGTTGGTACCTACCTAGATAAAAAGAGTAATAATGGTTTTTGGAAAAAATCGCAACACCGACTTCTGTACGCAATGGAATAATTTGCACGAATCGAAGTGACATCCATGTAGGTACATTATTGATGATTTATCAGAAACGACTCAGCCAATTTCGATGAATTTTAAATGGGACCACCTTGGAAGTATACCCTTTCGAACTGAAAAATATTTTTTAATTAGCGAAAATATCGATGAACAAAAAAACTCAAAAAAAAGTAATACTTACATTCAGACGAACATAGTACTTCCTTCTTTATGAAAATCGGTAATAGTGGGGAGGTACCAATTGTTAACCCGTGTGAAAAATACCTCAGAATGTCAAAACGTCTCATTTTTTTTTCAGATATGCCAAGGACCCTGAATGCCGCTACTTTTACTCCTGCTTGAACGGCAGCTACAGAGTGCTGGCGTGCGACGAAGGACTTTTCTTCGACCCGAGAGTAGGCCGATGTGTTGAAGATGAGAAATTCGTTTGCAAATACGACAACGCATAGGCCTATACCCTTGACAAAATACGAATGAATCCAAAAAATGATGAATCCAAAGAATGTATTGTATAGGTATATGAAGTATTTAAACTAGAATAAATGTAAATAGTCTTTTAAAATGCTTTCAATTCTTGGCCTGTGCCCGTGTTGATTCTTGGGCTTGACGCAAACTGACATTTTTTTCTAAAGGACTGACTGGAATTTTAGAGGAAATTCTCTCTATTCTGTGCAATAAATAGATCTTCCTCAAACAAAATCATAATAAATTACAGGTCGCGTCACACAAATTGACGGAATGAAGTTAGCTACAAGCTGCACAATATCCAATCCTGACTGAAGCTCACACAAAGCCGGGCGTCGATTGGATATTGCACAGCTTGTAGCTAACTTCATTTCCATCAACTTGTATGACGCGAGCTACAACTTGGCGTATACCAACAACGTGTGGCGTTGATATAAATATGAACGCCACAGTATTTTAAGAATTAGGCGGATAAAAACCACGGAGGAAATAGTAGAAGAGAACAGCACTCTGTCAGTATAGGCCGAATCATACAAGTGGGCGGATGTGAAGTTAGCTACAAGCTGCGCAATATTCAATCCTGAGGCTGACTGAAGCTTGCATAAAGTTGCACATTGATTGAATATTGCGCAGCTTGTAGCTAACTTCACAACCGCCAACTCGTGTAATTCGGCCTAATTATTTGGTTAGGTAGGTACCTACTTAATGTTCAGTAACGTTAAGTACCTACCTACGTTACGTAGGTAATTACGTTACGAGAACCAATTTATTAGTTACCTACTTAAAAGTAAATTAGCAAACAACGACGTTGCTATAGCAATAATTACCTAATTACCAAATATCGAAATCGTCAAAATCTGATAATTTCCGCCTATACTTAATTACCAGAATTTATAAAATAAACCACAACAGTTACGTCGATAACACTAGGTATAATGACGGATACATAAAAAATATTGTACCTATCACTTGTTTCTACCTTTTTTTTTTACCAGGGGAAATCCTTTATGGATACCACTCGCCTCGTGGGCAAACGGGTGTTTATGTGAGAGTCCCGCCGACTGGACGGTATACCCACCAAAACCCCTGGGTGTTACATCACTGCGCCTGGTGTCGGGGCTACGGGCACGCTTGCGCACTCCTCCGCGGCACCCGACAGCGCTGGCCCAACTCGGGCCCCACCACGGAGCTTACGCTCCCGCCAGAATGACGTTGTGTCGAACACTAGACACATCGTCATCCACCACCTGGAACCAACCAGCACTGGGCGTCGGACAGCACCCGTATCCGTAACCCACTCGAGGGGGATTACTTGTTTCTACCTGTCCTAACTTCGGCAGCTAAGAAAATTTTAGTATCATCTTACTGTACCTGTAGGTACTGTACCAGCCTTTTTAATAGTCCACTGCAGGACGTCGGCCTACCCAAGAAGGGAGAAAGGGCCATATCCACCACGCTGGCCCAGTGCGGGTTAGTGGTATCATCTTGCTATCTGCTATATCATCTGCTTAATTATGTAAATAAATGTCATCAACCGTAAGACCTCCACTTTTGTAAATAGGCCTCCCTCTCCTATGAATTTCTCATAAGCCTATTGAAAGCAGGTTGAGTCCAGCGCGTTCCTACAGTCGGTCCACCTAAATATTTGATGGATGTCCTACATTGAGCTTGCCGGTGCGTGGTCTCCATTCGAGAACTTTTTACAGCTCCATTGGCTGTCTGTTCTACGAACTATATACTCTACCCACTGAAATGTCGACTAGCTAATAGGTACGCTATGTAGATAACTTTGATTTGTCTGCGGATCTCTTCATCTCGTAATTCGATCTCGACTCCGAGCCCTCTCCATTGCTGCATGTTGGGCTACGTAATTTGGGCTTACAAATTGTATAATAGGTACATTTTTTATAAAATTACTTGCAAAATAACTAATTACATACCTAGGTACTTACCTACTTAGTTATAATGACGTAATAGTAGATTATGCAAGAAGAGAACAAGGTAGGTAGGGGAAGATGGGAGACAGTGGATCATGGGGTACAGTGAATTATGTCTTATAGCCTTGCATGTGAAACACTTACGCACACAATCAAGCTGTTAAATACCGCTCTCGTACTCGTAGACCCCGGACCCCCTTCTGCCTATTCAGTCGTTGGCACGCTATCGAGGCGGGAAGCTGCGCTATGACGACCCCACCAACTTAACTTACTTGGTGGGCGGGCGTTTTCCGCAAGACGGGCCTCTTCAGGCCCTTAAATTGCGTGAACAACTTAACTTACCAAACTATTTTTTCGGGTGTTTTGTAATTTTTTGTTTATTTTGACATCGTTTAAAATTGTGTTTAACCATATTGTGATGTTGGATACTTATTAAATTACTATGAAATCATGTTAGTTTATGTCTAGAACCGATATATTTTTTTGTGATTTTGTTTTTTAACTATTAACCGTCTTTGGGTCACAAATCACAATGAATTATTTCGTTTTGGGTTACAGTGAATCAGCGATTCACTATGACCAGAATTAATCCACTGACTGGTTCAGTCCGATTCGTTACAAACTAACTTCTATTTTAAACGACTTCCAAAAAGGAGGAGGTTCTATGTTCGTGTGTTTTTATTTTTGTGTATGTTCATCGATAATTTCGCCAATTCTGAACCGAATCGAACAATTCTTTTTTAGTTCGAAAGGGTATACTCCCAAAGTGGTCCCATTTAAATTTTACAGAAATCGGCTGAGCCGTTTTTGAAAAAACCAACAATAATGTAAGCAATTCTTGCGAAATTTCCGAATTTTGTACACGATGAACATCGATAATTTCGCCAATTGTGAACCGAATCGAAAAATTATTTTTTAGTTCGAAAATATACTCCCGAAATGGTCCCATTTAAATTTTTTGTGAAAAATAATTATTAAAGGCAGAGATGCCTCGCAACAGAAAATAGAAAACCAGCATTGATCATCACTCAATAGAAAAAAATCGTAATTCTTGAAAAAAAATATTCGATGGCCAGAAAATAGAGATTTTATTACGATGCTGTACAGATATCACTAATTGGAGATCTTTAGGGGAGGCCTATGTCCAGCAGTGGACGTCCTATGGCTGAAATGAACGAACAGATATCACCAAGAACTCTAAAGACCCCTGATCCAGAGAAACTAGTAAGGCTTAGGTACAGTGATTTAGCGACATGTTTAGAAACTACATGAGTTAGAAAGAAAAGTGATCCACTGTGACCCATCTTCTCCTACTGCCTTATGTTGCGGGTGACGTTGGACCCTGAGCGCAGCGAGGGCCTCTGGAGTTTGTAGAGTCCTGAGTGAAGCGACGGGTGCAAGCTGCCGAAGACAAAGACAGACTTTGTTTCAGCGGTGCATGTACCTACTCTAATTTTCATTCCCCTCTTCTGCAAGAAAATAAAAGGCCAAGAATGTTAGCAATACTCACTGAATACCGACGTCACCTCATTAGGTATTCACTGTACTCTTTTTGCAAGCAATAATTAAACAAGAGTATTTATGTATGAGCATTAAAACCTTTTAAAACTTTAAAACCAAAATAAAAAAATACGTGAAAAAACCAATCACAGACTAAAAAAAGCGCGCAGGCCATATTGCTACCACAGAACAGAAGAACTAGATTTCCTTCTCTCTTCTGTGATTGCTACGGCATGGCTACGGCATTAACGAACATGAAAAATCCGGCCTAGCTAGTTATAGCACGCGACCCCGCAGGAGTCCCTATATTGTACGACACTTATTTGATGACACGATATTGTACGGCCTGGAAAGCACGGCACTTATTTCATGTCCCATGCCACCAATTATCAGGCTGTACAATACAGGTCGTACAATACTGGCCGGTCATTATCACCTCGTGCAAATAATGTACAGCCCGTATTTCACGACACAATAATGTACAGCATGATAAAACGTGTCCCGAAGAAAAGGACACGAAATATCATGCTGTACATTATTGTGTCGTGAAATACGGGGCGTGCATTATTTGCACGGGGTGATAATGTACGGCACGTATTGAACGGCATGATAAAAAGCTTCATCGCCCTTATTGGCTGAAATTTGTTTGCGCTTATTGGTCGGTTTGTCTTTGACTTCTGTTCGTTCACAATGCTTCGTTTGAACGCGAATAGTAGATGATCGTCACAGATAAAATATTAAACTGGAATAAAACTCAGAACTAAAGTGGCCATGAACTGGCTATTCGACAATTTCGGAGATCTTTTTTTTAAAAATACTTAAAATGTTTCTAATCACAATTTATAATTTTTAGGGTTCCGTACCCAAAGGGAAAAATGGGACCCTATTACTAAGACTTCGATGTCCGTCTGTCTGTCTGTCTGTCTGTCACCGGGCTGTATCCCATGAACCATGATAGCTAGGCAGCTGAAATTTTCACAGATGATGTAATTTGTTTGCTGCTATAACAACAAATACTAAAAACAAAATAAAATAAATATTTAAGGAGGGCTCCCATACAACAAACCTGAATTTTCAGACGTTATTCGCTCTATATTATTAATGGTACTAGGTATACGCTTGAAAATTTAACAGAATATTTAGTTTTATATTCCCTTCAATAATAAATAATAAAATTAAAATAAAATAAATATTTTAAGGGGGGCTCCCATACAGTACGGAACCCTCCGTGCGCGAGTCCGACTCGTACTTGGCCGATTATTAATTTTCTCAACTCAAATATGCGTTTTTTGTTTACATTTTAGGTTATTTCCTTAATATGTTATGACGCACTAAGCTACAAAAAATCTACAATTATGTATTTTTGATAGATTTACGAAAAAGCATGTGATTTTTAATTTCAATATATAAAAAATTTAATCTGTTCTTCGCATGTCAAAACATTGCACGCCATGTTGGCTTGATGTCTGTCACTAGCTCTACTCTAGCTCATGTAAACAAAACAAACAACTTGGTTAATGTTTTCGAATTTTCTCAGATGTTATCAATTTTTTCGATATTCTCGCTAACTCTGGAACCAAAATAGAGTTTCACCGTGAAAGAAGAAAGTACTAATCTCCCACGCATAAACAATTTGATGGTGGCAAAATTTTTCACTTGTAAACGTAGTGGTAAAATTCTTCTCAATTCAATATCGATTTCTAAAACAGCTGTGTAAAACATTAAACAAAACAGTTTTTGTTGTTGCTATTACAAACATGTACTTATTTTAACATTAAATACGATTATATGTACTTTATAAATGCGATCACTATTTATCCTATAATTTGTTTTCAGATCTGAAAGGGGGAATCTTACGGAGATGATGCACATGCATTGTATTGAGAAAGTGCACAATGTGCCCTGAACACAAAGTGCGTTCCAATCCTTATGATGCGAGTGTAATTGTCAACAAAGCAGAAGAGAATGTGACCAGTGTTTAGTTCCATGACTGCCCTGCAGCAGAAGGTGGCTGCTCAAGCACGGTGTATAAATTTTTATGTGGTTGCACCGCCGTATTGAAGATCCGTTGAGCACTTCGGTCGAGTGTTATTGGCGTAGATCAAAACTTGCAATACTTGGATCTTAAGTAAAAATACTCATGGCAAGAGGAATACCAAAATAAAAGTAACCAAAAACATGATTCCAAATAATAGTGTGGCATCAGAATTTGTGCTGGAATGTAAACAAAGAAAAATTGAAACATGCCAATTTTTTAAACAAGAACCAGACTTTGATAACAGTGTAAATTTACTGCAGCACCATCAAAATAGTGATGTCTTATACAATAAGTATAATTATCCATAGTTTTACTCAAAAAAAAAACATTTTGGCAATGGAAAGAAAAACCAGAAGATAAAAGCAGCCTGAGTTAAGGTATGGCAGGATTACAGCCTCAAAATGATAGAAAGTCAGTCTTATTTTTGTATAACAGCAGACTAACAGTAACAGCAGTAATACATAAAAATGCCTCTTATTTGAGTTCTTTGAAAGAACAGGTATTGACAAGTAGTAACAGGTAAATGAGTAACAGGTATTTTCTGTTACATGTGAATATCTGTTCCGATAAATATGCCTCACTGCTACTCAAGCCATACTGAGAGGAAAAAAACTAGAGAATGCAGTACAGAAATCAGTAGAGAAGTAAATTGGAAATGAAATGAAAATTGATAAATGAGGTCTGTAAGTATATTTCGGATATTATATATTGAATGGATGCTGGCTCCCAGATGGAATTACCTAATAACAAGACCACATTTGAGATTAAATGTCAATCAACAGAAAAACCTGCATGGAATTATATTGATAAGATTTATAACTGAACAATATTGTGCACAAGTTCAAATGCATATTATACTATTGTATTAAAATTAAATATTTTGCTAAAAATAATAAAATTATTGTGCTAAAAGTATCACTTGCTACTTTTGTGTAGCGAGCAGCAACTTTGAAAAATAATCAGGTCACTATAGTTAGTATTTATTTTGATCCTAAGCATGTTGCACATTTTGTTGCCATTCACGATACGTCCACATGTCCATTTGGACTGGCGGACTTCTTGTGAATGTCGAAAACGCCATCCATCGGCCCGCTGGATGTCATCCTAAAAATGGATGACATCCACGGCCCCAAATGCGTTCAGTATTACCAGTTGTGGTTTTATTACCTCGTTCATGGGCAAAAAATTGTATCTAGTAAGGATTTAACGGGTAAATAAAAATAGGTTATAGTGCATTTAGAGTTCCATTCAGTGACGTTTTTAGTTTCACCGCTCCCTATCTTAAATAAAATCTTGCTAGTTTAAAGACCCACATCCCGGTTCCTAATTGAGATGAAATGTTGCATGGATATGAAGGTATATTGCGTGACAATGTAATATTATAATAGCCAGCGTTGTCCCAAGCAGTAATAAAATGTATTTTATGACGCACTACCTATCAATTTTTTACACGCAGTAGGCTAATTATAACATTAGGGACAAAATCTTTTCGTGGCTGGCAAGAGAGTGGCAATGCGGACGTCGTCCACGAACCGCCCGTCAATGGGCTAGAAAATGGATGCCGTCCAATAGATGAAAACCGCGTGGATGTCATCCATTTGGACTGATGGTGAATGGGGCCTATAAGATAATCAGAAATCGTTTGTCAACACTAATAATGTAGTTAATGGAGTTTCTTTTTGGAATAAAAACATTTTTCCAATCTTAAACAAACGTGTGTTGTTAAACTCCTAAGAAGAATTTATATATTTTATATCAATTTTTTATCGTACCAAATTTTAGTGTCTGTCTTAATAAAAATAACATTTCAATATAAATATGTTTTATTTCATTAAAAATAATTCTTATGTGTAGGTACAAAAGTTACACAATATACAGGGTTACTAGTTATTGAACCTATTCCTTCTAGTGGGTTATAGGGGGAGTTATTATCAACAAAGACCCCATAAGCCTCCATGCAAAAATTAACCATTTCTGAGAAAAATTGAATTACCTATGTTTATTTTCCATTTATCGATGCAAGGTGAATTAAAGGTTAATAAAAAAAAGTTACTTGTTCCATTTGCACTTATTATCATTATCAGCCGTAGGACGTCCACTGCTGGGCATAAGCCTCCACTATGGATTTCCAATAGGCCCGGTTGGAAGCGGCCTGCATCCAGCGCTTTCCTGCGGTCTTAATAATATCGTTGGCCGAGCACCACACGCTCGTTTTTCGGTTGCCCAATGTTTATCTACAGCTATTAGGAATGTTATTTCTAAAAGTTCTTGAGACGCCTGGGAACACCTCCTGACTTTTCCTTACTTGTGCTTTACGTACATTCGGACCCAACAAACAAAAAATCCCTAACCACTAGGGTATAGGAAAATTGCGCAAAGTACCTACAGCGCATGGGAAGAGAACCCTTTAGATTAAGTATGAAAGCATGATTCCGCCAACAAGGCAGAATTTAATTTTTTAAGAAAGTAATTTTTTGGGCTGTTCCCTACGTATTTGGAAAGTTGTTAGGATCAAGTGAATGGATTAACGGGAAGGATTATTGGGTAGATGATAAATGAATGCTACAGATAAACATGGACAGGAGTATAAAAATAATTGGTCCGATACATTACGCTAAAATCTCAAACTATTAATATTTGGCCAGGAAAAATAGTTACAATGGGCTGAAAAGTCGGGTGCTTGCGAGGAGCGGAAACACCCGAACATAACTTCGGTTAAAAAGAGAGGAAAACTCGCGGTGAACGGTATCGATAAAAGTAGGTATCTGCATTTTTCCAATTTTAGAAAAAAATCACAATTAAACTTTGAAGAATTATCCGTGTTTATGAAGGGTGTTTCCGTGTATTTACTAAGTGAGTTCTTATAGGCTGGGTGGTTTGCCCTGGTGTAAGCATTTTTAAGCCATCTGAAGGCCTCTGACATGGCTAAACGGTTAAAATTACCGGGACTTACAATTTAATGTGTCATCCGAGCCACGACAGCGCTCAGTTGTACCCCTGATCACCCATATGAACACTGACTGCTATCAACGTTGCTTAACTTTGTTGATCGCTAACGAACGCCTAATCAATCTATGCTATGAGCACCACACGCGCACGTTGTATGTACGTACTACCGTAACCACAAATAAGGTACATCCAGGGACGTTTTATCTCCGGACTAGACATGCACTACGATTAGCATTCAATTTCATTACATTCTGTCAGCTTTACGTCAAGCGCAGGGGAGGAGGTGTTCACTGAAGTTTAGACCTAATGTGCATGGAAATAAAGTCGAAATGTTATTGGGTGACAGATTCATGAAGCTGAGCCAGCGAGAACAATGCAGCTCAGTTGCTGATAATCCATTTTCGCCTTGATTACTAAGACGCTTAAGTCTAAAATTGTACAATGAAATCTGTGGTGTCTCGTTCACCTGTATGTAGGTACCATTTTTCTTATACCACGGCAGAGAGATACGTGCTCTGAATTCTTCTCCAGTAGCTAAATTCTCCAAGGGTACATCATAACTTATGAACAACCAATTTATTTTATCAATTTACCTACTTGATGTGTCGAAATTAGTTCCTTCATCAACATCATCTGAGTGTGGTGGCTCAGGCAGGTGGAGACATTCTGCCGGCGGACGCTTGTCACGGAGTGACTGGACCGTAACGGGAGTATGGGGGCAATAGTGTCGCTGGAGAACAAGACACGTGCGGCGCCTTTGATATCGCATCACTAATTTTGCTCTCTACTATTTTAATAGGGCACTGATTTAACCGGGCAGGTGTGACTTAGCAGGAAAGTAAACAGAAATGAGTTGTAGAGAAATATAATATAATGGGTAATGAAATATAGTTTTGGTCATTCAATTCATTATATGGGCAGGTAAGTGTGGGTCGGTAACCAAACGAAGTTGGTATTGAATCTCATCCTTTGCAGCTTTTAAATTAAAAAGGGCGTTATATGTAACCCCCGTATATGTATTCAGCGTGTAACATAATCATCGTTTCAGTTGGTTGACAATCTAATGTTGGAGATGGGCCACCTCTATTGTCATAGGAACTCCGAAATAACAAGACAAAACCCTATCGAGTTTGGGCTAATATGATTACGTCTTTACGAGCACTTTGTGTCTAGATGGTATTCAGGGTCTGACGATGGAGCTGAAAGGTAATTATAGGAACTCGGCAATAACAAAACATAACCCTATCGAGTTTGGGCTTGTTTGATTTGTCTTGACGAGTAGGTACTTTGTGTCTAGATAGTAGCCAGGGTCTGATGATGGAGCCGGAAGGTGGTTAAAGGATCTCCGCAATAACAGGGTATTTTTGATTTCTAAATATTATTTTTTAATTTTTACTAGTTCATCGATAAAAAATGTGTCTCGCTTGGCTCTTGCTTGTGTACTGTGACACGGGTGTTCACTTTTTCACTGCCGAGGATTATTTACTGTGGAGCAAGAAAGCACAACTGTAAGCATATTTTTCTAAAGCCATTCAAACCATATTTAACCCCTTGTATATTCATGCTGGATATAGCTAGACTTCTAAATATTTCATTATCAAGAGAACGCCATAATAACGAATTATAGCTAGTGCGGTAAAATAATGTTGAAATAAAATACCTAATAATAATAGTACCTATCATTATCATGTATTCATGCATTTTGTTGAAAATGAAAGCTTTTTTACTTTTTACTTTACATACATATACAAGAATATCCAGCCCGGGTAGCACGGCAAGGGGAGAAAACTATTTTATCTACACTAATGTTGTAACATTCTACTTATGTTTCCAATATTTGACTTATAATGACTACTGTTATAGCACAGACAACAAAACACTCAATTTAAGCAATTTCAAATGATGTTATAATATCCACATCGATATCGTAAAATCTCATTATAACATCGATAAAACGCGACCAATTAACCTGGCGAGCCTTATGTCAAAATCCTCATACAAGTTGTATAAAATTTTGATATTAGGCTGGCTTTTGAAAACAGTTGGGTTATACGTGAAAACTTCGTCGAAACTACTAAACTTACATACACAAAACTCTTTGGTAAGATCTTGTGCTAATGAAATAAAAAAAGAACAGCGCGCGCTCGCTCCTGATTGACCAATGAGAGCGCAGCTGCGCGCGCAGTCATTGGTTAGATTTTAATGGCGCCAAGTTCACTGTGACAATACACGTACGCGTGAATTTAATGTTTCGCAATATGTTTTTATTTTTTATTTTTATTAGTGAAGATAAAGTAGTGTATGCAACTGCATATAACACGGGTATTAAAACACTCGTTACTATTATGAAACTCGCTGCGCTCGTTTCATAAACTCACACTCGTGTTTTAATACCCTTCATTATATGTATATGACAGTTGCATAAACTACTATTATCCACTCTTAATGTCAGATGTCATTGTCAATCCATACTTTATTTCCTCGTCGAGGGGATATAATGGTGGAAGGACTATTAGTCCCTTTGCCATGCTTCCCGAGTGGTGTAATAAGACGAAAAGTGATTCAAACTATCACTAGGTATAAATAACTTTTGCTGTGGTGCTAACTCAAAATTCAACAATCAACTAATAAGCTGTTACATGCATTTTGTCGATTCCGAGTTGCAATTTTATATGGAACAGCTGGTTTTTTTCTCGAATTTTAGGGTTAGCCTCTTAACAGAAGTAGTTTATAATAATGGTCTTAATCTAATCTAGTTACTTTAAGTTTGGCACAGAAAGAGCAGATAACCCTGTATTATTAGATTTATAACGTGTTTATGAAAGGTGTTGTTTGTAATACTACAACCACACCAGAGATACATCATAATGAACAACTTTTACTAAGAGACCAACCCGTGACAATAGAACAACTATAGTCTGACCGTTTAACTGAGTCCTCGTCCAACAGGTGCGAGCGGCGGGGTCCCCGCCGCTCGCACCTGTCTCAGTCCCCTTTGTCGTCTACCCCCGCGCCTCTGTACCGCGCAGGCGAGGACTCAGTTAAACGGTCAGACTATAGACCAACTGACATCGGAACCGACAAAATGTATAAAATAATTTGATTTATTTTCTTGAATTCCGGGTTGGTCCCATTGTAAAAGTTGTTCATTAATTATGATGTACCCTTGGAAAATTTAGCTACTGGAGAAGAATTCAGAGCGCGTATCCCTCTGTCATGGTATAAGAAAAATTGCACCATGTGAAAAAGACACCAGATATTTCATTGTACGATTTTAGACTTAAGCGTCTACGTAATTAAGGCGAAAATGGATTATCAGCAACTGAGCTGCATTGTTCTAGCTGGCCCCGCTCCATAAACCCGTCACCCGATGACATTTCGACTTTATTGCCATATGTATTAGGTCGAAACTTCAGGAAACACCTCCTCCTCGCGCTTCACGTGAAGCTGACAGAATGTAGTGAAATTGAATGCTAATCGTAGTGCGTGTCTAGTCCGGAGATAAAACGTCCCTGGATTTAGGTACCTTATGTATGGTTACGGTAGTTCGTACAACGTGCGCGTGTAGTGCTCATAGCATAGTTTGACTAGGCGTTCGTTAGCGATCAACAAAGTTAAGCAACGCTGATAACGGTCAGTGTCGAATCCGTATGGGTGATCAGAGGTACAACTGAGCGTTGCCATGGCTCGGATGACACATTAAATTGTAGGTCCCGGTAATTTTAACCGTTTAGCTATGTCAGAGGCCTTCAGATGGCTTAAAAGGCTGAGATCAGGGCAAACCACCCGGCCTATAAGAACTCACTTAGTAAATTCAACACCTTTCATAAACACGGATAATTCTTCAAAGTTCAAAATGTAAAATGTCTCTAAAATTGCAAAAATGCAGATACGTTTATCGATACCGTTCACCGCGAGTTTTCCTCTCTTTTTAAACGAAGTTATGTTCGGGTGTTTCCGCTCCTCGCAAGCACCCGACTTTTCTGCCCATTGTGACTATTTTTCGTGGCCAAATATTTATTATATTAAGTAAAACACAGGTGTTACTCGCGTTTGATTTTATCAGGAAACTGCTACTATAGTTTCGATCGCATTTGGCGATCTTTATCAAGGATGGAGTACTAGCACCTAGCACGCGGGCTCGTCTCGCATAACACTGCAGTGCTATGTGAGACGAGCCCGCGTGCTAGCTTAGTACTCCAACCTTGACAACTTGGACTTTAACAAGGTTGGAGTACGTGCGAAAACCACGCTGGTTTCCATAGTGATTTTTATTTATTAGTTTGACATTTTAGCGTAATGTACCGGACCAATTATTTTTATACTCCTGTCTATGTTTATCTGTAGCATTCATTTATCATCTACCCAATAGTTAAATATTGGCAGACGCCCCGGTTGTGGCCAGCTTACCGGCTGTGGCCATTTTGTAAATAAAAACATAAAAGATAATGGTTTTGAATAAAAAGGAAAAAAGAATCTTCGTTTCAGGCTTTGAGGAAATATTACTACGTATAGAGGAGCTACCCTGACCAAATATCATGCTCAATTTTGTTAAGAATATAACTAAAGTGCGCTTCAGCAATAACTAGCCGTCTAATCAGCCAGTATAAACACGCAGCGCTAGAACACTTTTAAGGTATAGTTTTCTCGTGGCAAAAAGGTCGAAAGCGCCGCGATTCTTCGAAGCGCTTACGCGTTTCGTTCAACGTTCTGCATTAACTTGTCGTTTCTATAGACTAAGATGCTGACTGACTACAGAAGTGACAAAGTTTATATTACCTACACACGCTTCAATTGAATTCGTACTTTTTTTTTTCTTCTTCATAACATAATATTAGTTGAATTATTGATCAGTAGAAAATATTATATTCATCATCATCTTAATCAGCCCGTAGAAGTCCACTGCTGGATATAGGCCTCCCTCAAAGATTTCCACGACGAACGTAATATTATATCATAATATAAATATTTAAGTTAAACTAATTCATTCGTTTAAGTATTTTATATAATATACCACTGTTTGCCTAATCACACTAATATAATAATTGCGAAAGTTTATGTGTAAGTGTGTTTGTTCCTAGTCAACTCGGTAACGGCTAAACAGATTTCTATGAAAGTTTAGTATGGGGTAGCTTATACTAGCCCAATACTAGTAATAACCTTTCCACGTAAGCTATTTTTTTTTAGTTTTGACAAAAGTCGCAGAACAAAAGTTGTTAATTTTGATGTTTATAATACCTAAGCCCCTGAAAGGGTGCTAATTGATTAGAAATAACCCTGTACATCAAACCTTTTTCATTTTATGATAAAATATGCAACACAACAATACTGGACCGACGAATACAAAGAAATTCGTTGATTTTCCATGTTTTTTAATGTTATGCAAATTTTTCAAACATAATCACAGAGTTCCTATCTGTGAACATAATACTTATAATTTGTTTTGATTAGGTACTACAGCAATTTTTCTGTTTAGTTTTTGGTAACAGTTCTTGTTTTTTTTTATAATTATAATACCTACCAACTTAAATTCGGTTTAAATACAAATTTGTCATGTTTTGTTTGTTTTTGTTATTATAATTTTACGGTAGTAACAGGAGTAATTTTTTTTTTACTGTTCTAACAACTTTCAACCGTAGTAGTAAGAAGAGTAATTCGTTTCCCGTTCTTACTACTGGTAGTAAGAATGGTAGTAACACTGGGAACAAACCCTAATTTTACCTACACTTGTTACACACACAATGTCACATCTTCATTTTTAGTCTATGAAAAGTATCGCAACATGGCGTCCACGCGCCATCCGATAATATTTTGTTTGCATTTAATTGTAAAATGATTATCTAATTACTCACCGATGGAAAGTTATTCCTTTGCACTTCGCCGTATTCTTTGTATTATTCGTGAAATATCTTAACACACACGAGACCATATTCAATAATTTTGAACTTTTTTCATTTTAAAACAAACTAGACTGATGTACTCAAGAGCTAGCAAGCAACTAATTGATGTGCAGCCATATGGCTGCATTTGGGCGGAACATGGTAGGGATGTGCGTCGTCCTCTCTATACGTAGTAATATAGCTCGATGGTTTCAGGCTCTTTTTGACATGTGACATTTATAGCACCGCATGTGTACAGTTTTCTTAATAATCTTTTAAAAACGGGACGTGGTAATTTTTTTGATTTCTTATGGAAATCTTTAACGGCTCCTTTGTAACTAATCTGTAATTATTTTGATTGTATGCAAGTATTTTGTTTCGAATTCGATTCAAATCTACTAAATAATGTTCTAGAATAATATTTATATGACAATTTGGATAATTACTTATTACCTAGTACTTCAATCAAAGTGCAACAGATAGCTTTCACCGGTTTTGGCCATTCCGCTGACCTGAACTGATTGTTGAAAATGAAACTGAGAATTTGTTCGTTACATCTTTTTTGGCCACTTATTTTATAATAATAGCAATCCTGATATTTCCCTCTTTTATTGCATTTTCTTTTAACAACCTTACTAACTCAATTTTCTCTTTTATTAATACATCTCCAGAGCAATCGCTTATTGGTCTTCTCCATTTCAGCCAGCTTTCATTATGTGATCCCGGCTTAAGTACTTCCGATACTGGAGTCTTCAAATTGTTGGGTGTCCAGCTGCTCCACTTATCATTTGCCTGTAAAATAAAAACAAATTAAACAGGAGCAGTGAACTAAAATAATTTTATACCAATATAAATATTTTTTGAAAATACAAATTAGAAATAGTTTTATGTATGAGTATTTTAAATAGGTATTCTAATAAATTAAACTGTTTAACATAATAACAAGATTGATAAGGAGTAATAAGTAATGAAGTATTACATTATTTTCTTTCAATGTAGCATTTGAAGTACTCGGTAGGCACAATGTGGCATTTGAAGTACTTGGTAGGCATACTACTTCATTCTCCATCTCAGTATTTTCCTGTAACAAGTAGTAAATGATTATATAAAGTTGTAGATATAACTATTTCATATACTATATTATGATTTCTATTGTAATTCTAGTGGGCAGCGCACATAGCACGGTGCTCTGATGACCATAGGTGTTGTTGAAAAGTTCTCAAGTTGAAGACAGTACTAACAACCACAGAGGACGTTGTAGCGCTTACATAATGTAGTTTGATGTTTGTCAGGAATCACCGAAATTAATTAACGTTCTGCACAGTTAGTATTTGGATGGGTGACCATGGTGGCATTATCCAACTGAGCGCTACTGTGGCTCATATGCTCATTATACTGTAGTTGCACTTCCAACTAGTCTTAATGAATATCAGTAGGGGCGGTCTATCCAGACCTGTCCAGCAGCGGACATCCTATGCCTGATATGATGACTATGATTTGAAGGTTAACAACAATTAGAAAGAGAATTGTATTCTCACTCACCTTATTTTCCTTTGTTGTGCTTTCAAATGGATGATCTTCATGTATGACATACACATTATATTCAGGTTGTTCGTTTATTCCCATTGTGAAATCAATTATTGTGTCCTGTAAAACAATTTAGGTAATAATGAATTTTATGCAAGTAAGTACATATTCACACCAAATTCTAATGAAGGTAATAGTCGTAGGTACTTACGTTTATTGCGGTATCACCATCACAGTTATTGCTGATACCATCCAAGCCAGGCCCTAATACAGTATCAACTGCGTCAATAATCTTTTGGTCTTGACTCGGCGGTGGCGTCGGCGGTTTACCGCCACCTAAAATATGAAATACAGGATTATTTACAGTTGCACAAAACGAGTTACAGTACATAAGTACTTGTTAAATTCATGTTTATTTAGACAATATATTTATAAGTTACACACCAGTCATAAACATCTTCTTCTTGGTTTCCGCTTTGTCTTTTTTGTTTGCCGTTTTATGTTTTCCCAGCAGCATTTTAGATGTAAGTGGCTTCTGTAGCAATACGTGCTTAGCGTATTAAACTCTGCAGCCAACTTTTCCCACCCTCTCAATTTGTCGGCATTAGATGTAGCATCGGTTCGCTTATTTTCAACAACGTTTCTACATTTTAAAACCAATTCAGACAAAATAATTTTCTCATCCGAGGTGAAAATATTTGTCCGCTTTTTATCCATCTTGCTCATTTTATAACTTAAACCGCAAAGATGCAAAAATCACAAATCACGCAAATTCCAAGTCGAAATCGACACTGAAAATACTGAAATTACCTACTGAAAATGTGAAAAATAACCTCGAAATAAAATAACACGTAAACAAACCTCAGAATAAGGACAAACTAGGTACATACATGACATTCATTGAAATTTGACATTGACAAAATAAAAAGTTTTGTGCTACCTATCCAAGTTCAGAAGTACAATATAGCAGTGACTCTCTCAAACAATAAACTACTTTTCAAATTATAAGTATTCTCTATAATGCCATTAAATACAAAAGACACTTACGTTGCACTAGCTGCGCAACGACTAATGACTTTTAAAATGAGTTGCGATATAATGTCTACACATTCTTTATATTATCTGTGGTTTCATTCAATAAACCCTCAGAATAAACCTTACAATAAACCGTCGGTTTTGTAACCGAGGATTATTTTTGCAAGGTGAACAGTAAATATTGTAACCCCCGTTTAACCCATGTTTAGGATTTCATCGGGCGATTACGTAATCTTCCCCGTTTGCAACTCCCGTTTCCGGCTTCCCCGTTTGCAACATTACAATTGGCAAAAAACTTCCCATCGTCTGCGAAAAAGGCTGACTGACATTCTATGAGCTCTATCAGATCAGTTATAAAGATTCCAAACAGCTCAGGAGCGGTCACAGAACCCTGAGGTACACCGCTGAAAACCATTTTCCTTTGAGATAGCGAGCTTCCCACACGAACCTGAAATGTTCTACCTGTTAAGAAGCTCCGGTATCACTCCAGCAGTTTACCACGCACACCATGATGATCAAGCTTAAACAACAAGCGCCGGTGATGTACCTTATCAAATGCACGTTCAAAATCGAGGTACACTACATCAACAGGTTCTTTTTTATCAACCTGTATACTCCAATCATGAACACACTTCAATAAGTTCGTAACAGTTGACCTCTTTTCAATGAAACCATGTTGCTTCGTTGAGATCACACTAAATAAAATGTTTAGATGTATAAAAGTGATCTCATATGGTCATTTCGCCTGTCGGCAGCCACCTAACTGTATATCTATTGAATTTACAATCTGGGTAGATTCTAAAATCAATAAATCCTAATTTATTGAAGTTGCAGCTATGTTTGAGTTTTCATGAATGTAATAATTATATTCTAGTTTGTTTGTAAACTTTTTTTGTTCCCAAGGTATTTAAATATATTTAAATAGTAACTATAATTAATTTTAAAACGAAAGTACCGGTTTCCGGCCACTAGACCTAGCTTGCGGTCATTTGATTTCGATTCTGACTATTTCTCATTTAAAATGAATAGGTACTCTAATTATTGAAGATCATTTCAATCAAGCTGTCAATAAATTCCCTGTTTTCACACAACTGGACTTATCATTCATATCACTAAGGTCTCTTACAAAATTATTATGCTAAAGATGGATGGAGATAGTGGCAAGCAGCATGTATATCAGGTGGATAAACTTTCAGTTTAGTATTCAAGCAGATAAGCTTCTAGTGTGGTGTGCTCTTAGCTTGCTGTTGTTAACTCGCAGTATGTACCATAGCTCTTAATATGTCTGCTAGGATAGAGCTGATTAGTAGTTTGTACATCAAACATTATCTTCACAGCTGAAAATACCAAACAATTTATATTAAATATGTTATACATTTTTCATTCATATGAATATAGGCAAAAAATTTAAAAATTGAGGTCTGATAACCTGATCCTAAGCCCTAGGTATCACGGCTAGTTTAACAAAAAAAATTGATTTGGATTTAAGTAGAGACATCACAAGATGCATCATCATTAGGATGCATCAGCCACAGGATTCAATTCTATTTAATTTATTTGCCACATAGTGTATGTGTACATTGTACAAATCTATAATGTTGTGCTGAAGATATAGCAGCCCTCATCCACTGCTGGACATGGGCCTTCCTGCTAGATTTCTAATAAGCCTGGTTGGAAGCGGCCTGCATCCAACCTGTTCCTGCACCCTTAATTATTCATCGCTCCACTTGTAGGTGGACGGCATTCGCTGCAATTGCTGGTGTGTGGTCTCCATTCGAGAACTTTACAGCCTCAAACTTCCTTCTGGCAAACTATGAACCCTGCACTGCCGTTTCCACTTGTTCATTTACTGGGCTGTTGGTAACTTAGATTCGTCTGCGGACCGCCTTATTCCTGATTTCGATCATGCGAGCCCTACACATTTTACAGAATTACTCTTGAACGATGTAATTGTACATAGAAGTCACTGTTCGCCGATTATCTGTTCATAGAAAAAATTTTTAGCCGATACTTTTTTTTACCGATAGCACGGTTCGCCGAAAGAATGTTTGATATATTAAATGTTTCACCGATGGCATGGTTCGCCGAAAGAACCTTTAATATTTTAAATGTTTCAAGGATACCACGATTTGCAGATGAGGGTTTTAACTTAAACCTCCACTGAAAACTTAAATACAGTTTCGTTACTAGTACGGACGCCAGCCAGTTTTAATACAAACAAGAATTTGTACTGTACTGTACTGTACCAGCCTTTTTGATAGTCCACTGCAGGACGTAGGAGTGATTGGGCTATTATCCACCACGCTGGCCCAGTGCGGGTTGGTGGATGCACATACGCCATCGAATTTCATCCGCATTGAACGATGTTTTCCTTCACCGATAAAGCCAATGGTGTGAAATTCCGTACATAAATTCCAAGGAATTCATTGGTACGGGACCGGCATTTGAACCCACGACTTCACGATTGTAAGGCGAGCGTCATTATCAATAGACCACCACGGATAACACAAGAATTTGTAACGTGTCATTAATTTCTAAGCGTAAAAATATTTTCGTATTTTCAAATTATTGTATAGTTAGTATACTTTTAGTTCAATAAAGCATTATTTATTATTACTGAGTGATGTATTTTATCGATAGGAAACATTGCAGAATGCACTAATTTTACTTGCATTTATTTGCTTTTGTGTTTTTTCTTCTTTTAATTACATAAAATAATTCTACATGATAGCACCTAAATGTCCTAATTGTTATTGAATAAAAAAAATGTACAAAGCATGAAAGAGAGATTAGATCTGATAACTTTTTGATAGTGCGAAGTGTAGTCTCGCCTTGACCCCATTTTACATGAAAATGTTTTTGTTGGATCTATATTATAGGTATATGCAATATTTCCTATCGATAAAAAACACCACTCAGTGGAGGTTTAAGTGAAAACCCTCATCTGCAAATTGTGGTATCCTTGAAACATTTAAAATATTAAAGATTCTTTCGGCGAACCACGCTAGCGATGAAACAATTTAAATATCAAACATTCTTTCGGCGAACCGTGCTATCGGTAAAAAAAAGTATCGGCTAAAAATTTTTTCTATGAACAGATAATCGGCGAACAGTGACTTCTATGTACAATTACATCGTTCAAGAGTAATTCTGTAAAATGTGTAGGGCTCCGATCATGCAGCATGTAGTAACATAAGCTATGGATATTTTAAACATCATTGAAACCATAATTTAGGTTGTATTTAAAAATATATCTATGTAGTATTTCAGTGTCTGGCAGCCATTTCACAAGCTTTGCTTAGTTTGGGGTCAGAGACCGTGTGTAAGATGTCAAAAAAAAATTGAAACTAAGTGTCACTGAAACTATACCTACCTAATGCTATTGGAGAAAGTAGGTAAAACTGATAAAGGTATGAAACATATACCTTGGGATAAGCCTAATAACTGGATATATTTTCATCAATAGCATCCACGTACTTCACATTATTTAGTCAATTAATAGCGTAGGTTCGAAATTCCTTCAAAAATATCCTTGCTCACGTAGTTCTTCATACGTAGTTAGTATCTATAATAGTTTGTGATCATTTCTTGTGGATAACACTGAGAATCTGACTAGATTCCGGGACATTTAGAGGATTATAGGTATTTTAATAAAACAACGTAGAACATACGTACATAAAAAACATAAACAAACTGAAAATGAAAGAAATTCAAAAATAGTATCTCTCTATACATAATTAATATCCCTTATGCGCCTGATCCACGTATAGAAGACTTCGACGGTATGAAGGTCTTTACGTTTCATTTGACACTTTTCTGTTTTGCAGCTTACCGATTCTTTTAAAATAGCAGTGTTCAGTATTAAAGTGGTGCGTGAAAAAAATACATCATTCTTTCTTTAGTTCAAATTATCAATTTCACGTAACGCTTTAGTACTGGACACGGCTATTTTAAAAGAAACGGAAAACTGCAAAAGCAGAAAGCATCAAATGAAACGCTAATTAAAACCGACAACATTGCTCGCGGCTCGTCAAGGTTTTATTTTTGCTCGCCACGCAGTGTTAAACTCTTCGTTCTACCAACACTATGACTGTGACTACGTTCTATGACATTCGCGTGGTATATTTCTTCGGACATTTTTTAATAATTTCTGTAGTCTTTTGCTTCTACTGTCAGTTCATGGACTACATTTGTGTCTGAGAAACCGAGACCTATTTTTTATTCAACTCCTAACCCACATTTTAGGTGATTTTGGATATTTTCATTAATTTCGATTAATGCTATAGCAAGGTAACGTAAGCTTTCTAACTTTGAATATGACAACATTTTGTAAGGTCGCGGTTTTAAAAACCGACAACTGACTCGTCAACAGTAAAGCTGTGTTACCGTTTTCAAAACCTGTAGACTACTAAACGTAAGCTTTTTTTCTACTAAAATCCATTGGCATAACTTATTTTTCTCCTAATTCTACCCCGCCGTTATCCGAAATCACATAACGGTGCGCGGGCCCCAAAAAAATCGAATTTATGTAATCTAGTGATATCTACCGATTTTTAAAAACCTAGTGAAAATATATCACACTTCCAAATTTACATCGAAAATCTACTATAATAGCAATAAGTCCACTAAAAACGGTCACACTAATGTAAAGTCGCGGTTTTAAAGATTTCGAATTTGATAAGCCAAACAGTCTTTAAAACCGCTGGCGACCCAAACAGTCTTTAAAACCGCGGTATATTTTTTTACGTGGATCAGGCTAAGGGCCTGGGTTGTGATAGAAATTATAATGTTTTGGAACTTACAAATGACTTTTGTTTTTTTTTCCTTGCTTTATAGCGGCTACCAGGTAAAATTTTCAATTTTCCCCAAATTATGTTATTTTTCTTTTGTAATTCATTCAAAAAAACTTAATCAAAATACTTCATTCATTCAGTTATTCGCCGAGTTGTTTCTTGCAGGCTGGTTGTCTAATGTGAAACTGACCAATAATATAACTCGGGACTTTTACTCGTCAAATAGCACTACTCGGAAAGTAGTTACTCAATACTTTACTCGGAGATGATGAAAGAGGCCCAGACTCTAGTTTCATACACTTGCGTTCTGGCCTTGTACAGAATGGAAAGACGCGGCCATGTGGCCCCAGGTTTGCCTTACAAACCCGAGCCGCAGCTGCACCCTGCTCGCGGCTGTGTGGGGGACCCTTTACTCGCTCGTTTTACTAGCACGACAGTAGAACAATTCAGTTTAAACGAAGCATAACATTGAGATTTTTTTATCTATGGAGGCCACAAAATAACATGCTGTACAATATTGTGTCGTTCAATACGTGCCGTACCAATAATGTACAGCCTGATATTGTACGGCATGTTATTTTGTGTCCCGGGACATGGAATATCAGGCTGTACATTATTGGCTGTGCAATATTGTGCTGGACATTATCGACACGGGCCGATAATGTACGGCCTGTATTTCACAGCACGATATTGCACAGCCTGATATTCCATGGCCTGGGACACAAAATATCATGCCGTACAATATCAGGCCGTACATTATCATGTCGTGCATTATCTGTGTTGTACATTATTGGCTACCCCCCGAAAAACCACGAAAAAAACTCTTTTTTTCGACGTGTGATAAAGTGACAGATCACAGAGCTATTACAACTAGGGAGATAGTGCTGTTGTCGCTTGAGGCAATTCTCATCCACAAAAATGTATGGAAAATCTGGCTCAGAGCTGTCAAAACTGTCAAATATGTACTGGAATTTGACACTACTGACTGAGCGAAAAACACGGCACCTAGCCACTCAATCGAGATATTTTTCATGTCTCTTTCTAACTGATGCCATCTTAAATCATTGCATCTCTTTCTTTCTTTTCTCGATCGACCACATTATCCCTCTGGTATCTCTGTGTGACAGATTTTATTTTTCGTGTCTCTTTGTAGCTCATGCCATATTAAAAGTTAACATAAAAAAGAACTTTTGAAGAACATTTGTTATAACAGTGCATTGTGCAATAAACGAATATAAAATAAAAATATAAAATAAATAAATCAATTGATGCATCTCCTTCAGATAAACGGTTTTCTGTACTAAAAGCTAAATTAACTCAAAAATAAAATCGTGGGGCCTTCGTTTCTGTGAAAATTTCAGCTGCCTAGGCAGCTATCACGGTTCATGAGATACAGCCCGGGGCTCAGGTGTACATTATGACAGTTGACAAAAAGGGTGGGAAGGGGTGGTGGGGGGAGGGGGGTTGGTGGGGTAGCACCCCCTGGGGTGGGGGGTTTCGAACCCCCCCCCCCCCCCTTTCGGAGATATGAATTTTTTAATTTACTATTTTACATTGGCAAAAACACGTTTGTACCATTGCTAAAAAGGGTTTAGGAGGGGGTGGGGGAAGGTGCATTATGCTCAAGAGAGGGGGGGGGGGGGGGGGGGGGGTGTACGGAAGAACCCACAAATTATCGGAGATATAATATTTAAAATTAATATTTTACTAGTCACAGATCCGACGCGGATCATTTAGGTTCCAAATGAGTCACAAATCCGAGTCGGGGCACCCCGACCCCACGTAGTCTTGTGGCTACGACTCTAGAGTGTTTTTCAAAAATGCGGGAGCCCACTCGAAAGTCAGACATGGATCATTTAGGTTCGAAATGAGTCACAGATCCGACACGGATCATTTAGGTTCGAAATGAGTCACAAATCCGAATCGGGGCACCCCGACCCCACGTAGTCTTGTGGCTACGACTCTAGAGTGTTTTTTAAAAATGCGGGAGCCAGAAACTCAAAGGAGGTCCTGAGTGGAGCAAGCCAAGTCGAGGCCGAGTGGAGCGAAGGGGGGAGGTGGCGAGCGAAGCGAGCCGGCGACCTCCGTAGCCGGCGACCTCCGACACTCGTTACTATTATGGAACTCGCTGCGCTCGTTCCATAAACTCACACTCGTGTTTTAATACCCTTTGTTATATGACAGTTGCATAAACTACTATTATGGTTACCCTACTGCATTTTTACGATTTCATTGATGATTCGGCCATAACAGCTAGTATCTTGGTGACGGGTGTTGCCGCATTAGGGAACTCCCAAAATTAGGGTATTCTTTTAATTCTCTCCAGTGTTAGTAATTTGGAAAATTACAGCTGTACTTAATTTTTAACACAACACAAACTTCATATTTATTTTTATTAATAACGTTATTATTTCTTAAATTTTCTATGATATGGATCTGATACTGGTACAGTTACAGGAAAACACTTTTGTTATCAGTTCTGCTTTTATTGTCAGTATTACAATAATTCACATTTTATCCCCTTTTAAACTGCAAACACTGTAAATTCATATAAATCATAGTTTGGGGTTGGATGAAGTTGATAAACTAAAAACTTTGAAATTAAATTTACCCATTATCGGGAATTTTTAGCGTATATATAGAAATACCATACACCACACTAGAAAGAGAGTTCCGACCACAGAGAGTGAGATAGCAATGTGTCGGTATTTGACTCAAATAGGTATTAGGAATGCATTCTCCACCTTTACCTAAAACTTCGTGATTATAACAGCCGCGCTTTTACAACGTCAACTTTTGGTTCTGATTTTATGGATTGGAAACAAAACTATAAATAATCCATAGAAAAAATCTGTGACGCTTAAAATGGCAACTTTCATATATGTAATTTTAATACGTTCTCTATTTCAAATAATCTATTCTAGCCTGTGCCTCCTGTGCTGATTGGCTCATCCTGTTATCGTTCAATTTCACCAATCACATAGTTTGAAATCAAGATTCTGTCAAACAATTTGATACCTAATTTAAATTATTTTGTCAAAGGAAAAATGAATTAATTTTAATTCTGCGAAAATCGCGCGGTTTTTACACATAATTTTCTAATTAATGTAAATTATTGTATTTATGCAAGGATTGTTAGTGGTAGATTAAAAATATTTTAATGTTTATATGCGAGCTATACAGTGTACATTCCAATTCAAACCCAAGATGTGGAGTGAAAACATCAGGATCGGTGATCGGTGACGAGACTGGCGGCGGCGGCGGGCACTCCGCTAGCGCAGCCCTGACGGACATCGCCCTAGTTGCCCCTCCGCATCGAACGGTTGCGTAGTAGCGCCTCGCGGCCGTCGCCATAACTTCATATTATTAATTTAAAAATATCCCAGTGTTCTCAATCCGTATTTGAAAAGAAGAAAAACAATATAGTAGCGATATCCTGTCATTCGTGCCACACTCGTAATCACGGGGGCTTAGCACGGCGATGTTATATTGATTGCACAAAATGGAAGATTCCTACATCATCGCGAATTTCCACGCGCTGTGTCGCCTGTGCCTGAACAAAAGTGCGCTCTCCGTGTCAATTTTCGGAGCTGCACCAGATGACGAGGCCAACATATCACTAACCTCTAAAATTGCAGAATGTTTCGAGCTCCAAGTATGTATTTTGTACATAGCCACATAATTTTTTCCATTTACATACTGTTATTATTGTGGACCTATTACTTATAATCAATTTTATTGTTTCAGATTGATCCTAATGATGGCCTTCCGGGGAAAATCTGCTACAAATGCTTGTTAAAAGTAGACAAATGTTCAAAGTTTAGGCTGCAATGCATTCAAAATGAAAACAGGCTAAGGCAGATAACTAACCGAGTAAATGAGCTTGACAACTCTAATTCATCTGAACTGAGCAATTATAACTACACAAATGGCCAGGAACAGAAACCAAAAGTTGAAGATTACATTGTGGAAGACAGTGTTGTTATGGTCGTGGACCCAAGCCTAGACTATGACTCGTCCGAGGATTCTGAAAGTATGGAACCCACCGAGCAAGAAGCGGCAGAGAGAGACAACACTCCTGAAGGAGAGCCTATGTCTGAATCCTTTTTCAAAAATGTATCCATGTGTCAATTTTGTGACCAGGCATTTATTTCACAAGAGAAATGCAAGGAGCATGAACAAAAATACCATGACCCAAATCTACCATATAAATGTGTAGAATGCAGTTTAGTATTCGCAGAGCGCTCTCAGTCCATCCAGCACACTAAACAAGTGCACGGCAATGATAAACCATACCAATGCCCAGAATGTGAGAAAAGCTTTGGCCGCAGATCTGACTTACGGAAGCATTCTATTGTTCACACAGGTATCAGACCGTACCAGTGCCAGTATTGCTTGAAAAGTTTCTCCAGAAATACTAATTTGAGCAAACATCTCCGAATACATGCAGGACATAAGCCTCACGTGTGTCCATTGTGTCCAAGAAGCTTTGTAGCTAAAGGAGATCTTCAACGGCATGTTCTAGTACACTCGGGCATGAAACCTTACGCTTGTCGGAAATGTCCCTTGACTTTTGGCCGGAGAGATAAGCTCCTTAAACATGAAGTAAGACATGGTCCCATCAGTCCTGAACACAAAAATGAATATGAAAATGAACAAGATATGCATGACATGGTGGTCAATGTAAATCCTTTCAGCAATCTCATGACATCACCTTCGGATCACCAAGGTACAAATTCCGAATATGACTTACCAAGAGTGCCAGATCATATTTCAGGGGAGAGTAGTTTCACCAGAGTGCAGAAAAATCCATCTGGAAAACAAATTCAAACTTCTCCACAGAAGTCGAAACAGGCTCTGGCCAAAAATCGACCAAAAAATATAAAATGTCATCAGTGTCCGAAAAGGTTTTCATCCCTGGATGCATACAAAACACACGTATCAGTATCCCACATTGGGTCGAGAGTCTTCCAATGCAAAGTATGTTTTAAGAAGTTTGTCAAGAAAAGAGATTTAGACCGACACGCAACAATACATTCTGGAATGAAGCCTTTTTCGTGCAATCAGTGCGATAAAAAGTTTACTAGAAAAGATAAATTAGACAAACATGAACAAAGCCATGAATGTTTGGTTGTGAATATGCCTTGTATAGAATGTGGTGCCACATTTGAAAAGAAAGCAGACTTGGTTGCGCATATAAAATCTCATTTCACAGATAATTTTGATGAAAAAGTGAGTGAAATTAAAAAGGAAGATGAACCTGAATTCCCTATAAATGAAAATTTTTATGACTTAGAAACCTAGATCCAGCTTACACCAAATGGTGTTTTTTCATTTATGGCACTACACATGGATCTTGCATCTCTTTTGTACTTAATTCTGAAAATTAGTTATAATCCCCACCACACAAGTCGGCGGATGAGAAGTTAGCTAATTCGCTAACTATTGCGCATGTGTGTACAATGCCGACACAAGTGGCGATGTGGTGAGCACGGGCGTAGGGAGCGCGGGAGGCATAAGTTTAGCGGGCGGGTGTGCCCCGCGTCTCGTCTCTCTAGCTCCCGCGCATACCTGCCATAATATTTTGCCTTTTGCACAGCGTTCTGCGCCTAACTTCCCATCCACGGACTTGTGTGGCGCGGCCATAAAAGAGGTATGTTTATTTTTGATTACCTACCATAAGCATGAAATTTATATCCTGAATACAGTACTTGATTCATTTATAAATAGGTGGAAGTTTTACATGTAAGTTATCTAAATTGTAATAGCACTGATATTTTTATGGATTTTCTTGTTACTCTTAAACATTTTACAAATTGTGAAAATCTAACCAGTCTTCAAAATGTTTGAAAGAATAATGTAACTTAGTCATTATTTACAATATCTGAACTGCAATTGTTTATGACAAACTTTTGGTCACTGTAGGAAAATCTGAAAAAGAGAAGGATGGACAATTTGAGTTAGAGGGAGTGAGAGAAATTTCCACACTATGTTGTATGTGATTGTCCTAAAATAAAATGGCAAACATTTTAAAAGTTATGTTGTTAATTTGTTATCTACTTAAAATTCAGTTGAAAGCCAATTGTGTTGATTATGTCATGATAATAGAATTTTAAATGTGCATGTTTCTGTGGTATCTGTTATATTTTTTGTGTAACTTAATTATTGTAGATAAAGCCCCAGTCATTTTAATTTGTTTTGTGAATGATGAAAAGTAAATTTCAATTATTCTAAATTATTATAGTTTTGTGAATCTGGGGTATTATTAGCTTTAATATCTACTTTGTATAAAGCATGTTGTTTTAGGTAATATGACAATGTTTGTAAATAGGTATTCAATTAAAATTTTATCCAAAGAATTATTATTTTAAGTGATAGGATAGCATTTGTGAATTATAACTCACTTGAAAGTATTCAATTTTTTACATGAAGAAAATTAGGGAAATTATTAAATTATGACACATTTTTGTACAACATTGAAAATAGCTGCCGTTGGTCTGGTTGTTGTGCTGAAAAGATTGAATAACAGTCCGAGAAAGAAATGGATAATAAATAAAAAATATGTATGTGTATGTAAAATAATGTATTGTCTAAATGGCTGGCAGTGAACTGGTTTTGTATTGTGGGAAGTTGTCATATGACTGCACAATATGAACTAATAAACAATCTGTTATTTTTAATCTTTCGCGATTTGAACACATTGGTTCTTATACTTATATTGCGCGATAAGTCCCGTAGTATAAGAATAATAGACAATCTTACGCAGACAAAATGAGAAAATTAATGTTGTCATCATCATCTGTAGGACGTCCACTGCTGGACGTAGACCTCCCCAATAAATTTCCAATACCAGTTGGAAGCGGCTTACATCCAGCCTGAACTTGCAGTCTTGCTAAGGTTATCTGTCCACCTTGTGAGTAGGCGTCCTACTCTGCGCTTACCGGAACGTGGCTTCCACTCGAGAATCGAGGACTACTTCGCACAATGAGAAATTGGTCATGTTTAGACAGTATGTTATGTTGCTACCTACATATAATACATATTTAGTAGGTACCTAGTAAACATCAGCTTCCTTTCATGAGTAGTTAAGTAGTAACTCACTGATTAAATAACAACTTAATTAAAAAAAATGTACATACAGGAGACAACCTTGGTTTCTGTATATATTACTTGGTTTAATAATGTCTGTAATTGTTAGCTTATTTATTTTAATGTGTTGTTTTTAGGGTTCCGTACCCAAAGGGAAAAACGGGACCCTATTACTAAGACTTCGATGTCCGTCTGTCACCGGGCTGTATCTCATGAACCATGATAGCTAGGCAGCTGAAATTTTCACAGATGATGTATTTCTGTTGCCGCTATAAAAACAAAATAAAATAAATATTTAAGAGGGGCCACCATACAACAAACCTGAAATTTTAGACGTTTTTTGCTCTATGTTAATAATGGTAACAGGTAGATGCTTGAAATTTTCACAGAATGTTTAGTTTTATATTCACTTCAATAGTAAATAATAAAATTAAAATAAAATAAATATTTAAGGGGGGCTCCCATACAGTACGGAACCCTACGTGCGCGAGTCCGACTCGTACTTGGCCGATTATTAAACGGGGTGTGGCCTATGTACCGTCCACAGAATAGGTAATACCGAACGAAGCTCAGTCATAATTTCTTAGTAAATCATAACTATAGGCCGAATCATATAGTCGGCGGATGTTAAGATAGCGTTAGCTACGAACTGCGCAATATCCAATCCTGACTAAAGCTCACATAAAGCTGCGCGTTGATTGGATATTGCGCAGCTTGTAGCTAACTTCACATCCGCCGACTTGTATGATTCGGTCTATACTTACTTTGATGTCTCACTACCTTCGTGTACCTGATACTATGTATGATGTATAGTCGAATATTATGTTTCTGCTATGTACTAAGAAATTGTTGTATCCAAGGCTTGTTAATCAGGCTGCGAACCAAAGTAGCAAACTTTACATTTTGCTCAACATCCATCATTTAGCACTTAAAGCATTTGCGGCAGATACGCATACCGGGTAGCAAATGCTTCTCATGTGTGCGTACTATACTTACAGGGTTATCTGCTTGCCCTGCAGGTACAAGCCGAAAGGGGGTGATTAAAATCAATCATTACGAACATTTTACGGCCTACCCGGAAAAATAGCTGATCCATACAAAATTGCAACTCAAAATCGACAAAATTTATGAAACAGCTGATATTTTTTCGAATTCCGAAATGGTCCCATAGTTCATAATGATGGTATGAATCACTTATCGGCTTAGTATGTTAGTTCTGCATAACCCTGTATAGGTAAATGTATAGATAGGTACATCAATAGCGTCGCATAAAAGCATTTGCCGTATGTTTGCTGCATTGGTGTACGGTCTGGTTTAGTACTACCTATTTTTAGGGTTCCGTACCCAAAGGGTAAAAACGGGACCCTATTACTAAGACTCCGCTGTCCGTCTGTCTGTCACCAGGCTGTATCTCATGAACCGTTTTAGCTAGAAAGCTGAAATTTTCACAGATGATGTATTTCTGTTGCCGCTATAACAACAAATACTAAAACCAGAATAAAATTAATATTTAAAGGGGCTCCCATACAACAAACCTGAATTTTTAGCCGTTTTTCGCTCGATATTTATAATGGTAACAGGTAGATACTTGAAATTTTCACAGAATATTAAGTTGTATATTCAATTTAAATAACAAATAAATAACAAAATTAATATTATAGGAGGGGCTCCCATACAGTACGGAACCCTCCACGCGCGAGTCCGACTCGTACTTGGCCGATTATTATACCTACTGCTGACGCCGTATAACTAATATTATCATGGAGCGTTCTGCGCATCTGTTTTAAAATGGAGGGTTGCAGTGAAGCAATCTAACTTCTCCTCTCTCCTTTGAAGTCCTCACAGGAGTTCTAAAAATCTAGGTACCTACTTTCGCACAAGTTGTACTTTGTGGCGTGAGGGTAGGTACTAGTTTTTAGATATAGATTTGAATTTGGTTTAAACCCATTATGCCGTTGAAAACGTAAATATAGACACAAACGAATCGATATCTGTTAAATACAGACAATATAGCACAATATAATATTACTCTGTCTACAATATTTTGACTGACATGGCGTCGCGTCGTTTACAACACCAAGAAAATATTGGAAATCGAAAATACAAAATGCCATCTGCTAAAAAATGTGAAGCAGTGAAAAAGATTAAAATCACGGAATTCGAGTTAACGCTATTTAATAGCCGACTCAAAAGCACAATAAATGAAGATAAATCACTAGTGTTAAATAATTTTTATGCACAGAAAGCAATTCCAATCATTTTCACGCTGCAGAATTCAGTTTTATTTCCTTTTTTACTCTTCTATCAATGCACCTTTCTAATATCACATCACACCTACACTTAGGGATGAGTGATACAAATCGTATATAGATATAGAAACTATATATCAGGTTCGTATCGGATATCCGATATTGACCCGCGACGAAACTATATATTTCTCTAAAACACGATATTGCTGATATCGCTGATTTGATTCGTAATGTTATACGTCATAATGGAATATCGAACGAGATATCGCGATATTGAATCGATTAACTAGATATATCAGTGTTGTTATGTTCAATATATCAAGTAGAAGAGTAGAAAGCGAAAGCACATTTTGAACCTTATGGTATTAGAAATAAATACAAGAATAGATTTCTTACTACTGATCTGGGTGTAGGCTGAATCAAACTTGATGGCGTTTGTGAACACGAAGCGAGTCGATGCGCAGTATCAAATTCATAGGTCAGCGACGATGAGGAGTGGGGATTTTCACAGTTTGTCGCTAACTTCACAGTTATTACATCGGATATTTTTGCACGATTTCGTAGTTGTTTCGGCTTAAGTTTTGATTCGTGCCGGTGACTTTCGTTATTGTTTTGATTTTAAACTGGCAACATACGTTAAAACATAAACGATCTTCACAAAGGTTTGAACTCTGAAAACGAATAGTTTTCGAGAAATTAATCTTTAAGGTTAGAATTTTGTTTACACGGCGTATTTTCGACGGTTTTTATCATAATATGGAATGAAATTAGTCATGAATCCGAATCGGGGCACACCAACTCCATGTAGTCTTGTGGCGTTTTGTGTATCCGGATCACTGTGACACGCTACATTTGGTAAGTTGATGAAATTTTAGATCAAATTTCCACAAGAGTGGGAGAGTTTCTACATTCCTTTCCCCCTCTTTTAAGGTAGGTACAATGTTTTTCTTATCTCCAACAGAAGTTTTTGCCATAGTAGAATAATAATTTTAAAAAAAAATCATATCTTCGAAAGCGGAACGTTCCGAATCTCCCCCTTTTCCAGGAGGGGGGTGTACCCTCCCCTTCCTCGATCATCCCCCCAATCCCCATTTTGGCGCCGGTACGAATCAAAAGTAACTGCATCAAAGAAAATATTGACTCCTAGAACTGCATATTACATTATAATATGTATTAATGCAGCCAGTCCTAAGCCTGGTTAAGTAAGAAGGAAAATTTATCACAACAATATTTTAAAATAATATAATCTTTATCCCAAAATGAACCAGATATTAAACCTGATATTTTATATTTCGGTAGCCGATGCACGCTTAAATCGAATCGATCATTAAATCGAAATCTGAATTCGTTTGACAAAATATATAGTTTCAAAATCCGATATCAAATATCGATATATATGGTTTCGATACGATATCTTGACAAAGGCGATATTACCCACTCCTACCTACACTAAGTTAATATATACTAGGCATACATAAAATGACTGTAAATATATTTATGAGCAATAAATAAATGTTGTCCTCTATTAAAATATCTTTTTTTTTCTGCAAGAACCTTTAACTAGTCTAAAGCTGAACGCGCACCAGTCAGTCAGTCTTCTTATCTAATGTCTACTAATCTAATGTAATTGCGCAACCAAGGCTTAAGCGACAGCCCAGGATTGGCAAGTTGAAATGGCAGTGGGCAGGGCACAGAATAGCAGAACTTCTCTCTTCTGTGGGGCAGGGCATACAGCATGTAGAACTGATGCTCGGTGTGCTCGAAAAGTTCTCGAGTAGAGACCACGTACCGGCAAGCTCAGCGTAGGACGTCCACCCGCATGGTGGACATAATTAACCTTATTTTCAGACCGCAGGATCGCGCTGTACATAAACCGGTGCCAACCGGTCTTGTTGGGAGATCTATAAGGGAGACATTCAAAAAGGGCTCAGCCGATCTCGATAATATTTAAATGGGACTACCTCGGGAGTATACCCACCCTTTCGAACTAAAAAAGAATTTTTTGATTAGGTTCACAATGCCAATTATTGGCGTAAATATCGATGAGCATAGAACCTACTCCTATTTGAAAGTGGGTTAAAACGCAGGCTCAGCTCGCATGTCGATACCGATCGTCTCTTAGGCTGATTTTAGTGTCACGCCGACGGCACGCGCACCGTCGGCGCTGATGGCCGAGATATATGAACTTCTAGGAATTGTTTTTGAATGATGCGTAGCTATCAGCGCGCACGATGGCACAGTATTACAGAATCATCAGTTCATATATCTCGGCCATCAGCGCCACGGTAACATTACCGTGTCAGCGCCGACGGTGCGCGTGACGTCGGCGTGAGACTAAAATCACACTTAGTGATACATTTTCCAATAGTCAAGGCGCTCAATCTGAATCGCTGGGGACTGTCAACGACTAACCCCCGTCGCACGCTCGCAGGCACATATTTAATTTAATTACATACTTATATAGATAGTACCTAAATAACACCCAGACGCAGAGCAAACACTTATGTTCATCACATAAATGTTTGCCCTGGGGTGGGTTTGAACCCACGCCTCTTTGACCTAGAAGTCAGGGTCACCAACCACTGAGCCACCGAGGCAGTCGCTATACATATAAATAAAGCTAGTTACAAGCTAGTCAATATCCAATCCTGAATGACGCTCACACAAAGCCGCGCGTTGATTGAATATTGCACAGCTTGTAGCTAACTTCATTTCCGCCAACTTGTGTGACGCGGCCTTAGGAACTGTGCAGTAGTGGCGCGTGTATAACGCGGGCGGGGACAGTGTCGGATTAACCTTATCAGGGGCCCCTAGGCAGTGCCGTAGGCGAGGGGTACCTGGTGGTATGAGAATGGAATTTATAGTATGAAAGCGACGAAGACCAAACAAAAATGTAAACCGATAATAGTTTTTGCTTACTGTACACTCATAAGCACTTCGATCTGGGGGCTGTATTAATTTTTGTATTCATTTTTGTTAGTTCTTTCTCGGTTCCGCCAGGGGCGCTGTACAAAAATGTGAACTGAATGTGCAGACTCAAAACTACTTTAATATCCGTTCACAAATAATTTCACCTCCAGTGGCTTGGTGGGGCCCCGTATAAACATTTGTTTGGGGGCCCTTATGAAGATAAAGATTTCACACAAAAGAAATTTGTTTTTGCATAAAATTAAAAGAAATATTTTTTTTTTATATTTCTTTTAATTTTATGCAAAAACAAATTTCTTTTGTGTGAAATCTTAATTTATTTATATATCTGTCACTTTATTCAAAATGTTTACAAACAATTAAAATTAAATATACACTCACCTTTCCTTTTTTTTTTTGCAACTTTTAGCTGACGATGGCTTAAGTTTTACTAAAGTTTTTCTAATTTTATTGATTTTTGCTTACGCACGTCGGGGGCCCCCTGCGGCCCGGGGGCCCCGTATAATTGATACGGCAGATACGGCGAGAGCTACGCCCCTGTTCACCCCCTTAAATACAAGTCGGCGGATGTGAAATTAGCTACAAGCTGCGTAATATCCGATCCTGACTGAAGCTCACAAAAAGCTGCGCGTTGATTGGGTTTCGCGCAGCTTGTAACTAGCTTCACATCCGCAAATTTGTATGATTCGGCTTATGCATACCTATAACTATATACTCCACTTATGTGTGCACTATTATTATATTATATAGTATTACACTGTGTGACTCTTCAATAAAAGCTAGAAGTATAATAAAATAGCTCATTTTCAAAATACAGGTATATTTTCATCCAGCTAAGGGGTTGGCGTGTATGGTGACAGAAGTGATCTTGGCTTCTGTGATCGGCCGAAAAGTCTTCGGATTTACCGCCATTTTCTCCAAGTCGTCTAACGCTTCAAATCCATCTATGACTCTGAAATGAATAAAAAAACAGAGTTTTACTTAATTGGCAATAAAATCTTCAAATAAATATCTATAGAGTCACAGTCCCTCAGTGAAAGTAGTAAAATAATCGGCCAAGTACGAGTCGGACTCGCGCACGGAGGGTTCCATACTGTATGGGAGCCTCCCTTAAATATTTATTTTACTTTAATTTTATTATTTATTATTGAAGTGAATAAACAACTAAATATTCTGTGACAATTTCAAGCATATACCTGTTACCATTATTAATGTAGAGCTAAAAACGGCTAAAAAATCAGGTTTGTTGTATGGGAGCCCCCCTTAATTATTAATTTAATTCTGTTTTTAGTATTTGTTGTTATAGCGGCAACAGAAATACATCATCTGTGAAAATTTCAGCTTTCTAGCTATATAGCGGTTCATGAGATACAGCTTGGAGACAGACGGAAAGTGAAGTCTTAGTAATAGGGTCCCGTTTTTACCCTTTGGGTACGGAACTCTAAAAATGTCCGAGCGGCCGTCATACGCACCGACTTAGATTGTGTACATTAGATGATTCACAATGACTGGTTTTCTCGAATCACGACGTTATGTCACCTATATTCATTTGAATCATAGTTATAAGCCTATTGTCTGTTACCGAACCAATTGTAATATAATTATAAATTAAAAATTTAAAAAACCCCCGACACAAAAATATTTGACAACAAACTTTCAATTGACAACCATTTTGGGCACATTTGTAGAATTTTGGTTCTTCCATCCCCACTTTAACCCACCATAACTCTTAAACGGCTCAATCGATTTTTATAAAACATAGCTAAGAACACTCTCGATTAAGTCTCCTTTCATCCAAAAAAAATTAAACTGAAATCGGTTCAGTGGTTCGGGCGCTATGATGCCACAGACATGGATTTCGCTTTCCATGAATAGTCATTTCCTATTTTATTTGACAATATTCTTTATTTAATCGAGGCAAACATTCTTGAATTATACATATGTAGGGATAACATGTTCGTTCGTTCGTTTCAGCCATAGGACGTCCAATGGTGGACATAGGCCTTCCCAAAAGATCTCCAATAAGACCGGTTGGTAGCGGCTTGCATCCAGCGCGATCCTGCGGTCTTAATGAGGTTGTCGGGATAACATGTGCATCCTTTAAATTCTGATTCAATCTAAAAAGCCTCTGCTTATATCAATAAAATTCTTTCTTATGCTAATGAAAACTTTCTGGGTGACCAAGCTTCCCTCAAATATAGGTATATTTGATGCAAATGTCTGAGGGATATGTAGGTATTTTAAATGTTGTTTATAAAAATATTACATTTTATAGATTTATATGTAAAAAATATTTAGATTGCTTATATTTACCTGCCAAATATTGTGTATTTCAAATCCAAATGAGGTTGTTCTCCATAAGAGAAGAAGAACTGACTGCCATTAGTGTTTGGTCCATTATTGGCCATGCTTACTATGCCTCTTGCACTGTGCTGAAAATAAGATAAGTAAAATTAAAAATTTTGAAAACTCCCTGACACAAAATAAACTACGAGTATGTACTTTCAATATCATTAAAGTAATATGGTAGCAAATTACGAATCGATAGGACATATGGAAGGTAGTCAGATCCCCTCATCAACTAGAAAAGAACTGATGATCTTCAAACGGCTGAACGGATTTTCATGAAACATGGCTAAGAACACTCAGGATAAAATTATCTATGACGCAAAAAAACTAAACGAAAATCGGTTCATCCGTTTGGGAGCTACGATACCACAGACAGATTCACAGACACGTTAAGCTTATAACACCCATCTCTTTGTTGGGGGTTAAAAATGAGATAAATCACTACTATTCCACATGTTTTGTCATGACGACATAGGCAATGCAACCCATCATTTTATAGGCCGAATCATACAAGTCGCAGATGTGAAGTTTGCTAGAAACTGCGAAATATCCAATCCTGAGTGAAGCTTACAAAAAACTGCATTGATTGGGTTTAGACAGCTTGTAGCTAACTTCACATCTACTGACTTGTATGATTCGACCTATAGGTACATCATTTGGTATGTTATCTTCCTATTAAATAACACAATACAAAACCAACAAAACAGCTGTAAAATTGAACAATAGATTTACATATTTAAACATTCGAAGGATTTATGAAATTACAATGACAATTATATAAACAAAAAATATGTAAACAGAAACTTTACCTTTAGTTCTTCTTTGAACTCATCTTCAAATTTCCTACCCCATATTGATGTACCACCTTTTCCTGTACCTGTGGGGTCTCCTGTCTGCACAATAAAACCCTGAAAATAAGGAATTAATTATAACACGGTGTTTTGGATGCACAGTGGTGTTCCTGATATGGCTTTTGCCATATTATACAGCTTTCAGGCCCTCTAAAAACATGAAAAAAGGCAAATATGGCTTGGCTGCTTTTTTAAAGGCAGTATTATTTTATACTAGCGACCCGCCTTGGCTTCGCACAGCTGTGTTATACATATTAACTTACCACTTGAATCACTATCTATTTAAAAAACCGCATCAAAATCCGTTGTGTGGTTTTAAAGATATAAGCATACATGGGGACAGACAGCTGGAAGCAACTTTGTTTTATTCCAGGTATGTAGTGATGATAATTACATCTCTTTTTTTTAAATACTCCCTTTTAATCTTATTTTCCCAAACATTTGGCTTTTTGTGGTTGACATACGGCTACTCTAAAATTGACTTGGAACAACACTGTGGATGCAGGATGGAGCAGACACACGGTCTTAAAAAGGAGGCCTGTATGAGGTTTGACTGACAAAATCAGATTATTAATTCTAAAAAAACACACGTGATATCACAAGTGTCTTAACAAAATTAAGGTCAGGTAAGTTATAAATTACATTAAAATATAATGATCATATCGAATTTCCGACACTTCGCACTGGCATTGACTATTGTTGAAGTTCTCGGAGAGGTAGGTACCTACTTACCTTTATATTTCTATGAAATAAACAACCATTGTAGTAGTCACTAGCGCATAGTGCTAAAAAGTTTTCACATGCTTTAGGACATTGCTCACAAAACAATTCAATTTTTATATCGCCCACATCAGTGTGAAGGGTCACAGACATTGTTTACTACTAACCTAGTGTTTACTAGGTAGAGTCAGTAAATCTAGATGAACTCTTGTTTAGCTGTGTTTAATTATATAGCAGAAGAGAAATAGTTAAGGGACGGACGTTTTTAAACTTTTTAATTTCAAAATAATGAAATCCAATCCAAAGACTCCAAAGTTCCAATTTTCCTTTCCACTTCCAGAGCAATGAAATGAAGGATGCAGCGAATGGACCTGTCGATTTTTTTTTTTGCAAGTAGGTATAAAAAACATCTTTTCTAAAAATGATATGAGCTTCAAAAATATAGTGATTTTTTGCTGTTTTCATTTCACTAATTAAAATTAATATTAGACCACCAGAAAAGTTACAATGATTTTTTATTGTTTTTACATTATAGTTTACATACATAAGAAGTGGCGGTTTGACCTTAAAAGCTTTAGCCTGTCCAAAAATGGGCGCATTATTTTAAAAAAAGTCAACTATCACTTATCAGTCAAGACTCTAGTGTCATTGTCATTGTTTAAGTTTCATGTGAAGAGTTTTGGGAGGTCTTTGGCGGGAACGCGGAAAAATCATGTCGCCGCATTCAGCATTGTATTATTTTGATAAACTTGTGTTTTTATCAGTGTTAATTAATGAAAAATCGGCCAAGTGCGAGTCGGACTCGCCCACGAAGGGTTCCGTACTGTGTGGGAACCCAATTCCTCTTGCCGTTATAAATAGCGAGCAAAATAACTCCTAAAAATCATGTTTGTTGTATGGGAGCCCTCCTTTAATATTTATTTAATTCTGTTTTAGTATTTGTTGTTATAGCGGCAACAGAAATACATCATGTGTGAAAATTTCTGATGCCTAGCTATCATGGTTCATGAGATACAGCCCGGTGTACAAAAATTTACCGACTGTCCAAAAAAGGAGTAAGATTTTGAAAAAATGTAGGTAGTTAGAAACGTATCCAAAAGTTGTAATATCAGGCATGTTTATACACTTCCATTACACAGCTTAAGCTGTTGCACTAATTTTGATAGGTGTGACGAAGTAACCACCTAAGTTTCGTTCTCGGCGAACTGATTAGAATCTTATTAGAATCCAATTCTCAAAAAAAAGTCCCGCAGAAGCGGCGCCACAATCGCATACCCAATCTGCCAAAATTAGTCTTTTCGTAGGGCTTCTGTGATGAAGAGGACTCTAGTTACATTGATGCAATGTTGCATCTATAAATAGCTTTATTATCTTTAAGTCTGTGTTATAACGCAAAACTTGAATAACCGTTGTCGGGGAGGCTATAATAAATAATTTAATATGAATTATTTTATGTGGCCAGTGAGATCACAGAAGAGAGAAGGAAAATATTTTTTAATTTTATCAGATGATTTTTATTCGCCGCTAGGGTTAAAACTAGACGAGACTTAAAACTAGAATTGGAACACATATAAAATCTGACGAAATGGGCTTGATAGGTAATTTCATTTTGGTGTAGGTACCTAATTAGATAGATAGATAAACTCTTTATTGCACACCAAGAAATAAACAAAAAGAAGAAACAAAGATACATAAACAGTGTAACAATGGGCGGCCTTATCGCTGATAGCGATCTCTGCCAGGATTACCTCCAATTATGATCTATCTTATTTACCTACATAAATGCTGCACTAATAAAATACTTCTCAAGTTTGTCAATCAATGTGGGCTTTAAACAAAAACTGTTTCTTTTATTCTAAAACACTTTCTAACGATCTATTTTAGAAAACTTTTATTTTTTGTTTGTACTAAAACTGATAGGCATTTTTACTAATTTTACAAATCCGAAAGTGTGTTTGTTTGTTTCTTTTTCACGCAGCAACGGAGAGAAGGATCGACTTAATTTTTATGCATGGATGTACCTACTCTAAAGATCAGAGAGTTTCGTAGGCTACTTTTTTCATCCCGTACTTAAAAATACTGGGATGAAACAGAATGGGGTGGCACAAAAAGCAAAAAATACGCGGGTGAAACCGCGGGCAAAAGCTACCATGGATTTCTTTTGTCACTTAAAATTGTATAAGTCCTTTTTTGCATTGAATCTATTGCACGTGTTGACCGTCGACCGACGAAAACAAAAGACCATGAGTATAAAAACTTTAGGGTAGGAACGCAACAAACCAGATGTATCTGCCTGAGAAAGGTTTTTTCTCAAATTTTTGTCACATTAGCAGAGATGATATTAGTCATTCGTTATTTTACTAGAATACACATATAAAAATATTTGAAAATGTATGGGCCAAGGGGGGGTTGGGGGTCCAGACAATCATATACGCCCATGACTGTCTGTAATATATTTCTAACGTCTTTAAATGCAGTATAATTATTTTTAATTTTATGAGATGTGAAACTTATTGAAGAATGACAATGGAATTTAGTTCTGTGCCTCTGTAGTCCTGTGATGAGTGATACAAGCCAAAAATCAATGTAATCCTTAGGTACATAGAATAATTACGCCGTACATAGAATAATATTAACGGCGTTATTCTCGGAGGAAATATTCCTCCGAGGCGTTATTATTATATGCTTAAGTATAGCTATAGTCTTTTTCAAAAAGCTAGTCACTTATGACAGGTCCATCCATAGAACGTAAATTATCACGTAAATACGTCATGTGACGTCACACCAAAAGTTGAATATTTCTATTTATCAGTGAAAACATTAAGCAAACCTACAAGAAAAACTACTAAAATAAACGACAAAGGACGCAAGAAATAGAATAAAGGTTATTGATTCGCGTATACATTTTCGCGTTCAATTTTCAATTTAGTAACAGATTAAATTCGTTAAATTGTTATGTTACGTGCTATTGCCGATCGTGACTGTGGACTGTGAATGTGGCCACGCCATTAGTAACTAATAAAATAAAAGTAGATGTTTTGTTTTTAGTTGTCTGGGGTTGGCAACACAAGTCACAGGCATCATGCAATAAATCCTCAAATAAAATTTTGTTTCATATAAATCCATGGCCAATATGGCCATTTTGCGTCGTTCTAAATCCTTACATTACATTTTGACTATTGTTTTTCATAGAAGACAGAAAACAAGAATTGAAAGAGCCACGTGCGAAGCCTCTAGACGCCCTAAATACTCGGACACCAGGACCAGCCACTCGGTGTATACCTACGTAATTCAACGAGACTGAAAATGGAAGAATCAGTGAAAGAAGAATCTTCGAAGGCTGGCAACCAATACTACGCAACAGCTACGCTTTATTTGACTGTGGAAGAACAAGGAGAAGAAGAATTGCATAAATTACCTGATTGTAAAACAACACTTGTAAAAGCTTTAGAAACGTCCCCCGAAAAAACGAAAAAAAGATCATATCAGTGTGATGTGTGTGATTTTCAAACATTATATTCCTCTTCTTTGAAAAATCACAAACGGAAACACATTGGTGAGAAGCCTTATGAATGTGACTTGTGCGATTACAAAGCATGGCAGCTAAGTGATTTGAATCGACATAATATATTGCACACAGGAGTAAAGCCCCATAAATGTGACTTGTGTGATTATTCATCAGCTCACAAAGTGCGTGTAAATAAGCACAGACTAACTCACACAAAAGAAATATCTTACAAATGTGATTTCTGTGATTTCACAGCTATACAATCTAGTGATTTAAAACTACACATCCTATCACACACTGGCGAGAAATCCTATCAATGTGATATGTACAATAACACCACAGGGCAAATAAGCTCCATAAATGTCCACAAAAAAGTTCACACTGGTGAAATACCATTACATTGTGACATGTGTGAATATACATCACTCCAAATGAGAAATTTAACAAAACATAAATTGACACATTCTGGAATAAAAGTTTACCAGTGTTCTCAGTGTGAATATATAGCCCCTGAAGCATTTGCCTTGAAACTGCACAACCGCAGGCACACAGGTGATAAACAACATGCTTGTGATATGTGTGATTACAGAACAGTGAGGCTGAATCACTTGAATCAACACAAGATAGCCGCACATTCTGCTGTAAAACCATTTAAATGTGACATGTGTGATTATAGATCTTCATTATCAGCCCATATAACACGACACAAACTAACACATACTGGAATTAAACCATTCTCATGCAATTTGTGTCATTACAAAGCAACACAAGCAGGATCTATAAAAAAGCATATCAAAACGCACACTAAAGAAAAAAACAACTCACAAAAGAATAAATGCACAGCAGAAAAGTCTTATCAGTGTGACTTGTGTGATTATAAAACAATAACAAATAGATCTCTGATTCAACACAAAAATAAGCACAAAGATAAAATTTATAAATGTCACTTATGCAGTTTCCAAGCAGCGATAGAAAAGAGAATTACAATCCACATAAAAAATAAACACACTGGCATTACGATGCATGAATGTGACATGTGCGATTATAAATCTTTCTCAACATATTCTATGAAACGACATAAAAATACACATATGGGAAATAAACCATATCAGTGTGATATGTGTGAATATAAATCAGCATGCAAAAGTTCCTTAATACATCACATCCGCACGCACACAGGAGAAAAACCTTATAAATGTGATCGGTGCGATTATGAATCAATACGACCTTACCAGTTAAAACAACATAAATATACCCATGCTGATGTAAGTTATCCATATGCTTGTAAAGAATGTGATTATAAAACAGGACGAGCAAACCATTTGGTAGCCCATATGAGGACACACACAGGTGAACGACCTTTTAAATGCAACTTATGTGATTATGAAGCCACTTATATACAATCTTTAACAAGACACCTGAAATGGCACACTGGTGTGAAGCCATATAAATGTGACAAATGTGACTTTGCAACAATAGAAGAATGTTTTTTGAAAAAGCACATGCGTACACACTCAGGAAAAGAAGATCTACAGTCTTAATCTCAAATCACATATATATGAACAACAAGAAATAAAATGAGCCGCATTGGTGAAAAAACTCAAGAAAACAGGCTAAAGATAATTTCCATATTCAAGTAATCATAACATGTGTTGTGTGTTGTTATAAAATATAAACAGTACAGTTAAAAAACACATGATAAGTGGGCAGGCTTTATTAGTTAGTCGTAAGGCAACCACAAGCCGACTATAGGCCGAATCATACTAGTTGGTGGATGTGAAGTTTGCTACATGTTGCGCAGTAACCAATTAATGCACAGCTTTATGTGAGCTTCAGTCAGGATTAGATATTGAAATCTCAGATCAGATTTCTTTAACTTCTGTTGGACAAATAACAATAGTTCTCTGTGTGTAGAAATGGATGGCTTATCATATTAATTTGTGCGTACATACAATATATTATATATTATTATAATAAAGAAGAAAGATTTGATTGTTTGTTTGCACCAAATAGGCTCTGAAACTACTAAGCCGATTAGAAAAATTCATATACTGTTGGAAAGGTACACTATCCCCGGTGAACATAGGCTATATTATATTTTCAAAAAAATTAGGGATCCTTAGTATATTTGTTTTCTTTAGCCAATCGTACCCCGGCGAACCCGGAATGGGTAGCTAGACTTTAATAAAATGAAGTGCTTTAAAAATTGCTGATTTTGTTAGTTTCATATCACCAATCAAAGTACATTTAAGGTTTAAGTAAAACAAAAGAAAATGAATTCTCACAGAATTGGCAACATTTTAAAGGACGCGGCCACAAAATGTAAAGAGGCGGGTATACCTAATTATAATCCAAAAATTAAACCACTACATACGTAATATCTCGAAAAAGTGCATCTTTTTCTAAGTATATTACATGAGTAAGTAAAATCAATAAAGAGGCCTCTGATATTTTAAAATTACTTTTGAATTTCTTAAACATATTTGACAGAATAAGTACCTACCTAGTTTATTTCTGCCTACTCTGATTAATCAGAGTTGGTAGAAATAAACTACTTATTCAACCTTGAAATAGCTAAAATAAAGGCATTTAACAATTAGACCCACTAAGAAGAAGAATAAGTACCTAGTAGCAAGATACTTTTAAAATTCAAATCAAACGGGTTCCTCCACCAAATGCTATAGTTCGGCCGTTCAGAGAATGCGTTCCTGAACTTCCTGACACGTCATCTTGAAAAAATGTTTTTGGCCGAAATCTCGGAAACTATGTACTTAAGGGCAAAAAACATTAAGATCATTATTGTAGAAAATAAAATTTCGCATCTTTTGTCTTCATTAAACTTTTTTGTAAAACTTACCGTTTACGACTTATGGCCCATTTAATGAAATTTCATTAAATGGACCTTAAAACATTAATAATAGACAACATTAACATTATTAATAGTTTCCGAGATATCGGCCAAAAACATTTTTTCAAGATGACGTGTCAGGAACGCAATCTCTGAACGGCCGAACTTTAAGGAACCCAACCCAGCTGGCTGACCGTTTGATGCCCGTGGTCCTACATGTACTACTAGTAGGACCACGCCACGGGCAAGATTTTTTTCCCGTGATCCTACCAAGCACTAGTAGGACTACGGGCAAAAATTTCGTGCCCGTGGCCCTACTAATATTGCAGTGACATATTTTCAGGGTTTTAGACACTTGTTGTAGATGTTTTAGCCCCATTTTGCCCGTAATTGATCTTGAAGTCAAAGAAAATCAAATGTATTAACATTTACCACAGAGCTCTGTGACATTTACTATAGTCTGACCGTTTAACTGAGTCCTCGCCTGCGCGGGTACAGGGGCGTGGGAGTAGACGACAAAGGGGGACTGAGACAGGTGCGGGCGGCGGGTCCCCACCGCCCGCACCTGTCGCAGGCGAGGACTCAGTTAAACGGTCAGACTATAACTTTTTTTTAGTTTCAATAATTTCAGAAAGAAATTGAAAACTTCGTTGTCGGTCCGCTACACACCAAAGAAGAGGTAGAGAAATGCGCTTCCGATCTCACTAAGGCTCTGACTGAGGCAAAAGAAAAGGCTTCAGTACTCTTGCCCAACACTGCGAGAAGAGAGCAAATGCCTCTAAGCCTTCGTGCAATGCATAAGAAAAAGAGAAATCTACGGAAGCTATGGGCACATACCAGATGCCCCCGAGTCAAACGAGAGCTAAACAATCTAACAGAAAGACTGGCAGCAGAAGTTCATACCTGGAGGGGGTTGACATGGGACAAAAGAATCGAAGAAATAGCCGAAGACCCTACGCGGGCTAGTCTTCATCTTCTAAACCGCCAGCTCACGCAAGCCAAAATACCGGTATGTCCGCTTCTCGACTCAACTGGTCAACGCCGATACCTAGCTAAAGACAGAGCATCGATTCTGGCTGACCACCTAGAAAATCAATTTCAGCTTCATACTACACCAGCTGATGTTTCAGACAACATTTTAGAACATCATCGGATGGTGAGTGCTACAGTCGAAGAATATTTGAAACTGCCGGCGGCACCCCTATGTGGCTCAGACTTCATATCCCCCGCAGAAGTAGCAAGAGCTGTTCGACGACTTCCAGAGAAAAAAGCACCAGGGCCAGATGGTATTACCAATGCCACCCTAAAACAAATGCCCAGGAAAGGTCTGGTGTCGTTATCACGCTTGTTTAATGGGATCCTGCGTACCCAGCACTTCCCTACCCAATGGAAGACGGGGAAAGTGATAACTTTACCAAAACCAGGAAAAGACCGTAGACTAGCTGCCAGCTACCGCCCTATTACGCTGCTCCCCCATGTAGCAAAGCTATTTGAACGACTGGTATTGCGGAGGCTATCGCCATTCATACAACCGCGAAAGGAACAATACGGGTTTCGCAGTAGGCATTCCACTACATTACAGCTCACCAGAGTAATCCATCACCTTACTGAGGAACAAAACAAAGGTCACCGCTCAGTTTGTGTATTTTTGGACGTTGAGAAAGCATTTGATAGGGTCTGGCACGAAGGACTGCTGTACAAGATGATCAAAACACCAGCACCCTCGGCTTATGTCAAAATTGTGGCGTCCTTCCTGCACGACAGGAATTTCTTCGTATCAGTGGAAAAAGACAGCTCCACCAAACGACCTATATCTGCTGGAGTACCTCAGGGAAGCTGTTGGTCACCTGCTCTATATGGCCTCTATACGGACGATATTCCAACTTTAGGAAAGGATCACCTCCAACAAGGAGAAGAAGACGTCATGCTTGCCTTGTACGCAGACGACAGTGCATACATTGCTTCTTCAAGATACGCCAACGAAGCAGCACTCAAAGTGCAGCGAGTGCTGAACCTGCTTCCAGAGTGGCTAGATAAATGGCGTATGGCTGTAAATGTAGGAAAAACGGCCGCACTGCTGGTCAGTGGCCAAAGAAATCTGCCCCCACCATTGAAACTCAGAGGTCAAGAAGTAGAGTGGCAACCAATGGTAAAATATCTAGGCATCTATATCGACCGGTCATTGAGAATGTGTCCGCAAACAAATCATGCCATCAATCAAGCTAAAGCAGCCCGTGCTCTCCTGCGTCCGATCCTCACCTCCAAGCTGCCTCTAAAAACCAAACTGGGTGTTTATAAAACATATGTTCGCTCGCGACTTACGTACGCAGCGCCTGCTTGGTACACCCTTTGCTCCGCGACCAACAAGCAGAAACTACAAGCAGTTCAGAATGTCGCTCTAAGAATGTGCACATGAGCAGGCAGATACGTCCGAAACGACGTCATCGCTAGGGACACTAGAATGGAAGCGGTGGGTCAATTTGCTGCACGTTTAGCGCGTCGCATGTACGATGCAGCTGATAACGGGCCACATACCCACCTACATGACATCGCTCCGCTCCATGCGCGCCCACCAGACGACTACAGCCAGACAAATAGACCGCTTCCAAGACAATTACTATTTCTCCTGGACAGTGAAGACCTCAATAACTGCTGAGAGCGTAAAGCCAGCAGTGTTTCATGACCGCGGACCCGAAGGTCCGTGAGCTGCAGCCAGGGTAATGGGCTACTGCCCGAGGCCCTATCCTACCACCCATATTACAGGAGGTGGAAGAACCGATAATGACAGACGTCAAAGTGACAGCTGTCAGAGCGACATCTGTCATGTTCTAGAATTCACACTAGTTGCATGAGATGTGTCAAAGTGAGAGCTGTCAAACTTAAAAATGGATTATCCCCCTAACTATCGACGCTAGAGTAATATGTATTTGCATTTTTTGAGCTTGGGCTAAATCAAAATAATTCAGCTGATATTTTATTTTTAATCTTTTTTTTTTTATTTTCCACCTCCCTTTTGAAGGGTGTAGCCTTGTTCTCTTATTGGTTTGTGGGTGTAGCTTAGAAAATTGACACTATAGAATGCTGGTTAGCGTGTCCAACATGAGATAAAAGATCATATAATTAATAACTACGTGTAGAAAATTTGTAGAATATCAACCAATCAGGAAGACCATTACTTGGCATTTTCACGTTTGTTTAGAAAAGTTGTAGAATATCAACCAATCAGGAAGACCTTTACTTATCTTGACCTCGCTTGACCTCAAAAATACTGGACACGGCACTACGGAACAGAAATAGTGTAGCGTTATCTTTTTCCTTCATGACTATCTCCTACACAGAAGAGAGAAGGAAATAGAAAGGCGATGTGGAGGGGAGGTTTGTCGCCACGTACATGAGTTATAACTCAAGTTACGTGAAATCGTGACATTTACTGTCTCAGTCGTTCAAGTGATTTCAGAGGTAATTTTTGCCAAAAAAATGCCGGTTTGCGCTATTATAACGTGTCGAATACAAAGCAAAGACTTTAGTTTACAAAAAGGAGGAATATCCTTTCACTGGTAAGTCTAAATTGTGGGCATTTTTAAATTTAAATGATTTATTTTACTGCCTAGATTTTCGTTGATAGTGGTTGCAAACATTTTATCGACATCGATAAATTTCGCTAGTAAGTTAATATTTCGCAATTCGAAATTTATTGTTATTAAGTATCTGAATATTTTGATTTAATAAAATATTTGTGATTGTGGTGTAATTTTTACTAATAATTGTATTTGCATCACACTTTAACTATTATGTTCCTTATGAATAAAAGTTATCAGGTCCAATATATATACATATAAATATATAGATTGAACACGAAGCCGACTGCCGTTGCATGTTTGCTTTGATTTTCATTGATACATTGTATCTTCATTGCAGCTTTCCAGCCGATCCTCTGACGAAGAGTAAATGGATCGAGGCTACAGGACGGCAAGACTGGATTCCTACAAACGTTCCATTTACACGTGGTTCTTAATTAACATGTTTTTTATAGTTATACATGTATTTTATCTCGACATATAAAATGCTTAGATCTGAATGACTGACTGACGGATCCACGCACATCCTAAACCGCTTCAATAAGCGGTCAGGAGAGACTTGAAATTCGGAGCGTGAGTTCTTGGTATGAAGTAGGCGTCTGATAAGAATAATTTACCGAAATTCTAACCAGGAAAATACAGACGTGAAAAATTAGAGCTAAATTTGTGTGAAACAACGTGATTTTTCGTTCATTTACTTTAGATTTTGCATTAACATTCTGTAATAGAATTGATGGAAGATGTGTTTCGTGTTTTATTGAAATATGAAAGTTATTTTGGGGTTGATTTTCTTCGAAGTTGATATCAATACTCTTTAGTGTTTTTGAATTAAATTACTTTTTATTTTGATGCGTGTTTGAAAATTAAATCAGATTTTATTTAAGTAATTGGCCTATTGTCAGTAAAGATTAACCTTTTCTGAAGTTCCTTATGCCATTGTATAGTTCCAATTAACAAAATAGCAATGTATGTCTAGGTATAAGGGTTCCTTGTTATGAGGTATGGAACACTACTTAAAGATATTTATAAATGTTGACTTATAATAAGGGACGCTAAAATAGAATGTTTCGAGAAAAAATGTATACGAACCACCCCGAATCCTCGAAATCTCTCCCGCTAGCACAAGCACGCGCTCTTACTCGCCCACGTAACCATTTACGTCTACGTTCAGCTAATCCAATGAATTAATTATATTATCGAGCTCCAAACTAGAAAAATATGATTGTAATTATTCTTCTCCTTATAAATATTGGCGTCGCATGGAATATGTATTTGCCAGTATCAAGTGTAAGTTCTATTATGATGTTATGATAACTAATATTGTCACATGTAATTCAGTTGTGTTCACATGTAATGTTAGTTTAAGCTTGTTTTGTATTTACGATGTGAAAATAAAGTTATTTTTTATTGTATTGTAATTATGGTGTAATTTAATAAAATATTTGTACTATGATAATATTCATTATGAAAAATAGTTAAGTACAGTCGTGGCCAGCACAAAATATCTAAATACAATTGATTAGCCAACAATGGAATTTAGGCGACTTCCACCGTGTACGAAATCCAAATAGTTCGCAGGAATTGATTTGGCATCCATGTAGTACCTATATTAGAACTGATAGGAACACAAGTTTTATAAATTAATACAATACGGCACGTTGACATGATTTTTCAGTGTTAATTCCAAAAATTCCTAAATAGTAATAAAACTGCACAATCATTTTCATCAATTATATACTACAAATATCCAGTTACATTATCCATAAATTATGCAATACGTATAAAATCACATTATCGATAAAATTAAACTGCACAATTCAAGTCGCCCATCACTAGCTAAATGCCAAAAAACAACTGTGATACCATATTCAAATTCGAGATTGGCCCATTTTTTTTTTTTTGGCTTGACATGTACCACGCATTTGCCATTGTTTTGTAACATTAATAAAATAAAGTGAATTTAATAAGTTTAACACGGCATTTAAATTATGACCAAATTAATGTTATGGGTCTTAGGTACCTTGGTGATGTGACAGAAAGTATACTACGCTCTATTCTGAAGGAAAAAAAAAATCTCCGATGCTAGTGAAAATTGCACAGTTATTGTGCAGATATTTTACATTGGTAATACACACTTGGCGACAGCGGTTTTCATAGAACATTTGTATGGATTTCCTTTCTAATATAGTTCTGCTGTTCTGTGATCTCCTATTATACTGTTTCTTCCTTTGAGAGAAAGAGACTGTGAACTGTCAGTGTTAGCCACTGACCTCTATATATACAATAGAGGTCAGTGGTGTTAGCTGTCATTTTACATTGCTAGTGTCATTATAGGGTTTCGTATTTCGTACCCAATAAAGGGTAAAAACAGGACCCTATTACTCTGCTGTGCAACCAATGTACAAGCTACAAGTACAATCACTACGTAGATCAGAGACAAACCATAGAGTATTTTACTTTTTAAATGTAAAATCGAACAAGTGTTTTATAAAAATCTTAGGCATTACAAGAGTTTATCACTACAACTTGTATTTATTTTTACCTAACTCTGACGCTAGGTAAAATATTTACAAGTGAAGACAAAATTAAAACTAGCTACAAAAACAACATAATTACAATGAATAGGGATTCTGACAACGATAATTTGCTTGCGCCGAGGCTGCAACGACCACGACCAAGGGCTTTTAAAAAGAAAGAATAAAAATATTTGTCCCGACGAATCAGAAGGATGTGACAAAATTCGCAGCACAAAAGTTGTTAGTTTTGATGAGCAGAATAAGCCCCTAAAAGGATGCTAATTGATTACCAGTAACCCTGTATATATGAACTTATATACAATCAGGTTTTTTTTTAAAATATCAAGCATAGGCCGCGCTACACAAGTTGGCGGAAGTAAAGCTAGCTACAAGCTGCAAAATATCCAAACCTAACTGAAGCTCACATATAGTGGCGCGTTGATTGGCTTTTGCGCAGCTTGTAGCTAACTTCACATCCGCCAACTTGTGTGGCGCGGCCTATAACAATCGTAAAGATATTAATTTCATACTAATTATAATTGAAATTCTTGTTTTGAATAAATATTTAGTGTATTTCCGCTCTGTCGTAGTCATATAAGTTAAGGGTACTATTCAAAATTCAAATTAAATCACAAACAAAATTAGTAATTAATCATCAAACTGTAGCATGGTTCGACTATCGTTAGGTCAGGTTAGAAAAGTTAGGCTTAGGTATGTTTACAAAATATGAATGAACCTGAAACAAAATTTTTAATTAATCCGTTTAAAATAATAAAAAATAATTAAACCTGTAACAAAAATAGTAATGAGTAATCTATTTAAAAAATGTAGTAAACCTGAAAAAAATATTTAATTAATATGTTAAAATTACAAATATAATTTATTTATAAAAAATGGTATAAAATAATTGAAAAAATACTTAGTCAATAAATAGCACCCTTATTCTTACTGTACTCTATTCGACACGTGTTTCGCCTCTAAACGAGGCATCTTCAGGACGTGTTGACTCTTCGAGCTCACTCGCAAGAATGACGGCTCGCCGCGCCGGCGCTTCTTATATACTCGTCGTGACGCACCGAAGTAAAGGCGATGTGACGGTAGTTTGATCGTTCAGCAACTCGTTGTGTGTGTTTTGATGTTTCATTATTTCTAAATGCTCCAAAACATTTAAGCGAAAACCTTTTTCACATACATGTAGAATTTCAAAAGTGTTGTTGTTATCCAAATCGTGTCCAGTTTCTAATAAATGTTTCGCAAAATTCGACTTCTCTGGGTGATTGTTTCTAGATGCAGCTAAGTGTTCTTTGTAGCGGGTTTGAAAACTCCTTCCAGTTTGTCCCACATAAACTGCGTTACATGTGTCGCAGGTTAACTTGTATACCCCCGATTTCTTGCTTTTTTCTAAGGAGTCTTTCCCATTGCACATTCGTCTCATGTTGTGATTCGTTCGAAATGCCACATGTACATCATTTCTCCGCAGTATTTTTGCAATTTTTTCTGACGTAGTCCCTAAATATGTCAAACTACCCACATATTTATTTACTCTCACAGGTGGGCAGGAGTATAACATAGATCTTGCTATGTTTCTATTCTTATCTCTGACTAAATTGTTTATCATTTTCTTGCTGTACCCATTTGTCACTGCTATTTGATATATTGTGTTGAGTTCCTTGTTGTAGGCTTCTGGAGATAATGGGACTGTCATTAATCTATGTACATAGCTTCTAAACGCGGCCAATTTGTGCTGCATGGGGTGATTTGAAGACTCTGGGATTGCTATATCTGTGTGTGTGGGTTTGCGATAAATTTGGAAGTCCAGTTTGTTCTCTTTTCTCGTAATAGTTAGGTCTAGAAAATTCAGTGACTTGTTATCCTCCTTTTCTATCTTGAACCGTATCTTTGGGTGTATATGGTTGATTCTATCCATATATATGTCCAGTTGACGCTGCGTTCCAGTCCAACACAATATAATATCATCCACGTACCTGTAATAAAACAAGATATTAGGATTATTAACCATATGTGTACACTCAAACCTGTCCATGAAGTACTCTGCCATTAATGGGCTCAATGGTGACCCCATTGCAAGACCTTCTTTTTGTGTGTAGTACTGTCCCTCAAACTGGAAGTAGTTCTGTTCCATACATATTCTTGTTAACGTCATTATATCTTCTCTTTCTCCAGGATGTAAATGTCGTTTCTCTAAATGTTCATTCAAAATTTGTAACGATTCTTCACCCGGAACATTTGTAAATAAGCTTTCCACATCCAATGAAATCAGTTTTCCATTTGATGGGATCTGTATATCTTTAATTTTTTCTATCAATTCCTTTGTATTTTTCAATCCATATTTCGGCTTAAATGATGATCTTTCCTTCAATAATCCATTCAAGTACTTAGCTAAATCATAGGCCGGGGCACCTATGTATGACACCACTGGTCTTATCGGCATATCTTCCTTATGTAGTTTTGGCAACCCGTACAGCATTGGTGGGCGTGGGTTCATTGGCACAACATTCTTGAGTGCACGTGGTGACATGTAGTCGACGTTTTCAATAGCCCTCTTTAACTCTTGAGCGTATTTCTTTGTGGGGTCGGTACTTAATGGTTCAAAATCTTCTCCATGTATTACATTGTGCACTTTTTCTTTGTATTCTTGTTGTTCTAAAATTACAATAGTACTGCCTTTATCCGCTTTTGTCAAAATTAAATTGTGTTGATTTAAGCGGTCCTGCAAGGATCGCTGCAGCTGTATTTCTGGATTTCTATTTGTCGGTAATCTGAGACTTTTCTTTATTTCGTTTGCTACTTGATGTTTCACTCCTACGTCTTGTTTTCCTCTAATACAGGCTATTTCTGTATCTATAATGAAACATCAAAACACACACAACGAGTTGCTGAACGATCAAACTACCGTCACATCGCCTTTACTTCGGTGCGTCACGACGAGTATATAAGAAGCGCCGGCGCGGCGAGCCGTCATTCTTGCGAGTGAGCTCGAAGAGTCAACACGTCCTGAAGATGCCTCGTTTAGAGGCGAAACACGTGTCGAATAGAGTACAGTAAGAATAAGGGTGCTATTTATTGACTAAGTATTTTTTCAATTATTTTATACCATTTTTTATAAATAAATTATATTTGTAATTTTAACATATTAATTAAATATTTTTTTCAGGTTTACTACATTTTTTAAATAGATTACTCATTACTATTTTTGTTACAGGTTTAATTATTTTTTATTATTTTAAACGGATTAATTAAAAATTTTGTTTCAGGTTCATTCATATTTTGTAAACATACCTAAGCCTAACTTTTCTAACCTGACCTAACGATAGTCGAACCATGCTACAGTTTGATGATTAATTACTAATTTTGTTTGTGATTTAATTTGAATTTTGAATAGTACCCTTAACTTATATGACTACGACAGAGCGGAAATACACTAAATATTTATTCAAAACAAGAATTTGAAGATGAACTTCCGCAAAGTAACGCCTGATTCAATAAACTAATTATAATTGAACATAAAACTTTATCAAGCTTTCGATAACAATCAGTTTTTTTTTTATGGCAGTGAGTGACGTTCCTAGAGATGAGAAGCATACTTGTAATTTAGACTTATAATCGATACTTAAGAGCCTGGTTGGTCTGTAATTTTCCATACAAATGTATTACGCTGTTTTCTTCCTGGAAAATACTTATAGAGCTTCAATTTTTTGTCATAAAATTAAATTTTGCTGTTTAGACTACTCTGTCTTTTCTTTTTCTTGATAAATTAATTAGCAGGTAAAATATGACCCTTCAAAACCACAAAAAAATTCACCATTATTACCGACGTCTTTAGAGACCTACCAGAAGAGACTAAATAATATCTAACAAAATATAAAATGACAGAATCATGAACACATTTTTTTTTTAAATTTTGACATAAAAAAGTACTTGATTAAAATAGTTTTTAAAGAAGAAAACAGCGTAATACGAAACGTTGTCTCGCCAAGTTTTTTGTAGGTATAAATCGCTCTGAGCTGCAATTGTCCCTATCGCACGATGCGGGGGTAGGGTCGAGGTAAGGGAGGTTCAAACCTATACGTACACAAGCACTAGGGATGTAGTAATAGTCGATATTTTTGTCGATGCTCTAGTGATGTCCATCGATATCGATGTTTATGAAAAATATTAGTTATTTTTTTCAATCTTATGATTTGTCCGCAGTATGTTTGTTACTTTTGAAGATAAGATTTTATCTATGGAATATAGACGTTTAGTTGCTACGACATATAGCAGCGATTATACAGAACATCGTGTTGTATCCGCAGACATCTAAATGAGTTAGGCACAGAATAACCAATTAGCATAGTGCCCAAGTAATCCGGTAAGGCTCAATTCTACGAAAGCATAATTCTATGAAGGCCCAATTCTCAAAATGGCAACATAATTTTGATTAGAAATTTTCTAAAAAAATCACACATATTAAATACTAATAAGAGCTTACCGGTACCTAAAACAACCTCCTTTGGCGAGTTAAGTACATCATAACTTTTACTATGGGACCGACCAGAGCCGAATCCGCGAGAAATATCAACTATACCATAGAAAAAGTCCGTTGATAATGGACAAAGTGTATGGAACAGCTGGTTTTTATCGCCAATTCGGAGTTAGTTGCTCCCATAGTAAAAGTTGTTCTTTTTAAACCTTAACAATCGCTAATTATTGCGCATGTGTGCACAATGCCGACGCCGCGTGGCGTAGTGGTAAGCACAGGCGTGCACGTGGGAGGCATGAGGTTGGCGGGCGGCTGTGCCCCAGCCGGCGTCTTGTCTCTCAAACTCAATTTCAACATATGAAATTTACATGCGGTTTTTAGTTAACATGTTTTGTATAGTTATACATATGACCCTATAAGGGTATGGCAATTTTATTATTTGTATTAGAACGATTTATTATTACGTTTTCTAGATTAACGTTAAAAAATTCGTCTAATGTATAATAACATTTCGATAATAGGAAAATTTTTAGTTGTTTTATGAAACAGTTTTATCTTTCGATATCTTTTAAATTATTTGGCAATTTACTAAATATTTTTATAGCCATAGAATTTGGGCTAGAACTTGTGCATTGTTCTCTCTGGCCCCTGCGCATACCTATATGTTGCCTTTTGCACAGCATTCTGCGCCTAACTTTTCATCCGCCGACTTGTGTGGCGCGGATCGTAGGTGAGATCCATTCGAGAAAACAGCCCCATCGGCTATCCGTCCATTGAACTACGTGCCTTGCCCTCTGTCATTTTAACTTGCCAATCCACTGAGTTTTGCTGAAAAGTTCAAATACTTAGAAGTGTTTCAATCAGTTTGTCTCTACCTATTTTGTAGATATTCTATCCTGTATTACTATGGTGTGTGCCCTATCCACTGCTGCTTTAATTTGCTAATTGTTATAACTTTTTTTTAACGTATTTAAATTAGAACCAAAGTATGACAAGCAGTTCTCCAAACAGTAAGCCTAGCATCTGATCTGTTTAATTGAATTCTCAATTCAATTAAACAGATGCGAGGTACGAGTACACTTCGCTGTGATGCGCTAATTATTGTGCATATGTGCACCATGCCGACGCTGCGTGGCCTAGTGGAGTGCAAGGACGCAGGGGGCGCGCAGGAGGCATGAGTTTGGCGGGCGAGTGTGCCCCTTTCTGGCTCCCGCGCATACCTATATTTTGCCTTTTGCGCAGCGTTCTGCGCCTAACTTTCCATCCGCCGACTTGTGTGGCGCGGATTATACGTGAGATTCATTCGAGAAAACAGCCCCATTGGCTATCCGTTCATTGAACTATGTGCCTTGCCCTCTGTCATTTTAACTTGCCAATCCACTGAGTTTGGAGAGAGCTTAAAAGTTCAATTAGGATTGCTTTAAATTTTACTTTATTTTATTTATTCATACACAAAACAAATCACAATCGTTACAAAAGTTCAACTTAAATATAATTATATTATGGTCTGGATTGTAATTCAAATATATGTGTACACAGAAAAAGTAATTGAATGAGTGCTTTAAATGCTTTAATCAGTTCATATCTACCTACTTTGTAGATGTTCTATCCTGTATTACCTACTATGGTGTGTGTCCTACCCACTGCTGCTTTAATTTGCTAATTGTTTTAGTTTTTTTAAACGTGTTTAAAGTATTACCAAGGTATGACAAGCCGTTCTCTAAACAGTAAACCTCGCATCTGTTTTATTGAATCCTCTATTATTTTTATACTATGGAACTAATAGCGGAATGAAAATATGGTACGAGTAGGTACCATATAAAAGGCCAGACGTTTTAGATGTGCAGGTATACAGTAATATAACGAGACCCTATTACTAAGACTCTTCTGTCCGTCTGTCTGTTGGTCACTAGGCTGTACCTATCTCATGAACCGTAATAGCTAAACAGTTAAAATTTGCACAGATGATGTATTTCCGTTTCCATTATAACAACAAATACTTACTAAAAATAGAATGAAATAAATATCGACTTCAACTGTGTACAGAATTCGCGCGGATCGATGTAGCATTTTTCACATTATTGTTGATTTATCAAATATGGCTCAGCCGATTTCAAGAAAATTTAAATGGGACCAACTTCGACGTATACCCTTTCCAATAAAAAAAATATACGCGTCAAATTGCGTACCTCCTCCGTTTCATCGGTCAAAAAATAGAATAAAATAAATATTTATTCATACAACAGATGTGAGTTTTTGCACGATAATTATTAATAATCACAACAGGTAGACGTTTAACATATTCTCAGAGTATTTAGTAATATAATATATCAATTTAAAAAACAAATAATTGAAATAGGAGTACATAATTGGCTCCCATACGGTACGAACCCTTTTAAGCGCGAGTCCATATTTATTTTAGTTTGTAGAAGAACTATGTTAGATATTTAAATAAAAAATAATTAACTTAAAATTTGAAAGAAGTGATTTCAGTCAAAATATATAATGTAAACTGCAACGCCTACAGAAATCAAATAGCCAAATGGCTACTTTTACTCCCTGCTTTGGGTTCAAGATCAATTGTTTATGATGTTAGTTGGGTACATTTTATGTTTTTGTACAACAATAATAAAATAATTTGAAAGAAAATAAACAAGCCTATAAAAAATAACCTATGTCACAAATAATGTCGCTTCCTAATGGCAGAAAAATAAATAATCATTGGCAGGATTATTTTTGTTTGCTTTCCGCCATACCTACTAGGAAACTAGATTATACGTAGAATACGCGTAAGAAAGCTCTACGTACGGCCAAAATCAGGAACAAATTCTATGCTGCCAGGGAATACGGAATGCTAGTGAAATAACGTACGTGGCGCCACGACTCGCGCGCAGAGTTATCTTGTGTGCACTCTACGTAATATCATATTTTGCTACAATTCAAAATCAAATTTCGGTCGGCCACGGCTGGTTCTTTGAGGCGCGGGCGGGGTGCGGCGACAGTTCGAGCGCAGTACGCACACAAATACAATTGCATCACACACACATTGAAGCTCCCTGGTTTGGACGCATCGCGACGGCAATAGTTTAGTCCAAATACCTATTTCTCAATTTCTTCGTCACTAGGCTATTCTCTTAACTTGTAACTACCCTTGTAGTTAATACGGCATGTTTATAAAACACTTGTAACTGGTAACTTGTAATTACTGGTACTTGTAACTCGTACAATTGTAAGCTTGTACTTGTAGCTTTATAAAATAGGGCCCTGGTGGCGTCGGCATTATGCACACATGCACGATAATTAGCGAATCACGGCGAAGTGTCATCTGCGGCTAACTTCTCATCCGCCGACTTGTGTGGCGCTTAGTAGGTATACAGTCTGAGCAACGAGGCTGCCTTGTCTTCAAACACATTTGTTGTCGATGAAGACCAAGATACTTATATTTTATTTGACAACTTAGTCGATTTATACATATATTTTGTTTTTAATAAAATTATATTACGTTTTATATGATATTTAAAAAAATAGCACAATTTTTAGCAAATTTTAAGAGCAGTTGGCATAATTTTGACGGAATTTCAACACCATTTTAGCATATTCTTTATTGATATTGTTGGCAACACTCAACACATTGTTTGTGCTCCTGTTTTGGCGGGAAGTCGAAAGAAGCGGGCGTTTTTAATATTCAATTATTCATAAATTTTAATTTTGCAATTCTCTGAGATTTGTGTTGGGTGTTGCGGCGCAACAATAACGTCATGAGCGTTGCTAGTGACGGGGAGGACCCCGTCATTACAGCAGAGAGAAAGAAGAGAAAACTTGCAAAATCCTCAACGAACAATGATGGCTACAAAGTATTTCAGAAGCCCCTCTACAAGAGGCTATTCCCCGAAAATCACAGTGGGGACTGCGTGGTTTACGTTGAATCCACAGAAGAAGAAAAGGTTGGTAATAAAAACCCCATAATATTGACAAATCTTTTCATTGAAAATGTTAAAGGCATTGTAGGTGTCCACCGAATAAATGCCTATAAGGTTGGCGTCACTTTCAAAAAGCCAGCTCCAGCTAACAATTTTTTAAAGATGGATAGCTTCCTGATCAGATATAAGCTGAAAGCTTTCATTCCTGCTTACATGACTGAAGTTATAGGAGTCATCAGGCATATTCCGCTGACAATGTCTAATGAAGAAATTTACAAAAATATTACTTGTGATGCTGATGTTGTCTCAATCAAACGCTTTATGCGAAAAGTAGACGGAAATTTGACTCCTCTTGGAACAGTGGCTGTCACTTTTGCAGCCACCACATTACCTCAGTATGTATACATCAAGCTATTCAGATACCAGGTTCATAAATACTTTCCACCACTCATGCAATGCTACCGTTGCCTCCGATTCAACCACTCAGCTAAGAACTGCAGAGCAGAGCAGATGTGTTCATCCTGTGCAGGACGGCATTCCTACAAGGAATGTGATGTGGAAGAAATAATGTGTGTCAATTGCTCTGGCCCTCACCTTGCCGTGTCGAAAGACTGCCCTGTTAAGCAGAAAAAAATAGAAGAGAAGAAAATTAAACAACAACAAAAAATGTCTTATGCCAATGCGGTAAGTCTGCCACAAATCTCTGATAGAACATCCTTCCCAGCTCTAACACCAAAGCCGAGACAAAAAACCTTCCAAGATCTCAATGCCAAAGAAATTGTTGATAACGATGTAATTATAAATGCCCTTGTGAAGTCCATTGTTGCCCTTGCAAATAGCAAGAATGAACCCATTACAAATAAAAGAATTAAAGAAATTTTGTTGTCAAATTTAATTTAATTTAATTATATGGACACATATATTCGTATAGCACAATTCAATATTCAAAGTTTACATAGTAAAAAAACGCTATTGTTAAAGTTTTTAACTGAACAAAATGTAGATATATGTTTACTAAATGAAACGTGGCTTAAGAAAAACAGTAAAATTCCAAATTTTCCATCCTATAATTTGATTCACAAACTGTCTGTAAACGAACATAATGGGGTAGCTATATTAATTAAACAAAATTTTAAATATGAAGTTGTTCATACCTCATATTACGAATCAATTCAGAACATTTGCATTGCACTTGATACATCATTAGGTAAATTACATGTGTTGTGTATTTATTGTCCCCCAAACAGCGAATTTACTAAATTTAATACTAATAAATTAAAAAAAGTATTCACTGAAACTCCTAAGCCATGTCTCATAATGGGAGATTTCAATGCCCATCACATTTTATTTGGTTGTCTAAAAAATAATAGTAGAGGTAATTCGTTGTACAATCTCATAGATGAGTTTGACTTGTGTGTTTTAAATGATGGTAATCATACTACAATTAAATATCCAAACAAGAATTCTTCAGCAATTGATTTAGCCTTAGTAAGTTGCTCGTTAGCTCCTCTCTGTGAATGGCAAGTCCATGATGATGCAATGGGTAGTTATCATTTTCCGACTCTACTGGATGTAAATGTGAAGCCATCGGTGTATGATGTTCGTCCTGTAGAAGAAAAATATTTGTACAACAAATCAGACTGGTCTAAATTTAAAACTTTATCTGAAACCTGCTTTTCGCAATTAGATTTGGAAAATACAGATCTAGATGAATTATACAATAGTTTTATAAATATCTTGTATCAAATCAGAGATGAATGTATTCCTAAGCAGAAATCTAATCACACTCCAAAAATTCTGAGAAAACCAGCTCCATGGTGGAACACACTATGTGAGGATGCAGTTCAAAAGTCGAAAGAAGCTCTTAAGACATATCATCACTCTCCAACAATTTCCAATTTTATTAATTACAAGCGTCTTGATGCTAAAAAGAAAAAGATATTAATTGAGGAACGGGGAAAATCATGGCATGAATTGTGTACTTCTTTCAACAGAATGACACCAGTTACTAGAATATGGAATTATGTTAAAAAATTTAAAAGGATTAACAGTAATTGTAGTAACAAAACTCTAAATGACGAATGGGTACCAAGTTTTCTAGAAAAATTAGCAGATTCAACATCAACCGATTTTACCACTTTAAATATTTTAGACAGGTCTGACAATAGCGTTTCCTTCTTAAATGAGCCTTATACACTGAATGAGCTTCGCATTTCTTTAGATAGTCGTAGAGATACTACACCAGGTATGGATAACATTCCATATAAACTTATTAAAAATTTACATTCAAATGCTCTGAACATTTTATTGGCAATTTATAACAGACTTTGGAATGCATCAGTTATTCCTGAATCTTGGAAGACTCAATGTGTAATACCAATTTTAAAACCTAATAAGCCTGCAAATAATCCGTCATCGTACAGACCCATATCTTTATCATCCTGTCTGGGTAAACTTTTTGAAAACATGTTAAAATTACGTTTAGATTATTTTGTTGAAACCAACTCTAAAATACCTAACACACAATTTGGATTCAGAAAGGGTAAAAGTTGCTCTGAAAGTTTTGTATCATTAATCTCAACATTAAAAAAAGCAAAGCTCAGCCACTCTAATGTAATCTGCGTCTTTCTTGATGTAAAAGGTGCTTTCGATAATGTCAACATTAAGAGCCTTCTTCTAGTTTTGAATGAGTTAGGTCTGCCAACAAAATTATTGAAATGGATATTTAATTTTCTGAATAACAGAACCTTGTATGTTAAATTTAATAATAAGCTACATGGACCAAAATCCGTCAGTAAAGGAACTATGCAAGGAGCTATCTTATCTTCTCTCTTGTATATTCTATATACATCTCAAATTTTAAAGTATGTTAACACATCACATGTTAAAATTTTACAATTTGCCGATGACTTACTTTTATACTCTGAAAGTCAAAATTTAAATATGGCTGTAAATCACTTGAATTCTGCACTGCTGCAGCTACACCATTATTACAACAATGTATTAAAATTAGATATTAGTTCTGATAAAAGTTCTGTTATTGTTTTTAGTAAAGATCCTTTTGCACAATCTTTTGTTAAAATTAAATACAATAATGAAATCATTCCTGTAAGTAATCAACATAAATTTTTAGGAGTAATAATAGATAACAAGTTAAAATTTGAAGAGCATATTAAGTATATCTGCAGCAATGCAATGAAAAGTATTAATGTCTTAAGATGTTTAGCTGGTACTTTTTGGGGCTCTAATCCTAAAACCTTGATCATGCTGTATAAAAGTATAGTAAGAAGTCATTTTGATTATAGTAGTTTAGCTTATATGAATGCAAGTAGCACCTTATTACGAAAACTCGATGTAATACAAAATATGGCTTTAAGAATTATTAGCGGAGCTATGCGTTCCACTCCTATTAATTCTATGGAAATTGAAAACTGTATACCTCCATTAATCCTGAGACGTTTACTTTTGGCTGATAGATTCTGTTTGAAAGAGTTGACTTCCAATAATGTTATAGTGCTGAATAATGTTTTATGTCATCCACAGATATCACAATCAGTTCAAACATCTAGCTTATCAGCCACATCTCTTGTTTCGGGAGTTTTGCCTGAAATCACAACAATAATGTCATTTTTAAAAAATATCAGTAAAAACATTTGTTCTCATGATATCTGGCCAACATATAAATGTCCATATAATGCCTTGATTAATTGCTTAAGTATAGATTGTCATTTAGATGTAATAAATAACAAATTTGATTTTCTAGAATTTATAGAGAATAAAACAGACTTTTATATTTTATATACAGATGGTTCTAAAAGTGATGAAGGGGTTAAAGCCGCATATTATGATCCACAAATGAATAAAACCCACTGTATAAAGTTAGATAATAATTGCAGTGTGTTTACTGCAGAAGCGTATGCAATTTTAACCGCTTTAACATTTGTAAATAACTCTGTAAAAAATGTAAATATACTAATAGTAAGTGATTCTAAAAGTGTTCTGTCTGTTTTGAACAACAGTAATTTCTCATATAAGTTAAATTATATTATATATAGTATTAGAGAACTTATAGAAATGATTAGTAAATCAAAACATGTAGAATTGGTATGGGTTCCTTCACATTGTGGCATCCATGGCAATGAAACAGTAGATTTGGCTACTCGGCAAGAGCATGATCTAGATCACACAGATATATTAAAAGTACCTTTCACAGATTACTATTGTGCAATTAATAAGGATTTACTCAGAATTTGGAAAGAATATTGGCACGTTACAACAGAATATAAGGGAAGGTGGTATGCAGAAATACAGAAAGACTTACCTACTACTCCTTGGTACAACAAATTTGAATATTGTGGCAGAAAGTTTATAACAGTTATAAATCGCCTGAGATTTGGACATTGCTTGGTTCCAGCTCATTTACACAAAATTAATATAGTCCCAGAAGATAACTGTACGTATTGTTCCCGACCGCATGCTGATATAAACCATATAATTTTTCAATGTCCCCAATTCCATTTACAACGATTAATTTTAGCCAGTGACATTAGTGACATAGCAGCTCGTAACTCAATTAGTGTTCCCCGCCGTATTGAGGATTTACTAAAAAGTGAAGTTTTTTACAAACCTATTTATAAGTATATTTTAAATACTGTTGAAAAGATATAGTTAAGTTTAATTTTTTATTTCTCTTCTATGTTTGTAAATTTTTTATTATTTAAGACTTCGACTGAAGGACTCTGTATCCATGGTCATGAATAAATTATTTAAAAAAAAAATGTTTGTGCTCCTTCCACCTCCACAGAATATCAGAGTATTTTTTTGTAAAAAAATCGGTTGTATTTTATTTGATGGCTAGGCTTGATGAGAAGAAATAATATTCTAACCACTACTTTCTAACTCTAAGTGCATAATTGGTAGTAAGCGAGTATGGAAGAATCAGGGAAAGATGAACCTTCGGAAGCAGCTGCTAACCAATTTAGCCAAACTGCTACGTGCTATTTGACTATTATGGAAGAAGGAAAAGGGGAATCACACAACTCAATAGCGTCTGATTGTAAATCTACAATTGTAAATGCTTTAGAACCTCCCCCAGAACACATGGAAGAAACACGACGTTATAAGTGTGATGAGTGTGACTTTCAAACATTACAACCAACTACTTTGTATAATCACAAACGGAGACAACACTGTAAAAAACCTGTTGAATGTGATATGTGCGATTTCAGAGCAAGGTGTCGAAGTCATTTGAAACGTCACATAATAACACATACAGGAGTAAATCCCTTCAAATGTGATCTGTGCGATTATTCATCGGCTCACAAAGTGCGTGTAACACTGCATAGACTCACTCATACAGGAGAAAACCCATTAAAATCTGATACATATGATAACACACCAGTACTTTCTAGAAATTTTAAACTGCACACACTGGCACTCACTGGTGAGAAGCTTCTTAAATGTGACATATGTGATTATGCCACAGGGCAAATAAGTGACTTGAATATCCACAAAAGAATTCACACTGATGATAAACCGTTTCAGTGTGACATGTGCGATTATGCCACAGAGCAAATAAGTGACTTGAATATCCACAAAAGAGTTCACACTGATGATAAGCTGTTTCAGTGTGACATGTGTAATTATGCCACAGGGCAAATAAGTGACTTGAATATCCACAAAAGAATTCACACTGATGATAAACCGTTTCAATGTGACATGTGCGATTATGCCACGGGGCAAATAAGTGACTTGAATATCCACAAAAGAATTCACACTGATGATAAACCGTTTCAGTGTGACATGTGCGATTATGCCACAGAGCAAATAAGTGACTTGAATATCCACAAAAGAGTTCACACTGATGATAAGCCGTTTCAGTGTGACATGTGTAATTATGCCACAGGGCAAATAAGTGACTTGAATATCCACAAAAGAATTCACACTGATGATAAACCGTTTCAATGTGACATGTGCGATTATGCCACGGGGCAAATAAGTGACTTGAATATCCACAAAAGGATTCACACTGATGATAAACCATTTCATTGTGAAATATGCGATTATGCCACAGAGCAAATAAGTGACTTGAATATCCACAGAAAAATTCACACTGATGATCAACCGTTTCAATGTGACATGTGCGATTATGCCACAAGGCAAATAAGTGACTTGAATATCCACAAAAAAATTCACACTGATAAACCATTTCAATGTGACATGTGCGATTATAAATCAACCCAAAAGAAAAATTTATCACGACATAAATTGACACACTCTGGAATTAAAGTTTATCCATGTTCTCTGTGTGAATATTTAGCGCCTGATGCATATGCCCTAAAACTGCACATTCGCAGGCACACGGGCGATAAACGACATGCTTGTGACTCGTGCGAGTTCAGAGCAGTGAGACTGACTCAAGTGAAACAACACATGATAGCCGTACATTCTGCTGTAAAGCCATTTAAATGTGACATGTGTGAATATAGATCTGCAGTATTAGCTCATATAACACGGCATAAACGAACGCATACTGGAATAAAACCATTCATATGTAACCTATGCGATTACAAAGCAGCACAGGTGGAAACTCTCAAAAAACATATTCAAGCCAATCACATTAAAGAAAAGAAATTGAAACCCATAGGAGAAAAGTCATATCAATGTGACCTGTGTGATTATAAAACAACAACAAGTAAATCTATGAATCAACATAAGGACATGCATAGAGATAAACCATATAAATGCAAGTTATGCAGTTTCCAAGCAGCAATTGAAAACCGACTTACTCTCCACATAAAGAGAAAACATATAGGAATTAAACCGTATGAGTGTAGTATGTGTGACTATAAGGCTGCATCAAAAAGTGCTATGAAACAACATGAAAATACACATACTGGGAATAAACCATATCAATGTCATTTATGTGAATATAAAGCAACGTACAAAAGTACTTTAGTAAATCACATTCGCACACACACAGGAAACAGACCATATGAATGTGATCAATGTGATTATAGAGCAGCGAGGACGAATCACTTAATACAACATAAATTTACTCATGGAGTAAATCAGCCTTTTGCTTGTGAAAAGTGCAATTATAAAACTTCGCGAGCTGAGCAGTTGGTATGTCATATGCGGACACACACCGGTGAACGACCATATAAATGCAACTTCTGTGATTACAAAGCTCCTCATAAGGGAACCTTAAATACACACATACGTACACACACTGGCGAGAAGACATATAAATGTGACAAATGTGACTACGCAACAATACGGAAATGTTATATACAAAGACATTTGTCCAAGTGCTCTGGAGAACCATCTTATAAATGTAATTTATGTGATTACAAAACAAGCTTAAAGTCTAACTTGAAATTTCACAAACAAACACATACAGTAAAGCAAGTGATAGATCAAGGTGAGGTGGTGGAAAAGCACATAATGCAGGCAAAAGATAAACCATATTCATGTAAAGTGTGCGATTACAGAACAGCAAGAGCAGTTCAGTTACAAAAACACATGGAAACACATACTTAAATAAAAATCTGCAAGTGGAGTCTCTCCGCGTGGAAGAAGTGAAGCTTCAACGCAGCAATGTTTTCATACCTCCTCCATGGTAACATTAAATGTTTAACGCAACCTTGTTAGAAGTCGCGTTAGGTTCACTTCAAAAAATCAGAGTCTGATGACAGTGCAACTCTATGAATAACATGCTCTTTTGTACCACTGAATTTAATTGCTCACGAAATAGATTGGGTGATATACCTACCATGCTAGCTTGGTGGTACCACATACAAATTTTTAGTACAGATTGCTTCGTGATGTTCCTTATCACTGAAAGGACAGTGCTGAGTGGCTCTATAAACATGAATTCCAAAAAACTCATTGCTAATGGGTGAATTGTCTCTGTCTATTAACACTATGTATTACAATAGTTTTAAAGTATTTTAAGTACCCATGTATGTACTGGTATTTTACAACGTAATGGCCCCTTAAAAATAGCAATTTAAAATCAGTGTAAGTATAGGTACTATATTTTGCATGAAAGTATGAATTCGGCTGTAAATAGGTTTTTTTTACCAGTAAGTAGTTCTTTAGCAAAGGAATTGATAGGAAGTGGTTACAGAGCATTTTCACTTTATACGATCCGATAACAATGTCGGACGCCAAACCGATATCGGGGTAGGTAAGTAAAATATACACGCTCCAATATCAGGACCAACCAAACAATGTGAAAGACATATTTCATACAGTTTATGTACTTTCCCCCATATCGGATCGGATAATGTTAAAATGCTCTTGGAGTGTCATACACGGTAACACAGTAAAATATGTTTTGTAGGTAAGTATTAACAACAAATGTGTTAATCAACTCTCTTCAGTATTGTAATTAATCTAATCATTTTTAATGGTATGTACGAGTATAGGCCTAATCATACAAGTTGGCGGATGTGAAGTTAGCTACAAGCTGTGCAGTATCCAATCCTGACTAAAAGTCAGATAAAGCTGTGCATTCATTGGATATTGCGCAGCTTGTATCTAACTTCTCATCCGCCGCCTACTATGATTCAGCCTGTACTCTTTTTGTTTCAACTGACTTTCAATAATTATTTTTCACAAAAAATGGCAAAACCGCCTTCCATCGTGTACAAAATTCGAATATTTCGTTCGAATTGTTTACATTATTCTTGATTTATCAAAAGTGGCTCAGCCAATTTCTGTAAAATTTAAATGGGACCATCTCGGGAGTATACCCTTTCGAACTAAAAAAGTTTTTTTCGATTCGGTTCACAATTGGCGAAATTATCAATGAACATACACAAAAAAAATACATACACACGAACATAGAACCTCCTCCTTTTTGGAAGTCGGTTAAACAGCAGGATTGTTCTGAATTTTCAGGTTGGCCCGATCATAAAAATTGTTCATAATAATGGTCAGAATCATCTCCTTCAGTTTAGTTTACCTAGGTACCGTCTTGTTACTAACCCTGCATTCATCAGATTGTTTGTAAGTTTTTTTTATTACTATATCCATAGAATAATAAACTATATCATAAGTAGGTACATTTATTTCTTTATCAATATTTTTGTGAAATAATGAGATACTTATTGCAGTCTATTAGGTAAGTACCTACATATTATTTTATCAACCTATTTGTACAGGAAATTAATTACCTAATTTAGTAATAAGCCCAATTATGTCAATAAAATTTTATTATTCTAATTCCGTACCTACGTCAGTTTGCTTTATTTCATTTACATAGGTAAGTACACGAACGAAGACTTAAGACCATTTTCAATCTGTAATCTTCGAGCAAATACCTGATTGATTGATTCGGGATCTTCTCCTCCTGTATAAGACATAGGAGTCAGAAACCAGCTTCGAGGCGGACCTCCTTACTGGGGCTGGACGCTACACCACATTGGATGTAGGGCATTGTAAAGGGAGGGCGCGAGTACCCAATCCCGACCGCGAGGTCGGGCGGCATCTCTCAGCGCCCTCTCCCCGCCATTCTGGCAGACTATCGTCGGCCGTCTTGGCTTTGTGGTTCTCGGATTCGGAGTCCTCACAACCTGCAACCGCCGGGTGCAGGCGGCATCTCCTCCTCTTTGAATGGGTGTCGACGTGACGCACGTCGATCCGGTGGCGTACCCGGTCAGGCGAACGCAGCTTCAGATGGTTGAACTCGGGAGTAAACTCGACCCAAGTCCAACTGAAGCGCGGAGCAATGCTCTCTCGACCTGCCGGTCTTGTAGCGATGCGGAGATGGGGAGAGGGATCGCTGGCCCGGCTCAAGCGCGCCGCCGCGCGATCCAGGCACCACGTCTCTAACTGCCCCTTTGGTAGGCGGTCGTCGAGCAATGTGTCGACGACGATGATCGAGCGGCGTCAAGCTCACGCGTAAGGCGGAGCGACGCCTACTCAAGTAGGTCCCGTGATGTGCCTCTAGGCACCGGTATGCAGTGAAGCGGCGCCGGGGGAGAGGCTCGACCCCGGCCGCCGAGGCAGGCCCGCGTAGTGGCGGAGCCCGAGGGGGGCCGCGCGTCGCATAAGCGACAGCAGCGGCACCAAGGCTGGGCGTCGCGACGCTGGGCGTCGCGAGATGAGGGTCAGCCTAGGTGATGGGGCGCGATGCGCAGGAATGTCAGGTGGTTGTCAGGTCCGGTAGTGTGCGCCCCGATCAAAGTGGAGGGGCGCGAGGTCTTGATGGTGGTAAGCGGCCCGCATGCGCCCACTCGGTGAAGGGCACACGAGTTGGCGGAGCGGGTCGCGCCCCCGCCCGTGGTCGCGGTTTACAGAAAAACTGTAGTCTCAAGCGCGTGTTGGGAGCCCGAGCTCTCGACCAAGCACGGCGAGACCATGCAAATACCTACAGAGCCACCATGAAGTTTTAGGTAAAGGCCTTTACCTTCATGAGAGCCACAGTCCCTTGATGCGCGATGAAGCAGTGATGCAAAAGTTCCCGATTAACCCATTCACTGCCTTTCTGAAAAGTAACGATATTACCCAGATGCCGCAGTTATTATTATAGTTTAAAATCAACCGCCCATGGGCGGTCTCGACGGGAAAGTTAAAAAAATTGCCCGCCGATGGGCGGGCTCGGCGCTGAACTGAATGGGTTAAAACCGGGAGATCTACTTATTTTAGCTTTTCCGATTTGGAGACCCTGTCTCCCGATTTTTACATTTGTACAATTAAAACAGCATTATAAAGACGATAATACTGAAGGTGACCTAGTAACACTAAACCAACGCACGGGTAGGTATAAATTAAATAAATGCTCTTTGGCACAGACATTCCTTTAATTCTTATCAGAGGCCGTCTCCGTCTAGTCTCAATTTCAATGCACACAAAACTTAATACACAGAAATGCCTTACAATAGAATTTATTGTTATTTTTATTAGGGAATTAATAGTTGTTTGGCGAATCTGTTGAGATGTTTACTTAGTTTATTATTTAGTGACTAGTGTTTCGTTCGTCCGCAATGTTGTTAAGACATAGAAGCTTCAATTTTCAATTTAAAGTATTATTTTGTGTAAATTGTTGTGTGTGCTGTTAGCTAATATATCCAACTCCGATTATTCTAAGAGCATTCCCACTGACCATCGTGCCTAATTGATGACATCCTAATGGATTTTGTTAATATTGCAATTTTAGTGCTTTTAAGTTTAGTCTTCATGCTTTACAGAAAAAAATATTTGAAAATATACAGTGCGACATTAAAGACTTGAAAATAAATGAGGTCGCCACTATCGCTTTGTAAGCATATTTTCCATTATTTTTTGCATAATGATACTGTTTTCCTTTTCACAATCTATAAAATAACACAAAACGAGAAAAACGCTAGGACGTTAACTATAATTGACAGCTCAGGTAGTGGTTCCAGCAAAAGTGATAATTTAGTTCCCGAATGATTAATTTCATCTCTTTTGTGTCGCACTGTAGGTAGGTTACCAGAAATTCAATTCAATTCGTTTATTAACAAAAAATGTAACTTACAGCACTTAATACTAGGCGTTACATTTTTTATGCTTAAAGACTACGAATAAAAATATTACATAAAAATAGAATAGAATATACAAACATGAAATAAAATTAATAGGAATAACAACGTATTATTATAATTTTTATAAATTTTTACGCTAACTATACTTAATTACCTACCGTTAAATGTTAGGAATAAAATTTGAGATCATAATTTGATTTCTTCGCAATATGAAAGAATATTTTTAGCAATGGTTGTCCATTCGTCGGCAAAGATGTCTACTAGCGGGTGGGAGGCGCTGAGGGCGTTAAGGTGGTGGTGTGCACGACAGATGGGGGACTGCTGGCGCGCGACAGTGCGCGGGTGCCGGTGAGAATAGAGGAAGACGCGCACCGAGCACTGCACTATTTACAATGTACATAGAGATAAATTCACACATGTTTTATATTTTTCATGTTAATCAGACAAATTGCAATGGGAAGCACGACCTGAATGCTCGAATTGGTTAAAAAACATTCTAATGCTATGGCCACATCTGCGCCCTACGGCGAAGTTTTCGTCACTGGGGGCTCATTCATCTAATTCAAACGGTAGTAATTGGTTGTTCACGATTTGAACTACTACCTGAAGCTGGGCACACACGCTGCGATGATCGCATCTATTCATCAGATCAGTCCAGCTAGGTCCTAATATAGTTGCATTGCCATTAGGTAGTTATTGAGGAATCAAAATGACACCCCTATTTTAATCGAAAAATATTGATTTAACAAAAAAAAAATTGGCATCAAAGTTGTAGAAAATCAAATTTTAAACAACTTTTGTTCCTATAACTTCTGCTGAAAAATTGAAATAACACAAGTTATTGAAGAAATGAAATGGTACAACCAACTATTTAAAAAAATATCGATCCTACAAAAAGTTGATGGGAATCAAAGTTGTAGAAAATCAAATTTTAAACAACTTTTGTTCCCATCAACTTTTTGTAGGGTCGATCTTTTTTTAAATAGTTAGTTGTACCATTTTGTTTCTTCAATAACTTGTGTTATTTCAATTTTTCAGCAGAAATTATCGGAATAAAAGTTGTTTAAAATTTGATTTTCTACAACTTTGATTCCCATCAACTTTTTGCAGGATCGATAATTTTTTAAATAGTTGGTTGTACCATTTCATTTCTTCAATAACTTGTATTATTTCAATTTTACAGCAGAACTTATGGGAACAAAAGTTGTTTAAAATTTGATTTTCTACAACTTTGATTCCCATCAACTTTTTGAAGGATCGATATTTTTTTTAAATAGTTGGTTGTACCATTTTGTTTCTTCAATAACTTGTGTTATTTCAATTTTCCAGCAGAAGTTATGGGAACAAAAGTTGTTTGAAATTTGATTTTCTACAACTTTAGTTCCCATTAACTTTTTGTAGGATCGATATTTTTTTCAAATAGCCGGTTGTGCCATTTCATTTCTTCAATAACTTGTGTTATTTCAATTTTCCAGCAGAAGTTATGGGAACAAAAAATGGTTAAAATTTGATTTTCTACAACTTTAGTTCCCATTAACTTTTTGTAGGATCGATATTTTTTTCAAATAGCCGGTTGTGCCATTTCATTTCTTCAATAACTTGTGTTATTTCAATTTTTCAGCAGAAGAGAACAAAAGTTGTTTAAAATTTGATTTTCTACAACTTTGATGCCAATAATTTTTTTGTTAAATCAATATTTTTCGATTAAAATAGGGGTGTCATTTTGATTCCTCAATAACTACCTACCGGCAATGTAACTATATTAGGACCTCGCTGGACTGATCTGATGAATAGATGCGATCATCGCAGCGTATGTGCCCAGCTTCAGGTAGTAGTTCAAATCGTGAACAACCAATTACTACCGTTTGAATTAGATGAATGAGCCCCAGTGACGATAACTTCGCCGTAGGGCGAATGTGTGGCCGGTCCATTAAAGGAAAAAATAAATAAAACACTTGTTTTATTTGACGAAAAATCTCCCAATTTCTCCCGAATTTTACCGGGAAAATTACCCAATTTATAAATGTTCACTTTTGCAACACTGCATTGAAGGTGCATTGAAGCACTATCGCGATTCTCCGTATAAAGCGGTCCGCACATAGGCGCGGTCGGAGCGGTAGAGCGGTCCGAGCGGTCTACGGCGGTCCGGCGGTACGGCAGTACCTGCGCAAACTGGCGCGGTACGAGCGGTCTAGGGCGGTCCGGCGGTCCGGGCGCGGGCGTAGTTAGGCTACTCAGCACTAGATGTCACTTTATCTTTCAAAGTTCTGCCGCTTTACACCAGGTAGAGCCATGCCGGTAGTTCTAATAGTGGTGGGACAGTATTATTTAGCGCCACACAATTCGTCGGATGGGAAGTTTTGCGCAGAACGCTGCGCAAAAGCCGAAATATTTGTATGCTCGGGAGCCAGAAAGACGAGACGCCGGGGCACACCCGCCCACCAACCTCATGCCTCCTGCGTAATCCCTACGCCCGTGATCAACACTACGCCACGCGGCGTCGGCATTGTGTAGACATGCGCAATTATTAGCGAATCACGGCGAAGTGTCATCTGAGACTAATTTCTCATCCGCCGACTTGTGTAGCGCTTAGTATATTTCAGAGTGTGATAAAGTTATCGAAATTACATCACTAGGTAGATATACGCGTAGGTAGTTCAAAATAATTTTCTTTCTATGCAATTCTTAAATCATCAGCAAAGTCTAGAAATAGATTTAAATACACGAATATCTATAATTAGCAGGAATGGTCATTAGAGGGACATCTTACAGACGGTTTCTAACCCCAAACCAAAAAATGCTTAGGATATCTCTGCCAGAGACTGATAGACCACAGACAATCCAGCTGTGCAAGAAGAGGATTCAGACCATCACTATGAGGAACTTTTACTATGGTGGCACAATCCGGAAGAGAGGAAGATTCAGCTGTTTCATACATATTGTCGATTCCAGCGGTAATTAAATATGGAACAGCTGACGTTTTTTTGTATTCTGAGTGGGCTCCATAGTAAAAGTTGTTCATAAAGATTGTCTGACGTCACCATCATTCGGCTTAGTATAGAACAATTATAACTAGAGACCATGTATAACTACAGAGAAGTTAGGTAGTAAAAATACAGCCAAAATCTGCTTATAAATAAAATTATATTATATTTAGTATATATTAAATAAAGTGGTACCTAAGTAAAACTAACGTGGTAAAACGAGTGACGTAATTTTGATAACTTGTTCACAATCTTAAAAACTGTCCCATCACTATTAGTATGACCGGCATGGCGCCACCTAGTGTGAAGCGGAAGAACTTTGAAAGATAAAGTGACATCACAGACACTACGTATCAGGTAGGAATCTATGAACAACCAATAGCGGACTGGTAATTTAGAGTTTGACATTTATGTACTTTTTAAAACATGGCGACAGTACTTTTTTTGGCTTTATAAATATTTATTAATTCCTGTATCCGTAATATTCAATTCTCCAATTAAAATACAATTATTATTTTACCATTTTTAAAACCTATGTACCTATTGGAAGTTAATAAATAAGACTAAATATTGTGCTACTTCATGTTTATTCATAATTCACATCAATTTCATCATTCACATTTTTAGGTTAACTTTCGTAAGATAAAGTTTTTCAGTTTTGCACAGTTATTATTGATATTAGACACCCACTTGAGTCTTAATTAACTATTTCAGAATACGTTGTCTCCTAATTATGCTTCGCCTGCAGTTGTAGTTCGGCATACGACACAATATTTTACAGGATGCAAAAATACACTAAGTAAATACCAATGTTTGAACACCAACGCATAAAACACAATGAATGTGTGGTTTTGTAACAGTTCAGTGGAGACGATAAGCACGAACACTTTACATAACCAACACAATAACTTTAATATAACATTAAAAAAGATAGCACAAAAACTGCTGATTTGGAAAAGATTGATTGACTTTGACATTTTGCAACTCGAGCAGCCTTGAATGGGCATAGATAATGTAATTGGGAAAGTCAAAATGCAAATTATCATTTGTCTTTGGTGGGAAATAGGGAGATTTTTTTTTTAAGATTCTCGCCCATGAGTGACATCTAGTGCTCAGTAGCAAAACTACGCCCGCGCCCGGACCGCGTGGCGACCGCTCAGTGGGGGTGCGCTTACACACTCCAGATATATTATTTTTTTATGCGGAGGTGCGTTTACGCACTCCAGATATTTTTTACAACAAAAATCCATCCATCCATCCATCAGCCAAAGGACGTCCACTGCTGGACATAGGCCTCCCCTATGGATCTCCAATAAGACCGGTTGAAAGCGGCTTGCATCCAGCGCGATCCTGCGGTCTTAATGAGGTCATCCGTCCACCTTGTGGGTGGACGTCCTACGCTGCGCTTGCCGGTACGTGGTCTCCACTCGAGAACTTTTCGACTCCAGCGGTCATCAGTCCTCCGCGCTATGTGCCCTGCCCATTGCCATTTCAACTTGCTAATCCGTTGGGCTTATCCCCTTATCCATTATCCCTTATCCATTATCCCTCTGGTATCTTTGTGGTATATCGGTTCTTGAAGTTGTTGACTCGTACGTCTACCTAGGACAAGTAGTCCAGTTAGGTAGGTCCGACTTCATAAAGAGGTTAATAAATAAAACAAGTAAATAAACGTTTATTTCAGGCACATAACCCATATGAAAAGAGATACATAATAATTATAAAAGAATAAAACATTACATTAATACAAATTGCAGTCCAATCCGCAATTAATCGCCGAATCCAACTCGGCTAGGCAGCGTTCGGAACAGTGGAGGATTTACGTATTTGACACCAGTGGGATGACCTCATTAAGACCTCAGGATCACGCTGGATGCAAGCCGCTACTAACCAGTCTTATTGGAAAATGGAGATCCATAGGGGTGGCCTATGTCCAGCATTGGACGTCTTAAAGCTGATGGATGGATGATGGATAATTATACGAAAATGTATAAAATACGGTAATTTCTCAAATTATGTCTCAAAACACGGCAATCAGGAAGTTTCTCATTTTCCAGTTTTATTGTCAGTATTTGTGTTTTTAGTACAGTTTAATTTTGTCATAATTTAAATAGGGACAGTAAAGCCTAGAATGCACACATTTATTATTTACAATATAAAAAACACGCCCACCAAATGTATGGAGGCTGGTTTAATAATTATCTAAAAATCCAACCACAGCATTCGTTATATTTCAAAAAATCACATGTTTTTCTGAGCCAATTGCATCAGTTAAAAACAAAAAAAAGTTCAAATTTTTTTAAATTAATTTTAAGTTTTTTTGGATTAATTTATTTATTTGACAGAATAGGTAGTTTATTTCTGGTAACCCTGATTAAGTAACCTTCCAATTATTATTAAGTATAACGGGACAAAAGCTTTAAGTTTAATTTTAAATAGTGCCACTTAGTATTATTTCGAAGGACTAGGAATGGAAGTGGCAACATTCCTGGGGTAACGCTTGTGACATACGCTGTTGATTGATTCTAAGGAGGTTTTAAGTGACACTGACATCGCATGATCGGCCGATGGGCGGAAAAGTGCGAGGTGACATGTCGGACAGATGTCAGGGAGTTGTAAATTGTAAATAGAGCTGGTTTGGAAGAAGTTGTGGAAAACTGAGATTAGAACGGTTCAAGTCTGGTGATTCTTGATAGAATGGTGGCAGCGTGCGTTACGCTGCGGAACGCCATGTCCTTCGCTTAAAGTTCTCTATAATTGTAATCATACGTAATCTTCTGTGCAATAAACTGATTGTTCGTGACGTCGCCTTTATCTCCTCGCCCGCTAAACCCACGCCACGCCACACTGAAGCATTGTTGGGTCAGTGGTATAAAACATTACCACATTGAAGCAGAATCATAACTGATGCAGTGCCTTTTTATGGATCCGACATCAGAAGGTGGGATCGAAGGGCTAGATCCTGAGGAGATGCAGGATTACAAGAAAAATCCTTCGACTGCATTAATCATTGTCGCCTATGAATCAGAGCAATATTATCAAGCAAATTACAAAAGAAAATGGCGAATGATAACAAAGAAGACCACTATGCTACAATACAATCTACACCGAAAGAAGAAGAACAGAACTTGCTTCGTGTACTGTTAACCAGAACAAATCGCTCCAGCCTGTTTGGAGAAGCGGGTCCAGGGTCCAGGGAAGCTGGGAAGGGTCACCTGCAATAACTACCAATCTGCGAGAAGCTGTCTGACAAAACCCCGGGTGAGCTCGTCCAATTTTAGTTAGAAAGTAGTTCTGCATGTTTTTGACTAAATCTGACTTAGTTGTGTTGAGTTTCCTAGTACCGTGCACAATGATTGGATTTAAAGTGAACGTCGCGTCGCCCAGATCACGCATGTTAGATCAGATCGGAAATATTAGTCAATTTTAAGAGAATATAAAGAATCTTACACAATAATGAAGTAGACAAAGTCCTTTCGTACATACTTTAGAATAATGCGACCCGTTGTTAAATTTAATGATAGCCTGTTGTCATGGCAACCCTAGATCTATGATTGGCTTTTTCAACATTCGGTCAGTCAACTTTCAGTTTCCTCAAGAAGGTGGCAGTACCATGCAAGAAGTTTACTGTTGATTCAACAAACTTCTTGGTACAATGCTGCCACAGATTTTACTTTCGGAGGTAGGTCAAGGAAATATTTTAAGTGATTCTTAAATTCTCTGTTATAATAAAAGCGAGGGTAAGAAAAGCTGAACTCATTTCATTTTTGTTGGTGGGTAGTTCGAAAACTGCATCTAGGCTGAGTCGAAGGGATGCAGTTGTCCGGTTCTCTGCGGAGATCGAAGGGACGCTGTTATCCGGTCTCATGCCTCGATCTGGTATCTGATAAGCGTAGGTGGGTTGTACGAAAGTTGCATCTGGGCTGAGTCGAAGGGATGCAGTTGTCCGGTTCTTGCGAAGATCGAAGGGACGCTGTTATCCGGTCTCATACCGATGGACTGGAGTCTAAGAGACGCAGTTGCCGATTCTCGCATTCACTGGGTGGTGAGTGCGGTTTGAGGGACACTGTGGTCCATTGGGTGTGCGATTTGGTGGTATTGGCAAAGAGTTGTCCTAGTGAGTGTTGATTTTCCTACCCTACGCTAATGTAAAGAAACAAGTAATGATTATTATTTACCTTGTCTAGTCATCTCTTGTTTACTATCTTATCTAGTCATCGTTTCAAACACGATTAAAAGTAACATTTGGTCAGGAATGGACGAGCGGTAAACGAATATTCTATACCGACATTTTTGAATAGTCCAATGTTGAACATACGCCTCGCCACGCTAGCCCAGTGCGGGTTGGTGAATAAACAAACATTCACATTGCTCTTTTGTTACAGATACTGATGATAATCGCCCGAGGACGTGCGAATGTCAAGATGGCCGTAACGGGACAAAAGCTTTAAGTTTAATTTTAAATAGTGCCACTTAGTATTATTTCGAAGGACTAGGAATGGAAGTGGCAACATTCCTGGGGTAACGCTTGTGACATACGCTGTTGATTGATTCTAAGGAGGTTTTAAGTGACACTGACATCGCATGATCGGCCGATGGGCGGAAAAGTGCGAGGTGACATGTCGGACAGATGTCAGGGAGTTGTAAATTGTAAATAGAGCTGGTTTGGAAGAAGTTGTGGAAAACTGAGATTAGAACGGTTCAAGTCTGGTGATTCTTGATAGAATGGTGGCAGCGTGCGTTACGCTGCGGAACGCCATGTCCTTCGCTTAAAGTTCTCTATAATTGTAATCATACGTAATCTTCTGTGCAATAAACTGATTGTTGAAAAAAAATTGATTGTGACCCACGCCACGCCACACTGAAGCATTGTTGGGTCAGTGGTATAAAACATTACCACATTGAAGCAGAATCATAACTGATGCAGTGCCTTTTTATGGATCCGACATCAGAAGGTGGGATCGAAGGGCTAGATCCTGAGGAGATGCAGGATTACAAGAAAAATCCTTCGACTGCATTAATCATTGTCGCCTATGAATCAGAGCAATATTATCAAGCAAATTACAAAAGAAAATGGCTTAAAAAAGTTCTCTATAATTGTAATCATACGTAATCTTCTGTGCAATAAACTGATTGTTCGTGACGTCGCCTTTATCTCCTCGCCCGCTAAACCCACGCCACGCCACACTGAAGCATTGTTGGGTCAGTGGTATAAAACATTACCACATTGAAGCAGAATCATAACTGATGCAGTGCCTTTTTATGGATCCGACAAGTATTTTTACCAATTGCACACACTTTGTATGCATTTTCTAGACACATTGTAAATTATAATAAACTAGTGTGACCAGTTAATCACACTAGTTTCTTATGATTTCAACAAAATAGGAGAAAAATGTGGAATATTCAGGTAAAAATGCAAGTTAACGAACGATAGAAGCACATTATTATTGCTGAACTAGAAAAATTAGTAAGTTATATTTCTATTTTTCACAAAAAATGGAGGGATACACAACATGGTGATGGCGCCACTCGCCGTGTAAACATTACCTCCGTGTTAAAAATTAATTATTAAATAAACAATGATCTCAAATGGACATAAAGTGCAACAAATATTATCATAAAACTACGGTCGATAAGTACAAGTGTTATCTGCTAAAAAATCCAACGTGTATAAGTGCAAAACTAAATTTAAAAGTGACTGTGAACCCGCCATATATCATTCAATAAAACAGTGATAAAATTGACCTTTGATAAACTTTTCCAGTTCAAATTAAGGTGGGGATTCAATCATACAATTCCGCAACCTAACTTTGGTAAATATCAATACTTACACTTAATAGATACCAACGTCAAGAAAAGTACATATTTCAACGATATTATTATTACGGATGCTAAACGCTGCCAAGGCCACGACACGGTGCAAGAGCGCGAACGCGTCTCCTAGCAACGCACGGTCGCTGACCCAATCCCGAAATTCGCCGAATTAGAGCTGCTCTACGCTACACACAAGGTGTATGTATAGGTACTTTAATGCCAGAGATTTTTATTTAACTAATTAACCTTGGCTAAAGAGTGCACTAACTACGATATACGACCATAATAATGAGGAACTGCAAAGCATGTTGCAAATATATTAGATTAAACGAACTTTTGACCTGTACAGAATGCAATGGCCAGTACCATTATCTATGTGTGAAAATTACAAAAGATGTCTATAGAAACCAGTTACATTTATACCAACTACAATGGATCTGCCCCGAGTGCTGTAACGCAACGCGACGAACCAAGAGCGATAATACGCCAGTACGTACCCTCGCCCAAGTATTGCCGGCTACCCAAGACATAGCAGCTAGTGCCAATATGAAATTGAGACCAAAACAAGCAAAAAACCAAAACTCACTCCGAAATCATACTAATACAAATGTAACGTTTAATATTAGCAACTCCGAAAATGATAATTCTATTGATGAGATAATGGGTAGCACAATAATAATTGACACTAACACCCAACATAGCTCCACCCACAAGAAGCCTCTAACAAAGGACGATGTGCCAATTGCTCAACAGTCTCTACCCACACAAATAACACTGGAACAGCTCAGCCAATTACTAGACGCCAAACTAGAGGGAATGCGAGCATCTATACTAGCTGACGTGAAAAATGCAATACAAGTAGAACTCAACGACGGTATTAAAAAATTACAAACTGACATGGAGGAAAAAACATCCAAGTTATCATCCCGGCAGATAGAGTTAGAAGGAAAAATCATTGCTACAAATGAAAAACTAGAAAACATCAAACAAGAACTCCAAAACATCGAAACGTCAAAAAAAATTGTAATATACGGATTAACCGAAGAATCAAACGAAACAGAAAATGACCTGTATGCTCGAGTATCTGAATCTTTCTACAGAATTATGAACATAAACATAAACCCATATATAGAAGAAATAAAACGAATTGGTAAATATGGGAATAGAAGACCACTGGAAATTGAACTAGCAAATAAAAGAATCACTAAGCATATTATGGAAAATGCTCGAACATTCAGGAATAGCGGATTGGCAATAGGGCCATTTTTATCCGGAACCACATTACAAGAAAGAAATGAATTAAGAAAAGCTATGCAGTCCGCCAGGAAAAATGGAGACCATGCTGTAATAAAAAACAATAAATTATTTATCAATGGAAAAAAAGTTACAAATATCAACAAACCTACTGATAATGCCTCTATAAATGAAAAGACTGAAGAAACACAAAATTATGTAAATGAAAAACCATCAAAACAAACTAATCCCGAAGACCAACAAAAAATCAATACTCTTTTTCGATAACAAGTTTACAGCAATTTTTCAAAACATACGAAGCATAGGAAATAAAATCCATCTATTAGAGCAAATGCTATCGGAAGTTAAGCCGGACTTAATATCGCTATCTGAAGTATGGAGAAATGAAGATTTTTGCCGATCTATAGTTCTACCAGGTTATAAAATAGCATCATTGTTTTGCAGAAAAGATCGTGGTGGAGGAGGAACTTGTATAATAGTAAAAGAAGACTTAGAATATATTGAACGAACAGATATTATTAAAGATTCCAAAGAATATATTATAGATATGAGTGCAATAGAAGTTCCTAAACTAAATTGTATTTTCATAGGATTGTATAGAGGAGATCGTAGTATAAATATATTTTTTGAACAATTATCTAAAACTCTATCCAGATTAAATAAAAAAGATAAAAATAAACATATAGTTATTGGAGGAGATTTTAATGTCAATATCTTAGACAAAAACAATCATACCACTCAAGAGCTCTTACATTTTATGAGCTCTTTTAATATGGTAAATATTATATGTGAGCCCACTCGAGTGACTGACACCACTGCTACGTGCATTGACCTATTATTTACGAATAATAAATCCCAAATACATAAAAATTGCGTTAAAAACTACGGTCTATCAGACCATAAAGCAATAAATATAGAAATAGATTCTCCAGAAGTATTATATAACAAAAAAAACTTCTGGTACAAAGAGAAACGAATATTTACAAAAAACAATATAGAGCTATTCAAAAATTCTTTAAAAAAAATTGATTGGGGAAAAATTATTGATGAAAATAAAAATCTAAATGAAAATTTCAATAAATTTCAGTCCATAGTAACACAAGCTCTAGATAAGCACATACCAAAAAAGAGAGTAAAAATAAAAATTAAATTTAAGAAAGGATGGTTAACCAAAGGTTTAAGAAAATCATGCAAAAACAAGAGAAACTTAAGAATTATTTTAAATGAAAGTCGAAGTCCAGTAATTAAAGAATATTTAAAAAAATATGGTAAAATATTGAAGCAGAGCATTAAAATCTCAAAAAAGAAAAGTTTCATAAAACAAATGCAAAAATCAGATAACAAAACTAAAACTATGTGGAATATAATAAATACAAAAACAGGCAAATTTAAAAAATATCAGACAAAAAACCTAACTTTAAAACTGGATAAAGAAGTGATTGATTGCCCAATAAAGATTTCAAATAAATTTAATGAATATTTTTCTACAATAGGTCAAAACAATAGCAATGATCAAAAATTAGGCAACCCCGTTATAAACCCACCGAACAACTCCATGTATTTGCACAGTATAAGCCAAAAAGACACCCATAATATAATAAAAAAATTAAAAAACAAACAGAGCTGTGGAGTAGATGATATACCACCAACACTTTTAAAACTATGCGCTGAAGAACTTTCGACTCCCTTAACTCACCTAATCAACCAAAGCTTCCGTGATGGCCAATTCCCAGAACAACTCAAAATAGCACTAGTGAAGCCAGTCCATAAGAAAGGAGATGCAACCAACCCAAGCAACTATAGGCCGATATCGCTACTTCCAACTTTTTCAAAAATTTTCGAAAAAGCAATGTACCATCAGTTATACACATTCCTAGAAAAATATCAAATACTAGATGACAGTCAAAATGGCTTTAGAAAATCGAAATCCACAACATCTGCAGTATATAAATATGTACAAACTGCCCTTCAACACATAAATGATAAAGAAATTGCTCTGGGTCTACTGCTTGATATGAGTAAGGCGTATGACAAGGTTTCACACAAAATACTCCTAACAAAACTTTATGGATCTGGTGTTCGTGGACCTGCCTATCAATGGCTAAAGTCATTCTTAAGTAATAGGCAACAGATAGTGCAGATTGAACATTTTGACTCTAAAAGCAATACAATACACATAATAAGATCCAAACAAACTAATCTGACCTGCTCAATCCCTCAAGGCAGCGTTCTAGGATGTATCCTATTTTTGATATATATTAACGATCTCCCAAAAATATTTAACCAAAATGCACAACCCGTACTATTTGCAGACGATATATCGATATTGGTAAAGACAGAAAAAAATCAAGACCCAAATAAAATCCTACAGGAAACTCTTAAAGATGTATCCAGTTGGCTCCAACACCATAATTTAGAAATAAACTATGAAAAAACGAAAATTATGCAGTTCAAATCCATTAACAGCCCCTCACTCGATATAATGATTAGTTATCAAAATACGCCAATAGAAAAAGTAGAGTCGCTCAACCTGTTAGGAATAAACATATAAACTGGAAACAACATATAGAAGTCATCAAATCAAAGCTGTCTAGATTTACGTACGCGCTCTATGAAATAAAAACCAGCACCGATGTAAACACAGCTATATCAGCTTATTACGGTTATGCTCACTCCTGGCTTAAATATGGGTTAATGCTGTGGGGAAATAGTGTTAATGCCGGACAATTATTTATCATGCAAAAGAAATGCATTAGAATCATCGCACAAATAGACAATACTGACAGTTGCAGGCCATTCTTCAAAAAATACAACATCCTGCCACTACCCTCCCTCTATATCCATGAATTATGCTCATTTGTATTTAAAAACAACAGCACATTCCTTAAAACAAAAGAAACACATAATTTGAACACTCGATTCCAAAACAACTTAAGTTTACCATCATCAAGAATCAAAATGCTAAATGAAAGCCCATATTATATGGCAGTTAAAATATATAATAAACTACCGATTACTATACGAAATGAACAAAAAATTACATCATTTAATTCTAAATTAAAACAATTTTTAGTCTCACATTGCTTTTATTCTCTAGATGAATACTTTGAAGTTACCACCTATAAAAATAATAAATATGCTATTGCCAACTAGGTAGATATTTAAATTTATATTATTTGTACGACGATCTCTTTGATTACTTGCCACTAAACGTCTAGGTAACGATTCTTACGCCTAGACCATAAGTATAAAATGTTATTTTTATAATTATATTTTATTGCCAAATATTGTATTGTATTGTAGAGCGCCCTAGCAAGTTATAACTTTGCAATGCCCGACAAGGGTGACTAAGTTGTTAAGCACGTAACTTAATTAAGACCTTTAATGTACACTTAGTAGCAATAAAGAAATATGAAATATGAATATGAACATAAAATTAATATTTTTGAGAAGCCCATAAAACAAGCTTTCAAATTATGTATTCATCATCTTGGTTATATTTACCACTTGCGGACGTATCTTTTGCCTATAAACACGGCAATTTCATATCCAAAACACGGCAATGAATTGTTGTTTGATGGCAACCTACTTTGAAAGAAATAGTAGTTTACAGTGTTTGATGGCAACTTTGGATCGCAAGTCTACCCACCCGTCCGGTCGCCACGCGGTCACCAGGCGGTCGCCAGGCGGTCGCAAGGCGGTCGCCACGCGGTACGAGCGGTCTAGGGCGGTCCGGCGGTCCGGGCGCGGGCGTAGTTAGGCTACTCAGCACTAGATGTCACTTTTTCTTTCAAAGTTCTGCCACTTCACACTAGGTGGCGCTATGCTGGTCATGCTAATAGGAATTAGGAATGTAAAACAGAGTTTAATATTGATCAAATGAAATTCCATCAATCGTTTTACTACGTTTCTTTCTCTAACCATTTCATTTCAATATATGTTTATATTTTTTCATTCATTCATTCACATATTTTTTTCATAAGTAGGAACAAGAAATTTCTTTATTTTGATTACCTAACTGTAGTTGTAGGTACAGGATCATCTGCTTGTCCTATACTTAGCCTAAGCCTTAAAAGAGGTGATGTAAGATCATCATTATTAACAACTGTTACATTGAGGCCCACTCAGAATACAAGAAAAAATTATCAGATATTTCATACATAGTTGCCGCTTGGAATTAACAAAATATATGAAACAGCTGATTTTTTTCGTATTCCGTATTGGCACCATAGTAAAAGTTGTTCATAGTGATGGTCTGAATCACCTCTTTTTGCACCAGCTGGATAGCCCTGTATGTAGTCTATCAGTCTCTGGCAGCGATATTACAAGCAGTTTTTATTTTGTGGTCAGAATCCGTGAGTAAATTATTCCCCTGATAGTCATTCCTACTAATCATGGGTATTCGTGTTTTTAAATCTATTTCTAGAACTTGCTGATGATATTTGTTAGAATGGCTCTAACATAAAATAGAAAGAAGAGAAGAAGATTCTGTAGGTACTTACTAACTACTCTTATGAAATAAATAAATAGAAACAAGACATTTCTTGCAATTTTATTAACATTTCTGAACATCAGACAATTTAAATTAGTTCATCCATAGTTTCACAAAGCATATTTTATTTTGTAATATTACTTACAATATCTGATAACAAATGCACCTTTATAGTCCTTGGTGGGTGCTTGTGTAGTCTACTGTCTGTGGAACTACTAGTTATTACTATGCCGCAACTCGATTTTTCTCGTTCCTTGCAGTTTACTATGAGAAAACGAAATTAAAAAAAAAAAGGTCGCGGTCAATTGTATAAAATCACAATTGACCGCAAAAGCTGTTGAGGCTCCATCCAAACTCTTTGATTACGTCAAACTTCAGCCGATAGAGTGAAAAACTACCGGCGAACCGGTCAGACCGCGCGCGGTCTGTCGAGTCGAGGCGCGGGCAACTGTTTACAAACGCGAGCCGCGACGAGTCGCGACCGGACCTATGTGCGCCCTTCTTAGACAACCAGTACAAATACAGATGACCGCTCGCCCGCTCGACCGCTCCGACCGCGCATGTGTGTGATCACAGTAGTATCTATAGTAGTCTGTGGTTCTTGTGAACTTCTGTAGTTCTGTGTTTACTAAATTCAAAGTTTGAAAAATATAATTTACTACGTGTTGTGAGTGTGGTGATTGTTTTTTATTATGGAAAAGTAAGTAATAAACACGTTTTAAAGCATTTTTAGTAAATTTTGCTCACAAAATGTGAAAATTAATTCATCACCCTGGCTTCTAGTAAATTGTAACTTCCATTGTGTTTCGGATTTATTTTTGACGAAATTTCAAACTATACACAGCTAGATTATATTATTGGAACAATTAATATTTATTAATTAACGCAAAATCCGTGTTATTACATAATTTTTTCTCAATGTAGGTATTTCACAAAAACAATTTCTAAAACATCTGCGAACGTAATTATTAAGATCTCATCAAAAACATAAATGTGAAATGGGAGCCAAAGTGTCGCCACCAAAAGAATTGAGATCTAACACGGGGGCCAAGTGTTCTGTAAAAAATCCTAAAGTTTAAGCTACAAGATCATACCTACAACATTCCAAAGGGATTTACTTATGTAATTCAAGCTCGTGATTTGACTTGGCTAGTTTAAGAATAAGTACAGTGCAAATAAGCATTTGTCTGTACGTGTAAACTAGCCAAATCAAATCTTGAGCTTGAATTACATAAGTCAATTTCTTTTAAATGTTGTAGGTATATTCTTGTAGCTTAAACTTTAGGATTTTTTACAGAACACTTGGCCCCCGTGTTAGATCTCAATTCTTTTGGTGGCGACACTTTGGCTCCCATTTCACATTTATGTTTTTGATGAGATATCATAACTTTTTGTTCAGAAATAATTATTAGTTACATCATGATTATCATAGTACACTTATCTCTGAAAAAGTTATCTAGTATTTATTATATTAAGTACTATCACAAAAGGCATGGTTCATCTATCGAAAATCTCAGTGCCTCGCGACGCTACCGCCATTTATTGGAGTATTGGTTAGGTAAATTTTACAATTACTTTGTTAATAGTACTAATTATCAATAATTTTCAGTTTTTAGATTTTTTCCTTTATTTATGCCTGATAGTCTACCTTGGTGCCAATTATCAAAATTCTAGGTCATCTGGAAGTGGGTTAGGTTTTTGATCTATAAGTCAGTGAGTGAATCAGTCAATGAAACACGAGTTTTTAAACGTTGATATATAAATAACTGACTGAGCAAAATTTATGAAATTTTGGATTCTTGATAAGCTAAAAGACTTTAGTAAATGTGCCAAATTCATGTATGTAGGCTAAATAGTATTTGAGTTGTGAGGGGGTCAAAAGTAGCTCCAAATGGTTCGTGTAATATTACACACGGCCGCTGCGTCGCCAGTTTTCTTTGAACACTTTGGCTGGACACGCTGCCGCGTGTCTAAATTTATGATGGCCGACGGCATTGAACTATGATATGATACACATCATTATCACGACGCTCACGTGGACGACGGAGTGCCCGGTCGGGACTCCACTGGAGCGCCCGAAATACGCGAAAAGGAAGCGGACGTGGAGCTCGTAAGTTTATTAATATAGTTGGCCTAGTTATATTAATATTATATGATTTTGCTATCATATTTTTTTGAATTTCATTACATTGTCAACAGGGCGCCTGATCCATCAGACTCATCTGATGATGAGCTGCCGCCAGTGCAGCCTGCAGCCGCTGGTCAACTGTAAGCTGCTTTTATTGGTCCCAATTTGTAAACATTTCAAAGCTTAGTGTAATGTTACGAGATGGGTCCTTGGATAATCAGTTAAAACGCCGATTATTCACTCTGCACTTTATCGTACACAATCACTTTACGAAATCACAAAAACAAACGATACAATTGTTAGCACAATAACACTTCACACTGATATTCACACGCACTTGTCACTGAATAATGCACTGAACACGAGATGCTTTCGCTTCGACAATAAACGTAAAACTCCCTCGGACGGAACCTCGTCGCTCTATTTATATCTGAATTAATGTTGCCTAGAATTCTCTTGAATATTCGGTGCCATTGCGATTGACAAAGTAAACAAGTGTAAAGTTCGAGAATCCCTATTGTTTTTAATTACTAAAACACCAAAAAAAATCAAACAATAGACGGAAACAAAGACCGATCCCGCCCGAGTCATAAAACCATAACTCTCGCAATTAGGTGTAAACAACTCGCCGTAATTACCGCGCGGCCTACTGCGTGACACTACCTCCTCCCAAGACATGCTCGGCCCGAGCATCGTTGCACCCGTAATATCGCGTCAATCGATCCACGTGAACTATCTTGGGGGCACCTCGATGTCCTTTCTGTATGCGGAACGTCACGTCGTTGATCTTGGTAACCACTCGGTACGGTCCATCCCATTTGGCTTGTAGCTTTGGAGACTTCCCTTTACTGCGTATTGTAATAGCTCTGTGATTGAACACGATCTTTTTCGTATCGAAACTTTTTTTTAAGAACAAAGCAATTCAACCAATAAAATAAAATAAAAAACTCTATAACTCACTTGTTACAACTTCACAATAATAGTAATGAAAAAGTCACAGTTTGATTACAGGTGTCATTATGTGCCTAATTGCGGTGAAATTAGAGCCACTTTATGAGCAAGTGTGTTGAAAAAAAATTAGTAGCTCTTCCTATGCACTATTTCAAAACTGAAGAGAAAAAATCCAGGCTTTCAAACATCAGAAGCGCTGCATTCGATCCATGTTCAGACTGAAGCCAACGGATAAACCGTATTTCAAAAAACATAGAATACTCGCTCTCCCATCAAATATACATAATATATATGAATTGGCAATATTTGTAAGGGCAAATCCCAAAACATTTCCTAACATCTCGGTACAATCAAATCGGAACCGTCGTGACAAATTAAAATTGCTGCACCGTCCTAGTAAAACACAACTTTTTAGAAATAGTATTTTTGGGATGGGCCCTTTAGTATAGGTACATACAACAAGATACCCCAGAGTATAAAGGAATTGAGTACAAACCAATTCAAGAAGAAACTTAAGGATTTATTGACTGCTAAATGCTATTTTAAAATAAATGACTTCCTGTGTGATTAACTTCGACATGAATATTAAGATTTATTGACTGCTAAATGCTATTATGTAATAATGTGAAAATGACTATTTGTTCCACTGACATTATTTTAATAATTTTTCTTCATCACAATTTTAATTTGATTTGATACCAAACATGTACTTTTAAATTTAAATGATTGTAATGAACTAATGTAATTAATTAATGAGCAACTCGCCTCTCACTTTTTGCACACCCTCTCGTAACATGTTCAGTTAACTTACCGAAATAAGACATATAAATGTACACATGTTTCGCAAATAAATTAATCTTTCTCTTAATCCTTGGTCACTGTAGATTTCCAATGGTACTCCAAAACGACAGAATACTTCATGCACCAACTTGTCTGCTATCGTCGATGCCTCTTGGTTCGGAATTGCGAAGACTTTCGGCCACTTGGTGAAGTAATCTATGACGACAAGGAAGTACTTGATGCCACTTTCGCTCACAGGAAATGGTCCGGCCACATGCAGCGCGATTCGCTCCCTTGGTGCTTCAACATTATACAGCTTTAATACTCCTCTGCTGCGGGTATGCGGACCTTTTACTGATGCACAGCTCGTACATTTCCGTACCCAGTCTTCAACGACATCTCCACAGTTGATCCAGTAAAACCTTTTTCGAATCTTCAAGAGTGTCCGTTTCACACCCAGATGTCCTCACGTGGTACAGCTTCAAAACTTCAGGTACCTTTGCTCTGGGTACAACCATTTGGAGATGGCACTGATTGCCTCGAGCATTTTCCCATTTTCAGCAGAGTACTCCCTCCTGAAGCACCAGACTATCCCATTGCGCCCAATAGCTTTTTGTCGTGACAGCGGCCGGCCAAGTGCCAGAAACGATCGCTTTTGTAAATTAGGTGTGAAACAAAAAGTAGGTTAGGTTAGAACATGACAAACAACGGCGAGAAAAGCGAGCGAAGCGAGTGGTGTCCTATTCATTCGCCTAATATTGTTTGTCCTAAAGTTGTTCTGCATCATAAAATTGTGTAGTCATAATATTAGATGCGCATAATTTTTCATAGTCATACTTGTATGTTGTCATATCAGAATTCTAAAGTCATACATTAGGTCCGACGACGAGCGAATCGAGGAGGAGGGTTAGGTTACTTGCGATCACAACGCAAGAGCCGAACGAGCGAAGCGAGCGGTGCCGCGGCAGCGGCCGGCGAGTGCCAGATCCAAATTGGCCCCTATTCAGTAGTCTATATTTACTACAAGGTCGTTTTTTATACGAAACCATGCAAAAATATTGTTATCGTATGTTATTATATTCAATTTATAAAGATAACAATTTCTGACATGAAAAATATACAAAAAACAAAATATTATTCGAGATATTATTTAAGTGAAATGTTTGATTTATAATTGGTTATAAGTAAAAAAATGGTTTGTAAAATGAAACATTTGTGGATATAAGGTATTTTTAAAATACGAAACGTTGTTTGTAAAGTGAAACACTTGTAAAATGTAAAGGTTTTGGAATGAATATTATACGAACAGTTGGTTTTGAAGTGATATTTTGCCAAAAAATGTTTGTGAAACATAAGGGAACCAGATAGTTATGTAATTGTGATGGTACAACCTCAGTCGTGATCGTCTTTTATTTATTTATGTATGTGTGTATCGACAAAGTTTCTAATAGCCTCAGGAGTCTTGAAGTGGTGGAGAGTATGATTATTGCGCATCAACAAACTCGCGAATTTCGTGTATAATTACATCAGTACATTGGACCGAATGAACTGGAGGAATCACCTAGCCATTCTACCTAGGCTTACTTTGTTTATGACAGTTCCCTTAGCTCTTAAGGAGTTTAACAAAACGCTGACCTTTATGTAGGACGTATGAATTTGTTCTAATTTGATGCTAGTGCGTTATTCATTTAAGTACAGGTCTGTCATAGTAAGTGCTAGGAGCGTGGTTTGGTGCAGTTGACTCCAGTGTGGACCATTAGTGTCCACCCGTCAGAAACCAGACCGGATCGGCCGTCGTGAGGGAATTCCTAAGGCTGGACTTACAGCTCGATTTACATCGATTATAGGGGGGCAACCGTCCGTTATTTACCCTAACGCTGCGAAGCGTATATAATTATTTCTGATTTCGTCGACAACGCTCTCAATAGCGTTCTTCCCCCGGGGTAGGTACCATTTGTTATATTCAATTTCGAACAGAATTGTATGATTAGTTTGGCCAAACTAAGAAGCAATGGATCGGTTGGAGAGGACATTTGTGTTAACGAAGCCCAGGCCTGCCGCTTCCCGCCACGGTCATGTACTGATTCTATCAATAAAGTTAGTAATTGAAATTACTAAACTGTTGTTTCTTAACTTGCTGCACACATACTCATCGCGCCAACACTACAAGCCCTTAAGCACCTACATGTATATATGTATACATATCCTACACCCTAAGCGTCCCTATGTACTTAGTGCTGATTGTTTATACTTAACCACTTACGTTGTATACTCTCGAAGATCCCATGTCCAGGCTGCACTCGGATTCTGCTTTCTATATCTAATAAACTATCTAAATTCGGATCGAATGATAATAAGAGTTTCTCTACATGCGCTAACCTCTTATCTACTCATTAGTATTTAAAGTTAAAGCTAGTGATAACTAATGGTGATCATCTATCTATGTTTACTTAAGGTCGAACTTCGTATTAGGATTAATTTCATGAATCAAATTTCCTGTCCTCCAAATGTATTTACTGATATGTTCGATTATCTATTATCAGGTATCGAGTGAATAAGTTACATAGAGATCAGCAGAGACGACATGCCCAAACTCCTATATTTAATTCTATTGGAATCCAATGTAACTAAGTCACTTAGGCCGTCTGGCATTTGTTATCTCTGTTGCTCTCTTGTTAATTAGGTAAAGGTCTTAAAACTAGATGAATGAAACCAAGCACATAGTAGATCAAATCATTTAATTTTGTGATCTACATAAAATATTCATAACGAATAATACATATAACCTCTTTGGTAGAATTGGGTCGATTTTATTGTATTAAATTGTTAATCGACCAGCATTTTCAGTTGCTACGGCATCAAATATCATGAGGAAAACGAAATGCCAGAAATAAAAAACCTCATAGCCGGCCTACAATGGACTTAAATTACTTAAGACTACGGCACAATACATATTTATAAATTTCCTAATCCGAATATAATTCCACGCTTTAGTATAGGTAAGCTCTTCCATATTCCCTCGTAGATTTATAAAGTCGCTATAGTTTATAAACTAAGCAGGAACACAAACTTATATTCACGTTCGTATTACATATTAGTACATCATCTCATTACCATTTTATGGCCCGGAGTTAAATAGTACGTTAAATTAGAGTGCAGATACAATACACACGTTGCCCAGGTAAAATGATGGCATGGATATGGCACATCTCTATTTCCAGTTGTAAAAAAGCGAAAGTGAAGTCCTTTGCTTATATTCGACAATAAATCAATAAACGGGATTCGAACCAATTGTTATTTCCAACCATATTTTTCACATACAAATCTTAAGCTAAATTCACGGAATGGTCGAGTCCACTATCTTTACACAGTGAAGATTAATAAAACAGGATTCGAACCTGTTTGAGGTACGACGTACATTTGCGTATCTATATCGCTATACCTTAGTGAATATAGGCACTATCCCTTTGTTCTAAGACCCACATCGATAAAATAATTTGTATTCATGGTATCAATTCACTGCGGTCACTTGACATATTCACCATAAGATCGTTAATAAGATATTGTGAATGACCTTTCGAATACAACGAAAGTTACACAATTTCGTGAGATAATATCTTTGATATCTGTGTAATGAAAATATTTAGGACAGTTAGAGTACATTACCAAACCACCCGCTGTTCTCCATCTTAACACCATCACTAACTTTCTAACAGACTTAACAAACTCACTGACTCTATTTAAAAATAACTGAGCTTTCAAAACCCGTAAAATTTAATTAGAACTACTGAAGAGTTGCGCGGCTGGTCGACGAGTGATCCCCCGTCATCTTTTCAAGATATCAGGTCGGGTCGCACCACCGAAGGTCCCGCCCCATCTGAAACTCAAACAACCACGAAAGTATGTCTTCATTGGTGAATCCCTAATACAAAAAAACCAGGACTCGCCCCCGTCATACCAGGAAATGGTCAACTACGGTTCTTTCCATATTTTTTTCTCCTAAAATTTATGGTTTCAGCATGCCTCTCAGCATGCGGATGAACTGTTGAAGATTTACGAGGATTCTAAATTCCCTATTCCTTTTGTTTATCTCGGAAGCGTTTTTAAGAAATTAGTTTTAACCGTCACGCAAAAGTCATTTAAGTTGATTCATGGTTTGTTTTATGACTTTACTGCACTTGGTCAATTTATCCTTATTTAATGAATAGCGACCCTTTTTTTCTTACAGTTTTATTTTAAGATACATTTCAACTGTCGTCTTCATCCGACCGTGGGAACAAAAAAATCTAGCATGCGGTGACCACCTCACACGCCCCCAAATAGATTTTGAAAAGTCGATGTCTAACCCACTAATCCGGAAATCGTGGTTTTTAAAATCTATTTCAACGTTATCTACCCAACCGATGAAATCTTTCGACAGGATTCCGTAAAGTCTCATTTATTCTCACGCCCTTCTAATTATTTTTTTGGACGTAATCAGCGGCAATCGGCGTCATTTTCTTATTTACCTCCCGTGAGTCTAATACGAGTCACATTGACCCATTCCGTTTCTCAGTATAAGTAAGTGGACTACAAGACGGTGTCGCTTCCTGTTTTATAACGCCCAATCTATCTAGCTCGTCTAATTTCTCCTTCACTCGTTTCCTATTTCCTATGAGTATCGGATAGCTTCGTTTTACAAACGTATTTATCTGTCAACCCTAGCTTGTTTGTAACACCTAAGAGTGTTTTTCTAATACAGTCAATAACACGCTCTTTCATTCATTGTCTAGATCGAGATTGTCTAATTTCCCTTTCCAATTGAGTTGAAGTTTGATTTGATATTTCGAATCGGAATGGTCTGCCCGTGGTGCTCTTTTGTTTTAATATAGCATTTAAAGTATAAGCATTCGCTGCGCCCCCTAATCTTTCGACTTTACAATCCGAATTTAGCGTAACGCTTGTTTTAATTCTCGAATGTTCTATAGTCAATATCCTTTCACTACCGCAATCTACCACACATGTCACTCGTGCTAGCCCATCATAATATCCTAACATTAATGACCTAGGTAGTCTACACATAATTAGTACAGGCGCTTCACCTACTGTACTACCTAGCTTGCGCTCTATTAACACCATCCGATTTTTACTCTCACTCTGCGCAACTAAAGCCCTTTGCACTTGTACAGCTGAGTAAGCGATCTCAGGTGAACTTCCCCTTTCCTCTCGAATAGAGTTATAAAATTCCTCAGTGATACCGCTAATCTGGCTCCCAGTACCGATCAACGCATTCATCCGCTTGCCATACAACCACACACTCACCTCTGGCAACCTAGGCAATAAATAATCATCATTCATCTCATCTCTCATGCTACGTACGCCCCCGAGTCCCGTCGCCCCCATAAACACACATATCTAGACTATATGGACCCGCTTGTGTGGGGGACATCAGTTTTTTTAGTTGTCCTCTCCTACAAGCTTTGTTGGAGTAGCCGTCTCCGTTCCCTTGACGAAAGTGATTGCTGGCCTTCTTGTGCTAGGTCTAGCTCTCCCCTCCGTATGTGGTGCTGTCCTATTTTAATTCGACCTATAACCCGTACGTCCTCGCTGATAGGCTCTACCCCTGAATGAACCACGATAATCACTCCATGCCCTTGCTGTCATAGTAGCTGTAACCGGTCGCCTAACGTGCCTATCTTGTCGATTATTCCTATTGGCGTTATTTATATTAGCCACCTGGTGTCTTATAACAATATTTTGTTCTAATCCCCTAAGGGAATTTGCGCCATTTATAATTGTAGGTTCTTCTGTCTTTATAAACCATAACTGCTGTATATGTATAGAATAATGTCGCATAATTGAATTTACGAGATCCCTCTCGCTGAAGGCGATAGTTAATGACTGCATTGATTCTACTTTTTGGGCAAAGTGTTCGGACATGGTTAGACCCAATTCACTGGAATATACACCCCTGATTAATTTGTACCTCATCGAATCTTGGATTTGTTCGGTCCAGTAGTTACGCCTAAAATCAGCTTCAAAATCGGCAAAAGTAACCCAATCTTTCGAATATAATTCCATAACCTGTCGTACATGACCCGTGACACACTCCAAAGCTATATCGACCCCTCTATCATGCGCGTTTAGTGCTTTAATGTATTTCTTTAGTCTTTTTAAGAATGTGATCGGGTTAACCTGTGATTTCCCGTCAAAAATAGGCTTGCTCACTGTCGGTTGGACTACATAAACATTCTGAACAGTCGAAGATGCCGTGCTAGCTTCCTCGGTCGAAAAGCTAGTAATTTCTTGTGTTCTAGTGCCTACTCTAACCTCACCCGTGACACCCGTCCCTTCGTTCATCTCGCGCGTTAAATCGCTGGTTACCCCACCGTCAGTACTGCCCGAACCTAGTAACTCTAATTTATCATGAAATTCATTCATTCTTTGTAATAACAACTCAAGGGTCGTGCTTTCCCTAGACCTAACGTTCCCTCGACCCACTTGCATTCATCCCCTTATTTAAACTGCGTTTCCTCAACGTCCGTCTACCTCTGCCTTCCGCCATTATTGTTAATAACTGTCTTTACAACTACCGTGAAATAAACTATAACAATAGCGCTCCTAACCACGACATAAAAGCCCTTATCCAATTTTTATGACACTGCTCAACGCGTTATAAAATAGTACCGTTTTGACAATATTATTTTACAATGTTTTTTTTTTTTCGTCCGAGATAAACAAAAGATTATGGTTTACAAGAATTCTTTAGTTATAAAATACTTGTTGCAAATTAAAGTGAAAGTGATACGTTGACTGTTACGCTCTAATTTCTTCTTGATATCCTGTCAAATATAATTTTATATGAATACTGGATGCAACACAATACACAATTTATAAAACAGTAAAACACAAATGAATAATTCATGCACAGAAATATAGTTCATGCACAATAAACTGGAAGTCTCCTCTCTCTCCTTTGGTATCCCTGAAACATTCACTCGATACACGTGATTTCTACGTTGTGTTTATAATTTTAGTTCTAATTCCAATCGTATTGTATCAGAATACGTATTTGAAATTCTGGTCGCTCGGCACCATTTTCTGTGATGGTACAACCTCAGTCGTGATCGTCTTTTATTTATTTATGTATGTGTGTATCGACAAAGTTTCTAATAGCCTCAGGAGTCTTGAAGTGGTGGAGAGTATGATTATTGCGCATCAACAAACTCGCGAATTTCGTGTATAATTACATCAGTACATTGGACCGAATGAACTGGAGGAATCACCTAGCCATTCTACCTAGGCTTACTTTGTTTATGACAGTTCCCTTAGCTCTTAAGGAGTTTAACAAAACGCTGACCTTTATGTAGGACGTATGAATTTGTTCTAATTTGATGCTAGTGCGTTATTCATTTAAGTACAGGTCTGTCATAGTAAGTGCTAGGAGCGTGGTTTGGTGCAGTTGACTCCAGTGTGGACCATTAGTGTCCACCCGTCAGAAACCAGACCGGATCGGCCGTCGTGAGGGAATTCCTAAGGCTGGACTTACAGCTCGATTTACATCGATTATAGGGGGGCAACCGTCCGTTATTTACCCTAACGCTGCGAAGCGTATATAATTATTTCTGATTTCGTCGACAACGCTCTCAATAGCGTTCTTCCCCCGGGGTAGGTACCATTTGTTATATTCAATTTCGAACAGAATTGTATGATTAGTTTGGCCAAACTAAGAAGCAATGGATCGGTTGGAGAGGACATTTGTGTTAACGAAGCCCAGGCCTGCCGCTTCCCGCCACGGTCATGTACTGATTCTATCAATAAAGTTAGTAATTGAAATTACTAAACTGTTGTTTCTTAACTTGCTGCACACATACTCATCGCGCCAACACTACAAGCCCTTAAGCACCTACATGTATATATGTATACATATCCTACACCCTAAGCGTCCCTATGTACTTAGTGCTGATTGTTTATACTTAACCACTTACGTTGTATACTCTCGAAGATCCCATGTCCAGGCTGCACTCGGATTCTGCTTTCTATATCTAATAAACTATCTAAATTCGGATCGAATGATAATAAGAGTTTCTCTACATGCGCTAACCTCTTATCTACTCATTAGTATTTAAAGTTAAAGCTAGTGATAACTAATGGTGATCATCTATCTATGTTTACTTAAGGTCGAACTTCGTATTAGGATTAATTTCATGAATCAAATTTCCTGTCCTCCAAATGTATTTACTGATATGTTCGATTATCTATTATCAGGTATCGAGTGAATAAGTTACATAGAGATCAGCAGAGACGACATGCCCAAACTCCTATATTTAATTCTATTGGAATCCAATGTAACTAAGTCACTTAGGCCGTCTGGCATTTGTTATCTCTGTTGCTCTCTTGTTAATTAGGTAAAGGTCTTAAAACTAGATGAATGAAACCAAGCACATAGTAGATCAAATCATTTAATTTTGTGATCTACATAAAATATTCATAACGAATAATACATATAACCTCTTTGGTAGAATTGGGTCGATTTTATTGTATTAAATTGTTAATCGACCAGCATTTTCAGTTGCTACGGCATCAAATATCATGAGGAAAACGAAATGCCAGAAATAAAAAACCTCATAGCCGGCCTACAATGGACTTAAATTACTTAAGACTACGGCACAATACATATTTATAAATTTCCTAATCCGAATATAATTCCACGCTTTAGTATAGGTAAGCTCTTCCATATTCCCTCGTAGATTTATAAAGTCGCTATAGTTTATAAACTAAGCAGGAACACAAACTTATATTCACGTTCGTATTACATATTAGTACATCATCTCATTACCATTTTATGGCCCGGAGTTAAATAGTACGTTAAATTAGAGTGCAGATACAATACACACGTTGCCCAGGTAAAATGATGGCATGGATATGGCACATCTCTATTTCCAGTTGTAAAAAAGCGAAAGTGAAGTCCTTTGCTTATATTCGACAATAAATCAATAAACGGGATTCGAACCAATTGTTATTTCCAACCATATTTTTCACATACAAATCTTAAGCTAAATTCACGGAATGGTCGAGTCCACTATCTTTACACAGTGAAGATTAATAAAACAGGATTCGAACCTGTTTGAGGTACGACGTACATTTGCGTATCTATATCGCTATACCTTAGTGAATATAGGCACTATCCCTTTGTTCTAAGACCCACATCGATAAAATAATTTGTATTCATGGTATCAATTCACTGCGGTCACTTGACATATTCACCATAAGATCGTTAATAAGATATTGTGAATGACCTTTCGAATACAACGAAAGTTACACAATTTCGTGAGATAATATCTTTGATATCTGTGTAATGAAAATATTTAGGACAGTTAGAGTACATTACCAAACCACCCGCTGTTCTCCATCTTAACACCATCACTAACTTTCTAACAGACTTAACAAACTCACTGACTCTATTTAAAAATAACTGAGCTTTCAAAACCCGTAAAATTTAATTAGAACTACTGAAGAGTTGCGCGGCTGGTCGACGAGTGATCCCCCGTCATCTTTTCAAGATATCAGGTCGGGTCGCACCACCGAAGGTCCCGCCCCATCTGAAACTCAAACAACCACGAAAGTATGTCTTCATTGGTGAATCCCTAATACAAAAAAACCAGGACTCGCCCCCGTCATACCAGGAAATGGTCAACTACGGTTCTTTCCATATTTTTTTCTCCTAAAATTTATGGTTTCAGCATGCCTCTCAGCATGCGGATGAACTGTTGAAGATTTACGAGGATTCTAAATTCCCTATTCCTTTTGTTTATCTCGGAAGCGTTTTTAAGAAATTAGTTTTAACCGTCACGCAAAAGTCATTTAAGTTGATTCATGGTTTGTTTTATGACTTTACTGCACTTGGTCAATTTATCCTTATTTAATGAATAGCGACCCTTTTTTTCTTACAGTTTTATTTTAAGATACATTTCAACTGTCGTCTTCATCCGACCGTGGGAACAAAAAAATCTAGCATGCGGTGACCACCTCATAATGAAAATGTTATTTTTAGACACGTCGAATATGCCAGCAGTCCGGGCTCAAGTGCTGCCGTCAACCACCAGCCTTCGCCGACACCTGGGCCATCCAGAGTAAATCCAGCAACGTAAGTATCTTCAAAGATTTTCGTAAGTTTATAAACTAACACTTGCCCGTAGTTTCGCCCGCGTGGTATTTTAATTTTTGTGCTATCCTATGGGATCACTTTATTTTCCTGAGATAAAAAGTAGCCTATGTCACTTTACGTCTTTCTAACTATGTCCAATAAAGTGAATTCGTTGCGCGAAGAAGGAACAAACCAATAAACCAACACAAAAACAACTTTCGGATTTATTAGTAAAGATGCATGGTTGTGTAATGAAAATGAAATTTCTAGATTCAACGCATTTTCGCTACCATCAGCCTCATCGGGGCGTGGAGGCCACGACCAACATGGTCTCACCGATGACCATGTACTGGCGCATCTGCAGGCTGTGGCGCCGGGCTATGGTAAACATTCTAAATTTTATGATATTTGTTTTCTATTTTTTGAGAACTATTTTTAATCAAGGCAATTCGTTCCATCAGGCAGCGAAAATGATAACTCAAGCGATGATGAAGACGGCGCTCCTGTCTTCCCTAGGTGTAATGCAATCGCCATTGACACGCCTTTGGACGAACCATTGACTAGACCGACTGACGCACCGAACGACGTTGACTCTGCCTCCTTCCTGCCAAAAGCTATGTATGACTTCCAATGGACTTCGTTCCCCGAATCCCCGATTCCACCTGAATCGCGGAGAGAGGCGTTTTCCGAGAACAACGTTGGCCCGACTACCATTTTCCCACGGTCCTATGACGCTTTCACTGCGATATGGGATAGGGACACGATGGAACAAATAGCAGTGCAGACAAATCAATACGCCGAACTAAAAGCGGAGACCCTCATGGCCAAAAATAAATTGGCACCCAACAGCCGCATCAACAAGTGGCGAGGCACGTGCGCCAATGAACTTTATGTGTATTTTGCTATTATTTTGGCAATGGGGGTCGTGATTAAGACTAAACTGGCCGACTATTGGAACGCTACAAACGACATTTTTATGACTCCAGGCTTTCGAGCCTACATGACCGGGAAAAGATTCGAAATTTTAAATATGTGTCTGCACTTCAACGACAACAAAGGCATACCTCGTGGTCTGGACCGTGCCCAGGCAAAACTTTATAAAATACAACCCTTAGTGACACATTTGAACAACGTATTTCAAAAACTGTACGTATTAAACCGAAACATAGCTTTGGACGAATCTCTTGTACAATGGAAAGGCTGGTTGAACAAAAACCAGTTTATTCCCAACAAAAAGGCAAAGATCGGAATCAAAAGTTATGAGGTCTGTGAATCAACAACGGGGTATTTGTGGCGATTCGAAATTCACGCACACCAAAAACATCCTCTGGCCCCTGAATTAACAGCAGGCGATCCCATGACCGCGACAATACCATCTGTTGTTCTGAGGTTAGTCCAGGGTCTGGAAAACAAAGGGCACACGATTTGGATGGATAATTATTATAATTCGCCGGCCCTAGCGAGGAAATTGAAGTCTATAGGTTTAGATTGCGTGGGTACATTGCGGACTAATCGCCCACATGTTCCAGAGGCTTTGGCTAACCTTTCAAAGTCTCAAATGCGAGAAGGTCAAATCACAGGATTTACATCTGGTGACGTTGACCTCATGGTTTGGCGAGATAAGAACAGAATAGCCACGATATCTACTTATCATGGTAATTCTGTCACCAATTGCAATGGCACTCTGAAACCGATATGTATTACAGACTACAATGTTATGATGGGAGGGGTAGACAAAAAAGACCAGATGTTATCCTCGTTCCCAGTCGAACGAAAACGAGGGAAAGTTTGGTACAAGAAATGGTTTAGACGCGTTCTAAACGTTTCTGTACTAAACTGTTACATCCTCCTGAAACATTCCCGTCCAACCTTAACGCACCACGATTTCCGGTTGGATCTGATCAGGTCCTTACTGGAAAATCACGCTGTCGGAGCCCCTGTCAACCTCCCAACTACCGCTTATTTGTGTAAGACTCATCATCTGTCTGAGTACCCCATCACTTCAGGCCATCAGCATTTGCGGAGGCGATGTGTGGTCTGCAAAAAACGTGTGACAACGTTTTGCGTGGGCTGCATAAAAACATTCTGCATGCAGCCATGCTTTGTGCGTTACCATCAGTAGTTGCTGATACTACCCCTGCCATTACGAATTTCATCAAAATCAGTTCAGCTACAGTTTCAGAGTGATTCTCGTCACAAAGGACTTGTTCTTTTTTGTATGGGACTTTGGCTCAATGATGGGCTCTAAACTATAATAGGGAGAAAAATCAACTTAATTCGATGAGGCATAGTGTTTCTTAATCGAACAGTCAATTAAAAAGCAAACAATATTTTTTTGCTTTGCGTTATTGCCATATTAACCGCCATTAAATTCATCCACCATGTTGTGGATCATGGATGTAAGAAAGGAGTCAATCGGCAACAAGATTCAAAATCTGCAGATTTAAATGTCACGGTTATCCAAAAAAGTCATCGCCAGATCTGTCAGGTTTGTAATACATCAAAGTTCATTATCGTAACCATGTCGTAAATAATAAGAATCGAATTGTTTGCGTTTGCGCAAAGATATCACATTGCATTCGTACATTTTAAGCCGAATGAGATAAAACAATGGCAAACCGTAAACAGTATTACCAGTCTCTATTTTATTTGTTCCCAGAAAAATGAGGCGAAATTCTCCAATAACAAATAGTAATATTATGTAGTAGGATGATTTGATACCTATATTGTGTTTTCGCAATCACTAAGATTGAAAAATATCGTAGCTCATCTCATCAACAATTATGCGTGTTTTCGCAAAATTCCTTAGATATTCGCGACAAAACTATTTATCAAATCACACTACGACACTCATATTTAGCATGAAGATCCTTTTTCATTTTTAAATAATAATGCCTCATGATCGATAAAATAATATAAAAAAATCCCTGCATTTAAATTCAATTGCCAATAGAGTTAAAATTCCCCGTGATTCGGGTGATTTCCCACAAAGCGGCAACGCTGAAATTAACTTTTTCATTCTTTAAGTACACAAGATGGCGGAAAATTCGAACCATGGGTTGCTAGGCCTGCGATAATGATAAATGTTTTGCTTTTTTTCTAAAGCGTTTGGATTTTTTTCAGTATTTTTTCGTGATTCTTCATATTTTTGTCTATAAGTTAAAAGCGAGCCAGGTATGGGCCAGGTTTGAGAACATCACCTTTATCAAAATCAGTTCAGCCGTTATGTATCTTGTAGCCTTCCCTGAGTGATTACCCTTCTCGTCATAAATTTTATCAAAATCAGTTCAGCCGTTATTCATAATCATTGTCCATTCCAGTTGTTTAGTTGTTTCTGATGTGACTGATTTTCTCGCCGCAAATTACGTTCATCACGATTATCATAACTAGCAGTAGGACGTTTACTTACATAGGTCTCCAATAAGCACGGCTAGAAGCGGCTTGCTACCAGCGCGTTTGCGGGTCGTCCTACGCTTCTTGATTCCGTTCAGCCGAGTCAAATTTTATTAAAATCGGTTCAGTCGTTACACAGGTTTTGGTTCAAAGTTACGGTTACGGTCAAACGCTACCAGATTCCGTACAGTCGACGCTAATTTCATTTTTTTTTGCAGTGTTACACAGGTTTCTGAGGTAAGGTTACGGTCAAACGCTAAGTGATGGTATGCCAGACACTCATACTGACAGGTGGGCAGGCAGACACACTGACACTGATTGACTGACTTTAAGACGCACTGACCTAAAAATAGTTTTTAATTTTGCAAACTTTAATGTAACTTGCAATGGATGTACCTATTGTACACGTATGTAAGTTCGGGTGGAATCTTGCAAGTTAAAGACCAACTTCCCGGTTTCCGATTGAGCTAAAACTTTGCACGCATATGTCTATCGCGTGACAATCCAATTATATGGTACTATTTCAAAAGCTCGTATTTTTTTAAAGTTATATTTCTATGATAATTTGATTAATTTGAAAAACTACTAGTTAGTATGTAGCTTAAGATTCACAAATGTCTAGAAAAAAATGTCTAAAATATGGTGTCTGAATAAATCATTACATCATTGTAAAATATAATTATTTTGACATTTTTAATTCAAATAAATTAAAAATATTTAAGCATCTAGATTTTAAAATTACGAATTTTTGTAATGATTACTGCAGTAATTTTCTTTTTGCATGTGCCGCGAGGTCTACTTTTCCAAAAACTACTACCTAGTTAGTAACTTAAGATTCACACTAGAAAAAAAAATGTCTCAAATAATAATATGATGTCTGAAAAAATCATTACATCATCGTAAAATATAATTATTTTGACATTTTTAATTAAAATAAAAAAATATTTTAAGCATCTAGATTTTAAAATTATTATTATTACAGTACTAATTTTCTTTTTGTATGTGCCGCGAAGTCTACTTTTCGAAAAACTATTAGTTAGTAATAAGTTACTTAAGAATTATTTCTATTAGAATTATTTCTTTTTTTTTTTAAATTATTACTGTGGGTATTTTTTTTTTGCACACAAAAAAAAATGTTTTATATCTACTCTAGTGAGGTCTACTGTTCAGAGAACTACTACTTAGTATTATTAGTATTATGTAATTACTCGAAAAATATAAAATAAAAATGATGTCTCTAAATATATTTATTATTTTATTTAATTTCATAATTTTTATTTAAATAAAATGATAATATTTTAAGCAAAAGTTTTTTTTTCGTCCGTATCCATCCATCGATCCGTAGCCATCTCCATAGCATATTAACCGTCTACCGAGTACGTCCAAGATAACTATACGCGTGGCAAAAATCGGAAACTATTCAATGCTACCAGGAAATTCAAATGCCAGCAACAAAACGTACGTGGCGCCACGACTTAAGATAACTTGCGCGCACTCAACGGGCGAAGGTCATTAATATAAATGCATTAAAATTATGTGATGTTTATTCTTAGAATTAAATGTATTGAAAATTGATGACTATGACTATATTATGGATAATTACTTTTCGCAAAAAATCGCAACACTAACTTCCACCGTGTACAGAATTCGAATGATTTGCATGAATCGATGTGACATCCATGTACATTATTGTAGATTTATCAAAAACGGCTCTGCCGATTTCGATAAAAAAAAGTTATTTGGCTCACAATTGGCGAAACTATCGATGAACAAACACAAAAAAATACATGCAGACGAACATAGTACCTCCTCCTTTTTGGAAGTCGGTAAAAAGAAACAAACCAAGCCTTTACAAGTGAAAAAAAAAAGATGGTTTTAAGATATCTTGATGACTGCCTTGGTGGCTCAGTGGTTAGTGACCCTGACTTCTGGATCAAAGAGGCGTGGGTTCGATCCCCACCCAGGGCAAACATTTGTGTGATGAACATAGGTGTTTGCTGTGTCTGGGTGTTATTTATTTAGGCACTACCTATATGTATAAGCATGTATTTATAATATGTAATATGTAGTATATCCGTCTCTGGCAGCCATATCTCAAGCTTTGCTTAGTTTGGGGTCAGAGACTGTGTGTAAGATGTCCCCTAATATTTATTATTTCAAAAAGTAATAGGTATATATAGAATATAACTAAAATACAGTTTCTAACTAGTTTAGGAGCCTTTGGGTAAATTATTCAGACTATTGTAAACTTATGCCCAAATAAACAATTTTATTTTATTTATTTATTTATATTCTCGTAAGTTTAGTTCAGTATATGTAATAAATTATTGTTAAGATTCAAAGTTGAGGTCAGCGCATGATATTCAAATTTTCTTAGATTTTGGTTGATGCACATAGATTGCATTTTGTTACACATAGACCATTATTTTGATTTTTTGCTAATACGTACCTCGTCAACACTAACTTGTGGTGGCAAAATTACTTTTCATATACTTACAATAAGTAGTTTATTAGCAACTGGCAAAATGTGAATTTCGCGCACTGAACGAGGACAGCCGGCTTGAACCCATACAAAATCAGGGTGAGAAATTGACTTTATACTACACCTGCTCGGAAAGTACCTTGATACTTTATCAAATTTACGGTAGAAAGTACGTCATTGCATATCGAACAAATATGCGGGGAGAAAACGCATCTGAGCGGGAGAGAAAAGTGTATGAAAATCCATTTCTTACGTGGTTTTTTCTTTTTTAATTTTGGGTAAGACCATGCGCTGGTAACCTAAATATCAAAAGCCAAAAAGTTTTTACAGTGAGTTTTTATCTCCAAGTTCGCAAAATGACACTGGCCACTAGCTGTGTGTTGGATGGTGTCAAACAATTTGAAAAAAGAACATGTGAAAATTGCAGACGCCATTGGCGCCATTTTCAAG